>CM066038.1:288335283-289052585 GCA_033557465.1 Ichthyophis bannanicus | reverse complement strand
ACAGATGAAGAACCGGAGCAGGACCTCAGAAAACACCCACAAATAGAACAGAAGCGAGGGACATCTTGAACAATTTTCAGAAGACTGTGTTCGTGAGAAACTAGCTCAACTTAAAGTAGACAAAGCGATGGGACCGGATGGGATACACCCGAGAATACTGAGGGAACTTGGGGACGTTCTAGCAGCTCCACTGACTGACCTTTTCAATGCCTCGTTGGAGTCGGGAGTGGTGCCAAAGGACTGGAGAGAGGCTCATGTGGTGCCTTTACACAAAAGCGGAAGTAAGGATGTGGTTGAAAACTACAGGCCGGTTAGTTTAACTTTTGGTGGTGAGTAAATTATTGGAAAACGCTGCTGAAAGAGAAAACAGTGAGGTTTCTGGAGTCCAGCGGATTACAGGATCCGAGGCAGCATGGATTCACCAGAGGCAGGTCTTGTCAGACAAATCTGATTGATTTCTTTGACTGGGTGACCAGGGAGTTGGACCGAGGGAGAGCCCTAGATGTGGTGTATTTAGATTTCAGTAAAGCCTTTGACACTGTTCCTCACAGGCAACTTATAAACAAACTGAGCACCCTAGGGATGGACCCTAAAGTTACTGCTTGGGTTAGAAATTGGTTGGGTGGGAGGCGACAAAGAGTACAAGTAAATGGAGCTCACTCTGAGGAGAAGGATGTTATCCAGTGGTGTGCCCCAGGGATCTGTCCTTGGTCCGATTCTTTTTAACATCTTTGTTAGTGATATAGTGGAAGGGCTTTCAGGGTAAGGTTTGCCTCTTTGCGGATGATACCAAAATCTGCAATAGAGTAGACCCAGGAAGGGGTAGATAACATGAGGAGGGATCTAGCTAAGCTTGAAGAATGGTCTAGAATTTGGCAGCTGGGATTTAATGTTAAAAAATGTAAGGTCATGCATTTGGGCTGCAGCAATCCAAGGGAGCAATAGTATAGGGGTGTGAAGTACTTTTGTCCACTAAAGAAAAGCGGGACCTAGGTGTGGCTGTTTCTGATGATCTTAAAGTAGCTAAACAGGTAGAAAAGGCGACGGCAAAAGCTAGAAGGATGCTTGGGTGCATACGGAGAGGAATGGCTAGCAGAAAAAAGGAGGTGATAATGCCTCTGTATAAGTCTTTGTTGTGACCTCATGTGGAGTATAGAGTGCAATTCTGGAGACCGCACCTTCAAAAGGATGTGAACAGGATGGAGTCGGTGCAGAGGGTGGCTACTAAAATGATTAGTGGTCTTCATTATAAAGCATATGAGGACAGACTGAAGGATCTTAATATGTACACCTTAGAGGAAAGGCGGGATAGAGGTGATATGATTGAGATGTTTAAATACCTCCGTGGCATAAATGTTCAGGGAGAGCGCCTCTTTCAATTGAAAGCAAGTTCTGCTACGAGGGGACATGGGATGAGGGTGAAGGGAGATAGATTCAGGAGTGATATGCGAAAATATTTCTTTACGGAAAGAGTAGTGGATCCGCGGAATAGTCTCCCAGTGGAGGTGGTAGAGATGAGGACAGTAACTGAATTCAAAAAAGCATGGGACAAACACAGAGGATCTTTAAAGGTAAAAAGGGGACTGTTGTAGTTGTTATGGAAGGACAGACTAGATAGGCCATGTGGTCTTTTTCGGTCATCATATTTCTATGTTCCTATGTTTCTACATGAACCGGTTTTAAACCATGTCAACAGAACTATGTACAGGTGGTGGAAACCTACACTATGTACAGGGCATATGGGTAGTGAACGATCTCCAGTTGAGAAGAGAAAATTCCTGGGTAAGTCTAGAGAGAAGTCCAGGAATGAGTTGTGATGCTGCACGCTAACGTAGGTTTCTGGTATTGGATTTGTTTTATAGCTGTCATGGAAGAGGTAAGTCTTTAATTTCTTTCTGGAATAAGCTCAGGGCAGTACAGGCCTGGCGGTAGGGAATTCCACAATGTGGGTGCAAAAAAACCAGGAAAATGAGTGAGGGAGGTTCTGGAGGCTAAGTTTCGGCTTTTAGGTAGGAAGTCCGTGAAATCCAGAACGTCCATCGGGTAGCGTTCTCCAAAATGGCTTCCTGTTCCACGCGCAGGACCAAAAGGCAGGCAGAGCTCCGGTAAATCTCAAATGCATGGATGAGACAATGGTGGCAGAGATGAGGGTTTTGGGATTCTGGTTAGGAACTGGGGAAAACATTCTGGGGAAAGGAGGGGCTCTTCCGAAAGGGATGGGCTTCAACTTAAACCGGGATGGTGAACCAGGCTGCTGGCATTAACCTTTAAAAAGGAGATAGAAGCAGCTTTTAAACTAGATATTAGGGGGACAAGCCGACAGTCCGCCCAAGAGCGATGGTTGGGAAAGCATGTATCCTTGAAGGATACTACCAAAAGCAGAGAGGTTCCCACAAAAGAGTAAGTATAAAGGCCCGTAGCGCCCAAATGCCCTCAAGTATGGAGCAGGACAGAGCTTTAAAGATCCCATTTTACCCATGTCTAACACTAGCCAAAATTAACATGAACCAATAAAATACATTCTCTAAAATGCTTGTATGCAAATGCTAGAAGTCTAAAGAATAAGATGGGAGAGAGTTAGAATATATAGCACTAAATGAAAGGTTAGATCATGATATGGAATATCAGAGGACATGGTGGAAGTAGGACAACCAGTGGGGCACTGATACCTGGGTACAAACTATATCGTAATGATAGAGCTGATCAAATTGGTGGAAGGGGTTGCTCTCCTATGTTAGAGAGGGCATTTGACTCAGAAAGGATTAAGTTTTTGCAGGAAACAAAATCTGCTTGGTTAGAATCTATATGGATTTGAAATTTCCATATAAAGGGGGAAGGCAAATGGCAGTGGGGGTGTACTACTCGAGCACCTGGCCAGAATGACCAAATGGATGATGAAATGCTCAAAGAAATCAAGGAAGCTAACAAAAGTTATAGCGCAAGTAATAATACTGTGTTATTTCAATTACCCCGGTATCGACTGGTTCAGTGTCACGTCAGGACATGCTAGGGAGATAAAGTTCCTAGATGAAATAAATGACTGCTTCTTGGAGCAGCTGGTTCATGGACCAACCAGAGGGGAAGCCATATTAGACCTAGTCCTTAGTGGAACACCAGATCTAGTGCAAGAGATAAGGGTATTGGGGCCACTGGCAATAGTGATCACAGCATGATCGCCTTGATTAATGAGTGGAGGAGGGAGAGTAAGGAAATCTACAGTACTACCATGTAACTTTCGAAAGGGAGACTATGCTAAAATGAGGAAAACAGTTAAGAAAAAACTAAACGGAGCAGTTGCAAAGGTTAAAGACGTACATCAAGCTTGGGTGTTGTTGAAAAATACTATCTTGGAAGCCCAGACCAGCTGTATTCCACGCTTTAAGAAAAGTGGAAGGAAGTCCAAAAAACTGCCAGCCTGGTTTAAAGGTGAGGTCAGAGAGGCTGTTGTTGCCAAAAAAGCATCTTTCAGGAAATGGTAAAAGAGCCAAACGACGAAACCTGGAAACAGCACAAGCACTGGCAAGTCAAAATGCAAGGCATTGATAAGGCAGGGCAAAGAGAGAATTTGAGAAGAAGCTTGCTGCGGAAGCAAAAACCCCGAAATAAGACCTTTTCAAGTACATTCGTAGCAAAAAACTGTGAGAGAGTCAGTTGGTCCATTAGATGATAAAGGGGTTAAAGGAGCACTAAGAGGCGACAAGGCGGATAGCGGAGAGACTGAATGAATTCTTTGCTTCGGTCTTTACTGACGAAGATGTAGGGATGTTACCCATGACTGAAGTGGTATTTAAAGGTGCGGAAAGAATTGAAGGAAATATCGATACATCGGGAAGATGTCTTACAACTATTAGATAAACTGAAGAGTAGGCAAATCACCTGGGCCGGATGGTATACATCCAAGGGTGTTGAAAGAACTGAAATATGTGATTGCAGACCTGCTATCAGTAATCTGTGAACTATCATTAAAATCATCTCTAATACCTGAAGATTGGAGGATCTCCAATGTAATTCCAATTTTTCAAAAGGGTTCCAGGGGTGATCCGGGAAACTACAGACCAGTGAGCCTGACGTCAGTACCAGGAAAAATGGTAGAAACCATCATAAAGAATAAAATTACTCAGCATGTAGATAGGTACAACCTAATGGGAGACAGCCAGCATGGCTTTAGACAAGGAAGATCTTGTCTTACTAATCTGTTATGTTTTTTTCAAGGACTGAATAAACAGGTGGACAAAGATCCCACGGTTTTACTGGAAGAGATCCACATTGGGAGATCCCACGGTTTACTGGAATACTTAACTCTATGTAAATAATTGTATATACCATGTGAATAGTTCCATATATATACCATGTGAATAGTTTTCCCTGTTATCCCAGTTTGATTATGCCTTGTTCTATGTAAGCACATTGTAATATTTAATGCATTGTTGCTCTGTTCAGTTTTACTGTAAACCGCGCTGATCGCAATCGCGCGGTATATAAAAAATAAAATAAATAAATAAATAAATAAACAAAGGTGAGTCGGTTGATATTGTGTATCTGGACTTTCAGAAAGCCTTTGACAAGGTCCCTCATCAGAGACTTTTGGAAAAACTAAAGAGTCATGGGATAGGAGGCAGTGTATTATTGTGGATCAGGAACTGGTTGAAAGGATAGAAAGCAGAGGAGTAGGGCTAAAATGGCCAATTTTCCCAATGGAGAAAGGTGAATAGTGGTGTACCCAGGGATCTGTGCTTTTTGACATATTCATAAATGACCTGGAAAGTGGATAACGAGTGAGGTGATCAAATTTGCAGATGACACAAAAACTATTTAACGTTGTTAAAACCCAAGAGGATTGTGGAAAATTGCAAGAGTATCTTGATAAATTGGAAGACTGGGCATCAAAATGGCAGATGAAATTTAATGTGGACAAATGCAAGGTTATGCACCTAGGGAAGAACAACCCAAACTATGGTTACACGATGCAAGGTTCCACATTAGGAACCACCGCCCAGGAAAAAGATTTAGGCGTCAGTGTGGATACCCAGTTAAAACCCTCGACCGGATGGAACAGTCTCTATATATCTACTAAGCCACAAGGCATGTCCCCTAGTTTTTTTATATTTTGATAGCATAAACAATCAATCTACTTTTACCCGTTCCACTCCGTTCATTAATTATAGACCTCTATCATATCTCACCTCAAATCTCTTCATAGGAGTATTCTTCCATCCCCATTACTATTTTGGTGGCTCTTCTCTGTACCTTTTCTAATAACGCTATATCCTTTTAAGATACGGCGACCAGACTTGCAACACAATATTCAAGATGCTGTTGCATCATGGAACGATACAGAGGCAGTATAATATTCTTTGTTTTATTCTCCATTCCTTTCCTTATGATTCCTAGCATTTCTATTTGCTTTCTTGGCCACCACTGCACAGTGGGCGGAGGGTTTCAGTATGTTATCCACAATGAAGCCTACATCTTTTTCCTGTGTGGTGGGTCCCAATGTGGAACCTTGCATCGTTGTAACCATAGTTTGGGTTGTTCTTTCCTAGGTTCATAACTTTGCACTTGTCCACATTAAATTTTATCTGCCATTTGAACATCCAGTCTTCCAATTTATCAACGTCCTCTTACAATTTTTTACAACCCTCTTGGGTTTTAACAACTTTGAATAATTTTGTGTCCATCTGCAATTTTGATTACCTCACTCATTATGCCCCTTTTCCAGGTCATTTACGAATATGTTAAAAAGCAGCGAACCCAGCACAGATCCCTTGGGTACGCCACTATTCACTTTTCTCAATAGGAAAATTGGCCATTTAGCCCTACCCTCTGCTTTCTATCTTTTAACCAGTTCCTGATCCACAATAGTACACTGCCTCCTACCCCAAGGCTTTTATTTCGCCAAGAGTCTCTCAAACAAATACGATTTAAGACATTTTCTTAGCATTGTTAACAGAAGACTTAGGAAAATTTTTAAGCCTTAAGTTTTGATTCCAAGAAAGGTTCCCTAATGATTCAATCCTTGCCTTCATGGCAGCAGCGTCCTTTTGAAAGGAATCAGCATAGTCCCACCGGAGAGACCTTCAATTTCAGCTCAGAGGTGAAATTCTGCAAAGACAGAAGTTCTTCCGTATGCTGTTGTAATAATTTTATTATTTATTTACATTCTCTTATATACCGCGCTATTCTGCATCAGTGCGGTTTACATTGAACAAACTGAAATTACATTGAACAGGGCATTATAACTTGGAGATAACTATTTTACAGGGAACAGTATATGCAGTACTAGAGCGAGACTGCACCACTAGAGCAGTACCTGGGGCACCAAAATTTCTCTAAGTTGTGCTATAAGTAACCAAATAGTCTCTAGAGTAAAAACCTCTGGGTGAACCAGGAAGAAAGTCACTGAGGCTCCCATTATTCCAGCTCCTGCTTCTAATGCATGCAGCACCATCAGTAGAGTAACCAATGCAGCCGAATCTTCAGCCAAGTTACCGATAGAACAAAGAGATAAGTGGTTGCTGGAACACTGACCCAGAAGGGCATTAACACCTCTCCTCTCTGCCCTGGAGTCGTCCCTCCCACAATTTGCCAGTTCACCTTCTCGGGAAAACAACCGGTGCAGTTAGGCTCACAGGGCTATGCTTCAGCAAAGCAGCCTTTAGTGGATGCCACTGCTCCGGTGAGAAAGTATCCGGCCCTGAAGCAGAGCCAGCGAGGATCCAACATGGCCGCATAAGAGATTCTCTCCCAGGTCCCAAACATAATCCTGGCCATTTCCGTAATTCCAGCCCTCCAGACTGGTGAAAATTCCGGGGGCAAACAGACCCGTTTGGATTTTGCTAACCCAGTGTCGTCCAGCACAAAAAGATCTAAGTTGGACCCGCTCTCTCCACACAAAATGGCGCCTCAGCAAGATCCATTGGAAGGTCTACAAGAGGTTTTAAAGGAGGTACGGGCGAGTAGCCAAGTAGACTCAAATGGCGAATCCCTATCTGAATTGCAATCAGACATGAAAGAACAGAGTACAAATGCAAACCTTCACTCTTATAATGGATAAAGTGGAAGCAACTGTAACGGCGCACGAGGAACGCTTTGCTTACCTTACCAAATCGTCACGCAAACTATATTGGCTCGAAAGGAACATAGAAGATATGAACAATAGAGCACGGCGTAACAACATACGCATAGTCGGGCTTGCAGAAGGCACGGAAGGGGGAGATCCTATTCGTTTCTTGGAAACCTTAATACTAACGCTTTTAAAAATCGAATTCTCCTGCCCTTTGGAGATTGAAAGGGAGCATCGTATACCGTCTACACCTAACCAGCAAAACAAGAAGCCACGTTCATTGATCTTGTGTGTTGCCATACCAACGCGCCATGCAAATACTCACTGCAGCCAAAGCCTGTCATCCTCTCCGATATGAAGGCCAGAAAATTGCCTTCTACCCAGATTTCAGCAAATCCACCGTCGAGATAAGGAAAGCAGTTCCTCGCTCTGTCCAAGGCTTCAGCGCCCCCAGGCAAGGTACGGCCTATTCAACCCAGCATGATTTAAAGTAACTCTCAATAACGTAACTAAATCATTTGAGGACCCTGCAGTCTTGTTCTATATATTGAGGACCAAGAAGCGTTACTTATGCAGCACAGTTAAAGCTGAACTATTCTCTGATTTCTTAGTCCCTGCCTATTTGGGCTTGTTGGATCGCCAGTTGAGACCCTGGTCAACGGCTTCTGTCTCCGGCTCGGTTTCCACATGCCTGGCAGATTTGCTGCGAGAAACATAGAGACGCCATCAACATTGTGGTTGGGAAGGCCAATTGTGTCTAGCTACACATTGTGTATAATAGGAGGTGGGATAAAACATAAGTCATTTTTAAGGGGAGTGTATTCCAGGACCCGGGCTGAGCCATGTTGTAATGTTCTCGATGTCTCACCCAATTTATTGTTTGTTGATGTGGGGAGTTTGGGATGGTTTGCTGGGGCAGGTTTATGGATATGTTATGTACTGCTTGTCACAGTAGATGTCAGTTTTTTAAGTTGGTATGGCTAATGGGCTGAAGATTTTATCCCTGAATGTAAAGGGCATCAAGACTCCGATAAAAAGGAATAAGATAGTAACTTACTGTAATCGACAACAAGCCGATGTAATTTTATTACAGGAGACCCAACTCCCCTCCCATGAGACCAGCAAGTTGGAGGACAAACAATATATACTAATTGGCTCCTCCCCGGCAGATCTTTCGACCCTGGTATATAACTGCTTAGCTCAACTAACTGCTACCCATCCAAAATGCCACGTACAAACGATATGCTAACGAAACTATCTTATATAGGTTTAGTATTAGCAATTCTAACCATTGACCTAGCACTAAGCCTAAACAGCAAAAATTATAAAACAATTCCCATAATTCACACACATACTCAAACAACTACCATATTGGACACATTTACCCAAACAACCATCCCAGATTAAATTTTCATAGAATAATTCACATAAAACACCCAAACTCACCTCAACAAACCAAGGGAACATGCCCCAACAACACAACATCCCTTTCATGCATCCTTATCAACGCACGCTCGATGAAAAACAAGCTCCCCATATTTAATGACTTAATATCTGATTTAAAACCAGACATATTATGCGTCACAGAAACCTGGCTCTCCGACACTGACGCAGTCTACATAAATCAACTTAATAATGAAAACTATGACCTTTCTACAAACATCGAACTACGAGAAAAGGAGGAGGTGTATTAATGATGACAAAAAAGGCACTATGTACCAAAACAATCCAATCAAACATCTCTAACAACATAGATGCATTATTAATAAAAATTGGACTCATGAAACTCTGCTTAGTATACAGACCCCAGACCAAAAACCAGACTGCCTTGACTCTTTTATTGAACTCCTCAGCTCATCTACTGAACAACACCCTATAATTATGCTAGGAGACTTTAACCTTCCTTCGCTACCAACATTGGACTCAAAACTATTCTTTGACACTATATCAGACATGGATTATCATCAGATAATAAACACAGCTACACACACATCAAAGGTGGAACCCTCGATCTTGTCCTCATCCCTAATACACTCCTCAAACTAATCAATCCAAATTCAGTTGAATGTATACAGGTACCCTGGTCTGATCACTACATAATCAAATTAAATCTTACATATCCCCTCACTAGCACTAACAATCACACCAGAAATGCCCCAACCACAAGATTCAAAAAGTTTAACAATGCAGAATTTATTGACTTAACAATCCCCCACCTCTTATCATCACCAACGAATTTAGATGACACTGTCAAAAACTGGCATGAAACCATCAATAATGCAGCCAAAATTAATCAAACACACAAAAAGATCATCCACTCTAAGATTAATACCAAACCATGGTTCAACACTACACTAAAACAAATGAAAAGGCACCTTAGAAAACTAGAACACAACTGGCGCAAATCTAAATTGACGATACACAAAGAAATATACAATAACCATCTCACTAAATACAAAGAAACCTTGGACAGCACAAAAAAAGAATACTATGCTAAAATACTATCAAAATCATATAACAGGCCAAGAGAGTTATTCTCCATTGTCAGAAATCTAACCAACCCTCAAACTTCTGACAATGAAATAACTGACATCTCAGTTCAAACCTTAGCCCACAATTACCAAAACAAAGCAAAAATACCGTCAATGTCTATAGACACTATCAACTTATCACACCAGTCTCCAGACCAATGGTCAGAGTTCCACCCCATAACTAAAGAGACACTAAAAAATATCATCACCAGCCTCAACACCACAACTTCTTATCTAGATCCATGTCCAGTAACATGGATAAAAAATACACTACCAATTTTATTACCCTACATTCTTTCAATAGTGAACCTCTCACTAACCCAAGGCTACCTTCCACCATCACTCAAACACGCACAAATACGACCAATCCTTAAGAACAGCAAACTTGATAAAACTTTGCCTGCATCATATAGACCCATCTCTAGCATACCATTCTTGGCTAAAATAATTGAAAAAGTGGTTCAATTACAGACACAGGATTTTCTAGACTCATCTTACCCTCTTGATGAACAACAGTATGGCTTTAGGCCCCGCCTTGGAGTTGAAACACTCCTTACAGTTTTAATAGATGCGCTCCTAAGAGGGATCGACAATCATAAACAGGCCTTTATTCTACTTTTCATTGATATATCAGCTGCGTTCGATAGCGTACACCACACAATAATGCTCAATAACTTGAAACAAATAGGCTTAAACTCTACAGTACATAATTGGTTCTCATCCTATCTAAATAACAGAACGCAAAACGTAAGAATTGGGAATCAAAACTCAACTACATATAAACAAGAAATTGGATTACCACAAGGTTCAGCGTTGTCAGCCCTGCTTTTCAATATTTACTTAAAACCAGTCTGCGACATTTTCAAAATATTTGGAGTAAAATATCACCTATACGCAGATGATATTATGATGTATATTCCATTTACGATACCCAACCTACCACTTCAAACCCTATCGGACTGCTATAATGAAATCACAACATGGCTAAAAGCACAAACCTCCACATAAATCACACTAAAACTGAAGTTCTAATCGTGACTAACAACAAATCTTATATCCCCCCAACACATATAAGACTTCAAAACCAAGAAATTAAAATAAAAAAGGAAATAAGTTATCTAGGCGTTATACTTGATACGCACCTTACGCTGGAAACACACATTAGCAATACCATAAAGAAAATTTATTTCAAACTCAAAACCCTCAAACAACTTCGTTCTCTAGTATATACACAAGACTTTATCATATAATTCAGGCCACCATAACTCCACATTTTGACTTTGCCAATCTAATTCTAATAGGCATATCAAAACAAAACATCAAACGAATGCAATTAGCTCAAAACGCAGCGGCCAGAATTATACTGAAAATTAACTCACTTCAACACATATCACCAATACTAGCCTCCCTCCATTGGCTACCAATTCAAAGTAGAATAATCTACAAAACAATAATAACTTCATTCAAAGCCTTATATGATATGGCCCTGACTACGCTATGCAATCTACTACACAAAGAACCATCTAAGCCTACACACAGAAAAGGACAATTAAACAAATTAAAGATTCCGAGAGAGTATACAAGAGCCCATAAATCAACAAACAACAGAGCATTTTCTCACATTGCCCCAACTATCTGGAACTCCCTCCCAGAGGAGCTACGAACACTAACTGAGATCATGGAACTCCGCAAAAAACTAAAAACCTATCTGTTCACCAAACACTATAACATAGAAAACCAATCACCTACGTTAGACAAAGGATAAACGGGTATTCTGTCTGCTTCAAACAAAATCCCTTCAACCCACACACATAGCACACATTCTTGATGATCCCACATCTTTTGTCTTCTCACTTCCATGTATATTTATTTACATATACATATTTGTATATAGTTTATGCTGTTCTGTATTATCTCGCATTGTTATTGTTATTATATTATTGTTATTGTTATTATATGATGTTACCCTGTACATATGTTCTGCTGTTTTATGACGTTCTCTGTAAAACAAACTTGCTTTGTTAATTGTTGTTCACTGTAAACCGCAACTGAACTTTGGAAGATGCGGTATATAAATGTGTATAAAAATAAAAATAAATAAATAAATAAGAAAAACGGTGGGGCAACGCTGCCACGTAAATCATTAGGAATAAAGATAGAAAGTGCCAGCAATGACGTTTCCAGGAGGTGGGTCAAATCCTTGATCACGATCGGGAGGGCGAGACTCTCAATTCTCAACGTATATGGGCCCAACAGAGATGACCCCGATTTTTTTTCATACCCTAAATATCATCCTACAGACAAACAGCGAGGCCCCAATAGTCATGGGTGGTGATTTCAACTTGTTCAGGGAACCACTGATAGACCACAACCCTGGGAGAGTAGGCACGACTTCACAGGCGAGTATAGCCCTCACCACCCTTATGGAATCTTGTGGCTTAGTAGATATATAGAGACTGCTCCATCCGGTCGAGAAAGATTACACCTTTTTCTCCCCTTTGCACAACTCCCTTTCTCGTATTGATTTTTTCTTAACATCTAGATCGTTAATATCAGACAGATGTGAGGCAGATATCTTAAGCATGAATATATCCGACCATGCAGCTATTATACTAAAAATTGTGGTATCGGACATAGAGCAGCCTACTCCGTCTTGGTCATTTAACAGAGCATGGTTAGCAGAGCCCTCTTTTCAGGATGAACCGAGGGCTTCCATCAGATCCTATTTCTGCATAAACAAACTAGGTGACTCTGCAAGTTGGGCCTGGTGGGAGGCCTTTAAGGCCACGCTCTGGGCAACAATCACTAGTTTTATGATCAAGGAAAATAAGAGGAGAAAGGCCCAACTATTGGCACTGGATAATCCAATTAAAGCCAGAGAAAGGCTGTGGGTTAAACAATCCCATCCAGGCATGTTACTGAGGCTAAAAAGGCTAAGAATGAAATATTAAGCTTCGAAGTCGAACAAATAATGTTAAAACAATCTGCAAGGTTCCACGTTGAACAAAACAAAACTGGTAAACTCCTGACAAATGCTTTGAGAGGGAAATGAGAGAGCGAGAATAGTCTCCATCCTGGATGATAGCCAAACAAGGTTAACCAACAATGATCAAATTTTAGACGAATTCTCAAACTTTTATGTCAACTTATATTCCTCAGAGCTGAAATAGGACCCAGGAGCCTTCGCAAACTTTGTGGACAAATTGGATCAGCCTAAATTGGAGGCTCAACACGCCAAGAGTTTAGGTAAACCCTTTTCAAGCAAAGAGCTTCGCTTGGTAATCAACTCCATGGTCACGGGGAAAGCCGCGGCCCGGATGGGATTCCAGCCGAACTTTATAAAGTGTTTAGTGACGAGTTGATCCCATATTTAGTGCTATATTATGAAGAGCTAGCCAATGGTCAGGGTCATACTAGTAATTTCTCAGAAGCCACAATAATAGTCCTGGAAAAGCCCAGCAAGGATCCTAATCGTGTTATAAGCTATAGACCTATATCCTTACTAAATGCCGACTATAACATTTATTCGAGTGTCTTAGCAAAGAGGCTTGCTAAAGTTATAGGGGAATTAGTGCATCCCGACCAATGTGGCTTCGTACCAGGAAGATTAACAGCAGATAACGCCCGACTGCTTTGTAATCTATTAGAAAGAGCCTCGGAGGATAACTCCCCTTACATTGCCCTCTCCCTCGACGCAGAGAAAGTGTTCAATAGACTAGAATGGCCATTCCTTTTCTTTGTCTTGAAATGGTTTGGGCTATGAGAGGACTTCATAAATATGTTTCAGGTGCTGTACTCGAGAGCTAGAGCCCGCATATTTGCCAACGGTATTTTATCTCGCTCCTTCTCCTTGCACAGAGGAACCAGACAGGGCTGTCCCCTTTCCCCTCTTCTATTCAACCTGGCGTTAGAACCTTTGGCCATAGCTGTCAGACAAAATAAAGACATAAATGGCTGGGAGAGCAGAGAGGCAGCGCAGAGGTCCAGAGTGGCAGGCTTCTGTTCCGGCGGCCCCGACGTCATCGGGGGCCTCGTCAAAAACCGGAACAGGGAGAGAATCGCCTTGGGAGTCTCCCTTAAAAGGCCGTTGGCTTGGCGCAGCCACAGGTGCTAGCCGGGGCCAACGATAGAAGGGGCTAGATACAAGGGGCATAACAGGTCCCTTGGGAGCCCCTTGGAGCATCGAAGGAGCATAGTATCCAGAGCCGTTCTTTGCTGAGGTGATTAATGGGTAAAAGGAAGAAAAAGACGGAGGTGGCAGTACCAGATGAGCCTGCGGTGGGTCCTATGGACAGACACGTTAAGGTACTGACTGGTGCTGATGCTATACTTGACCCTGAATTTTTGACACTCCAGCCCTCTCCGGTGTCCTTGAGTTCCCCGGACCGGACACCACCTTCTCCTCCAGTTTATACATCCCCTCCAGTGTCTGCTGCTGATGGAGAGCGGTTTCTGCAGAGTACCCCAATAGATGCGGGGGAAAAACTGAAACCGGTAGTATGGGCACCCGTGCCAGGTGAAGCCAGAGTAGTACCTGATGATCAGGTAACTCTGGCTGATATTTGGCGGGTGGTAACCCGTATTGAAAGTTCCTTAGTGCCTACTGTTGTTCAACTTTGTAGTTTCTCTTCTCAGATTACTACTCGGTTGTTAGCAGTGGATACTAGGGTGGGGAACATTTCAAATTTGGTTATTGGTTGTGAAAATCAGTGTCAGGCTCTTAAGGCTGTAAATTCCTCTCACATTAAAGATAGTTTAGTTTTACATCACAGGATGGAACAGTATGATAATATGTTACGTGCAAAAAATATTCGTATGTTAAATTTTCCTATTTGTCGTTTACTGTCTGCTGAAATTTTATTGAGGAAGTATTTTAGAGAGGTCTTGGACTTGGCTACGGCTGACTCCATTGGTCTCTCTAATGTTTATTACTTGACTGGTAAAGGGCTTGCTCGGGGTTCTCCGGGGGGGGTTTGATGAAGTTCAGGGCCAAAGTAGCCTAGGGCTCACCAAATTCCTGGAGGACTCCCAAGACAATATTTCCTCCAGAGCCACGTTGTTGGTATCTTTCTTGTCTGATCAAGATAGAGCTCTTGTTTTTCGGAGTTACTTTAAAAATATGTCAGTTCCGTTCTGTGGTCTTAGAGCAATTATTTCCAGATGTTTGTAAGGCAACCCAAACTAGGAGAAAGGGTTTTTTGGCCCTTAAGCCTAGGGTGGTTGCCTTACCAGCTACTTTTTTTCTTCAATATCCCTGTAAGTGTTTGATAACATTTCAGGGATCAAGGTTTATATTTCTTGATCCTACTCAGCTTGAGGCATTTCTTTCTGATAAAGAGGGGCTTGGCACTAAGTGACTAGGGTGGGTGGTTTTGTTTAAATGCTGCCTAAAATTAGAGCTTTGCTCTTGAGTGTTTCCTATTTTTTTTCTTTAATATCTCCCCATATTGTGGGCTAAGATTGATGTATTATTGTTTATTGTGTGTATTGATTTCCAACATGGATCATCTAATGTTTCTTTATGTTTGCTTCTGTAAGTTTGTTAAATTTCAATAAAAAAAAAATACATAAATGGCTTTAACCTAGGGGACCTACAAGTGAAACTTTTGGCGTATGAAGATGACCTCCTCCTTTTCACTCAACTCTCTGAAGTACCACAGATTTTAGTGCTGATTGATTCTTAGTCAAAAATCTCCGGATATAAAATCCACTGGACTAAGTCAGTTGCCTTCCCACTCAACAGCTCTTCGAATTCGGAATTAATGGCCCCATTTCCTTTTCGGTGGGAAGCTGGCAGTATCAAATATCTGGGAACTTGGTATGAAGCCTCTATCGATCGTACAATTCAAATGAACATAGATGAGTTATCCATTTAATTCGCAAGAAGACCTTGGCATGGTCTCCCCTTCATTTCTCCTGGTGCGGGAGACTAGAAATAATCAAAATGTCCTTAGCCCCAAAAATCAATTACGCACTGGGTATGCTCCCTTTCACACTCCCTGCAGAAATTTATGCGAACTTGGAAAGAAGTCTCACAAATTTCTTATGGAATGGCTCCCAGCCGAGGATTGCTGTCAAACTTAAAGCTCCTAAAGAAAATGGAGGTGTCCATTTTCCTAATTTTCAGTGGTACCACCATGCCCTTCTTTTAAAGCAAGGGACGTTGTGGCTAGATTCAGATGGTCTTGTTCAAAGGCCAATATAGCTCGAGGTAGAGATCCACGCAGTCGCTCCATATTCCCTGTCTCAAATGTTAGGAATGAAGCACCCAGAATGGGCAGCTGCAGGGAAAGTGATCCTGGCTATACACGAAGCTTACCTAAATATGGCACAACTGGTAGACAAAGATAACCCGCCCTCTAAGCAGACTCCGTTGTGGTAGAACCCACAGTTTAAAAACAGAGGGCAAAAGTTTGCGTGGAAAAAGTGGCAAGATTGTGGAGTTTGGACGCTAGGACACCTAGTAAGCAAAAGAGGATGGAAAGACTATGCCTCCTTCAAAATAGAGTTTGCTCTCCCAGAGACTAGCTATTTCCAATGGCTGCAACGTAGGCATAGTATAACAGCATCCAAATTAAAGATATATGAGCTGGCCACAGAGGGAGCGTTATATAAAAGCATTAAAGAAACACTTGGGCAGAAGGGTGCCATGTCCAGGCTTTATGCCATGTTCAGGGATTATGCTCCTCATCATCTACTGGGGTTGACAAAGGTGTGGCAGTCCGACCTACCCCAATCGCTGCATTCTAACTCCTGGAAACTATTATGAGGCTCTATATTGAGAGTTTCAAAGTCCGCTGCGATCACACAATCAATGTATTTCTTCTTGCATAAACTATCCAAATGGGACAAGTCGTCCACGGGCAAATGCTGGTCATGCCAACAGGAACCAGGTACTTTTGCTCACATGCTTTTCTATTGCCCCTTGATTCAGAGATTTTGAAAGGAAATATGGGGCAAAATTTGAAGAATTTTAAATCTCACTGACAAGATTTCCAAGAGCACGGTTTTCTTGAGATCCCTAGAGTCCTGCCAGGGCATGTCCAATGAGAAAGCCTTCTTATTGAACTTTATGATAGCCATTGCCATAAAATTGATTTTGGCAAACTGAAAAAAAATTCCGTTTTTAAACCAGGAGCGTTGGTGGAACTTGGTTTGTCATTACGCTGAACTTGAGGAACTATGTAATAAACTTCATCATCCTGATAAAGTTGAATTAAACATCAAAAGATGGTTTCTACTGGATCAATATATTGCCCGTTCAAAAACTACTTAAAAAGGGGGTCATAAATTTCTTGCACTGTATTGTAATTCTATTATTTTCAGTCGGTTGGTCCATTAATGGTTGACCTGTGCAGACCACAAGAAACCGTTTCTTCCCCAGAGAACCAGGGAGGGAGGAGGTATGGGGGGGGGGGAGTTATGTACGTGTATGTGATTGTTTTAGAGTTATGCTATTGGTGGTTGTTTTTTGTGTTACTAAAATGCTGAAATAAAAGATTTAAAAAAAAAAAAAGAAAGTATCCGGCCCTGAACTCCTCATCGAGCGTTCCGGCTCCAAAGTGCTAATGGGGCTCTGAGTCACCAGATCTCCTGGCTGTCGCCATTTCCATGGTAGAAAAGGGTTTAACGGACCAGATGAAGGCAAGAGAGAGTAAGTCGTCAGGGTAATGGAGGACTTTTTGCCCATTTTGGCTTTCCTCTTCCCCATCTGAGGAGCGTCACAGCCAAGAAAGCCTGCCTACGGCCATCTTGGATTCCCCCTCGGAAGTATCAAGACTATCTTTATCATCAGGCTTGATACGTTGCGCTTTCACGTGAGTAACAAGGTGGTTTACAATATACAAAATAGCTGCAACAAGGAACAGAAAGGAACTCCATTGTCAGATAGGAAAGATAACAGTCACATGGTGAGGAGAGAGAGCGAGGGGAGAGAGAAGAAAGAGAAAGGGGGACAGGGACAGGAGAACTAGGTAGTGGGAGAGGGAAGGTCGAAAGCTAGCTGGACTAGATGAATTTTGAGCATGGATTTAAATTTTGGGAAGGATAATTCAAGTCGAAGGGAAGGGTGTTCCATAATGTGAATCAGAACCATAGCTATGGAAAGCTCGCAAAATGACAGCAGTAACCCCTAGCAGTAGTCTCACACTATTACGAACAAATTAAGTGCAGCCACATTATCAGCAGCCATGACATTTAGGGCATGGTGCTATCCCACATGCTAGCTGTCACCAGCTGACATCCACTCTCCTTAATCATGTCCCATTGCAGTTAGTGTGGGATTCTTACTATGCTGGCTGCTCTAAACATGCAGTAGCAGTTGTTGCAGAGCTTTCAATGCATGCTAAAACCACAGCAACATCTACCGCACTTTAATAGAAAAGTCTCTATGCGCAAGACTTCTGTAAGATAAAGAGTAGTTACTCACCTGTAGCAGGTGCCCTCCCCATGAACAGCAGGAAAAAGTCCTCACATATGGGTGACGTCCCCAACACAGCCTGCAAGGGAAAGCTCCCCAGCTTCCATAGGAAGCTTTTGGGAGCTCCATAGCGCTACCACGCCTGCCTTCCTGCCAGAGCCAACTTTACCTCAGTATGATGACAAAGCTCACGACACCAAAACAAAAGTCCATGGGGAGGTGGGAGGGTTGTGAGGACGTATTCCTACAGTTCACAGAGAACACCTACTACAGATAACTACACTTTCTCCATGAACAAGCAGGAAGAAGTCCTCACATGTGGGGATGCCCTAGATACAGGCTACCAAAACTGGTAAAAACAAGCCCAATGGGGCAATTGAACAGGAGAACCAGAAGAAATAGCAAGAGTAGTCCCTCCAAAGGACTCACCAATTCAGCAACCTAACAGACATCCACATCATGAAGACACATTACGGTAGCCTGGATGGACAGAAGGGCTGGTGGGAAGGAGCTGAACTTAAGTCCCAAACAAATGCCGGACTGCAGCATGGCTGAAGGTAGTGTCACGCCAAGAATCCACATCCAGACAGCAGTGGGTTGTGAAGATGTGGACCGAGGACCACATAGCACTCCTGCAAATTTCCACCGTAGAGACCGCATGTACGTTTGCCACAAAAGTGGCCATACCTTGGACATTATGGGCTGTGATGTGCCACTCAAGGCTCAGACCAGTCTGCGCATAAGTGAAGGAAATATAATCCGCTACCTAAATGGACAGCGTGCATTTGGAGACTGCCATGTTCAGCATGTTAGGGTCAAAGGAAATGAACAGCTGGGTGGAACGACGATGGGCTTTCATACTATCCAGGTAGAAAACCAAGGCACATTTACAAGCCTCACGTCCTGTTGGCATGAAGCTTGAGAAAAAAGGTTGGTAAAACCACCAGCTGGTTAAGGTGGAAAGAGGAGACTACCTTGGGCAGGAAACATGGATGCATCTGCAGAATTACTCTGTTCTGATGAAATTTGGTGTAGGGTGGATTCGCCATTAGAACTTGCAGTTCACTAAGCCAGCAGGTAGAGGTGGCCGCCACTAGGAACATGACTTCCCAGGTCAGGAATTTCAGAGAACTAGAGGCCAACAGCTTGAAGGGGGCTGAAAAGAGTTGCCCAACAACACATTAAAGTCCCATGCAACAGGCGGGGGCCTAAATGGAGGTTTAGAGAGGAGCAGACCTCGCATAAAATGGGCCACAAGTGGGTGCACAGAAATGGGCTTGCTACTCAATTTGCAATTGTAGGGCCAAATAATGTTTATGTGCGCTTGGACAGAGCTGGACTTGAGGCTAGAGTCTGAAATGTGGAAGAGATACGCGAGAAGCATCTCCACCGTGCAAGAAAAGGGGTCTATAGCCCTGCCAGTGCACCAGAGAGAAAATCTGCACCACTCGAAGACAAAGGAATGGCATGTGGATTTTCTGCAGGATACTAGAAGGCTGTTCTCTACACCTGCAGGCAGACTGAATTTTGAGAAGACTACCCGCTCAGCATCCACGCAGTGAGGGCCAGGGTCTGCACAGTGGGATGAAATAGGGTCCCGATGTCCTGAGAGACAAGATCCGGGATGCAGCCCAACTGGAGAGGATCCTGCCAAGAGAGCCGAAGCAGCAGAGGAAACCACAGTTGCATGGGCCAATATGGGACAATGAGTATCATGGAGTCCTTGTCAGCATGGATTTTGGGGAATTTGAGTATAGGAACCACTTCCATAGTCCAGGAGGAAAGCATCATAGGCCAGTTGATCACTGGATGCCACCCTGGAGCAGAAGTGAGGCACCTGAATGTTGAGCGGAGTGGCAAAGAGGTTGATCTCCAAATAGCCTCACTTCTGGAAGATGTGATCCACCACCCTCCTGTTGAGAGTCCATCCGTGTGGCTGAAGGACTCTGCTGAGACGGTCTGCCAGAGCACTGAGTTCCCCTGGAAGGTACATTGCCCTTATATCCATGCTGTGTGTGATGGCAAACTTACACAGCTTCACCACCTCCCAGCACAGAGCAGCCAACATGGCAAGAATTCCACACTAATTGCCCACTGCCCCCTTGCTTGTTGATGTAGAAAATTGCCACTTGTCTGAATTAGGACTATCTGGTTGGCCAGCTGACTCCAAAAGGCAAGAAGGGCATTCACAATGGACACGAGTTCCAAGAAGTTGATTTGATGCAGGCTCTCCGGCTGCGACCAGAAACCCTGCATGAGCAGGGCATCCAAATGCACTCTCTAGCCAAGTTTGGATGCATCTGTGGTAAGCATCCCATGAGAGGGGGGGGGGGGAATGAAAGGGAAGTCCCTTGGGCAGGTTCTGTGGCTGGAGCCACCACTGGAGAGACTTTACCAGGGGCGTGGTGACTGCCAATCAGTCTCTGAGGTGGCCTGTCTCCATTGGGTGCACAGGGTCCATTATGCTTGGCGCATCTGAAGACGGGCCAACGGCATCACATGCACCGTGGAAGCCATGTAGCCTAGCAACCACAGCATTCCTCACATGGTGGTGAAATGGCTACACTAGACAGTCTTGACCATTTCAGTGAGCTGCTGCACATGGTCTGCTGGTAGGAAGGCTCAAGCACGAGTGGTATCCAGAAGAGCCCTGATGAATTCCTGCTATTGAGAAAGCTAGAAGTGCGACTGAGTAGTTTATGATGAATCCCTGGAGCCAGTTGTTTACATAAGGAAAGACGAAGACCCCTCCCCCAGAGTCCATAGATATTTGGCAACTACCACCAGGCACCTTGTGAAGATCCTGGGGATGGACGCCAACCCAAAGGGCATTATGCAGTACTGAAAGTGCTGTCTGTTCAGCATGAAGTGGAGGTACTGCCTGTGGAGAGGCAGTGTGTCCTTTTGAAAGTAACGGAGCAGTGTCCCCAGGGAGACCATTTTGAACTTCAGCCGTACTAAGAAGCGGTTGAAGTTTCTGAGATCCAGGATGTCGGAAATCCCTGGTTTTCTTGGGAACCAGGAAACACTGAAAGTAGAACACCCACCCCACCTGATATTAAAGTACCTATTCTATGGCCAAGTCAGCCAGCGTTGACCTCCCACAGGAGAAGGCCTCAGTGGTGCAGATCAAGGAGGTACTCTCTGGGAAAGAGCAGAGGAGGCAGCTGGGCGAAATTCAAGAGGTACATGGTTTGGATGATCCTTAAAGCCCAAGAGTCTGTTGTTACAATGGGCCACCTGTGAATAAAATGGATCAGTTGACCTCCCACCTGAGGGGGAACCTCGTTGGACAAGGGGAGAGTGGCTATGCTCCTTAGGAAGCAGTCAAAAACCTTCCCCCCCGGCTGTGGCTGTGGACTGGGCTGGGTCGGGTCTTCTGAGGCTTAGGGCAGCTTTGCTGGCACTAGCCTTGTGCATTCTGCTGGGTATGTTGAGTGCTCTGGAAGCCCAGGTAGTACCTGCACTTGTGCGGGTAAAAAGCATGCAGACTTCTTTATGGAGGAATCTGCGGTCTTTCTGGAGAGCTGATTCATGGTGAGTTGCTCTTTCTTTCTCTCACTGGTCTTATCTTCCATGAGTTTACCAAACAGGTTTTCGCCCCTGCAGGGCACATCAGCCAACTTGTCTTGGACCCACTGCTCCAGGTCCAAAGACTAGATGCCAACTGCCACCACCCAGCTGACTGACTCGAAGGTGTCATAAGCCACCCTGCTCATATACTTAGAGCAGTCTTTGCTGCATTCTACCAGGGCTTGGAAGACCTCCAGGCATTCTGGGGATATCAGAGCAGAGAACGCATTGAGGAACCCCATGATGTCTTTGAAGGAACATGGCCATGTATAGCTGGGAAGATCAAATCGAGTCACCAGCATGGACCCCTAAGTAACATCATCTCCTGAAGTCGTTGAAGGTGCGAGCTTCCCTCCCCGGTGAAAGTGAGGAGTGAGTCTTGGAGTTCTCGATCTGGCTCATGGCCAACTTTTCATACAGTTATGAAGCAGATGAGGCTTCTTGAAGCCAGGGCTTTTCTGTAACCTGTACATGGAGTCCAGTTTCCGGCTGATGGCAGGCATCATCAGTGGGTTTTCCCAAAATATGGAACAGAAGATGCTGAATAATGTGGTGCACTGGCACTGTGACTACCTCCTTGGGTAGCGAGGGGTACCGGAGTATCTTGAGCTCCTCAGCTCTCAGTTCCTCCTCAGCCTCCCAAGGGAATGGAAGGGCCTTTGCCATGTCTCAGACAAACTCCTGAAAAGAGATGTACTCAGGCGGAGACTTACATCTCTTGTAGGGAGGAGACAGGACAGAGAGAGTGTTTCAGTGCCTGGCTGGGGGACTCCTCTTCCATCTCCAAAACATTTGAGTTAGACTCTGACAGAAAATCAAAATAGCGCCTGACTTACTCCTGGTGCTGCTGCTGCTCAGGCGGGGACAGTGGGGTTTGAAGAGCCTTATGCTTGCACATTGTGGCATCGGAGCCAGAGGCGCTGGAGGGAGAAAGAGAGATTGGCAATGATGTGGAGTCTAATCTACAATCGGACAGCCCTCTGAAGCTGGACAGGGCGTCGGTATCCAGGAATAGCTAAACTACAGCCAGTGGTGCTACCATGGGCAGCGAGGCACATGAAGGCTTTGGGGCCACTGCAGTCTGGCCTCCAAGAACATTGCCATGCTCCTCTTGAGGGGCTGCAAGTGCTAGGCCAGAACTGCCATCTCTGAACTTGCCAGAGATGGCAGTTCTGGCCTTGCCAGGAGCAGTAGCTTCGGGCACTGACTCTGGCACCCATGTCGGGGACTCCTTGATGGTCAAGGCATTGGGGAGACTGCCAGTGGCCCTCCAGGGCCTTGGACGTCATCTCCTCCCAATGGGGCAACTTGGCTCCTGGTCACTGTCCCCATAATCGCGAATGGCTTCAATACCGGTGCCCCTGGGGTTCCCCCAGCCCTCGGCATTTGCCCTCAATGTCAACAGGAAGAAGGCTATTTCTTTTGGGTGTCTGACCCAAGACTGAAAGATAATTGTGGTCCATTGCAATGTGGCCCCTCAGCTCGAAGTGAATGCAAGCACAGCACAATTCTGAAGCCTCAGCAGAGCCCCTCAAGAGCATCAACATTGATACCGACGCCGAAGACAGAGTCAAACAGTCCGAAGAGCAATCCACGTTGCTTCTCGTGGCTCTTCAAGTCCTTCCTTGTCATTTGTAGACACAGATGACAAGTAGAGGGCTCATAGTCGAGTTAGTGGACCTGATTAGCAAAGAACTGAGGACTACATAAAAGTCTTCAGAACCTTCCAAGGTATTCCTAAGGTGGTCTCTCCATTTCAAAGCAAGGTAGAGTGTGTGGCTTTTAATTATTAGCTCTCTGCCTGAGAGCTCTTAAAAGGTTTTTGGTATACATTTTTTAGAAAGACTTAGGGGTATGTTTACTAAAGTGCGGTAAACGTGAATAACGCGCATTGTACGACGTTAACGACCGTAAGTGCGGTATAACGCACGTACTGACGCGCCAACGACCGTTAACGTCATACTACTGTGATAAGGAAGCTTATCATAGCTCAGGAAGGAGCTATAGAAAAGGTGAAGTGACTCTGAACAAGCAACCTGTCAGTTCTGGTAGAAATAAGAAAACAGAATTTTTCCATAAAAGACTACCAGTCCCAGAATGCACCAGGTTTCCAACAGCCATTAGAGGAGCTGAAGTGGGGAAACGTGTGTTCAATCAGGAGGGCTATGAGGTAATCCCAAAGCACTCATCTCAAAGGGCAGGGCCTGATTCAGCACAGCTGTGCTGTGCTAGGGTGGAGCACTCATCTAAGCAGAATAAAGGTAGAGTTTATTCTACAGATCCTCATCCTCAGTTTCTTGGAGATTCTCATCTTGGACAGCTTCATCATCTGGAGGATCATCAGAAGCAGAAGCCAGAGCGGACGGACAGAAAGGGCAAGAAACCCTTTGGAAGAAAGAAGAGAAAAGCATTTGGAAGGTCTAAAGGAGTCCAGAGCAGTACGTATACTGGGAGACATTCAAAAGGCCAGCATACACCATTGGACTGGGGAAAGCCAGAGGAATGGTGCTGCAGAGCTAGGCATCTCCAGACGGTACCTGTGAGGGAGACGACTGCACGTGGAAGGGACCCTAAGACCCGTGCCAGAAGGTATGTGAAGAGAGATCCAGTGTCCAGGGATCTGGATTGGAAGGCTGGACATAAGAACTGGACTACATACTAGCCAGGCTATTTAGAGAGGAACTCTAACAGCAATAGAAGCTCAGGTATGAACACTGATCTATGCCCTAGCTATACACCCTTGAAAAACAGCAGGGAAACAAGTATTCTCCTGAGAGTGCTCCATTGAGAAATTCCTCTGTGCCCATCCATGATATTGAACCCATGATTGTTGAAGAGGGGGAAGAAGTGGTAGATACAGGCTGTGAATACATGGATTGCTCTCTGTCTAAACTCCTTTGGTAATTTTCTGTTACAAACTACAACAACCATCACAAAGAAATACAAACTTGTTCTTTAAATCTACTCAGAAAAGCTCCTGAGTAGGATTTGAGCCAAGCAGTAGAAAGTAAGCCAGCTAAGGGGTTTCAGCTGGATAACTGCTAGCAATTGAGCCTTACCTAATTGCTTGTGAGCTCTGAGGGAATCACTTCTGAGTCTATGTGTGAAGATATAAGAAGTTAACCTGAAAAGAACAGTTTTTCCCTACTTTGTGGGTTTTGTTTGGTGTTTGATGCACTGCTAAGAAAATATTAGCTAGAGCCTACAGAAAAGACCAGTTTGTTACCAACCAGGTCTTTATACTTTTGATTTGATTGCCTGACAAGTTCAACTGTTGTTTTCCTGATTTTTGTTTTTCTAAGTTTAACACTGAAAGCAAGTATCCTGTTTTATGTGCTACCAAGCATATCTGTGTTGGGAGAAATAACCCCATAAATAAATATCTTATTGGCTTTACACTCAAGCATAACTAATTATTGTGAGCGGCTGTGACTGGTGTGAATGGACTACATTTCCCACAATCCCTTGCAAATCATATTAGTATATGCCTTTGCCAAGACTGTGAACATTCTCACCCAGGCATCCGTCTGACACTACGCGCATTAAGCGTAGTTAACGATCATAAAGTCCCGCGGCGCGTTAAAACAACGCAGAAGGTGGAGAGTGGGCGGAGAGAAGGGGTCAATGGGCGGAGAGTGGACGGGGAGAGGCTCCCCTCACACTAACGCGCTGAAATCCACAGCACAATTCCAACGCGAATGAAAAGCTGCCGTTAAAGGGGAGAGAAACCATTTAGCTGTCAGCAATGTAAAGCACAGGCAGGGAAACCCAAAAAAAAGTGATAAGTGTGAAACATGTGCACACAACATAAGAGCACAGAAACACTGAGAATGACCCAAATAAACGGATAAAAAGAAGAACCAAGTTGGGCAACAGTGGTAGCAATGCGCCCCCCCCCCCTGAGTAAGCCGTATAGCACAGATAGAAAATGTGGAAGGGACCAAACACCGTCCCCATACAAGGGGAATGGATCCACAGTGAAACAACGCTGTTCACGGTGCCCTCATCCACCAGACAGGGTGCCTATGGCGGGCACATGTCCCGCAACAGCATGGCGTGCATGTTGGAATGGCAACTGGACAGATGCTGGAGAAGGGGATACCGAGGGCCATAGGCAGCACATGTCAAGGCACCACCAGGGAAAGCACCATCTATGTGAGAACATGGTGGCGCAGTGCACAAAAGCACTGTATCCGAAAACAGAAGGTAACAGGTTCAAGAACCAGCTGTGGATCCTGCCAACCCACCCTGCATATTTTACCCACCATTGCAAAGTCCTAATACAGACGGAACCTTATTTGCAGATGACCAAAACATGCCCATAACACAGACATCCCACCCCGCAGAGCACAGACACCATAAACCTACCCAATACCTATAGCAGAGCCCCCCAAATGCAGCCCTGGAGTACCAAACACCCATTCCGTCTCCCCACAGCCTCTGAGCAAGATGCCTGTGGTGCATGTCTATGCGCCACACCCATGGTCTGCAAATGTAGCTCATGCCCTGCCATGAGGGACAGCATGAAAATCTGAACAGTGTATGGCACACCAGGACTGGAGTTGGGAAACCCTGGCGTAAAGCAGCAGCCAACAGGGGCACCCACACCCGCATCCACAGGCCCAACAGCCAAAGCAACCTTTGGGAGTCAGGACATTGTGCTCTGCGTGCATCTCCCAATACTAGCACCTGCATACCATAGCAATGCCTCCATACACGTCGGAATATGGTCCACACCCCACAAAAGGTTGCTATGACCACTGGCAGATAGCAATTCATAGCCTAAGTACATGTTATCCCCCAGTGAGCTGCAGCATAGCAACCTCTCTGATGTCTGTGGCGTGTGCTACAGGTTCCTTGTCTGTCAGTGTTTACCAACCTGTGCAGTGTCACCTACAGTTGTGCGTACCCTATGTGCACTGTGCCCCGGACCACTGTTGTGGGCAGGGCTGTCCAACACCCCCAGAGCTACACAATGCTGGCATAGGTGTGGGGAGTGTGTGCCCCACTATCAAGTGTGCTGTGTTGGCAAACAGCCCTCAGTGCCAGCACTGTTGCCTGCCAATGTGCATAATGAGGAGCAAGGTACCCTGGGAATAGGCCATAGAGGGTGGCCAACCTGGCTGCATCAGCATAAGGCATAGGGCAATGGTGCAGACACTGTAGTGTCTGGCCACCACTTGCACAAATAGGGTGGCCATAGCATGTCCAGCTGGGAGGTCACACTCACCCTGAATGAGCAGTGATCACTGCAGGGCTAGGTTCCCCCATAGTGCGCTATGGCAGTTCCCACATGTGATATCGATGGGTCCCTGTGTGGGGCCCAATCACTAACCTATCTGCTTGGTGTGTATGCTGACACCCCTGTTCTGGGTGCCTGCATCCCATTCAGGACCATGCGCCCTGGACTAGCTGCTGGATTGTCTGCAGCTAGTATGTGTCGTGCTGGAACACCTCGCAGTGTGCAGCGGCTGAAAGTGTGCTGCTGAAGAGTGTCAGAAACTGTTGTGGGGTATGTGGGCATTCCCAAGCCTGTCAACTATTGCCCAATGGATGTGTAGCGCTCGGACTGTTCCCCAACAGGACGGGGGATGATGGGCCCCCCCTACAGCTACCACTGCAGTGAGGTGGACCTGTCCTGCACCATGAGCCCTGTAGGGGGGGTTGTGTGGTGTCACCTAAGTCACCCCCCCATGCCCCCTGTTCCGCCCCCCCTTCCACCGGTACTGTTGCCACCAACACCAGATATGCATTACTGCAGGTACACATGAGCGAGATATGCAGAAGGTCACCGGTGTAACCACAGTGCGTCAAATGGAACTACAGAGACCACACTGATGGGTACCTGGGGTGTGTCAGTCATGAAAGGTGCTGTGGACCTGTTGCTGGCCACCCCACCTCAAACTCACGGTGGTCACAGTACCTGCACAAGGTGACTGTCTGTGGATACACTGTAGCAGTGCCACACATGGTCTGTTCCCCCTACTATGGCGAGCTGCTGTGGAGTTGCACATGGTCAGGACCACCATCAGCCTGAGGAGATGGGGGGGAGGGGGAAACCACAACATAGGACCATCTAAACACAGCTGATTTGCATGTGCAGTGCATCATGGGCGTGAGTGCTCCAATCCAACCCTGTGAATCCCTGCAGATGGACTGTGTGGTGCAATGAGGTACCTCTGTCCAATACACACAAGCACCCCATAGCCTCCCATAACACCCAGACGTATAGACAATCAGGGACTCTTTTTGTGCTGTTCTGACCACACACCCTCCACAATCCCTTTAAACAGAAGGGGCATTACAAATGCGTAAGACATCCCCACCTGGAGGACATATCTGCCCAATGAAATGTGAATGGACCCTGATGTGAGGTGTGCAGCAGAAGGTGGTATGAAACATGATGCTGATGCTGCAAAATGTAGCACAGGTATGAGGAAGCGGGGTTTGTAACGTGTAGATCATGCCCACAGGCTCCCATAGGTAATAGTCCAACACAATCAGAGATAGTAGTACCAATCCCAGGTGCAATATTCCCCCAGGGATATGTAAATGTACAGTGCCCAGAAGAAACCCAACGCATGTAGTAACGCACGCACACGCCGTAAACACCGCACGTATTCATGCCCGCAGCAACGCACGTAGTTACGCCCGCAGTAACGCACGTATTCAAGCGCCATGACATGCGCATGTAGCTCTGTGCGTGGCTACGCCCCCAGCAACGCATGTGGCTACGCCCCCAGCAACACACGTGGCTACGCAGCACTGACACAGTCAGAACAAATGGCAGCCATGTCCAGGAAGCCAGCATTCAGCCAGGGAGATCTATATCTCCTGACAGAGTTGTTCTGCCTCCGCCAGCAGCGGCTCTTCCCGGGCTCATCCAGGAGGCAGAACCTTGGAAGGGTCAGGAGGGCCTGGGAGCGCCTGTCCCATAGGTATAACTGGAGCTCTGACTACCCACGTGAGGTAAGTGCATGGGGACAGGTACCCCAAATGATGAGGCTAAACAAAAAACACCCAGTAACCAAAGCACAAAGAAACTATGCACTGCCAGGGAATAGCAGGTGCTGTCACATCCGGCGGGTAGCAAAGTCAGCCATACACCCGAGAAAAAGACCCCCCAGCCCCAAGGGGGTAGCTGCAACCATGGCAGGAGTGCACCACAGACCACATTGGTATGGTATGGGGCGCCTTTGCAGGCCAGGGATGTCCCCCATCCACAGGAAACCCCAGTCCCACCTCTCAGGCCAACAGGCAAAGAGGGGTCTGCACCATGCCCCTGTCAACCAACACAAGTTCAAAATACATCCGCCGATGCTGCAGGCCCCAAATGAGGGCACCCCTCCCCATCCCTGTCCACTGTCAGCTGGTTCTCTGTGTGATCACAAAAGACAAACCACAGCTCTGGAATGATGCAGGCCCCAAATGAGGGCACCCCTACCCATCCCTGTCCACTGTCAGCTGGTTCTTTGTGTGATCACAAAAGACAAACCACAGCTCTGGGATGATGCAGGCCCCAAATGAGGGCACCCCTCCCCATCCCTGTCCACTGTCAGCTGGTTCTCTGTGTGATCACAAAAGACAAACCACAGCTCTGGAATGATGCAGGCCCCAAATGAGGGCACCCCTCCCCATCCCTGTCCACTGTCAGCTGGTTCTTTATGTGATCACAAAAGACAAACCACAGCTCTAAGCTGATGCAGGCCCCAAATGAGGGCACCCCTCCCCATCCCTGTCAGCTGGTTCTTTGTGTGATCACAAAAGACAAACCACAGCTCTGGGATGATGCAGGCCCCAAATGAGGGCACCCCTCCCCATCCCTGTCCACTGTCAGCTGGTTCTTTGTGTGATCACAAAAGACAAACCACAGCTCTAAGCTGATGCAGGCCCCAAATGAGGGCACCCCTCCCCATCCCTGTCCACTGTCAGCTGGTTCTCTGTGTGATCACAAAAGACAAACCACAGCCCTGGGATGATGCAGGCCCCAAGAGAGGGTTCCCTGCACCATCCTGGTGCCTTTGGGAACAAGCCCTGTTTGTGATCACAAAAGACAAACCACAGCCCTGGGATGATGCAGGCCCCAAGAGAGGGTTCCCTGCACCATCCTGGTGCCTTTGGGAACAGGCCCTGTTTGTGATCACAAAAGACAAACCACAGACCTAAGATGTTGCAGGGAGCACTGCAGGTGACACCCTCCCACCCCAACAGTGGCTGATTGGCACTGGCAGATGTGTGTAGGTGGCACACAGAGCTGTGACGTGTCATGTACGCTGGGGTGCACATACAGGGCACATGGGGCACAGACCTGAGAGGCGTGTGCGTGGCCACACATGGGGCTGTCTCCTGTGAACGCATGGGGCATGAGTGTCTCACCCAATAGGGGCAGGGGCTGCAGAGGCAGGGGACCCCAACGTGTACCCGCGGTAGCTAAGGGCAATGTTTGGTGTCACCCCTACAGGTGGAGGACCTGCGCAAAAAGGCGAGGGAGCTAAGGGCACGCTACCCGAGATTTGTGGCCAGGGTGCAGCGTGAACGGATGGTGCAGCAGAATGGTGAGTACTGGGACATAGCCCTGTAGGGCACCGAGTGGTGGAACCACAGGACCACTGTGACTGCAGAATATGATGTGTACCCAGGGGATGACATGTGTTACCTCTCCCACAGCTGATGCACGTGCAGCCATTGAGCCAGCGAGGCCGGAGGACCCGGATGTTGCAGCTGCCCGGAAGGAGGACAACGACCACGTGGGCCTGCAGGGCGGCGGACCAGAAGTGGCACCCGAGGATGGCGATGGAGGGCACGTGGGTGCATCCCCACGCCCCAACGAGGGAGAGGAGGGGGATGAGGAGGATGATGGGCATATGGGAGGGGATGGGGAGGATGTTGGTGACATGGTGAGTGATGCAGCGGAGTTGGGGGATCGGGGAAATGAGGGGGGATGTGGGTGAAAGGGGAGGGGAGAGGGAGGAGGTGGGTGACAGGGAAAGGGAGGGGGAGGTGGGGGAGGTGGGGGAAGGGGATGTGGGGAGGATGGTGGAGGCAGGGGGCGGGAGGGGCTGTACAGCGTGGGTGGGGGGGGGACAGGTCCCCAATGGCACGCTCCGCCACAGGGCAATGGGGGCACCAGCCACCTGCCCCATGATCATGGCGAAGCACGCCCTTTGGACGTGTGTCTGCCACACATTGGCACAGGCAGGTCTGCCGTGCATGCAGCCACACAGACACGGGGAGATGTGTGTCTGTGCGGTCTGCGCCTGGCTGCGGCTGTGTGTGCCCAGGCACAAGCCCAGAGGCAGTTCGCCCTAATCCAGGGGCAGGTGCTGGCGACCCTGTCCATGGTGGCTGACCGTCTGCGTGAGCGCGATGAGCACCTTGTCGGTGCCGCACCCGGTCAGCCACCATCCGACAGGGGTCCCCAGGGTATGTAGTGTGTGGACACACATGGCACACCCGCCCTGTGACGGACCGTGCCATTGCCTCTCCATCACAACGGCCACAGGGATGGGAGTGGCCAACGCTGTGTGGCTAACAGGCATAGTTGGCCATGCTGGTCTTTAGCTGCCATCATATACTATGTAACAATGATGGACTATGTGTGTCCCAGTTCACATGTTGTAAATATTTTATAGATATAAATATGTTTTAAATGTTCGACGTTCCACATATGAACCTGGTGGTCAGATGTCCCTCATTGCTAGGTGACAGTGCTGTGCGAGTGATGGGTGTGTCAGTGTTCACTCTGAGAGGCGAGGGAGGATGTGGAACAGGTAAGGGCTGCGGTGAGAGCATCCCCACAGACATGTCACAGCTACGTTGCAGCGAGGGTGGGCCAACAAGAAGGGTGGAGAGTGGCGTGCATGAGTGACGTGCAACAGCATATGTGTTGGAAGGTGCGGGGCACACAGCACAGAGTGACAATGGGACATATGGCGGGGGAGGGCGGACGGCCTGTGTATCCTATCCAGCATGACCCCATATTGTTGGCCTGTGGTGGCAAAGGCAGGACGGCTGAGGTGTATGCGTAGCGGTGGGGTTAGGGTGGAAACACAGAGGGTGCACCTCAGGAGTTGCTGAAGCTGGTGCCTGAGGGGGGGTGGGGAGTGGGGAGTGAGCGGTGTTGCGAGCTGTGACTGTGTAGGGCCCGGCAACAGCTGGCTAGATGGCAAGCACGTATACCAGCATGCAGGGTGGGAATGGGGGATGGTACAGGATGGTCCAATGATCCGCTGTGAGACGTATGACCACCTTGCTGTATGTTGTTATGGGTGTAATGGCTGGCCCTAGGGGGTGCAAGAGTATACTGTCAGTGGAGTGCACTGGGCCATCGGTGGTGGCACTCACAGGGGTGTGGGGGTCGGGGGGTGGGCACAGCAGAGGGTGGGGACAGGGGCTTAGCAGGATAATGCCCAGAGGGGTGGCACAGTGCGGCGTGGCTGTGGATGGTGAGGAGCGCAGTGTGGATGGTGCGACCGATGACAGTTGCTGGATGTAGCTTATGGAGGCAAATGTGTCATTGGGATGTGCCTGATGGGTGGCAAGGGGGTGTAGGTGTATATTGCGGCCACTGGTGCACAGGGTGATGGGTAGCCCTTACCGGGGGGTCACCCTAAGGTGTTGGAAGCTGCAAGGCTGTGCTCAGGGGGCCACAGTGGACATATGTGATGGTTGCGCCAAGGTGGATGTCTGTGGGAGCATGTGAACCGGAGTACGTGACATGTGCAGTGCACATACTGTTCTTGTTTAGCGTGCTGGGAGCGGCCAATGTGGCTCCCCATGCAGGACATACAGTGCACCTACACCACCACAGAGACTAATGGTGGGTGAGGGCTCCACAGGGTATTGGCCCACGGGGTCCCTGGGCACCCACGACACAATGCAAGCCACCACGACATGGGAGTGATAGTCCAGCATTGCAGCCTATGGGATTGGCTGCGTACCCATGGTGGACATGGCTGAAGGGGGTGGGGACAATGGCTAATGACATCAGTGGCACCGTATCGTGCCCTGGTCACGGGCCAGGGGGTGGGGTGGGGGGTGTGATTGTCGTGTCACAAATGAGACAAGAAGCACATGTCACCTTCACTGGCCACCTGTGTAGCCCTTTATTTTCCCCTCCCCCTGCCACCCCTTGGGCATCCCCGCCCAACCCTTGGTGGTTGTCGCCCCCCTGCTGCCGGTGCTGTTGCTGCTGCAGGTGTAGGTAGTGTTGTTGCCTGTGGCTGCTGCAGATGGACAGTTACTGCCCCCCTGCCTGCTGCTATCCGCTCCTGGGCGTCAGCCATCCTCTCACATGCCGTGGCCATGCGGTCGGCATGAGCAAGGATCCCAGACATGGTCCGCTGCAGGTGCCTTGTCAGCCGCAGTTGGCGCCGCTGGGTCCGAGCCACTGAACGCAGTACATGCCGTATACCTGTGGGGAGAGGCCATAGTACAATGTGAGATAGGGGAAACAGCAACACCTGTTCGGGGGCATATCAACCATAGCAGATTAGGACACTCACCCTCTGCATCTCTATGGGCTGCTGCTGAGTGGGCCTGCATCTCCCCGATGACATCGGCCACAGCAGCCAGTGCCTCGTTGCGGTGTTGCGCTGCCACATCCGCAGGCCCATCCCCAGTGCCTGCAGTGGTGGGTGTAGAGTCCCCGTCTGCTGTTCGTGGGACCTGCATGTCCCCATCACCCAGGGGTGCAGCCTGCCTCTCGTCTCCCACATGGGCCACCTCAGAATCAGTGTCCACAGGGCTTGATGGTCCCACGGTTGGCACGCCCTGTGGCTCCTCCTCTGCGTCGATGGCGCTGACTTCATCTGGGTGCCACAGGGTTACATACGTCAGATGGGGGTCTCGCTGCCTACCCACCCCGTCACATACCCCCTCAGGCATCTGTGGGTTGATGATCCACGTGTGTCTGGGCCATGGCTCTAGTGGCAGCCCACTACGTTTGTGCACTCCCCATGCAAGTGTCCCCTGTGCCCCGCTTCCCCAGGCCCCCCCCACCCCTGGGTGCTGACGCACACCCCAGGCAAGACCATCACCACCCTCATCCTGCCCCCACCCAGCATGTCCTAGGCAGGTGCAGTGTGTCTTCCGGTTGGCCATCTCCTTACCCGTGTGGCCCTAGTGCCCCTGCCAGCCCTGCGACGTGAGCCATGCAACATGTCAACACCCTCTGCTGTCACTGTGGGTCTGCCACCCCTGCCCAGTCTCCCATTCACTTCATATTGCCACCCACTGCCACCCATAGACAGGCCCCCCCACCGTGGCTCTTCAATGGATGTTGCCTCTGTGTCTCATTTGCCCCCCAATTCCCAAACAGCCACGTACTGCCCCCCCCCCCTCTGTTGTGGCACACACCATGTGTCTGTGCTATATTCCACAGTTGGTCCGCACTCCCCCCTTACCTGCTTGTGGGTGCGCCGTGTCCAATGCAGCGGGTAGGCCATGTACATATATGGGCCCGAGTCTCTCGGCCAGGCGTCGTTCCAGGTCCGAGAGGTTTGCCACCTGAGCTGGGCCCCCTCCAGTGTCTTGGGCCCCACGTCTCTCCCGCACAAGCTCAGTCCTTATGTTTCTTTTGATGTCACAGTATCTTTTTCAAAGGTTCTCGATGTCGCGGTGTGGTCCCCTTGCTGCTGCCACCGCAGCCTGGACCTCACACCATGCCCTGGTGCGCGTAGCTATAGTGAGGGCTGAGCTCTGGCGCCCAAACAGGAGATCATATCGCTCCAAGATGTTTGCCAGCAGGAGATCATTTTCCTGCTGGGTGAAGCGTACGGCCCTCCGACGTATCTCTGCTGGGACGGGGACCCTGGGCTGGCGTGGTCTCCCAGCTGCACCTGTATGTGGAGCTGGAGCTTACTGAACCCCAGATGGTCCTGGCACCTCATCCTGGCCAGATATGGTTTGTGCTGATGGGTGGATGGGCTGGTCCACTGGATGCTCCTGCTCCTCTGTCTCCCTGCGCTCCATACTGTCGCGTATGGTTGTGCTCGGGGGTTTGCCATACAGAGCCAATCATACATATAGGTTTTCATGGGGTGTGGGTCGCGGGGCGTTGGCTACGCGCACAGCCACGCACACAACCACGTGTGCCGCGAGGCGAATTACGAGGCGCGTTGCGACGCGCATTGCTACGCGCAGGAAGTGACATCATATGTGTTCGTGTAGGCAGTAGGTGCCATTTCACGGATCCCGCCTACACGTCCCTTTAATACAGTTTCGTTGTGTGCAATGCTGGTGCACATATTCCCATGTTTGGTATATTGCTGTTTATCTGCACCTTAGTAGTAGCGCTGGATGCTGCAGCACTACGTGACGCGTATGTGACATCACTCAGACGTTGCACGCTTCGTTACGCGCGTTGCACCGCCTCTTCCGTTTCCTGCTCATGGGCATATGCATTGTATGTCACTCCTATATTGGCGTCTGGGTGTGGTTTCTAGTGTGATACGCAGTTTATGTACACCCTGCGACATCTCTGGGACTCACGTACATGAGTGTGAAACGTAGATGATTGGCCGCGGGTGCATTATGGGAACACGCGACACAGCGCGCGGTGCCATTTCATACAGGTAACTCTTATGTTTGCTATATTCTGGGTCCTTCTATTCCCCCAGGTGTGTGGCGATCATGTGATGTCCATCCCCACCCACACCACTATTTCTAACCCAGCTATCCTCCAACCTGTGTCTATCATGGCTCAGACTGCGCATGCAGGTGGTGCAGTGGTTGCATTGGTCGAACTGGCGGACCTGCTTTTTCCGGAGGAGGGAGATGTTGTTCCTGGGGCTGCGGCCCTGGGCATGGGTGCAATGCCACTGCAACTCAGGCCTGCAGCTGTGGGGCCTGCACAGGCGGGTGTGGGTGACCAACGGCGCCGTAGGCGTGCTGAAGCACAACACCACCTGGGGCGTCTCTACAGGCCCAGGGTCTTTGCTCCAGGACCTGAGAGAGGGCCAGGTATTCTCCCTCTACCAGCTGGACACAGGGGCCATTAGGGAGCTCTATCAGGAACTCAGACCTGACCTTGAGCCCCTGACTGCCCGGTCACATGCTATACCGGGTATGACCAAGCTCCTGGCTGCCCTACATTTCTTTGCCTCTGGCTGTTTCCAATCCTCGGTGGCAGCAGTGGGATGAGTCGGCCCACCTTCTCCCGCTGTCTCCACCAGGTACTGCGTGCCATGGTCAGCCGGGTTGGGGATTACATAGCAATTCCCAACGGGAGGCAACATTGTGCGGCCCTGGCACAGGCATTCCATAGGATTGCTGGGATACCACACGTGATGGGCGCTATAGATTGCACACATGTTGCCCTTGTCCCGCCACGCGACAGGGAGGTTGTGTACCGCAACCGCAAACACTTCCATTCCCTCAATGTGCAGGTTGTTTGTGATGCAAGTATGCGTATCCTGAATGTGGTTCCGCGGTTTCCAGGGTCTGCCCATGACTCCTATATCCTGCAGAACTCAGCAGTGTTTGGCCAGTTTGAGGCTGGTCAATATGGTGACTACATCCTGCTGGGTGGGTATTCAACGTGTATGACATGCACCTACTGTAGGTGGGTGTCTATACAGCATTGTCACCATTGTCCACTGCATGCCTGACATTGCGGGGTTATTTCTGGGTGTAGACTATTGGGTGTGGCTCACTACCTCATGCCGTGTCACTGGTGTCTTGGTCACAGACATATGTTCACTGACACCCATCTCTCTGTCTACCATGTGTGTTTGTTTGCTCTCACATGTGTGTCCCAGCGGCCATGTGGTGTCGTTTTTTCCGTGGCCTTGCCCTTCTTTATTCTGAGCAACTGTGTCCAGGGGCAACCGTGCTGCATATGATGTGTCCCCTCCATGCCTGTGAGCTACACATGCAACATGCCCATGGCCTCCACATCTGGGCACGGGCATACTGCACTGGCAGTTGTACACATGTCTCCCAGTGGGGTCAGTCACTTGGGCAGCCCATATGTTGCATGGTTGTAGGTGTGCCACCCTCGGGGGGGGGCATAGACCCATCCTCGTGGTGGTCATTCTGTATACGCGACCTTCTCTCTCTGGGCATGCTGTGGGCTACACGTGAGATGTGCTGTGGGCGCTTCAGCTATGACACATGTCTGCTGCATGTCTGGCCGTCTTCAGGGTCCCCTGCCACCACCGCCTGTTGCTTCCCCCACACCACCCACGCAATGTATCCCAGTGGCTTATGCTGTGTATGCGCCAGATCAGGCCAGCCAACTACTTGCACACCTGTGCATCCCTGCACCCCCGGGTGCTATTTGACAATGTCCGACATCTTGCCTCACAGCTCCCACCACTACTCTTTGTCGCCACAGTTTTGGCACATGTCCTGTGACACGGTTACATGGGTGTGCACTGCCCCTATCGGCATGTCATGGTCATTTGCCCCTGGACTCGACAGCCTCTGATGCACTACCACTGTGTGCACTGCGTTTGCCTCATATCTGTGTGCACGGCCTCTCGGCTGTCCAGTTCTGTATTGCTACGTCTGTCATTCCATTGGTGGCTCAGCACGCATGTGACTTTGCACCATTATTTTCTGCAGGTGATGCAGGATATGGGTGTCGCACCAGGCTGCTTACCCCTGTGCGTCTCCCTCGGACAGGTGCAGAGATACGGTACAATGAGGCCCATGCCTCCAGTCGCTCAGTGATTGAGCGCACCTTTGGCATTCTCAAAAGTCGCTTCAGGTGTCTGGATAGGACTGGCGGGGCCTTACAGTACGGACCGCTGACTGTGGCAAGGATCATCATAGCCTGTTGCATCCTCCACAACATTGCTCTCAGGCACAATGTTCCAGTCGATATTAATGAGGATCTCGGGGTGGATCCTGTGTGCCCTCCTGCACCTGGCCATGGTGACACACGTGCGGGGATGGCAGCCAGGCAACATCTGATCGAGGAGATCTTTACCTGTAAGTTATGGGTGTGCTGGGGACGTGTCTCTGGGTTAGCCATGTGTTAGGTGGTGTGAGGATTGTGCAGCACTGCCATCTCATGTCTCCATATCTCTGTCCTGTTCTTGGCTCCACAGGATGAGCTTCTGTGTTCCAGGCCCACCCGGATTGCCTTACTATGCTGCCTGAGGCTGTGCTGCATGTGGGGAGTGTGTGTTCATATATGCACCATTCCTGTTGACTCTCGGGTGAGTTGGCAGATAGTGAGGATTGCATTGCTGTCGTCACGGCTAGACACATATATGTTGTTTTCTCTCCACTGCTCCTATGGTGATGCACATGTCTTTGGACCACTGCTCCATCACCCTTAGCTTCCATCTGTCACACATGTGGCCATTACCTGTTCACATCTTGGGAGTCTGCATGGTGTATCTTAGACACATATTGTGCGGCTGTGTGTGTACTCGGGCACAGGACATTATATTGTTGGAGGGTATGTTGAACAGCCACTGCCACTGGGTCATTTGACAGATTTGTGCCACTCATGCTTGTACTGTGCTGTGTGTCTCCGTTTGTCGTTCAGTGTTGGGGGTCCTGCCATCTGAACCTTCTGGCATGCGTACCTTATCACACTGTGTATGTTACTGTTTCTGATTGACCTGTCTACATGACCGTTCAGTATGCGCTACCCTGCCTATCTGTGTTGTAGGGATGTGTTTGGCCACCTCTCCAATTATGTTCCCTCATCCCTCTGTTACCTTCTGCTTGTGGGCTAATGTACATTGTGCACGTGTCATATATTTTTCTCAGATGGGTCAGTTTTGCTGGTGATCCAATGTACATCAACATTGTGTTTCCGCAAAACACACTGCACCGTGGACATGTTCCTCTCACAGCTACCCATGCAGACGTGGTGATGTCCACCATCCATTGGTGTCTGCATCCGCTATTGGGGCTCTTTGTGCTCTTGCCTGACACGGACATTCCCAGTCAGGCCACTGGTGTACCTTTCAGGTGGGCCTCACCTTCCATCCTCTGGGACATACACCACGTGCTGATGCTGCATTTTGCCTATTGCTATCAGGATGTCCTTCGTTGTTATCTCTGTGTGCCACCGCTGCTGCACATGCTCTGGACCCCTGGGGTGTATGCGTGTCATGTGCATTTACATGAACATATTGGGATGGTGTCCTGGTCTTCAGGGACATCTCCTTCAGTGGTCCATGTGCACTGTGCTCAGTGTTGTGGCCATGTCATGTGGTGCTATCTATGCATTCTGTGTGTTGCTGTTTTTGTGTGTGTGTCTCCTTTCTGTCCTCCAGGGGTCGTGGGTGGGTGTGCCATTCTCTTACCTGATATCTGCATCTTTTCGCACAGGACACAGACAACAATGTTGACACATGTGCTCCACTGCATCTGGTGATCCCGTCATCCATATGTGCTTGGCCACAGCACCCATGTGAGCGTGTTCCTGGATGTTGGTGACACAGGGAGATAGTCCTCTGCACTTTGGACACAGGCCTTTTTCTCTGACTCATTGCTGGCCTATTGTTACTGTTCCTGCGGTGACTTGCCTGCCGTTGCTGCCATGACCTGTTTGGGTGTTTCGTTTTTTGCAGTAGGGGGGTGATGAGCTGTACATGGGTTGGTGATTTTTGAACCGTCACTGTTGGCATGGCATGTGGCCTTGTCACTCTGCATGCTTTCACCAGAGTCTTTTGTTTGCTGGGGATGGTGTCTGGTGTGCATACAGTGAGTGCATACACTGTGCGGACATGTCATGGTGAGACCCTCCACCTCACATATTACTGTCTGTTTGCAACGTCTGCTGAGTTAGGGCTTTTGATTTTGGGTGGCACCAGCGGGGGGTGGTCAGGGTGTGTAGGCTCCACAGGCAGAAACAGGTGGGTGGCGTCGCAACGTGGGTTGGGTGTGTCCTTGCGACGTTGGCTGCCACACAGGCCCCATGTCGTTCTTCACGTCATATGGTGCACCGGACTGCAGAATATGCTTTCTGCTTGGGTCTGGTGATTGACTGTTGGGGACAGATGTTTGCACCTTCGTTGTTTTGGATATTTGGTGGTTTGGTCACCCCATTTCATTGACACTCGTGTGCTTGACGTTTTGGGTGACACCTGGAAATTGTCTTTTCCTTCCTTGTTTGCTGCTTACTTGGCCATATCATGTGTGCAGCCCCATCACATCTCCGCCCACCCATCCATGGTTGAGCTGTTCATGTCCGTGTGGCATGTTTGCTGCCCCTGTGCCACATTGTCTGGACTAATTGTAGTTCTCCTCCTGAAGTGGTGCATGTGCTGGGCTACCTGTGCATTGGTGCTGCTGATGTGGGTTGGCCTGGGCCTCATCCCTGATCTTGTTGGTCATTAACATGCTCCTCTTTCAGTCCATTGCCCTTTCCACAGCCCATCCACATGGCCCTCCATTGGCCTATCCCCTTCCACCCCTCATGTGTCACTCCCCTGATCAGTTGCATGTTGTTTACACTACATTATATTTCCTGCTGTGTGTGTGTGGACCTGTTCATATGTGTCTTCCGTCCCACCTGTGGACTGTGTTGTTGGCTGTGGACCCCTCCTCCACATGTGTACTGCATCTTGCCTACGCTCTGTGGTTCCATCTCCTGACACACAGCTGTGGTTTTGGATGTTGACATGCTGTGATCCTGTCTGCATCCATTTCTGTGTGCCTCAGGGTGTTGTTGTGGTCATTTCTTTTCTGCAGTGCTTTCCATCCTAGTGGTCATAGCTTTGCACTCTCTCTGTTCCTCTTTTCTTCTGCCTTTCCCGCACTGGTACCTGTGGTCGCTGTAACACTCATTTCTTGGCTTCTACATCCTGGCCGCTCATATTATCCTGATCACATTTGCTGTCCATCCTTTGGTCCATCTATTTGCATCATTGTGGTGTGAGGTGTCCTGTATGTTGCTGTGGACTGTTGCCCCGTATCCTACCCTGCTACCGTTGTCTGCATAGCATCTCTTTTTGCTTGGTGGTCCTGTGCCTGTTCTGCATTTTAGACTCACTCCTCTGGCCACCTCACCCTCCACTGGGGGACACATATTCTCCTCACCTGCCACACACTGTATTTCCGGTATTCCAGGGTGCCAACACCCTTTGCTGTGATGCTGCTGCTACCGCCATGTTTGTCTGCGCTGCTGCCAGACACGTGTGATGCTGTCAGGGTTGAGGGTCCGTTAACTCCCTACTCGCCCTCCATCTGTCGCCTGTTCATTGTCTTTACTGTGGGTTCTAAGTGGTGTTTGTACTACATCTGTCTCTGTTCCACACAGGTCCTGCAGGCCCTCCAGGCACACCTTGCAGCCCCTAGGGCACACTGACCTTTGCAAACATACCATTTTTGGAGCACCGTGCCATATTGTTCTATGGGCCACGGTTCCATCAGCACTCTCCTATCCCTATGTACCTCATATTGCAGTTAGCTTTGGACACCTGTCTTGACACCGTACTGGTACACCTTTTCAGGCTTCTTCTTGGGCTACTGTCTTTTGCTGCTCTATGGCAGTGGCGCACATATTCATTTCTCCCGGCCCAGGCGCTGTGGGGGTGCCTACCCCCTCCTATGGTCATCTCGGGACTGCTGCTGTGCATCTGCAGTGCACCATGGGTACTGTTGCATACACCCATATCCTTAGCACCCCAGCAGGCACCTTGGGTGACGACATGGTGCCCCTCGGTGCACAGTCAGGGGGTTGTGGTTCAGGTGTTACGGACATCTGCATTTTCTTGCGCACACTAACCATAGTATGTTTGTTTTTGCTCTTGCTTTTGCCAGTGACATTCAGTTTTGGCAAGGGGTCTGTGATGTTATTGGGCCTTATATTTTTGGTAATGATCATGGCCTTGGTCTTGATTGTGTTTGCCATATGCCCTTGTTTGCTGAGACCTTGCTTTGTTTCCTTGTCAGGCATCCCTTGTATGTACATAGTGCAACTTCTGTGGTTTTGGTGTGGGTGTTTGGGTCATTTGACAGTTCTGCTCCAGGAGCTGGCCACCTCATTATTGGGACTGTGTTATTTGCACTGGCAATATGAGCAAATAGTTGCTTCCATGCTTGGGGGGGCCCCTAGGTCATGGGTTTCAACACACAGTGGATCATTTTGCGCACCTTGGGGGGCATTTTGTTATCTTGCTTTACATTGGTGCTGACAGCAGCAAAACCCTCACACTGCAGACTCCTCACAGTGACTCATCAGGGACCCTATAACATGCCCTATGGGGCGCTTTGTGAAACGCCCTATAGGGTGCTGTGGCAGACAGTGCACATTAGCCTTTGCCCTCTGGTGTGGCTTTAAAAAGGTTACCCTATATGACACCTTCGGGTTATATCCCTGTGAGTGGGTGTTTGCCAGCAGAACTTGTTGGACGTACAAAACAGACTACCTATGACATTACTGATCTAGTGTGGGGGTCATGACGCACACTCATCCACAGATACGCCCACCTGGCAGGGACACATTCACTTAGTACAGGGCCCATAGTTGTGCCACACAAAGCATGTCCTGGTGGTGTTTGCTGCTGGATTCCAATGGCAGGACAATTGGGTTGTCCCCTGCATTGTTTCAAGCACAGTTTGACGTTGTCTTTCCTTTATTAAATGATTTGTGTATATATTTGACTTTGTACGTTTCACACACCCGGTTCTGGCTGCAGATTCACATTGTTTTCTACCTTTGGGGGCTGAGGCTCTCTGGATTAAACGGCCACTCCCAACGAGGGGAGGTGGGCATTTTTTCCCACCTCTCAGGTTCTTTGTGTCCGACAAAAATATGGGGTTATCTATGGTTTAAACAGAGGGGTGACTGGTTCTACATATGAGTGACTACTGTTTGTGGAGGGTACTGTTGCAGGCAGCTTTGGTCCTTGGGCACACAGGGGGAATTGAACTCACAGACCCTGCACCACCTGACAGTGTCTTACCCATTGTGCTACGGATCAGTCTGCCTTAAAAGACACCTTTTCTAGCTTCTTATGGGGCACCCTGTTGGGATACTGTCTGTTGCTACTATGTGACAGTGACGCACACAGTCATTTCACCTTACCATACCCAGGGGGCTATGTGGGTACGTACCCCTTCTTGTGTTCATCTCTGGACTGCTGGTCTGCATGTGCAGTGCACCATGGGTATGCCTGCATTGGTACAGATCCTAGCCAACACAGCAGGCAGTTAGGGTGGTGTCCTGCTGCCCTTCAGTAGACAGCCAGGGGGTTGTTAGCAGCTATGGGGCTGCAGGCCAGTGGTTCCTTCATTGCCTGTGGGGCCAGTAGTCATGGGTTCAGACCCACAGTGGACTCCTTTTATAGGGCTGTCTGCTGCATTATATATTTTAAATACACATGACTGCTACTAGCGACAGCCCCTCAGCGTAATATAACCTTACTGAGCCTCATAGGGCGCACCATGTGTCACCTTATCTGGCTCCCTTTAAGTTCCCTTATGGGATGCTCTATGGGGGACATTTTGATGTGCCTCAGCGGACACTCCACTTTATAATGTAGCCTATGGTGTGCGTTATGGGGTGCCTTCTGCGGCACCTTTGGGTACGCCACTGTGTGGGTGTGTTTGCTAGCAACCCTACAAAACAAACAAAACATATACATGCCCCCTCACTCACTATATAATGTACAGGATGCTGCGTCAGCCAGCCTTATGCATCTGGCACCCTGGGGACTCGAACCCATTATGCCTGTATCAGCAGTCACTGCAGTAACCATTGTGCTACAGCTCTGTATCGGTCATGTATGTCTGGGTGGCTTCTTATGCTTAACGCGCAGTGACGCGCTACCGCGCCCTGTATCGCTCGTTAGTTTTTGGAACGCGCTTTAGGTGTTACGATGTCCCGCCCATCTCCTTATTTGGGGGTTTTGATTATTACTGCAGCTCCTAACGCGAACTGCACTAACGCGGTTTAGTAAACATACCCCTTAGTCTTTTGGTGCTTATTTCAAAAGGGGAAATATTTGGGGATTTAGTGGTGTAGGTTTAAAAATCTGCTGTTAGTTTCTCTTTCTCAGCTCTTTGAAGCCACTGACAACTCATCGAGTGTTAGTTCCCTCCCTACCCATCCTGGCACCCACCCACCCCATGTGAGCATTCTTGCTTAATATGGCCACTCTCCAATAAGCTACACACAGGGACTAAGAACAGCATGTTAAAAACAAACTTAAAATAGGCCAAATGCTTTTTCTTGGAGAGGACAACTGAGAAACAAGCTGGTACTTTGATAAGTCTCTCTTTTCCTACAACAGGTACCAAAGCTCCACCAACTGAACAATGGCTGGGAAAAATCATATTGCCAAAGCTGTTGCCCCCATTACAGTTTCTGCCTCTGTCCAGACAGAGATCCCAATGCAGGTTGAAGGACAAGTTCCATATGACATATGCTTAAATTCTGAAGCTCTCAAGAAACAGGTGGAGGAGCTCAGAGAAGAAGTGGCAAGGCTAAGCAGCATTCAAGACAGTGAGAAGTACGTTGATGAGATGCTTCCTAAAACATCCAAGCTCTCCAGCAAAGGTGAAGATGGAAGTTTACAGAAGGATGAAGGTTGGACACATGTCAGCAGGACCTGTAGAATCACCAATCCAACTTCTCTAGCCCTTGAATTCAAGAACCATTATGCAGCCCTGGAAATGGAGAAGGTGGAGGCATCCCAGGAAAGGGAAGAACCAGAGCTCGAGCACCCCAAGGTTGCAGAATCAGTGACCTCTAGGAAGTGAAGGGTAGTAGTGGTTGGTGACTCTTCTGAGGGGTACAGAAGTGTCCATCTGCTGACCAGACTTGATGTTTAGGGGAGATAAATGCATGTCTGCGCAGATGGTGTCATCAAGAGCGTTTTGGTTTCCTGGACCATGGGATGATGCTCCAAGAGCTGCAGAGCAGAGATGGCGTCCATTGGTCCAAGAAGGGTTGACATGTCTTCAGTAGCAGACTGGCTAACCTATTGAAGAGCACTTTAAACTTGATTCGATGGGGATGGGTCAAGAAAGCCTATAGGTAAGTGAAACATTAAATACCTTTATAGAAATAGATAAACAGGTTAACTTCTGGAAAGCAGTGTCTATAAATGCCCATAGCATGGGAAGAAAATCCCAGACGTTGAGGCTTTAATGGGAGAGGCTGACTTGGATTTAATGGCAGTTACACAGACATGGTTCACGGACATCCATGATTGGGATATAACTATACCAAGCTATACATTATTCAGAAAGGACAGGATAGGAATAAGGGAAGGAGTGGCACTATATGTAAAAAATATTACTAAAGCTAGGGAAATACAGGGCTTAAAATGGAGAGAGGAGGCACTGTGGGTTAAACTAGAAAGAGGGAATGAAAAATCCATTTCCATTGGCATGATATACAAACCTCCATCACAGGGAGAAGACGTGGACGGAGATTTAATAGAAGGCATATGCAGCATTGCCAGGAAAGGGGAGATGCTACTGATAGGGGATTTCAATATGTCGGATGCTGATTGGCGCATCCCTGCTGCGGCATCATCTAGAAGCAAGAAGATCCTAGATTCTTTACCGGAAGAACCCACACGTGAAGGGGGCCATACTGGACTTGGTGCTTACCAATGGGGAAGGTGTTTCTGATGTTATAGTGGAAGACCATCTCACATCCAGTGATCACCAGATGGTGTAGTTCAGTATTAGGCTGGAGCTGATAAAATCAATTCAAAAGCGAGGGTCTTGGACTTTAGGACAACTAACTTTGCCAAGATGGGACAATACCTCAAGGAGTCATTAGCGGTATGGGAACAGCTGGGGGATGTAGAAACTGGGCAAAAATGAAAAGGAATATTTTAAAGACAACCAACCTTTTTGTTAGAATGTTAAGTAAAGGTACAAGGAAAAGGAGGCAGCTATAGTTCTCAAAAGAGGTAGTTGAAAAAATGAAGAAAAAGAGAAAGGCCTTCATGAAAAGCGTAGTTACTCACCTGTAACAGGTGTTCTCCGGGACAGCAGGAACCAGTCCTCACATATAGGTGATATCGACACCGACTGAGCCCTCACACAAGCATCCCCCCAGTTTTCAAAGAAAGCCTTTGGGAGATGCCACCACGCATGCGTGGTCCTCTTCCCGCCCAAGGGTGCCATCTGCCATCTCTGCGGTCTTGCCTTAGCCCTCCTTGTGAATACTAAAGAATCTAATATGTTTTGTACATAGTTACAGTTTTACCCTGTTGTTCCAAGTTTAAGTTTCCTGTTATAATGTAAGCACACAACTGTCCTCCGAATGTGCAAACTTTGTTATATGTAAACCGCACTGACAACAAATAGCGCGGTATATAAAAGATGTTAAATAAATAAATAAAATAAATAAATCTTGCTCAGTGACATGACATAGCTAAAAGACGACAAAAACAAGATGGTAAAGAAGCAACTCCAGGGGGGGGGGAGGGAGGGAGGGTTGTGAGGACTGATTCCTGCTATCGCTGGAAAACACCTGTTACAGGTGAGTAACTGTGCTTTCTCCGGTTACAAGCAGGAAGTCAGTCCTCACATATGGGACTCCCCAGCTACTGTACAGACTACGGAAAGCCCAAAGCAAAAATAGGGGTTCCCTCACAGGAAGCAGCAACAAATTAGTACATGACAACAGACCACAGTAGGATCCCTGTGTCCAATGAAACCAGCACTCCGGTAGACCTGAACACAGAAGGTTCGGAGAGTAGGAGTTGCCTAAACCCAGAAAAGGTTACGGAGCACAGCCAGGTCGTAGGCACTATCCCGTCGGGACTCTCTTTCCAGGCAGTAATGGGCTGCGAAGGAATGGACTGAAGACCAGGTGGCAGCCCGGCACGGCACATGTCCACCATCGGGTCAAAGCGCATGTTTGCCATTGAGACAGCCATAGCCCTAACACGGTGCACCCTGATGCGGCCTCCAGCAGGAGCCCCGCCTGCTCATAGGCGAGGGTGATGCAGTCTGCCACCCATGTGGACAGCGTACACTTGGTCACCGCCTCCCCCAGCCTGCTGGGGTCACAGGAGATGAAAAGCTGAGAGGTTTTGCAGTGGCCCTGAGTGCGCTGGATATAGAAGGACAAAGCCCTCTTACAGTCCAAGGTGTGAAGGACCGTCTCCGCCCGACTGGAGTAAAGTCTTGGAAAGAAGGTAGGGAGCACCATTTCCTGATTAATATGGAAGGGCAATATTACCTTCGGAAGGAATTTGGGGCGCGTGCGAAGCACCACTCTGTTCTTGTAGAACATGGTATAAGGTCCACCGCCACTAGGGCCTGAAGCTTGCTAACTCTGAGTGGAGTGAGCACAACCAGGAAAGCCACCTTCCAAGAGAGGTAGCAAAGGTGGTAGGTAGCCAGAGGCTCGAGGGGTGGGCGAGTGAGCTGCCCCAACACTACGTTGAGATTCCATTCGGTTGCCGGAGGGTGAACTGAGGGCTTCGATAACAGCAGGCCCTGAAGAAAACGGGTCACCAAAGGCTGGATCGAGAGGGGCTTACCATCCACCAGATGATGGTGCGCCGCCAGGACACTAAGGTGCACTCGGATGGAGTTAGACTTGAGCCCGGATTGAGAGGTGGAGAAGGTACTGTAATACCAGTCTCACTGGGCAGGAGAACTGGTCAGCCCCATGCTCAGCACACCAAGCCGAGAACCTTTGCCATTTGAGGGTGTAAGCCTTCCTAGTAGAGGCCTTGCGCGAGGCCAGGAGAATTTCCTCCACCTCAACCAAAAGGTTGAAAGGGACTAAAGTCACCCTCTCAGCAGCCACAATGTCAGCAACAGGGACCCCAGATTGGGATGCTGAAGAGAGCCCCCCTCCTGAGACAGGAGTCCCAGAGCGGTCCCCAAAGGGATGGGTGTCTCCACCGTCAACCGGAAGAACAGCAGGAACCACGGTTGCCTGGGCCACCGAGGGGTCATCAGGATGAGCGAGGCCCGATTGCAGGGGGTGCTGAACAAGGTCTTGGCAATCAGCGGTGTGTGAGGGAAGGCATACATGAGGTCTTCTGACCATGAGAAAATGAACACGTCTACTGCCACCCTGAAGGGGTGGGCCTGCCAGGAACAGAAGCAGGGCAACTGGAAATTGTGCGGGCTGATGACAGGTCCATCACGGGTTCCCCCCATATCTAGAAAAGCCGACTGGCTACCCCCTGGGGTCCAGCTGCAACTCATGCGGCTGGAGAACTTTGCTCATTCTGTTGGCCAGAAGGTTGTCCTGGCCTGGTAGGTACACTGCTTGCAGGAGGATACCCTGTTGGATTGCATACAAGCAGAGGACCTCCTTACAAAGAGTACGAGACCCCATGCCCTCGTTTGTTCACATAGATCACCACCACCTGGTTGTCCGTCTGGACCAGCACCGGCTGGTGATGCAGGTGGTGACAGAAGACTTGCAGGGCTAAATATATGGCTCGCAGCTTCAGGTTGATCTGTTGGGTGATCTTGTCTGGTGACCAGTTGCCCTGGGTGCGGAGCTCCCGCAGTGGGCTCCCCAGCTGAGCAGGGAGGCGTCCATGGTGAGGACCCTTGAGGGGCTTGGGGCCTGAAAAGGCATGCCCACCTCAAAATGCTGAAGAGATTGCCACCAGACCAAGGAGTCCGCCAGTTGACGGGTGACAGAGACTCTGTCTCAGAGGAGATACGCGGCCTGAGACCACTGGTCCTAGGGAAACTCATGTGGAGGCGAGGTGACATGGATCATGGAGGCTATGTGCCTGAGGAGGCGCAGAAGAACGGCACTGTATGTCCTGTGTCAGAGTCCTGAGATGGTTGGCTCGGTTCCTGGGCAAGAAGGCCTTCGATTGGACAGTGTCAAGCTTTGCCCCGATGAACTCCAGACACTGAGCTGGGAGGTGGTGAGACTTTGGGGTAGTTTATGACAAACCTGAACTGTAGCAGGACCTGGATGCTGCGTGCGGTGTGGCCTGTTGCACCTCTGAGACGTGTCTCCCTTTATGAGCCAGTCGTCCAAGTAGGGGAAGACAAAGATCCGCTGGAAGCGGAGGAAGGCAGCCATGATTGCCAGGCATTTTGTGAAGACTTGAGGCCGAGACCGAGACCGAGACCAAGCCGAAAGGGAGCAGCTAGAACTGAAAATGCCTGCCCTCCACTATGAACCGCAGGTACTGCCTGTGGTTGGGGCGAATGAGGATGTGCGTATAAGCATCCTTGAGGTCTAAGGAGCATAGCCAATCTCCCTGATAGAAGTATGGTAGCAATGTTCCCAGGAAGAGCATCTTGAACGTCTCCCTTACCAAAAATTTGTTGAGGTTGCGCAGGTCAAGGATGGGCCTTAGGCCTCCTGTCCTTTTTGGCACACGGAAGATGGCACTGTCATCCATATTGCTGTAGTCTACAGACCTCCGACTCAAATTGGAGAGAGATAATGAATTGATTAAAGATATTGCCAAGATAGCAACAAAGGGGGAAGCGATCATATTGGGTGACTTTAATCTACCTGATGTGGATTGGATTACTCCTTCTGCACATCTGGAAAGAAGCAAAAAATTGTGGATGCTCTCCAAGATGCATTATTTAGACAAATGGTGATGGAACCAACCAGGGAAAGCTCAACGCTGGATGTAGTGCTCACCAACGGTGATAGTGTGTCGAATGTCTGCGTGAGTGCCCCTGTGAGCAACAGCGACCATCACACGGTGTGGTTTGAGATAAAAGCCATGGTACAGACCAATCATAGCAAGCTCAAAGTCCTAAACTTCAAATACACTGACTTCAATAAAATGGCAGAGTACTTAAAGGAGGAGATGACAGGGTGGAAGGAGATAAAGGAAGTGGAATTGCAATGGGCTAAACTAAAGAAGGCAATAAAAGGGGCAACAGATAAATATGTAAGAAAAGTAAATAAAAACAAGAGGAGAAGGAAACCTATTTGGTTTTCCAAAGAGGTGGCTGCTCAAATAAAGGCAAAAAACACAACTTTCACAAAATTCAAAAGCTTGCAAACAGAAGAACACAGAAATGAATACAAGATCCAACTCAAAGAGTCTTTTAGAGTAATAAGGATAGCAAAATCAAAGGCAGAGGAAAGGATGGCTAAAGATGTTAAGGGTAGCAACAAAACTTTCTTTAGGTATATTCAGGAAAGAAAGAAGATCAGAGTTGGAATTGCAGGGCTCAGAAGTGCTGGGAAAGGACTCGTGGAAAGTGACACTGAAAAAAGTGAAATTGCTAAACAAATACTTCTGCTCTGTTTTTACTAAAGAAGATCCTGGAGATGGACCAGCTGTGACTCCCAAATATAAAAATGGGAATGAAGTAGATACCACACCATTCACAGAAGACGAAGTGTTAGAACAACTTGCTAAACTGAAAGTGGACAAAGCCATGGGACCGGATGGGATACATCCCAGGATACTGAAAGAGCTCAGAGAGGTTCTTGCAGGACCGTTAAAGGATGTCTTCAACAGATCCTTGGAAACAGGAGAGGTTCCTCAGGACTGGAGAATGGCTGATGTCATACCTCTACACAAAAGTGGTGACAGGGAAGAAATGTCAAACTACAGGCCCGTGAGCCTTACCTCGGTGGCGGGAAAAGTAATGGAGGTGCTCCTGTAAGAGCGAATAGTGAACTTTCTCAAAACCAACAGGATGCAAGATCCGAGGCAACATGGTTTTACCGAAGGACGGTCTTGCCAAACAAATCTGATTGAGTTCTTTGACTGGGTGACCAAGGAACTAAATCAGGGGCATGTGATGGATGTCATCTACCTGGATTTCAGCAAAGCCTTTGATACTGTTCCTCATAGGAGGCTTGTCAACAAACTCAGCAGCTTGGGGATGGGTCCCAAGATGGTACACTGGATTAGAAATTGGTTGACTGACAGACGACAGAAGGTGATTGTACATGGAGCTCACTCGGATGAGAGGAAGGTGATTAGCGGGGTGCCCCAGGGTTCGGTCCTGGGCCCGGCACTGTTCAATGTATTTGTGAGTGATATTGCTGAAGGACTGAATGGAAAAGTCTGTCTTTTTGCAGATGACACAAAAATTTACAACAGAGTGGACTCCCCTGAGGGAGTGGTTAACATGAGGAAAGATCTACAAAAGCTGGAAGTCTGGTCTAATGCTTGGCAACTATGATTTAATGCAAAAAAGTGCAGTGTCATGCACTTGGGTAGCATAAATCCAAGGGAAATGTACGCGATAGGGGGGCGAGAGGTTGGTATGCACGGTTCAGGAGAAAGACCTTGGTGTGATTATCTCTGATGATCTCAAGGTGGCAAAACAGTGCGACACGGCGGTGGAAAAAGCCAGGAGGATGTTGGGCTGCATACAAAGAGGGATTACCAGCAGAAAGGAAGAGGTACTTATGCCACTGTATAAGTCACTGGTGAGGCCTCACTTGGAATACTGTGTTCAGTTTTGGAGACCGTATCTTGCAAAAGATGTAAAAAGACTCGAAACTGTTCAGAGGAAAACGACCAAAATGATTTGGAGCCTGCGTCAGAAGCCTTATGAGAAGAGAATTGAAGACCTAAATATGTACACTTTGGAGGAGAGGAGGGACAGGGGAGATATGATTCAGACCTTTAAATACTTAAAGAGAAATGATGAACAAACAAACCTCTTCCAAAGATGGGGAAGCTGTAAAACTAGAGGGCATAACATGAAGCTGCAAGGTGGTAAATTGAAAGGCAATGTCAGGAAATATTTTTTCACTGAAAGGGTGGTGGATGCTTGGAATGCCCTCCCGATGGAAGTGGTGGGGGCAAACACGGTGACAGAATTCAAAAAGGCATGGGACAAACACAGTGGATCCCTTTACAGCAATAGGATAAAAACAAGATAAACGGTACCATCTAACTTCTGAACCATATAACGTCTCAACAAATAGGGGTGTCCTACATGGAGTGGTGGGTTTACCCCTAAACAAAGACATGGGGAGGGGTGGCCTGCACAGAGCGACAGGTGCACCTACTCTTGCCGTCTTGCTGGGCAGACTAGATGGACCATGCTGGTCCTTATCTGCCGTCATTTACTATGTTACTATGTTACCTGGAGTAGAACCCCCTTGCCCTTGAGATAGTGGATCTGCCAACTCCTTCAGAAGGTGGTCCCGGTGGAGGAAAACCTGAGGGGCTCTCCCGGGAAATAAGGGGGAGGTGTCCGAGTCAGGTGGAGGAGGTAACCCTCCCTGACTACCTGAAGGGCCCAGGAATCTGTGGTGATGGTCAACCACCTCAGGTCATAGTTGGCCAGATGTCCCCATGTGGGCTACCAACCTCCTTGTGGTAGATAGGCTATGCTCAAGGAGTCAAAACTCCCCTCTGGCTGGGCCAGAGCCAGTAACTGGGATTTTGGAGCCTTCCGCTTACGAGGGCCATGCCCATGTCCCTTGGCCTGCTGACCCTGTTGAGGAGCTGGGGAGGCCTGAAAAGGTGGGTAGTTTCTATAAGCAGTCCTTTCACGGGTAGAAGGACTTTTTACCTGAGCCCTTCCATCAGGGAGGGGTAGTGGTCTTTTCTGAGAGCCTGGTCCTCGTCATGAATTCGGTCTCCAGCTTGGCAGCCTTGTTGGTCATGTGTTTGCCAAAGAGGTCCTCTCTTTGGCATGGAACATCGACCAATTTGTCCTGAACCCACTGTTCGAGGTCAGACGAGTGTAGGCAAGCTCTGCACCATGCACTGATGCCCACCACTGCTACTTGAGCCGCCGACTCAAATGAGTCATAAGCCGCTCAAGACATGAAAGCACTCACGGACTGCCTTGGCCAGGGGAGACCAGCTGAGAAACCGATGAGTTCCTTCGCAAGGTCTCTCAGGTACATGCCCATGTACAGCTGGTAGGCCTGGATGCGGCCAACAAGCATTGAGCCCTGGTAGCACTTTGTGCCGAGGGCATCCAGGCTGCGGGCCTCCCTGCTGGGGGGTACTGAGGTCTTCTGGCTTTTCAGCTGACGCATGGCTGACTACACCACCATGGAGTTTTGCGACAGCTGTGACTTTCGGAAGCCCTGGTTCCAGCGGACTTGATACATCGAGTCGAGCTATTTGCTCACCACCAGTTCCAAAAGCCGGTGTCTCCCACATTCGGAGCATCAGTCATTCCAGGATAGGAGGGATGGGCACCATGAGCAATTCCCGCAGAGGAACCTCATACTGGAGGATTTCCAACTCATCTGCCTGAGGGTCCTCCTCTGACTCCATAGGGAATGTCAGAGCCTTTGACATATCCTTGACGAAATCAAGAAAGCCCATATCCTCTGGTGGGGACCTCTGTCGAGGCTCCGTGAAGAGAGAGTCGGATGGGACGTTCCGATGGCAAAGGGTATCGGGGGACTTCTCATCCTCCATCTCCCACTTGGAGTAGTCTGTCGAGTACTCATATGAGGCTGCTCCATGGGCCTCAGGGCTCTCGATGATCTGCAAGCGGTGCCCAGCATACTTGCCGGGGATGACCATGGTCCCTTCGAGCGGGACTCGGATCACGACCTTGGCCAAGGATCAACTCGAAGCCTTAGAAGCTTGAGGATAGGCTCAGCCTCCGGGGACATCTTGGACGTTGAGGGCCTAGTGATCAGGGCGGATGAACCAGTCATGCCAGACAACAGTGCCCGTTGCTGGTCCATGAAGGCAGACAAACTGTGCTCCAGGGCCGCCATTCTAGACTCCAGGTGAAATCCTTGACAAGGATGGTGTCTGGGGACCGAGGCCAGTCCGAATTCATATCCTTTCGGGGGACCTTTGCAGGCCGCTCCTTCTCCGAAGCCTCGGATGAGTGTCTTGGACAGCAGGACCTGGACCTGGGGTATCCAGCTGGTCGGAACCATCCAAAGACACCGCCTTCAAGGGTTTCTTCTTCTTTCAGGGCTCAGGTTAGGGAGATTCCGCCCGAGACATCAAGGCCTCTGTCAAGGCTCTGGCCATCGGAGGCACCGAGGACTTGGAGAAAAACGTATCATGCTGCTGCTGGCGGCTCTTGAGAGCCTTACTGGACATCCTTTTGCAGAGACCACAGGCTGCTGGGTTGTGGTCCGACCCTAGGCAGTGGAGACAGCAGTTGTGTGTGTCGGTCAAAGACAATTTTAGACCACCGATCACACTTCTTATAGCCAACTGGTAGCCATGGAGGAAAAAAAGTACCCCTGCAAGGTCGAGACTCTCCGGGCTGCCAGTTGGAAAAAATGCGCGAAGACACTAGGAAAAAGAAAGAATAAAAACTACATAAACAGACCCGAACTCGCCGCTGAGGCAATGAGGTCGGGTGGCGGGAAGAGTACTGGTGTGATACCAGAGGCGAGTACGAAACCCGGAGAACAAAATCAACTTATTCCGGGGACAAGCCAGACAGACGTCCGAAGGGCTCTGTGGAAAAAAGGAGACTGAGCAAGATGGCACCTTTGGGGGGAAGGGGACTATGCACGCATTGTGGCATCTCCCAAAGGCTTTCTTTGAAAGCTGGGGGGATGCTTCTGCAAGGGCTCCGTCGGTGCCGACGTCACCCATATATGAGGACTGACTTCCTGCTTGTTCCTGAAGAATATAAGAGATCACAGAGAGAAAAAGACGGGCATTGATATTTGGAAAAATTTAGAGAGGCTGGCAAACTAGTCAAGAAAACAAAGATACAAAAAGAAGAGGAAATAGCCAATGCAATAAAATGGGGGGATTAGACATTTTTCAGATATGAGGAGGAAGGGCAAGGGTGAAGGGGAGGAATATGTATAAGCTGAGGATAAAGTGGAATTTCTTAATATTTCTGTTCTGTTTTCACAGATGAAGGGCCGGGAGCAGGACCTCAGACAACACCCAAACACAGGAACAAATGCGAGGGGCATCTTAAACGATTTTCAGAAGACTGTGTTTGTGAGGAACTAGCTAAACTAAAAGTGGACAAGGCCATGGGACCAGATGGGGTACATCCGAGAAAACTGAAGGAACTTGGGGACATTCCAGCAGCTCCACTGACTGATCTTTTCAATGCCTCTTTGGAGTCGGGTGTGGTGCCAGAGGACTGGAGAAAGGCACATGTGGCCTTTTACACAAAAGCGGAAGTAAAGATGTGGTTGAAAACTACAGGCCGGTTAGTTTAACTTTGGTGGTAAGCAAATTATTGCAAACGCTGCTGAAAGAGAAAATAGTGAGGTTTCTGGAGTCCAACGGATTACTAGATCTGAGGCAGCATGGATTCACCTGGGGCAGGTCTTGTCAGACAAATCTGGGTGACCAGGGAGAGTCCTAGATGTGGTGTATTTAGATTTCAGTAAAGCATTTGATACTGTTCTGCACAGGTGACTTATAAACAAACTAAGCACCCTAGGGATAAACCCTAAAGCTGCTGCTTGGTTTAGAAACTGGTCGAGTGCGAGGCGACAAGGGTACAGGTAAATGGAGCTCACTTTGAGGAGAAGTGGGTTACCAGTGGAGTGCCACCAGGATCTATCCTTGGTCCGATTCTTTTTAATATCTTTGTTAGTGATATTGTGGAAGGGCTATCGGGTAAGGTTTGCCTCTCCGGATGATACCAAAATCTGCAGCACAGTAGACACCCACGAAGGAACATGAGGAGGGATCTAGCTAAGCTTGAAGAATGGTCTAGAATTTGACAGCTACTTAATTCTAAAAAAATGTAGCATCATGCATTTGGGCTGCAACAATCCAAGGGAGCAGTACAGTATAGGGGGTGATGTACTTCTATCCATGAAAGAAGAACGGGACCTAGGTGTGATTATGTCTGATGATCTCAAAGTAGCTAAACAGGTAGAAAAGGTAACAGCTAAAGCTAGAAAGAGTTTGGGTGCAAAGGGAGAGGAATGGCTAGCGGAAGAAAGGAGGTGATAGTGCCTCTGTATAAGTCTTTGGTGTGACCTCACTGAGTATTGTGTGCCATTCTGGAGACCGTGTGGGTCTTTTTCTGCCATCTTGTTTCTAATTATGGCGGTCCATCGCCAAGATGGTGCAGACACACCTGGTTTATTTTTAAAACCCACTAGCTGGTTTGGATATATCAGGAAAGATGGTTGCTACCAAGTCAAACAGCAACAATGTCACAGCTAACCAGGAAAATACACAGGAAGACCACCCCACATGGAAAAAAAAAAAGCGAAGAATACTCTGTTTTATCGAGCAGATCGACGCCTCCGACAACAGGTGGGAAGACAAAAGAATATGTAAACTAAAAAAAAAAAACCCACAATGGGGCACAAATGAAGCAGAACTTTTCTAAGGCAAGAAGACAAACATCCACCGGGCTCCGCGGAAAAGAAAAGACTGAGGTAAAGATGGCTTGGGAAAGAAGGGAGGGAGGCAGGCAGGCAGGCATGCATGCCCAATATAACTTGCAAAATCTTCCTATGGAAGCTGTGGATCCCTCCTACGTGTGCTCCATCGGCAACATCACCTATATGTGAGGGCTCCTTCCTGCTTGTTCATGGAGAATTCAATTAGCATTTCTCTGCTGCTGCACCACTGAGGAAGAGAATTCAACAAGCTTGACAATTGCGATTTAATTACTTGCAAATGCTTAGATTTTATTAAAATCTTATGTAATGGGAGGTGGCAGAGGAGGAAGCTCAGGAGGGACTATTTGCTATTGAGCGAGCTCATCGAGCATTAGGCTTCCCTGCTGGGACAAGACCGCAAGATATAATGGTGTGCATGAGCTCATACGCGGTAAAGGACAAACTCCTGTGCCTTGCATGGAAGCAAGGAAAATTTATATGGGACTCCCACACTATAGAGATATACCAAGATTTGTCCCCAGTTACTCTGCAACGATGGCGTGATATGCGTGGTGTTACCCAGTATCTGCTCACAGAACATATCCGGAAACACTAGCTTTTTCCTTTTGTGCTCCAATTTGAAATTAATGGGCGCTCTAAGAGGATCCGTTCTGCAAAGGAAGCATGGGCTTGTTTAATGGAAGGAGGAGTGGCAAATCTACCAAATAATCTTCCCTTGAGCTTGGCAACGCAACAGGCACAAATCCCCTCCCCCCCCTCCCCCTGCACTGGGAGAGAGCTACCAATAAGGGCCAACGTCTGTGGCAGAGGGTTAAAGAATACACAAATACTTTGGAGGCCAACAGCAGAGATAAGATAGATATGGGGAACTGAACAAAACACATTTGCTTCCATTATTTGGGAACAATTGGTTTATTGGAGAGGTTGCTAGTTGGATTTTCAAATGCAGAGAATGCCGTTTTAGGTATGTGGGGAGGAGGAGAGGTGATGGAGCTTGGGAAGGAGAGGGAAGGGTAGGAGGAACAAAGATGGTTGGTATGAATGGGTTGATGGGGAGTGGAGAGGATAGAAGAGCGAAAGGAGGGGAGAAGTATGGGATATGATGGTGTGCATGGCAAGCATGGAGGGGAGAGGGAGCCATAGAAGCCTTATTGGGGAGGATACCTCTGGGGAGTCACTTCCTCACATCTGACGGCAGAGGCTTACTCTGCAATTTGGGGGGCGAGAGCGTTAGGGTGGTGAAAAGTGGGATACACTCAGCAGTCAGGACATGGGGGGATGGTTTGTCATCTGGTGAGGGGACACAGGTATTTAGGATAGGGTCCCTGAATATCAAGGACCTCAATATGCCGCAGGTGGTGTATAATGACCTCAAGCCTGGGGGCTTGCAAATTGCATTTGTACAAGAGACTCATTTGCTCCATTAAGATGAGAGGTTGGTATGCCCACGCGCTTACCCCCATGTCTATTTTGCAGGGACTGATTCAAAGCGGAAAAAGGGAGGTGTCCCCACATTAATTAGGCGGGACCTCTCCTTTCAGTTGGGAGAGTGGAATGTGGGAGAGATGGAAAGGCCTTATTAGTCTGGGGGACAGTAAGTGGAGGTGAGATTACATTGCTGAATATTTATGGTCCCAACGTGGATAGTCAGGAGTTTTGGGAAGCCCTGGGGAGGTGGTTAGAGGGTTGGGTAAGGGGACAATTGATTGTGGCTGGAGACTGTAATGCAGTGATTGACATGAAGAAAGATTGATCATGGGTTCCGGCGGGGGAGGAGGGGGCTCCAGCTCAGAGCGATTGGGGATTTAATGAATGGATAAGGGCTTGGGGATTGGTAGACTTGTGGTGCATAGCTCACCCCACATCCCGATGCTTGGAATGCCCTCCCGATGGAGGTGGTGGAGATAAATACAGTGACAGAATTTAAAATAGCATGGAACAGACACAGTGGATCCCTTTATAGCAACAGGATAAAATCAAAATAAACATAACTATTTCAACAAATAGGGGTGACCTACACAGAACCGTTGGTACACCCCTAAACAAAGGCATGTGGAGGGGTGACCTGCATGGGCCGACTAGAAGGATCATAGTGGTCTTTATCTGCCGTCATATACTGATACTATGCCTTTTATTCGACGGTGCATGATAGCTACAGTCGCATTGACTATCTGTTGGGAACCCAGCATTGGGTTAATAAGACAGAGGGAGTCAAGATTGGGTCCATCACCTGGTCAAATCGTGCGCCGGTCTGGGCAGTGTTTGGGGAAGACCCTGAGAAGGGGCAGAGACCCTTTGGCATCTTAATAAGGCCCTGATAGAGCGAGCGGATGTAATTAGGGTGTTGGAAAGTACTGTTAAGTTTTATCTCGAGTTTAACGATACAGGAGAAGTGGGACTGGGCCCATTTTGGGATGAGTTGAAAACAGTAGTGAGGGGTAAATTGATTCAGCTGGGTGCTTAGGATAACAGGGAACGGGAGGAGCAGATAAAAATTCTACAACAATGACTTGAGCGATTAGAAAGTCAGCACAAGGAGACCGGGAATAGACATGTAAAAGTGCAGTTGGAGGCCACACGTCTAGAGCTTAAAGGAAAACAAATTGAATAGGTCTCTTTTCAATTGCAGTGGATAAATCAGCTGTACTATGAATCTGAAAGCAAATCAAAGAAGCTCTTGGCATGCAAGTTGCTGGTTCGGGAGCGGGCTACCTAAGTGGCTAAATTAAAGGATGAACGAGACCATATGCTTTTTAAGAGAACAGATATTAAAGAGCATTTTGCACAATTTTATCAGCAACTGTATCAGAGTGAGGATGGTGCTTCTCTAGCACAGATTCGGACATACCTCCAGGGGGTGGATGGTCTGACCCATTTGGGGGAGGAAGCTAGGGCAGGGCTAGATGGGACCATTGGGGAAGAGGAGCTGGCGCTAGCTATCAAGGGCCTCCAGCTGGGCAAAGCCCTGGGGTTAGATGGGTTTACTGGTCTTTTTTATAAAAAGCTGGCCCCAACCCTCTTGCTGGTCCTTTTGTGGGTCTTTAAAGGAGTACTGCAGGGAGGAAGCTTAGCACAGTCCTTTGGTGATACGGCAACATCGGTGATCCCAAAGCCCGGGAAAAACCTCATGATTTGCAGGTCATACCGACCTGTATCTCTCATCAACACCGATGCAAAGCTCCTGGCCAAGGTTCTGGTCAATAAGCTGGGATCATTGCTACTGGGGCTGATCCATCCAGATCAGAAAGGCTTTGTCCAGGGATGCCAGACAGGGGATAACATTAGGCGGGTCCTTCAACGTCTGGTGAGCGCATAAACGACGAATGGCCACTCTCTTAGTAGCCATCGATGCTGAAAGGGACTTGGATTGCATCCACTGGGACTACATGTTTGGCGTTTTGGATCATGTGGGGGTGGGCCCACATTTTTTGGCCAGGTTTGGGCACTCTATGCAACCCCACACACTTTGGTGAGGGTTAATCGGGGCACTCTGCATTTTTTGATCTATAGAGGGGTACTAGGCAGGGATGCCCCTAGTCCCCTTTGCTATTTGCACTCCTCATGCAGTATCTTGTGTATCTGATTCAGGAAAATGCAGATATTACGGGGGTGTTGGTGGCAGGAGATCAACATAAAATTGCACTTTTCACTGATGACCCTTTTGCGCTGACACGCCCGATGCTCTCTTTACCCGCCTCATGCAAGAACTTAAATGGTTTGGGACCCTCTCAGGATTCCAGATAAACTGGGACAAAACGAAAACATTTAATGTTTCTTGGGGGCGGGGGGTTGGAAGAACTTCACATTAGGCAGGCGTATCCTTTCCACTGGGCTCGGGATTCCTTGCCATATTTAGGAGTACGATTTCGCGGTCACCAGAGGGTATATATCAAGCTAATTATCTGGCTTTACTGCAACAGGTAGAAAAGGATTTGGCCCAATTGCAATCTGGAGAGCTTTCATGGCTTGGCCGAGTGACTGCTATAAAAATGAATGTGTTGCCCCATCTGTTGTATCTCTTCCAGGTTCTCCCGGTAGTGATATCTCTTGTCAAACTTCGGAGTCTCCAGAGATGAATATTTGACTTTATTTGGCAGAGGCACCCAGCTCATGTGTCTTGTTGGGTTCTATATAGGGCACATTGTAGAGGGGGTTTAGGCGTCCCGGATATCAACCTGTACTATTTGGCCTCCCCAGATGCACCAAGTCATGAAGTGGAGGGCGGGGGGGATAAGCGGTTCTGGGAGGTAGAGTAATCATGGGCAGGGGCGGTGAAACAGGCTCATCTTTCCTGGATGTTGAAGGGAACTCCTGGGGGAGGTGGAGGGAGAGCCCCTATTAATGCATCTCTGGAATCAATGGCGTAAGGGATGGAGAAGGGTGTCTCCAAGGGTGGAATTTACCGCATTAGCAGCCATAGGAGGTGTTCCAGTCTTCACTCCTGGCAGGGAAGGGGTATTTCAACGCTGAGAGTGGTTGGGCCTGGATACATTTGAAAAATTACTGGAACAGGGCGAAATCCTCCCTTTTGATAAGCTGAAAGGACAGTACCAATTAACCTCAAGGGACTACCTTGCGTATATGCAAGCGGTCCAATTTTTTCGCCAACACGCTGAGCGACCCTGGCTGAGGGGTTTAATGATTTGGAAGCCCTGTGGATGGGTCACTTTAAAGGTCGAGGTCTGATGTTGTTGTTGTTAAGTGCCGTCGAGTCGGAGTCGACTCATGGCGACCCTCTGGATAGCTATCCTAAATTGTGTTCGGTCTTCAGTCAGGCGGCTCATTGTTGACAGACTGGTACCCGTAGCTGCTGTTATTGTAGCGATCCATCTCATTGCTGGCCTTCCTCTTTTGCGTTGACCTTCTATCTTGCCAAGCATGATGTCTTTCTCTAATGATCTCTCTCTTCGCATGATGTGTCCGAAGTATGAAAGTCGAAGTCTTGTCATCTGAGCTTCTAAAGAAAGCTTAGGTTTGATCTCCTCTAGTACCGACTGGTTTGTTCTTCGGGCAGTCCATGGTATACACAGTATTCGCCGCCAGCACCATAACTCAAAGGCATCAATTTTCTTCCTGTCTGTCTTTTTCACTGTCCAGCTTTCACATCCATATGATGTTATTGAAAATACCATGGCTTGAACAAGTCGAATCTTTGTATGGAGAGAGACATCTCTGCTCTTGAGAATCTTATCTAGGTCTTTCATAGCCATTCTGCCAAGAGCAATGCGTCGTCTGATTTCTTGACTGCTTGTTGCTTCTTTATTGATAGTTGATCCAAGTAGGTTAAAGTTGTTCACAATTTCAATTTCTTCTCCTTCAACGATGAACCTGTTGATTATGCCAGTTGTCATGATCTTTGTCTTCTTTACATTAAGGTGCAGGCCCATTTTGAGACTATGTTCTTTGATTGTGAGAAGCAAATGTTTCAGATCATCTTCACTTTCAGCCAGTAATGTGGTATCATCAGCATAGCGAAGGTTGTTGATGAGTCTTCCACCAATCTTCACACCTCTGTGGTCTTCATACAGTCCTGCTTCTCTGATGATTTGTTCTGCATATAAATTAAACAGGTAGGGGGAAAGTATGCAGCCTTGTCTTACACCTTTGCTTATTTTAAACCATTCTGTTTCTCCTTGTTCCGTTCGAACTGTTGCTTCTTGATCAATGTACAGATTGCGCAAGAGAACGATCAGGTGTTCTGGTATACCCATGCTTCTTAACGTGGCCCAGAGTTTCTCATGGTTTACACAGTCAAAAGCCTTGCTATAGTCGATAAAGCACAAATAGATATCCTTTTGGTATTCTTTAGTCTTTTCAAGGATCCATCTCACATCCGCAATGATGTCTCTCGTTCCTCGTCCTTTCCTGAACCCTGCTTGCACTTCAGGTAGTTCTTGTTCTAGGTATGGCTGTAGTCTCTTTTGAATAATCTTCAGTAGAATCTTGCTGGCATGTGGGATCAGAGCGATTGTGCGATAATTTCCACAGTCAGTTGGATCACCTTTCTTTAGTATTGGTATAAACACAGATCTTTTCCAGTCAGTTGGCCATGATGTTGTCTTCCATATTTCTTGGCAGAGCCTTGTAAGTACGGTAACAGCTGCATCAGATTGCTGCAATACCTCTATGGGAATGCCATCAATGCCTGGTGCTTTGTTCTTTGATAAGGCTTTCAATGCTGCTTCAACTTCTTCTTTCATCACCAATGGTTCCTGATCATAAGGTATAGGTTGAAACGGCTGTTGGTCCACTTGATCTTTATCATATAAAAACTCTGTATATTCCTTCCACCTTTTCTTGATCTTCTCAGCATCATTCAACATAGAACCTTGAGCATCTTGTGACATTCCAATTTGAGGCTGGAACTTTTTCTTTAGCTTTCGCAGCTTTAGGAAAGCCGATCTTGTTCTTCCTCTAATAGTTTCTGCTTCTATTTCCTTGCAAGTGTCATTGTAGTACTTTTCCTTGTCCTGTCTTGCTGCACGTTGGAAATCTCTGTTGAGTTCTGAGATTGTCTTTCTTTCTCCTTTGGCTTTAGCTTCTCTGCATTTCTGGGCAATTTTCAGAGTTTCTTCCGTCATCCATTTTGGCCGTTTTTGCTTTTTCACCTTTTGTAGAGACTTCTCGCTTTCTTCCAGCACAACCTTCTTGACGTCATTCCATAACTCTTCCGGAGTTCTGTCATTTGTATCTAAAGCAGCAAATCGATTTTGCAGGCAGTCTTTAAATTCCAGTAGTATATTCTCAAGGTCATATTTTGCTGCATTCATGAGTGGTTTGCTCTTTTTCAACTTTAGATTGAGTTTGCATACTAGTAGTTGATGATCTGTACCACAGTCAGCTCCAGGTTTTGTCTTTGTTGATGTTACAGAGCTTTTCCATCGTTGACTTCCACAGATGTAGTCAATTTGATTTTTATACAATCCATTGGGTGAAGTCCATGTGTACAGTCGCCGCTTGTGTTGCTGGAAGAAGGTGTTTGAGATGAATAGATCATTGGTCTTGCAGAATTCTATCAATCTTTCTCCAGCTTCATTTCTGTTGCCAAGTCCATATTTTCCAACTACTTTGCCTTCTTCTTTGTTGCCAACTTTTGCGTTCCAGTCACCCATGACTATCAGGATATCCTGTTTGCATGTTCTGTCAATTTCAGCTTGTACTTGTTCATAGAACTCTTCAATTTCATTCTCTTCTGCAGCTGTTGTTGGGGCATATACTTGAATTATAGTTGTGTTGATAGGCATTCCTCGTAGACGAATAGAGATTAAGCGTTCGCTGACTGCATTGTATTTCATTACAGTTCTTGCAAGTTTCTTCTTTATTATAAATGCAACACCATTTCTTCTTTGTCTTTCATTTCCAGCATAGTAGAACATGTGATCATCTGATGCAAAGTGCCCGATGCCAGTCCATTTCAGTTCGCTGACACCCAACAGATCAAGTTGTACACGTTCCATTTCATTCTTGACCACCTCCAACTTCCCTTGGTTCATGCTTCGTACGTTCCATGTTCCAATGTGTAAGACATCTTTACAGCTTCTGACTCTCATTTCATGCGCAGCTACATCAGCAGTCAGACTTCCCGAGGGCTTTGATCCAACCACATCATAAATGCTGGCTTTACTCTGAAAAGTCTTCAGCTCTTCCCCAGTAGCTAGTTGAGTGCCTTCTGACCTGGGAGTCTCATCTTCCAGCACCATAGCACAATTTGTTTTGTTGTAACTATCCATTGGGTTTTCATGGCAAGATACAGAAGTAGATTACCGGGCCTTCCTTCCGCGCAGTTTAAGTTTGGTGTTGTTGCCGTTGTCACAGAAATGTGATCCTCCGCCGTCAACACTATCCCATTCTGCTGCTGCCCAGATGGGTGGTTTGTCTTCGTCTGGCACCTCAGCTGAGACCTGTCCATCTTGGGAGACCCTGCTGCCAGTAGTTAAACTACCGATAGTTTAGCTCTCAGCATCACTGATGCACGCAAGCCCTCACAGCACGACAAGCTGCAAACCAAGTAAGAGCGAGGTCTGATACGATTGCTATATAGAAGTTTACAAGGTACCTAATTTTGAAAGCTTCCCTACATGGTCCCTTGGAAGCGCGACACTGGAGAGGAGCGGATGGAGAAAGAGTGGGAGAATGTGTGTATGGGGGAGCGGGCAGACAAGCCCTGTCCATGCCGATCAGAGAGAATTCATACAGACTTCTGATGAGATGGTACTATACCCCCGATCGCTTGCATGCTATGTTCCCTCAGCATCAGATCAATGGTGCAATTGTGGTGCCAGAGTGTCCTTTTATCACATTTGGTGGGAATGCCCAGTGGTGTCTCAATATTGGGGTAGCATTTGGGGGCTTACACAGCAAATTTTTGATATAGATGTTGGACTGGATCCGGGCTTCTATCTCTTGGGTAAATGGCCCAATGAACAACCAACTCGACAAGCTCGGCCTATTCAGGCAAGTATCCAGGCGGGCCAAGGAGAAACTGCCTGGAATTGGAACCACCCAGGTGCCCCTGAGATTGTAGCCTGTGAAACACGCTTACGTCTTTAGTTTTGATGAAGCACTCAACTGTGGCCCGACATCAGAGGACTAACCAATTTAACAATCGTTGGCAACCATTAATGGACTTTTTGCAGAACCGATTTGCCTGAGTGTAGGGAAAGGAGGGGGGAGGGTATCTATATGTTTAAAATATTCTATATTGAACTACTGTTTGCTGTTTGATGGATTTGAATGTATGTATGGCTCAAGGCAAATAAAAATTGAAATTATAAAAAAAAAATCTTATGTAAATATTTGTGTATGCTCTAAGGCAAAATACAAAACTCTTATTTTGGGGGTAATTTTCAAACTTTCCAAGGTGCTTAGTGGCCTCCAAACAAATTTTCAAAAGGAAAGTTCTCATGGAATTTTCCTTTCAAAATTCAGGGGAATCGGAAGAAATGTGAGTACTTTTCTACTAATGAACTTTGCAGGTACACACTATATAAGCAGGCATGTCTGACTTCAAACAGGTCGTGATCTACTTTTTCTGGCCAAAAGTGCCAGTGATCTACCACCATGAAAATTAAGTTTCAAATTAAATTTTAACCCAATAAATTTGGAGGATTCCCCCCCCCTCCAATTTTTAATGAACCTTCTGTCATTTATTGGATGTGATCAGCTGTTAAATTAAGCAAAAACAAAACCGAGAGACCAAGATCCAGTAAGAACTGCGAGGGGAAATGGAAAGTACATTTTTTTCTTAAAGTTTTATTGAGTAATAACTGTCTTAATAACTTTCTTTAACTTTTATTGAGTAATTTGTGTTAAATTTAGGTCGAGTATTGATCCAGGCTGATCTTACACAATCTTTAATATTTCGCTCTTGCTCATTAGTGAGACATCTGAGCCTGCATTTCATCCACCAGCTTTTTGAAGTTGGGTGAATATTGCGTGAGGGCTAGTCTCAGGGAATCCCGGAGATGTTCATCTGTCATGTTGGAACGTTGTATACGCTTTGTCATTTTCAGATGGGAAAATACAGATTCACACAAATAAGTTGAACTGAAACAGGAGTGTACAGCTTCATTGCATCTTCTCAAGTTGGGAAATTTGTCTCTAGGCACTAGCTTCCAAAACGATTCTTGCTCAGCACAGGTCTTGAGAAAAATGTCATTTTTAAGGGTTAATATTTCATTTTCAAGAGATGGCTTGTTCAATGAGTAATTTTTACTGATAGCAGCTGCAGTTTCTTTAATGTCCACATCTACTTTGAATGGGTATGACAAGTACTCCACAACTGTTCCAATTTTTTGGAAGTCACAGAATCTATTTTTGAATTCCTGGATAACAGAACAGATTTCTGTCACATACTTCTCATTCTGAAAAACAAAATTTGGATATTGTCCCAGACGGTCCTGCGTTTTAGGAAAATGATCAAAAGTGTTGTTTGCAAGGTCAGTCATCATTAGCTCAAATTTGCTCTTCTAGGATGAAACTGTACTCATCTCGCCAATGCATTTGTTTTTACCTTGTAGTTCAAGGTTCATATCACTTAGTTCGCCTGTAAAGTCAGCTAGAAATGCCAGATCACATAACCACTCATCTCCCAACTCTGCTTGGTCCTTTCCCCTCTCCTTCAAAAAACTTCTAATTTGATTCAGCAAATCACTAAATCTTTGCAGAAATTTGTGCCTACTTAGCCACCTTACATCTGTGCGCAAAATGATTTCTGCTGCCCCTCCATCAAGAATAAGCTTGAAAAGCCATCTTTGACGTGATCTTCCATGAACTGAATTTACAATTTTGAAAGTGATGTCCATGACAGTCTTTGTATTGAGTCTCTTGCTTGCCAAAACTTGCTGGTGAATGATGCAGTGGTAAGAAAGGAAATCTAGGAAGTCGTCATGCTGTCTACAGAGGGCTATGAAACCGTTAACCTCACCTGTCATTGCTCTTGCTCCATCAGTAGCGATGGAAACAAGTCTATGCAATGGAAGATTACACTTTGTCACAAAAGAATGGAAAGAACTGAATATTTCCTGACCTTTTAAATATTTAAATTTTAAATATTTCCTTTCTCCCTTTTAAAGAAATCATTCCAAGTAGTTCTTCTTTAACACTGAAGTCTTCAAAAACCATCCGGATAAAGACTAGTAACTGGGCTATGTCTCTTATGTCTGTAGATTCATCCAGTTGGAGTGAGAAAGCAACACAATTTGAAACATCCTCCAACAATTGTTCAGTTGTGTCTCCACACATCTTTTCTATTCACCGCACGACGGTGTTTCTTGACAATTGTACATCTTGAATAGCAGCTATGATCTCTTTCTTATTTTTAAATCCTTCAAAAAGATTGTCAGCTGCTTCAAGTTCCCCAACTTCCCAAAGCTTAAAATGTGCCCTCATAAATGCCCGCTCTATTCGGAAAAAGTGGCCTGTAATCCAAGATTTAGTTACCCACCACAATCTTGACGCACTATTGATCACTGAAACTTGGCTATCAAAAGAAGATAATGTCCTCATTAACCAACTCATTCCACCAAATTTCTCTATACATACAACACACAGAGAAAACAAGAAAGGAGGAGGATCACTCATTCTCACCAAGTCTGAACTTCTTTTCAATACGACTAACTCCTACAGCTCAAACAATCTGGATATAATCACCATAGCGAACAAGCAATGCTCCATAAACCTGGTTTACAGAGCTCCCTCAAGCTCTCCGGATGACCTTCCCACCATTCTAGACTTAGCTGCCAATACCACTAATCTCAACACTCCTAATTGGATAATGGGAGATCTCAATCTCCCATCGCTGCAGCAACATCAGTCCTCTTCACTCCTCAATGCCATTGAAAGTCTTGGGTATCAACAATTAATCATGGAACCCACACATATCAAAGGAAACATTCTTGATATGGTCTTCGCTCCACAATCTGCTTCTGCACAAAGCAACAACATTATAAAGTCTATCACAGATGTACCCTGGTCAGACCACAAACTCATAAACCTACACATTCCCTTGGGTAACACTCATCCCATAAACTACAAAAACCTTGACAACACACCAAGAGCCCCAACAAGAAGCTTTCGGCCCTTCAACAAGGATTTTATACTGACAAATACTCAACCACTCCTCAACAATACAACGCTCAACCTTGACGAGTCAATTGAAGCCTGGAACAACAGCCTCAAGTCCATTTCTCATATACCACACAAGAAAAACATATCAAGGAAAAGAAACTCCGCACCATGGTTCTCTCCTGAGCTGCGGTCTTCACTTATGCATTTAAGGAGACTCGAAAAACGCTGGAGACGAACACTAGCCAGTGATGACCACACAGTCTACAATCTCTACTTAGCAACTCACCGCGAAGCAATCACAAACAAGAAGAAGCAATATCACACGGATACGCTTAAAAGATCATTGAACAAACCTCGTGATCTTTTCAACCTGGTAAAATCACTATCAAAGGAACCATCTTCAGAACAAAAGGAGGATATCCACCCTCAAGAATTTGCTGATTACTTGCAATCTAAACTTATACAGACGGATGAGCTACTGAAAACAGATGTACAAGAAACAACCTGCCAAAACTCATTGTCTACACTTATCACTCCTTCAGCTAAATTCATTGACGACACAATCACCTCACTCAATACCACCACCGCTCAAACCGATCCTTGCCCAGCCTTCTGGATACAGGACCTGCGAAGTACATTTAGCCCGTTCATTGCAAGAATCATGAACCTTTCATTTACAACCGGCTCCTTCCCATCTGCCCTAAAGCTCACATCCATTAGACCACTGCTAAAAAATCCCAAACTAGACCCAAAAAGGGCTGACTCTTACAGACCCTATTGCCAGCATTCCCCTCCTAGCAAAAATCTTTGAGAAAGAGGTGCAACGTCAAATTCAAGACCACATAGATTCCGCAGCCCCTCTGGACTATTTTCAACATGGCTTCAGAGAATATCATGGCGTTGAAACACTTATCACCACCCTCTTCAATAACATACTCATCAGTATAGACAACATCCGTCAAGGCGTTGTGCTAATCTTCTTAGATATAGCAGCTGCGTTTGATTCGGTAAATCATGAGATACTCATTGCTCGGCTGAAGGAAAAAGGCATCGGTAGTTCAGCACTTGAATGGTGTAAATCTTACCTGGACACCAGAATGCAATATGTAAAAACTGCAACAGGAGAATCAAATCTCTTCCATCAGAAACAAGGCGTCCCACAAGGTTCATCTCTTTCATCTCTCATGTTTAACATATACATGCAGCCTATCTGCAATATCATCAGATCATTCAATGTTAAATGTATGATATACGCAGATGATATCCTACTTTATTTACCTTTTTCCACAATACAAATGGATTTACTGCCCATAATAAATTGCTTTGATGCAGTCTCAGAGTGGCTTCTCTCACAAAACCACCGCATCCAGCACAAGAAAACTGAGGTTCTCTTTGTTACAAGAGACCCCAACTTCATTCCACCATCACATATAAGTGTTAAGGGAGCTGATCTATCCACCAAAGAAACAATAAGATATCTTGGAGTCACGCTGGACCACCGTCTAGATATGAAATCACACATAAACAATATTGTAAGAGCTGTATACTTCAAGATACGCACACTTAGGCATTTACGCTCCTTACTGGACCCAGAGGATTTCAGAACCATCTTCCAAGCACTCATCTTGCCGCATTTCGATTTCGCCAATTCAATTCTACAAGGTCTCCCACAATCCACCCTAAGTTCTCTACAACTTGCTATGAATTCTGCTGCAAGGGTTCTACAAGGAGCGTCCAGGAATGATCATGTGACACCAATCCTCAAGCAGCTTCACTGGCTCCCAATACAAGCCAGGCTCATATTCAAAACACTGATTCTCACGTACAAGGCCATCCATGGCTTGTCAGCCAATTCACTAACTGATCTCATACAAACTGTACCACCAACAAGATCCAGAAGACAATTATCACTAAACACTCTAATAATGCCAAAGGCCATAACAACTTGCAGCCGATCAACAGCGAATAGAGCCTTCATGTTTTGCGCCCCAAAACTCTGGAACTCCCTACCACCTGACACACGTGCCTTAACCGATCTAACCCAGTTCAGAAAGGCCCTAAAATTTAACCTATTTATCAAATTTTACCCTACATAAAGCTCAAAGGAATAGCCTTACCACAAACTTAACCACAATCTCCGCCTGACCCTTGCACTACTGCTATTTTATGTAAATAGTTTTTTTCATGCTATAGAACTAATTGAATATTTATTCTATGTATATAGTTCTCCCATGTTATCCAAGTTTATACTCCTGTTATATGTAATACCGAACAGCCTGTTGTTCTGGTCTTTGTGTTCATCTGTAAACCGCGCTGATTATAAATAGTGCGGTATATAAAAAACTGAAATAAATAAATAAATAAAGCAATCTTTTACAAATTTCCCTTCAGTGAAAGGTTTGCATTTCTTTGCAATCAGGTTGCTGACCTTGAAGGATGCTATGGCTGCACTGACCAAATGTGACCTTGGCTTCGCCATCAACTGTTGCTGAGTAGCCAATTTCGATTTAAGTTCTTTGAGCTTCAGTTTACGAATTTCACTTTTGGGTGGAAAATCAGCATCAAACTTATTGCTATGCAGAGCCTTATAATGACGTTCCAGATTATCCTTTTTGGGTAAGGATACTGGGGCGTTACAAATTAGACAACAACACTTGTCTTTCACCATGATGAAGTAGTCGTCCATTTTCCATTCATCATGAAAGTGGTAGGTTTTGCTCTTCGTTGGAACACTCATCTTCGTTATACTGGGGTGGCTGGATGTAAGAAGGCCAAATCTGCTAAGTTAGTATAAACACTGGCTGAATCTGGTCCAAAACTGTCACTGTCCCAAAGTATTAAAGATCAACAGGAACTGAAGACCTCTGGATGATGTGCAATATAAGGACTGGAAATGCCAAAACCACACATACAGTTCTAAAAGTAAAAATAAGAATTCATCATACTGGCACCAATAATCAAATACCACCAAACAATCATCAAAAAACTCAAACACCTGTCCAGCAAACCAGATAAAATCAAATACCGCCAAACAAGTTCAAATACCACCACACGCGATTTAATAAATTCTGCACACAGTGTAGAATCAACGCAAAGGCTAGGCAAAATCAAATTGCAGAGGCAAGCAAAAGTCACAGTGATTTGAACCAATTCGAAGGCAAGGCATAGGCAAGTTAGAACAAAATTGGAAAAGCCCGCCAAAATCACCAAATTCTTGACACTTTGTTGTGTCTGCCCGAAAACGTTTAATGAAAGTGAACTATAAAGCAACCAACGACCAGCACATGACAGAACTAATATGGTAAGTGTATTCAGGTAAAGCCCGGGCGAATGGATATCGCCCGGTATATTTATTTATTTATTTATTATTATTTATTTATTTAACAATTCTTTTATACCGCGCTATTAAAATCAGTGCGGTGTACATAGAACAAGAACATACTACAATGCATACAAGTAACATTGAGTTTTACATTGAACAGGGAACTTCAACAATAGGACAACCGGGGGAACTATGTACAGATTAACTTAATGGCATATCTTGTTTAATGGTATTAACTTAATGGTATATACAGTGATATAAAACTCGTTTGGATGTTGCAATGTGGTTCCTAATAGGACTAGAGAGAAGGTTGGCCAACTAGCCCTTTTCGGGTTGTATTGAGGTGATAGTTTTGTTAATGTACGGGTTGACTTCTGGGTAGCATTTTGTGAACAAGTGGTATTTCAATGCTTTTCTGAATAGGGTTAGGTTTTTGATAGCACGGATTTCGTGAGGTAGCGCATTCCAGTTTAGAGGTGCAAATAAGGAGAAGGCCCTGTTGGAGGTGGCCTTAGTGCACTTTGTTATTATTTTTGGGACAATTAAGGTGTTCATTGATGTGGTTCTCCTTTTTCTGTTTTCCAGGGTGCAGTGGATAAGCTTGCTGATTGGCGTAGGGGGGCAGTTATTTAGTGCCTTGAATGTAAGGACTAAAGACTTATACTGGATTCTGGCATGTAATGGTAGCCAATGCAGTTCCTTCATGATGGGTGTTATATGTTCAGATCTTGATGAGCTGGAGAGGACTCTGGCGGCTGTATTCATGGCTAGGCGGAGTGGATTTAAAGTTGATTGAGGGATGCCGTGGAGGATGATGTTGGCAAAATCCAGGTGTGGGAGGACTAATGCCTGGAAGGTTATTCGGAAGTCTGTGGGATCAAGTAGAGAGCGGAGGTGACGTAGCGATTTGATCTTATAATATATATTTTTTGTGATGTTCTTGACATGCGTTGTCATATCCAAGTGCTGATCCAATGTGATGCCGAGGTAACGGATGGTAGCTTTTGATTTCAACTCTATGTTGTTGACGAGTAGTGATGGAGGAGGTATGAACTTACGATTCCTTGTGACAAAAAGAACGTCAGTTTTGTTGTGGTTAATCCGAAGGTTTTGTGATAGCAACCATTCGGCTACAGCTTCAAAACAGTTGATTATTGGGGAGAATACTGGATGTTCAATTGTGAACGGCATATATAGGAGGATGTCATCTGCGTAAGCGAGACATTGTACATTAAAGGATCTGATCAAGTCACATATCGGCTGCATGTAGATATTAACATTAGTGCCGATAAGGACGATCCTTGTGGTACTCCCTGTGATTGCAGGAAAGGTTCTGAGGATGCGTGGCCCGTTTTTACCTGTTGCCATCTGTTAGATAGGTAGGATTTGCACCACTCGAGTGCTGTGCCTTGAATCCCCTTATCTTTCAAACGTTGTAGGAGTATGTCATGATTCACAGAGTCGAAAGCGGCGGAGATGTCCAGGAAGATGAGGACGAAGCCCTGTTGTATGTTATTTATTCCTGTTACCAGAACATTGAATAGGGTTGTAAGGACTGTGTCAACTCCATGTGCTTCCCTGAAGCCATGTTGAGATGGATCTAGTGGTGCTTCAGTGTCAATATGATGTTGGATTTGTTGTTGGGCGGCCTTCTCAATGATTTTTGCAAGCTGTGGGATGCTTGAGATAGGCCTGAAGGAATCAACCTTGGATGGGTCCAGTCTATTATTCTTCAGTAGGGGCTTGATGGAGGTATGTTTTAGACTCTGTGGGAATGAACCTGTTAAGAAAGACTGGTTCAGTATTTTGCTCAATATTTGACTGAGGTCATGTCGCATGTCCTTGATCCAGCTGGCTGGACACGGGTCGTTAGGAGCTGTACTGGGGTTGATTGAGGCAATAATGTTCACAACCTCTCTATTTGATACAGTGGAGAAGTTGTGTAGTGGCATTGCATGGGATGTCTTAGGTGAAGTGGAGGCGTTATTGACATTTAAGTCTGTGTTGGTTTTAATCATCTTTGATTGGAGGTAGTTTGCGTAGTCCTGCGGCTGAGGCATAGGGGGTTGTGCTGAGACCGGTTCACCTGTTATGGACTTTACTATGCTGAACAATGCATGTGGTTTGTTGATGGAGCGTTTTATTAAGCCTGTGTGGTAAGTTTTCCTGCTCTGTGATATCTTTGCTCGGTGGGTAGTTAGGTATGAGCTGTATGCTACCAGCGCCTCAGGGGAGTGAGTTCGTCGCCACTGTCGTTCAAGTTTGCGTAGATGGTGGAGGGATGTACGAAGGTCTGTGGAGAACCATGGAGAATGTTCACGTTTTCGAATTCTCTTTTCGGTGGGTGATGGGCAGGAGGCAGCTCTCAGGTTTTCATCCCATTTGGATATGAGATCATCTAAGTCCATGGTTGTGTTGGCCATGAGAGGTCTAAGATTCTCTAGGACTATGCTCTGGTTGAGTGGTCTAAAGCGGGTTGTGTGGGGTCCAGATGTATTAGAAGACTTTTGGCTTTTGTGGGATGTATTAATGGGTATGTTGAAACTGAGAAGACTGTGGTCCGACCAGGGTACTGGTATTACAGATAGTGCAAGGGTTAGGGGTATTGTGGCGTTGGAGAGAGGTGCGAAAATGAGGTCTAGTTTGCCACCCTTAATGTGGGTGGGGGAATCGACATGCTGTTTGTAACCTAGGTCCTCCAGGGCGTCAAGGAATGCTGCTGAGTGGCTGTCTTGCAGAGATGGGAGATTGAAGTCACCGATTAGCCAACTTGGTGAGCGTGGGGTAGACGTGGTACATGCCTGCTCAATTATAGTTGGAAGATCATCTGGTGAGGGGGAGGGTGCCCGATAGAAAAGGTTGATTGTGCAGAGCTCATTAGCTATAGTGAGGGAGTCAAGGTACGTTGAGCTAGAGGATTTGCACATCTTGAAGTGTAAATCAGCTTTGACCAGGATGAGGGTTCCGCCGCCCCCTTTCTGACTGGATCTGTGAGATGTATATATCACAAAACCTGGTGGCAGCATCTGATTCAGTAGTACGTTGTCACAGTCGGATAGCCATGTCTCCGTGATCATCAAGATGTCGAGATTATATTGGGGTATCAGGTCAATGGCTGCGGGCCATTTAGATCGTACTGATCTGGCATTTATCAGTGCACATTTCAATAGGCGTTGGTGATGTTGCTTCTCTTCTTGTATACTTTTGATGGTTTGGAGAGGAATGTTGAGTAGATGGGAGTGGGATGTAAAGTTATTTTTTGCTGTAGTGTGGTGGGGGAATTCGGACCATCTCCTTCCGTATGAGCGTCGGATTGGTATATGATATGTCTCATGGTTGAATGCATTTGATGTGTAAGGGAGACCAAGGATAAGGAAGGTCATGAATAAGAGCAGAATTTTGTACATTCTCTTGAGTGTTAGTAATGAGAAGGATAATTGTAGGAAATGTTGGTTACAGTGCAGTGTGATGCAGTATTCGCACTCAAGAAAGATTAATTGCAATAGTACTGTGAATGCAGGTGGTAATAGCAATAGTGGTAATAGTACATAAGGATTCTAATTACTGGTATACAGTAAGATAATTGCATAAAAAGCATTAGAAGTAGTTGCTTCCAATGTGCTTCGGGAGGATTAACACATTTAAGTGAGGGTAGGTTACTGGCTACAGTAGTGCGGTATACAGTAAATGAGAGTAGATACTGGCAACAGTAAATATAGGTAACAATGGATACAGTAAGTGAGAGAAGGTATTGGCAGCATTAAGTAATGGAAGCAGTAAACACAGTAGCATGAGAGTAGATACTGACAACAGTAAATACAGGCAACAATGGGTGCTGTAAATGAGATAAACTACTGGCAACAGTAAATAATGGCAACAGGTAGCGTTAGGGGGATAGGAGATATTACAGAGGCTAATACAGTTCAAATGGTGTTGGTAATACTTGCAGTTCCTGATGTAGGTGTGACTGATTGTGGGTGGTGTAAACCTCGTTTGGAGCTCAAATCCTTCCTAGGAGAGCTAGAGACACAAACACTTGAAAGACTGGGCTCAGCTGGTGTCTTTCTGAAGCTTCGTTCGGAGGTTGTTCGCTTGGGTTGATGGTTTGATTTCCCGCCTATCGTGCCCCGCCTAAGGGCCACGCCAAAGGGCCCTCTTGCGAGGCCCTCAGGCGCGGGTGCGCCTGCCGGCGGCACCTATTTAATTATGCCGCTGGGACCTCCCACAACCCCGATTGGGTTGGAGTGCAGGAGCGGGAACTTGCCGCACGCCCTGTGCTCTACCCCGACCGGGGAGCCGATGAAGATGGCTGCTGAAGTTGACGGGGCTTTTCTCCTGCCAGCGGCACCTATTTAATTATGCCGCTGGGACCTCCCACAACCCCGATTGGGTTGGAGTGCAGGAGCGGGAAACTTGCCGCACGCCCTGTGCTCTACCCCGACCGGGGAGCCGATGAAGATGGCTGCTGAAGTTGACGGGGCTTTTCTCCTGCCGGCGGCACCTATTTAATTATGCCGCTGGGACCTCCCACAACCCCGATTGGGTTGGAGTGCAGGAGCGGGAACTTGCCGCACGCCCTGTGCTCTACCCCGACCGGGGAGCCGATGAAATAACACACTTCTAAGGGGTGTTGGGGCGGGGGCAGGAATGGGTGATTCTGAGAGGCAGGAGACCAGGTATGATGCCGGGCCTATGGCGTCTCGTCGCAGGGCGCGGGCGGTGGCCCCCTGGGGTATCCACAAACTATTGGCACAAAAACAACAAGCACCTCCAATACACCGGCAGGCAAGATTCCCACAGGCAGGGAAAAAAGACAGGCAAAGGATCAGCAGCGGTGGCAAGTCCTCGGCAGACGACCTGCCGACAAGAGCTCTCTCCTAGCGACAGGGCGAGCTGCTGGAGAGATGGTGCCAAGTGGGGCTGGCAATCTACCTCTGACCCCTTCGCGATCTACAGGTAGATCGCGATCTACCTGTTGGACATGCCTGCTATATAGGGTAATGAAATCCCCATGTGTACTTTACAGTGCCACCCCTACCCTGCTCCTTTTCAGCACAGGTACTTTTCTACTTGCACTCATGGGGGACTTTCTCACAAGCTGTGCGTTACACTCAGGTAAGCATACTTTTACCTGCATAAAGAATTTATAAAAACTCTCCTTTTTGGGCCCAATATTCAGTTGGGTGATGCTATGTGTCATATCGGCACATAGCCCACCTGCTATCCATCTAACCTGGATTTTCAGTTCCAGGGGATGAATGAGGCCCCAGCATTGAAAAGCCAGTTTTTGCACACAACCCGGAAGCTGCAGGAGCAAGCCGGGTAGCACCAATTTTCAATGCTACACAGTTAGCTCCATCGCCTTAAAGATAAAAGATGTTTTTCCACGTCTGCCTTTAAGGCGCAAAGCGCTAAGCGGGCAGAATCGAAAATCGCTGCCACCTGCTTAGTGCCATTTCCTGCACCTCCGCTCTGCCCCGGAACGCCCCAACAAACCCTGATGCTAAGCGGATAACATCTGGGCACGTTAGGGACTTAACTGGGATTTTCCAAAGGCACTAACCATATAGGTGCCTTTGGAAAATCCCTGTTAAGGCATTTACATGGTTATCTAGGGCAGTTACCCATGTAAATGCCTTCGAAAATCGGGCCCTTTGTGTCTTTCATTTTCATTTTTCTTTATGGTCCAGCATTAAAGACATACGGATTGAAGTAAAATGATTGTTCCTCCTTCTTCCAGCTATGCTTCACTAAGAGAGAAATAAATGTCAGTCACTGGATGAAAGTCAATCTGACAGACTTCAGTCACATCATGGCAGAGCCCTTCAATGTGCTGATAACAGAAAATAAATGCAACCCTTCAGTTTGAAGAGGAATATGACCTAATTTAAATCATTTTACTATAACAGCAAAATTTGAGAAGTGGAATCTGCATGAATTCACAGGATGCCTTTGAATTGTACTATGCTTAAAGATAGTCAGAGCTGGTAATGAGCTGCAGAGAATAAGTGATGAAATACTGTCGTTTTGGAGGTTATGTGATGTGGTGCTAAGAGGAGGCTGTGTCTCTTTTCTGTTTGCTGTTCCTGCAATATTCTGTTTAAACTTTTTTTTTTGGCTAAATTACATGCAAGTGCTAACTGGAGAGATGGCTGAACAGGTCAGTAAATGTTCTATCTGAGCACTGGGGCCTGGAGCTGAAGGCAGCAGAGAAAGCAGTGATAAAGGAGAGCCTCAGATACCAGGTTCAATCAATGCCAATGCAATAATTTAAGAACTGATGAAGGTGATATTTTACTTACCAGTTAGCGTACTCACTCACCTGTACCAGGTGTTCTCCGGGGAAAGCAGGAATCAGTCCTCACATATGGGTGACACTGGCATCAATGGAGCCTGTGGGGTAATCACGCCCCAGCTTTCAAAGAAAACCTTTGAGAATTATAGCACGCATGCGTGGTCACCTACCCGCCAAAGCGTGCCATCTTACTTCCATATGATGACATAGCTTAATCAAGCATTAAAAAGAGGAGAAAGGAGGGTTGTGTGGACTGATTCCTGTTGTCCCCAGAGAACACCTGTTACGGGTTTGTAACTATGCTAACTCTGGGAACAAGCAGGACTCCCCAGCTACAGGCTACCGAAAAAACCTGTATAAAGCCAAGAGTAACCAAAAAACGGCAAACGTGAATGGCAGCAAGAAGCGATGAATGACCTCAAGTCCTGAGATGCAATCACAGCATCAAGGATGGAGTCACCTATCCGGAAGCCTGGACATAAGGGCCGGAGGGAAAAAGTTGCACTAATCCCCAAAGAGATGACCAAGTACTGCCAGACCAAAGGCGCTGTCATGCCATGAGCTTTCCTCCGAACAGTAATGAGCTTTAAAGGTATGAACTGAGGACCAGGTGGCGGCCCGGCATGTGTCTTGCAGAGGGACTGAGCGCAAATGTGCCACCGAGGTCGTCACGCTGTGCACATTGTGGGCTCTGACATAATGCTCCAAGGAGTCCAGTCTGCTCGTAGGCAAAGGAAAAGCAGTCCGCCACCCAGATGTACAGGGGGCGCATAGAAACGGCAACATCAAACCTGTTTGGGTCACTGGAGACAAACAACTGCGATGACTGATGGTGGGCCTTTGTCCACTCGAGGTAGAAGGTGAGGTCCCTCTTACAATCGCAGGTATGGAGGGAGGCCTCTGCCCGAGACTCATGAGGTCTAGGGAAGAAAGTGGGGAGAACCACATCCTGGGTAAGATGAAACAGATACCATCTTTGGTAGAAACTTGGATGGGTATGTAACACCACCCTATTCCTATGAAAGTTGGTACATAGGGTATGAGGAACCAATGTCTGCAGCTCAATGACCCGCCTAGCAGAAGTGAGCGTGACGAGAAAGATAATTTTCCAAAAAAGGATTCTAAGGTGAGCAGAAGCACGCAGTTTAAAGGAAGGAGCCATAAGTTTCCCAAGAACCACTTGGCTGAAGGATCCCTGCTGAGTCAATCCGCCAGAACATTCTCGTGTCCCAGGAGGTAGGCTGCCTGAAAGAGCATGTCCCTTGCCGTGGCAAAGGTCCAAATGGGGGTCGCCTCCCAGCATAGGTGTGACCCCGTGCATTCCTGCTTATTGAGGTAGAACATCGCTGCCTGGTTGTCCATCTGTATGAGGACCACATGATTTGAAAGTTGGTTCTGGAATACTCGAAGGGTGTTCGCCACCGCCTGGAGCTCGAGGAAGTTTATCTGTTGCAGGCTTTCCTCCTATGTCCAGACATCCTGGGATCGGAGACTGTTGCAGTGGGCTCTCCACCCAAGCTTTGAGGCATTTGTGGTGAGGACGCTTTGTACCGGCGGGGCTTGGAAAGGAAGACCTGCCAAGAAGTTCAGCAGATGCTGCCACCAGGAGAGGGAGCTCACAAAGGGCCAGGAAAGCCCCACACGATCGTTGAGGCGATCCATGGCCGGAGGCCAATGAGCGCAGAGGGATCACTGTACCTGCCGCATTTGGCATCACGGGGACAGTCAAGTCGATATGCCCCAAAAGGCGCAGCGTAAATGCTGTCTGCCTCTCTCTCTATATTTATTTATCATTGTTAGTGTGCTCTTTTACCTCCTTTTGCACTATTGTTCAGCTTGCTCAGCTCTCTTGCTCCTCTCCATAGTTAACTGCAACTTTTCTTTTCCCTTCTGGTCTGTCCGTAGAGGCCAGGTTATCATTTAATTCAATATCTATCCTAACTCTGTCTCCATTGCTGCACAGTTTAAAACTTTTCTCGTCTCTGCTCTAATATACCTAAGTGACTAACCTCTTCCTTCCCCTGCTGAGGTAAGCCCCTTTTCCTGTCTTCCACGTGCATTTAGCTCTGTCTCTCTCTCACCTCTGGGAAGAGAAGAGCCCTACTACAAGTTCTGCTGGAATTCCAAATCTGCTTGCATTTTGCTTTTTGTGAGTGAATCTGCTTGGGTTTTATTGTGTTTCTGCCTCTCTCTACATATTTATCATTGTTAGTAAGCTCTTACCTCGTTTGCCTCCTTTTGCATTATTGTTCAGCTTTCTCAGCTGAACAACTAATACCGCCCCCCCCCCCCACCAACCCCCTTCTGCCCACCCACCTCCTGGCAGTCTCTTATAGCTGTCATCTGCTCATTACCTTACTTATTCAGAAGTGCGCCTAATCCCCTGTGGGCTCTCTCCCATCTATCTATTTCTTCTAGCCTCTGTTCTCCTCTCAATCTGTGACTCCTTATCACTTTGTCTTCCTATTCTTCATACTCCCTAATTGTCTCACCTCCTACCAACACCTTCACTCCTCCCCTCCTTAACTTTACCTTCCTCACTTCCCCCTCCATTCTGTCCTCTACCCTGTCTTCACCACTTTCTGCGTCTCATTCAGCCATATGATGACATAACCCAGCACACCCTCCCTATCTGTCATGTTGACATAACCATATCCGTTGATACAATTACTCAACTTGTATATAGTTATCCCTATTGAAACCCAAGTTGTATTACCTGTTCTTTGTAAAGTTCAATGTACGTTTCAGCCTGCATTGTTCAAATTAATGTTATTTGTAAACCACACTGATTCTAAAGAGCGCGGTATTAAAAAAATTTAATTAAATAAAAACAAAAATTTAATTAAATCTCCATTCCCTCTCTGAGACAACCTCACCTTTGTTTCTACCATGCTATCTCCTCCCTACCCTACACTCTTCTAGCTCCTGCTCCTTCTCTCATCCGGAGATATCAACCCCACCCCTGGCCCCCCCTAGAATTTTGTCACACTCTGAGAAAAGATCTGCATGCAACACCTCTAATTTTATTCAGATCCCTCTCCTTTCCCCTTCCTCTCTCCCTTTCTCTTGTGCCTTGTGGAATGCACACTCCATTTCAAATAAAGCATGGTTACTCAACTGTAACAGGTGATCTCCGGGCACAGCAGGAATTTAGTCCTCACATATGGGTATCGTCGGTACTGACGGAGCCTGCGCGGGAACGCTCCCCGGCGTCCAATTAGAAAGCTTTTGGGAGCATCCCACAGTGCCTGCGTACTGCCTTCCCGCCTTTTCCCAACTGCCTCTCTCCAGTTGAGTTTTAAGCTGAGACAAAGAGAGAGAGAGGGAAAGGGAAAGAGATAGAGAGATAAAACTCCTAGGGGAGGTGGGTGGGTTGTGAGGACTAAATTCCTGCTGTTCCCGGAGATCACCTGTTACAGGTGAGTAACCATGCTATCTCCAGGAACAAGCAGGAATGTAGTCATCACATATGGGGGACTCCCTAGCTTTAGATGCCAGGGAGAGGCCCCAGAAATTGTGTGTCCTGGAGAAGGGCTCCACTTCCCCCCATGGATCTCTGGCATCCTACCAGGGATGGCGGGTAGGAGTTGATTAGGTATGGAACAGGTGTTGGAGAACAGCCTAACCCAACAAGGCATCCCGGCAGGAGTCCTTGTCCAAGCAGTAATGGGCTGTGAAGGTATGAACCGAGTCCCAGGTGGCTGCTCGACAGATGTCGTCGATAGACACAGAGTGCAGATGAGCCATTGAGGCTCCAATGGCTCTCACATTGTGAGCTGTGACATGGCCCTCCAGAGAAAGGTTCTTACTCTGATAGGTGAAGGAAATACACTGAGCAATCCAGTTAGACAGTGTTCTCTTGGAGTCTGGAAGTCCCAAATGAGAAGAATCAAAAGCAACAAAGAGTTAAGAGGACTTTCTATGTTGCTGTGTTCTTTGTAAGTAAAAAACTAAAGCTCTTTTACAGTCCAAGGTATGATGATTCCCCTCTGCATTTGATGCATGAGGCCTTGGAAAAAACACAGGTAGGTAGACCGCTTGGTTCAGATGAAAAGGCGAGACCACCTTTGGCATAAAGTGTGGATGAGTCCTAAGGACTACCTTGTCATGATGGAACCTTATATAAGGTGGATTAGCTACTAGCACTTGCAACTCACTGATACGACGTGCTGATGTGATTGCAATAAGAAAGATAACCTTCCAAGAAAGGAACTTCAAGGAGGTAGTAGCTAAAGGTTTGAAAGATGGCTTCATGAGCTGCCCAAGAACCAGGTTTAAGTCCCATGCCACCGGTGGTGGCTAATGGGAGGCTTAGTTAGAAGAAGGCCTCTCATAAATCTTGCTATAAAAGGATGAGAAGAAATAGGCTATCCATTTAGAGGCTTAAAGGAAGCTGCAATAGCACTCAAATGGACTCTTACTGAGTTAGTCTTAAGTCCTGCATTGGAAAAATGAAGGAGATACTCCAGCAATGATTTCAGAGGTATCACAAGGGGGTTAAGACCCTTTTGCGAACACCATATAGTAAACCTTTTCCACTTGAAAGCATAAGAACGTCTTGTGGAAGGTTTCCTGGAAGCAAAAAGAATATCTTTTACTTGCTGAGGGAGATTAAGACTATGAAGATCTAGGCCTTCAGCAAGCAAGCCCTGAGATGCAGAGACTGGGGATTGGGATGCCATAACATTCCGTCCTCCTGAGATAGGAGATCTGGAGCAGACCCTAACTCCAGGGAGGGAGCTTGAGAGAGATGTAGAAGCAGAGGGTACCACACTTGCTGTGGCCAATGTGGAGCTATGAGAATCATATGGCCTCTGTCCCTCTGAAGCTTGAACAGGGTTTTGGGAATTAGGGGAATGGGTGGAAAGGCATACAGGAAGTCTTGACCCCAGTAAAGGAGGAAAGCATCCCTGGCCTGAGCCCCCTGAGTCGGAATTTTGGAACAGAACCGGGGAAGTTTGGCATTCCACGGACTTGCAAAGAGGTCTATGTCCAGGGTTCCCCAAATTTGAAAAATCTTGGTCACCTGGTCTGCATGCAGAGACCACTCGTGTGGAAGCAGAACTCGACTGAGTCTGTCTGCCCAAGAGTTTTGTATGCCTGGAAGATACACTGCCAGGAGATTAATCTGATGCTCTCTGGCGAGGGCCCATAGTCACAAAGCTTCATTGCAAAGCGACAGAGAGCCTGTTCCCCCCTGCTTGTTCACATAGAACATGGCTACTTGATTGTCCGTCTGAATGAGGACTGTCTTGTAGCTGAGCAGGGTGTGGAACACTCGAAGAGTCTCTTGTGGAGACCAGGTGCCTTGGGTGGAGAGGTCTTACAAATGAGCTCTCCAATCCATCGGAGAAGCATCTGTTGTGATAGTTGCTTGGGGTAAGGGTTGTTGAAAAGGGGACCCCAGCAACAGGTTTTGAGTGGACTTCCACCACTTGAGGGACAAAATATGGCGACTTTTGTTTGCTATTTTGTCTGACAGGCATCCTGATGCCTGGGTCCATTGAGTGGATAAGGTCCACTGGGCTGCCCTCATATGGAGGCGAGCATAGGGAACCACATGCACGGTGGATGCCATGTGGCCTAGCAGTTGTAACATTTCTCGAGCAGTGAGATGAGACTTTAGCACTGCTTGAGAAGCTAACTGCACTATGCGAAGGCAGCGGGCCTGGGGTAGATAGGCCCTTGCCTTTCTGGTATCCAGCAAAGCTCCTATGAACTCTAAAGACTGAGTGGGAGTTAGACTGGATTTTGGGATGTTTATGACCAGACCCAAATACTGAAGGATACGCAATGTGCAGGACAGAAGTCCTGGCCTCTCACTCTGTTGGGGCTCAAATGAGCCAGTTGTCTAAGTAGGGGAAGACGAATATCCCTAGAGTGCGAAGAAATGCTGCTACTACAGCCATGCATTTCGTGAACACCCTTGGTGCTGAGGCCAGGCCAAAAGGAAGCACCCTGTATTGGTAGTGCTTTCCTTGAAAAAGGAACCGAAGGAACTTTCTGTGGGTTGGATGGATGAGAACATGGGTGTACGCATCCTTGAGATCTAGAGAACAAAGCCAATCCTGACTCTGAAGGTATGGCAGCAGCGTTCCAAGAGAAATCATCTTGAATTTCTCTGACAAGGAATTTGTTCAATTCTCTGAGGTCCAAGATAGGTCTGTATCCCCCTGTTTTCTTTGGGATAAGGAAAGAGGGGGAGTAAAACCCCGTACCCTGTTGAGGAGTGGGTACTTCTTCTATTGCCCCTTGGGCAAGAAGGATAGTGACCTCCTGATCTAATAGGTTGACGAGAGAGGTCGGAGAATTGAACTGCCTTATTACTGTGGGAGGGGGCATGCTTGAAAAATGAAGCCTGTACCCCTCCTTTATGATGGAGTGTCCAATGCTCTGCTGTTATCTGCCCCCATCTGGGAGCAAAGTGACATAACCTTCCTGGAATGGTGGAAGGCTCTGGTCCCACGAGAGCCAGAAAGGCTAAGTTCTCTAGCTGCAAGTCAAAGGCCTTGTGGAGGCTGAGACTGCTGAGACGGTTGAGGCTTAGCAGTCTTTGTTTTCTTCTGTTTGGGTAGTTGCTGACCTTTCCTGACAAGCTGACCTGCAGAACGTCCCTGCTGAGCATAAGCAGGATAATATCTTTTCTTCTTAGAAAAGAATGGTTTCTTGGATGATTTCTTTCTAGCAGGATCAGCTGTGGACTTGGATAACCTATCCAAGGTGGAGTTGTCAGCATCCATCTCGTTGGCCTTTTCCTGCCAATCTTTACCAAACAGGTTCTCACCAGTACAAGGGATATTTCCCAATTTGTCTTGTACCCAGAGCTCCAGATAGGATGCCTGGAGCCAAGCAATTCTACATGCACCTATGGCAATGGCAGAGGTTCTGCTTATGCACTCAAAGCAGTCAAAGACTGCACGGTTGACAAATTTAGAAACATCTTGTGCATGTTTGACCAAAGTGAGAAAATCCTGTCTTCTATCCTCAGGAAGAATAGGACTTAAAGCTTCTAAATCATCTGTGACCTCCTTCAGGAACATTCCCATGTAGAGACTATAGGAACTGATCCTGGCAGAAAGCATGGAAGCTTGGAAGACACGAAGTCCAAAAGCATCCAGTGTTCTGCACTCATGTCCTGGAGGATTAGAGGCATGCCTCTTTGCACTCTTGATCCTTCTCATAGCTGATTCCACTACAATAGAGTGGTGAGGAAGCTGAGTCTTTTGGAAACCAGGACAAGGAGGGACTCGATACAGAGTATCCAGTCTGCGAGAATGAGGAGAGGTGGTAAGAGGTGTCTCCCATATCCTTAACATGAGATCATATAAAATCTCATGAATGGGCAAGGTAGCTGCCTCCTTAGCAGTTTTGGGATATTGTAAAATTTCCAACTCCTTAGCTCTGGGCTCTGTTTCAGGGTTCACAGTAATGGAGAGACCCCGAGCCACCTTCCTGATAAAATCCTGGAAGGAAATATCCTCTGGAGGAGACATCCTGCGCTTAGGGGAGGAGGGCTCCTCTGGGAGAAGTATTCTTGCATTGACAGAACTATCAGAATCCTCAGATTCTTCTGAGGACTTGAAGTACCATCTGTCCGGATGCTCCTGAAGAGCCCAAAACCCTTAGTCGGTACCGGGAGTAATCGGAACCGGGGTATCAGTACCTGAGGGCATCGGATGACTGGATACCGGCAAAGCAGACACCAATGCCGATGTCGATGCTATCAGGCCCAAAAAGGCACATGTACTTGAACAAAAAATAGGAAAAATCCTAGTATATATATATATATATATTTTTAAAGACAGAAAATAAGAAGTAAAAACCGGCGGTACCGGTAAAGCGTCGAGGAAGGCAGACGCGACCACAAAAAAGAAAGAAAGAATTCTTCTGCGGTAACAGGAACAACGACATGCTGGCTCAGCGGAAAAAGAAGAACTGGAGAGAGGCAATTGGGAAAGGCGGGAAGGCAGCACGCAGGCACCGTGGGATGCTCCCAAAAGCTTTCTAATTGGACGCTGGGGAGCGTTCCCGCGCAGGCTCCGTCGGTACCAACGATACCCATATGTGATGACTACATTCCTGCTTGTTCCTGGAGATACTTGCTTTTACTCATGATCTCTTTATCTCTAATGCTCTCCATCTTCTTGCTCTGAGACCTGGCTCCTCCCAGAAGACACAGCATCAGTCGCTGCTCTCTCTCATGGCGGTTATCAGTTCTCCCACACACCTCATCCCACTAGCCATGGTAGTGGTGTTGGGCTTCTACTTTCTCCAACCTGCCAATTCCAACCCCTCCTGCTGTCTCAGTCTCACTTTTCCCTCCTTTGAAGTCCACTCTATGTGCATTTTCACTCCACTACCCCTCCGGGTAGCTGTTATTTATTGACCTCCTGACAAGTCCACCTCTATCTTTCTCACCGATTTTGACTCATGGCTTTCCTTCTTTCTGGATTCCTCTTCCCCACTCTTATTATCAGGGATTTTAACATTCATGTTGATGGGGGAGGAGCAAGATGGCGGCAGTGTGACTCTACCGGTCGGAGCACACATTCTGTGGGGTCTGTTTGTTGCTGCGCCGTGTCCGAGGCCATTATGGGCCGGAGAAAGCGAAAGCAGGCTTACCTTCCCTCGGGGGAACCTGCTTCTAGTGCTGCGGCACAGAGGACTCTCCAGATGTGTGGATTTACGGGTCCGGTGGAGCGAGCGGCGTCTACAGCGGGTCCGGAGGGATCTTCGGACCTGAGCACGGTATCCGGGGTGTTTCTCCGGAGCAGCGGGCCCCCCCTCCATGCCCCGGAAGCGTTCTGGATGTTAGAGGGGATTCTCCTGCTGACGTGGTGATGAGTACGCCGCGGCAGGAGAGTATCGAGGGCTCTTCTACTGAGGTGAACGCTTCGAGTGGGGTCCCTGGAACCAGAGGTCGATCTGGAGCTGGCCCGGAGATGCCGGGTAGCTCCCTCCGGGGAAGTGAGTCCCTGCTGTTGCATTCAGGTGCCTGCAGTGATTACAATGGAGGTGCTATGGGAGGCTCTTGCTACAATCAATGCTTCTTTGGAGAAATTTGTGGTTTCTGTTAGTTCTGAATCTGCAATTGTGAAGGGTCAAACTCAACAGGTCTCGTCGGTACAGAAGGAACAGGAGGGGAAATTGGTCCAGTTGGCTGCTGAAATGGAACATTTCCGTGACTTACACCAGGCCCATGTGAAAGATCGGAATGTGAATATGAGGAAGCTGGAGTACTTGGAGAACCAAGTCCGGAACAACAATTTAAGACTGGTTAATTTTCCCAAGTCTCCTTTATGCTCTCCTCTGGAAATGGTTCGTAGATACTTCCGGGAGGTTTTGAAGATCCCCAAGGAGGCTCTACCACCATTAACCAGAGTTCAATATTTACTGGTGGGCACTGGTAGTCAAGGGAATAATAATCTTCCCCGGGGGGCCTCTGGGGATCTTACGGGATTCCTAGAGAGCTCGTTGGAGTTAGCCACAGCCCGTACTACCCTCCTTATTACGCTTGCCCTCGAGGTCTGATAAAGCATTAATTTTCCGATTGTATTTTAGAAATTTCCAGGAACAGTTTATGGGAGCAAATGTAAGGATTTTTCCTGATTTAGCACGGAGTACCCAGCTTAAGAGGAAGGAATTTCTGGGGTATAAACCCCGGGTACTTTCTCTGGGTGGGTCGTTTTTGTTAAAGTTTCCTGCACGATATTGTGTTACATATGATGGGAAGTTATATATTTTTTTGAGCCCTCTCAGCTCTTGGAATTTCTGGTAGCTAGGGAAGAGATTGATGTGAAAGTTTCCTCCCCTATGGCTGACGCATAAGTCTTGCATTGCTTTAGTTCTTGGTGTTTCATTTTTTTTTCCTGACTCCTCCCCCTTTATTTGTGGTCTAATTTATGGTATTAATAAGAGATTACTTCCTGTGAATGTATGGTGTAATATTTTATTGCATTATTGTACTACCATGTTTCCTGTCATTTAGCTATTTGAATGTTAAATGAGAAAATTTAATAAATATTAATTGTAAAAAAAAAAACATTCATGTTGATAACTCCTCTGATCCTTATGCTTTAAAGCTTCTTTCCTTACCTCCTCATTCAAACTCCAGCTTTGCTCTACTGCCCCCACTCACCAGCATGGCCACTGCCTTGACCTTGTATTTTTCTCTAATTGCTTACCTTCAAATTTCTGTACCTCAGTTCTTCCCTTATCCGACCATCACCTGCTAAGCTTCACTCTTCATCACCCACAGCCTCATCCTCATCCTGTCTCCTTCAACCTATTTAGAAATCTTCATGCTATTGACTCTTTGGTTCTCTCCTCCATTGTTTCATCACCTCTTTCCTCCACTATGTCATCTAAGTCTGTAGATGAGGCAGTAGCTTCCTATAATGCTGCACTCTCCTCTGTCCTGGATGCTCTCACTCCATCCAAGCCATGTCCTGTGAGGAACACTATTACCGCAGCCCTGGCTTTCATCCACTACCCACTATCTACGTTCCTGTGCCCGTTCAGCTGAGCGTGCTTGTCTCAAATCCCCCCCTTGCAGACTTTTTACACTTCAAATTCATGCTTGTCTCTTTCCATTCTGCCATAGCACTCGCCAAACAAGACTATTATACCCATCTAACTCGCTTGCCTCTGACTCTCGCCCTCTCTTTACTACTTCTCAACTCTCTCATCAAGGTTGCCTCCGACCCCTCCTTCCCTTTCTGCCTAAACCCTGGCTGATTATTTACATGATAAAATCTGCAAGATCACCCTCCAAGTCACCACAAAGTCAGCTACTTCCCCCTCCTCTCCCCTTCACTCCCAACTTTCCCCCTCCACCTCTGCTATCCTTTCTTCTTTCCTCCTCCAAACTCACTACCTGCTCCTCTGATCCTATTCCCACCCATCTCCTAAGCCTCATCTCCTCCACTGTTGTCCCTTCCATCTCTCATATCCTCAACCTATTACTCAACACTGCAAATGTCCCTGCAGCCTTCAAGCATGCTGTAGTTACACCTCTCCTCAAGAAACCCTCACTTGGTCCTACCTGTCCTATCGACCCATCTCCCGCCTCCCCTTCGTTTCTAAACTACTTGAAGGTGCAGTTCACTGCCATTGCCTTGACTTTCTCTCCTCTCAAGCCCTCCTGGATCCTTTATAATCTGGCTTTCGTCCTTTACATTCTACTGAAACAGCTCTCGCTAAAGTCTCCAGTGATTTGCTACTGGCAAAATCTAAGGGCCTTTACTTAGTCCTCATCCTTCCTGACCTTTCTGTTGCTTTTGACACTGCTGACCACAATCTTCTCCTTGATACTCTGTCCTCGCTTGATTTTAAGGGCTCTGTACTATCCTGGTTCTCCTCTTGGTTCTTCCATCACTCTTTCAGTGTTTGTTCTGGTGGATCCTCCTCTGCTGCTATCCCACTCTCAGTTGGTGTACCGCAAGGATCTGTCTTGGGTCCACTCCTTTTCTCTTTATACCCAGCCCTTTGGTTTGTTCATCTCTTCCCATAGCTTTCAGTACCATCTTTATTTTTATTTATTTTATTTAATACACACTTATATACCGCTACTTCCAGCGATCAGCAGCGGTTCGATTAAATCTTTGGGGGTTGTCAAATCAAGACTGGGAGGGGGGGATAGTATATACATTAGATCTGAGGGTATGTCACAGCACACAGGGTTAGTGTATTGGGGAATGGCCTACACATTTTTACATTTATACATACATATTTACATATTTATACAAATAGCGGTTTCAGAATGCGTATAATTATCTGATTGCTTTGCTACGACTCTAACGAAACTTGAGTCATAGTTTATTGTAGTGACTTTTGAATAGGTGAGTTTTTAGGTCCTTCCTGAAATTGGTAATGTCCTTGATTAGACGCAGCTCAAATGGGAGTTGATTCCAGATAGTTGGCGCAGAGAATGAGAAGGCTCTGTGACTCGTACTTGTTTTTATAGTTCTGATGTTGGTGGGGACTTGCAGGGTGCCCGAATTGGTGATTCTCCTGTCCCTATTTGTAGGTTGCGTGTTGATAGGTGAGGAAAGGAATGAGGGGGCTATGTTATTGATAAGTTTGAACGTGGTTACCAGCATCTTGTATTGTATCCTGGCCGCAATTGGAAGCCAATGCAGCTCGATTAATATGGGGGTAATGTGTTCAGCAATGCTTGTACCCATTATGATCCTGGCTGTCACATTTTGGGCCAACTGAAGGATATTTAGTGATTTTTTAGGCAGACCTTGTAAGATGGCATTACAGTAGTCTAGGTGTGGCATAATGAGTGCTTGTGCAACAGACCGAAAATCACAGGGTTCTAGTATTTTCCTTAGAGGTTGTATCACCCTAAGTTTATGGAAGATGGCCTTGTTTGTTTTACGTAGGTGTGTATCCATTTTTAGGTTGCAGTTGAGTGTGACTCCTAGGTATTTAATTTCATTTTTCGTGTTGTACATGTTGTTGCACAGGGTGATTGAAGTTCGGTTTACTGGATATATACATGACTTCTGTTTTCTTGTGGTTAATTGTCATGTTGTTTCTCTGTAGCCACCTTAACATCTCGTCCAGGCAGGTTTCGAGGTATATAATTAGGGTCCGAGGTATCCAATTGTGTGTAAAGCATATCATCATCTGCATAAATGTGGTAGTTGATGTTATGCCTTTTGAAAATGTCGCAGAGGGGTTGCATGTAAATGTTGAACAGTAGTGCCGAGAGAGCCGAGCCCTGGGGTATGCCCTGTGTTTGTGAGAATGCTTCAGCTTTTTCACCATTGAATTGTACTTGTGGCCTTCTGTTTGTTATGTAGGAGGAGAACCATTTGAGGGGGGTTCCCACAATTCCTATAGATTCCAGTTTGTTAAGGAGGATCCCATGATGTACAGTGTCAAAGGCGGCAGAGATGTCAATGAAAATGAGTATAAACATTTTCTTCCTGTCTTCTAGTCCTTTGAGGAGGTTGTTCATTAGAGCTATCAAAAGTGTTTCAACTCCATGGTTTCTTCTGAACCCGTATTGTTGTTTGTCTAGGGTATCATGGTCATCAAGGTGATCTTGAAGTTGTATGAGCACTGCTTTTTCAAGGATTTTGCCAGGAACGAAATGCTGGAGATGGGGCGGTATGAGGTTGGGTCTTCCTTGTTGAGTGAGTTGTTCTTTAGGATTGGCCTTATTATAGATTGCTTTAGTTGGTCAGGCATAATTCCTTGACTTAGTGACTGGTTTACAATGTGGGATATTTGTTGGCTGATCTCCTTTTTTGCTGCTTTGATCCATGCAGTTGGGCAGGGGTCCAATGGGGAGGTGGTGGTATTTTAGCAGGTTAATATGTTTATGGTTTGTTGTTCATCGATGTTGTGGAAAGTGCTCCATGTCTGTTCTTGCTCAACCTCTGATCTTTGATGTGGTGTGTCTACATAGAGAGTGGGCGTGGTGGCAGTCAGCTTGTTTGCATAGTGGTTTGCTAGCGTTTGTGGATGGATGGAGCTATCTTGATGTTCTGGTAGGGTTGTTTTGGTTAACGATTTTACTAGTGCAAAAAGTTCATGCAGTTTGTTGATGGCTTTGTTTAGAATGAATCTTTAATGCTGATGACTCCCAGATCTACCTCTCTAGACCTGAAATCTCTCCGGCAATCCAGACCCAGATCTCTGCCTGCCTTTCTGACATTGCTGCTTGGATGTTTCACCACTGCTTGAAATTGAACATGGCCAAAATTAAGCTTCTTATTTTTCCCCCTAAAACCTCCTCTCCTCGTCCTCCTTTCTCAGTCTCTGTGGATAACTCTACTCCTCCCTGTTTCCTCAGCTCGCAACCTTGGGGTCGTCTGACTTCTCTCTCTTTCTCCATACACATCAATCTGATAGCTAAGACCTGCTGTTTCTTTCTCTATAACATCAACATAATCCACCCATTCTTTCTGAACACACTACTAGGACACTTATCCACTCCTTAATCACTTCCCGTCTTGACTATTGTAAGCTACTCCTTGCTGGTCTCTTGCTGAATCATCTCTACCCCCTTCAGTCTGTTCAACACACTGCTGTGCGGCTAATCTTTGGCCAGCCTAGTCATGCTCATATTACCCCTTCTTCGCAAATCTCTTCATTGGCTTCCTATCCGTTTCCACATCCAGTTCAAACTTCTCCTGCTGACCTATAAGTGCATTCACTCTGCAGCTCCTCACTACCTTTCCTCTCTTATCTCTTCCTACACCCCTCCTCGGGAACTCTGCTCTTCTGGCAAATCGCTTCTATCTGTGCCCTTCTCTTCTACTGCTAACTCCAGACTTCGCTCCTTTTACCTTGCTGCTCCTTATGCCTGGAACAAACTACCTGAGTCTGTACGTCAGGCACCTTCTCTGGCCCTTTTCAAATCTAAGCTAAAAACTCACCTCTTCACTGCTGCTTTCGGATCTTGACTCGCTTCATCTCCTTTGTGTTTCCTTATCATTCCCCCTAGATGCATCCCATGTCTACACCTACTGTATTGTCTGTCTTGACTAGACTGTAAGATTGACAGCAGGGTCTGTCTCTTACATGTCTGTGCAGTGCTGCATACATTTTGCGGTTCTATACAAATGCTCAGTAGTAGTCACCAGGACACAAGCTTGCACATCAATCGCCAGGGACACAAGCTTGACTAGCATTGAGGAAGGCTCCTATGAACTCCAGATGTTGCATGGCCTGCAGGTGGGATTTGGGATACTAGACGACAAACCCCAGACCAAGCAGCAGTGAGAGGGTGCGGAGGCCCGCTTGACAGACCTCCTCTGGTGACAAGTCCTTATGAGCCAATAGTACAGATAGAGGAACACAAAGATGCCTTTTAGCCAGAGATAGGCGGTGACTACCGCCAGGCATGTGGTGAACACCCTTGGGCCGAGAGGCTGAAGGGCAGAACCCTGAACTGATAGTGGCAGCCACCTATGACATGTGGGTATAGGCATCTTTTAGATCCAAGGAGCATTGCCAATATCCCTACTGGAGGTAGGGCAACAACGTTCCAAGGGACACCATTTTGAACTTCTCTCTGACAAGAAAGTGGTTGAGGTCCCGCAGGTCTAGTATGGTACAGAACACACCTGTCATTTTGGGGTCAAAGTATTATCAGGTGTAAAAAATGCTTGCCCCAGAGATGATGGGGGATGGGCTCCTCCACCCAATCCTCAAAGAGGGGCCCAAGCGCCTTATGCAGAAATTCAGTCAAATGTCAAGAACAGAGGGGGTGACTGCTTGAAGTTGAGGTGGTAACCCTCCCACACCATCTGTAGAACCCAGGCATTGGTTGTGATACCGGGCCAGAGGTAGGCAAAGCAAACTAGACGCCGCCCCCCCCCCCCCCCCGTGCCCCGGGTCATGACCCTCAGGCAGGAGAGGGGCTACACTCAGGGAATCAAAAGCCTCCTCCCCCACCAGATTGCAACAGGAGCGCTGTCTGAGGCTCGGATGTCTTAGACTTACGAGGTCCACCAAGGGAGCACCAAACCACGTAAAGAACAGAACCCAGTCTAAAACTCGTGGTAAACCAGGAAGGATTCTTTATTATTCTATTGCACATACATTAGCTCACCAGCCCGACACGAGCCGTGTTTTGATCAGTCTTCGTCAGGGGCTTCTTGTGTGCTGCATCCATAATATATAAATAATTAAAAACATAAATAACATCACAACTCAACATATTTAAACATAAATATGAATATAAATATAAAATAATAAATAATTAAAAACCATATATAAACCATGTATAAAACCGGGCCTTACTCACATAAAACCATATAACTAGTGTGACATATATGGATAAAAAATAATTTATCATAGATAATCAATAAAATAAAATAAACGATTCTTGAAAGGGTGTTCTAATACTGTACCTTAATTAGTAGATATTTCTATTATGATGGCTTTACTAAAACAAAACAGAAACATATGACCATTTGAGCTTGCTATGTCAACAGGAAAGGACTTATAAACAAATAAACACATCCATATTAAATCGATCATACACTCTTTCCTGTGTTGAAATTAGGAGACGAAGTGAGGGGGGATTAAATTGCCATATCACTACATCAACTTCTCAAGGCTACAATCTTCCTCATGCATATTCAATTAATTTTTAACACTATATTAAAAACTATACTAAAATTAGGAGCCGGAGTGAGTGAGAACAAGGGGGGATTTACCTATTATTTCATCTGTTCCTCCAGAGAATAGGTTTACACACTCAATAAATTCTAATCACTGACTTTAAACTACTCATATAACATCTTCTATTTCAAATGCCAACCACACCATTACACTAACCCTGTCATTTTCAATAAAACTGATCTGGATAGCAACCAAAGAGGCTGTCCCCTCAGCATGGATCATCAGCCAACTTGTCCTGAACCCATTGCTCCAGGTCAGAAGACTGTAGCCAGGCCAGGTACCAATGCCCACCACAGCTACTCAAGCCACGGACTCAAAGCAGTTATAGGTTGCCCAAGTAACAAACTTGGAGCAGTCCTTGACAGAGGAGGATAGGTTCCGGAACCACGCTAGAGGTTAATCAGTCAGACCAACAGAGAATCTGGCAAGCTCCTTTGCCAGGTCTTTTAGGTATATGTCCATGTACAACTGGTAAGCCTGGATGCAGGCCATGAGCATCGAGCCCTGATAGACTAGGAAACAATGGGCATCGGATCACATTGCGAGTCCAAGAAGGCAGCCAGGTTGCGCTGCAGGGCTGATATCTTGGCTTCGATGCCAGGTGGCATTGCAGCCACCAGCTCAGGCACTGGTGCCAGCTCCTCCCAACCCCCCCGATGGTGATGAGTTCATACTCCAGGTGGGGCTCTGCAACCCTGGGGCTCAGAACGAGCTTGACCGTGTTACAACAAATCATCAGACGCAGTCCCCGAGGGCAGCAATTCCACACTCAATGCTGGGGCAGAAACCAAGGACTTCTGGCCGAAGATCGATTCCCACATGGATTCACCGGAGTCGTCATGACCCGCAATGAGGCAGCGAAGACAGCAGTTATGGCAGTTTGTGATGGTAATGGTGCAAGGTACCTGCCACATTGCTTGAAGCCACTGACTGACGATATAGCAGGAAAGACAGCTCACGTGAGATCAAATTCAAATACCCAGGTCAGTGTAGGCATGAGGATATACCCACGCACCAAGAAAAAAGGAGAAAAAAGGGACTCAAGAAAAACGCAATGACGAGGCAGGGACAATCCCATGTGAAGGGAAGGTGATTGGAACATGAATCGGTAAAGGAGGGCAAAGAAGCTCCAAGAGAAAAGATAGAAAAATATCAACTTTTTACCAAGTGAACAGACAGGACAATCCTTTGGGCTCCACAGAAAAAAGTAGACTAAGATGGCACCTGGTGCTAAGGTAGAAACCTCACGCACCACTTAGACAAATCTTTAGATAGTGCTGGTGAGGAGCCTGCTGTCTTGGTACATGTTGGTACCGATGACATAGGAAAGTGTTGGAGGGAAGTTCTGGAGACCAAATTTAGGCTTTTAGGTAGGAAGCTGAAAGTCAAAATTTCCAGGGTAGCATTCCCTAAAATGCTTCCCATTCCACACACAAGAACCAAAAGGCAAGCAGAGCTCTGGAGTCTCAATGCATAGATGAGATGATGATGCAAGGAAAAGGGTTCTGATTTTGTTAGGAACTGGGCAACATTCTGGGGAAAGGAGGGGCTTTTCCGAAGGGATGGGCTGCACCTTAAATGGGATGGAACCAGGCTGCTGGCATTAACATTTAAAAAGGAGATAGGGCAGCTTTTAAACTAGATAATAGGGGAAAGCAGACAGTCGCACAAGAGAACATGGTTCAGAATGATGCATCCTTGAAGAATACTAGCAAAAAAGGGAAGTTAAGGCATCCAGATATAGAGGTTCCAATAAACATAACCAGATTGATTTAACAACAGTTATTAAATTCTACTTTTACAATCTTACAGACATACAAAGCGAAGTACAAAATTAAAGTATAGACAATTCACATTAATTATGATTAAAAAACGTATCCCGTTATGTTTTAAAAACGTTTCGAAATTGCACATAATCCTCAACGTCCATTATTATAACAGGTAAATCATTCCATAATTTTGTAACCACATGTGAAAAACACCTTTTCCCTGATCCTCTTTTGTTGAAAGGCAGAAGCAGAAGGCAATATTAATATCCGTTGAGTCGATGAACAGAAGATTTAATTGATGAACAATGAAACCAACTATTAGACAAATAGATAGGGCCAATCTGATGAATAGTTTTAAAAGTCAAGTACAACACCTTAAACAAAACATGGGCTTATACGGCAGTCAAAGAAGATTTGGCAGTAAAGGAGTAACCCTATCCTTATGATTACTATTTGTGATCGCCTTTGCAGCAATATTTTGAATCGGTTGTAATTTATGTAGCAAAGCTTTTGCCATGCCTAAGAATATTGAATTACAATAGTCCAAATGACACAAGTGTCAACTGGACCACCATCCTGAAATCCTGTGGTCTCAACAATGACCGCAACTGACTCATTATCTTCAACTTATGCTAAGCTCTATTTTGAATATATTGTCAAATAGAGTCAAATTAGAATAAATAATGACCCTCAAGGTACGTACTTCTGAAGATATTTCAACTTTCTGTCCCAAAAGATGGACAAATTAATCTGGAATCGCTAACTTCCCCACACATAAAACCTCAGTTTTTCCCAAGTTCAAACTTATTTCCCTGTATCCAATTCCACAAAGCACAAAGTCTGGAACTTAATTTAACTACCAGAACCTGATAAGAACTCTTCAATGGTATAAAAAAATTGGACATCGTCCACATAGATAAAGGGGGAAAACCCCAATTTCTGAATGTGTTGAGCCTAAGGACTAAAACAGATATTAAATAATAAACTCAAGCAATTCAAGCCTGGTTCATATCCCTCTCCAGAGCATATCACTCTGGAAAATACCAAACAAAAAACACACAGTACATAAAATGCACTTTAATAAATGCCCACTCAACAACAAACAAGATCCAGATCCTCAACCACTACATAACTGATAACAACTTAGACATCTTATGCATAACGGAATCCTGGTTCTCCAATACAGACACCATTCCACACAACCAGCTCAAACCACCAGATGATGACATCTTCAACTGCTCTCACTCTGAATGCAGGGATGATAGCATCTGCATCTTGGCAAGAAGTAACTTGATGTTTAAACTAACACAGACTGTCTTGACTTAATATTAATCTAAACAAATGACACTGTCTTGTCTACTGCTCTCCCATAGCTAAGCACGAGTTAGTGACCATGCTAGAAACAGCCAGTGCTTTTGTACACCCATCTTCCTACCTCCTTCCTAATGGATGACCTGAACCTATCTCCTCTGTGGCACTAAAACAATCCAAATCCTTAATGGAATCCATGGGTCACCTCCAGTTCATCCAACTGATCTGTGCCCCAACGTACCCTAAAAGAAACACCTTGGACCTCATATTCATCCAAAACAGACTCCTTCAAACCCACAAAATCCCCAATCTGCTGCTCATGGAAGTCCCATGGTCAGACCACTGCATCATCACCTGCCACTGCACCCAACCATGAGATCAAACATTTCCACAGTATATACCACCGCTGTTTCAAGCTCTTTGATATTGACAAAGTTGACAAAGTTCTCCACTCTATTGACGCAGAACCCCACAACAAATGAATTAACACAATAAAAGCCTTTGCCACAGCACCTCCCACTAGACTGGTGAAGCCGCACTACCAGGTCCACAGCCCCTGGTACACAGCAAGTCTCAAAGAATTATAATGAAAAATTGCGGAAACTAGAAAAAGATAGAGAAACACACAACAAGCAGACAAAAGGAATCTATCATCTCACCCTTCAAACATACCATACACCAAGAAAGCTAGAAGGGAATATCACACTAAATTAATAATGAAAGCAATAAACCTAGAGAACTGTACAATATAGTTAACAGACTAGTAAAAGAAAACAGCCAGGCTCACAACATAAGCACCCTTGAACCACAGGAATTTGCTGCATATTGTCACCAGGTGCCCCCAGTGGCCAGTGGCTATAAGGGCATCCGGCGCATTTATTGTTTTTAAGGAGCGATGTGACTTTAAGGGCCTAGTGCATTTTGGTCCTTGTAGTTCTAACTCCTTGAGAGCACAAATGATCCAAGCCAAGAGTGTAGGGTAACAAGGCTTTATTTCCCCTGTAACGCAATGAGTCACTAAGACAAGTAGAAAATAAAGACAGTCCTTTCTTTATCAAAAGGGGTTCCACCAATATTCAAGCAGATAACTGTTATAGGCTTCACAGTTGAATGCAAGTCCTAGCTGAGGCTTCTTTTAGTTCAAAGCAATTTAAACAATTCAGCAAACGGTTATAAGGATCACCATCTGTTGCACAGTTCTTTTCTATCTACAGTTCTGACAAGGATTCAATACTATTTGCAGAACAGAAATTACAGTCCATGGATTCCTCCCGAGGAATGGGAATAATATTCTCACATTCAATTTCCATAGACTCTGCGTCACTGGCTTCTTCCTTTGAATAGTAGTTCTCACTCCCTGTTACAAACTTACAGGGTCTATCTTGCTTCCAGTAACACTTTCCTGTTAAGCTGTGAGGTATTGTCTTAAAAAGCTCTGCTTTGCTTCCCCTCCCCTTATAGGGAATAGCTGCTTTAACAGGGTTTCTATTAGCAAGGCTTTCCTTTAGAATTAAAGATTCAGCATACCTTGGCTTCCTGGAATTGGCACACCTAGAGCTCTCCTTCAGAAGTACTTCTCTTGGGAGATAGGCTTTTCTGTGCAGTGCTTTGCTTTCATGGGATTCAGAAAAACCTGGTAAGGATTCCCACTCTCTGTGGTTTTCTGAAAAGGTATCTTTATAATATGAACCTCTCTTCCTTGTTCCTTGTAATCCAGATCCAACAAAGTTACTTGGGCTGGGAGAGTCACTCTTACCAGACAAACTGTTTTCTTCTGGCAGCTTTTCTCTGGACTCCGTTCCTCTGTGCTCTGCCCCTCTGGACTCTAGCCGTCTGAGTAAACTTCCTCTGGATTCTGTCCCTCTGGGCTGGCTCTACGTGGAATCTCTCCTGTTCCACGTTCCTCTTGTCCTGCACATCCTGCAGGTTCTGTAGGTTCTCTACCTTCTCCTTCCTCTCCTTCTTCGTCGTCTCCTCCTTCTGTCTTGCGGCTCTCTGTTTCTCTTTATAAAGGGAGTTTTGGTTTGAACGTCCCGGGCTTGGCCTCAGGTACAACTGATTGCCACTTATACAATTAGTGTCTGAGCACATTGCTTCAGCCTCTGTGGGATTACTCTTGCCCCCTCTGGCTGTGCTGCGATGCAACTGCACTCTGCACATTCTCAGCTCTATGCAAAACAGGGTTTTTTTCTAAGGCTGCATCCTCCATGGCTCCAGCCTCATGACAATATCTATAATCAAAATACCCCACACCATCACACAACTTACCTACTCCTACAGGCTCTGGTAAGCCTATAGACAAAAACACTGCAAAGGCATTGCTGCTTTCTTTCAGCCCCACTTGGAGCACATAATAAACAGCCTCAACACCACCACATCCCCACTGGACCCATGTCCTGCAACCTGGTTTAAAATCTTAAAAGTAGAGCTTGCCCCAATCCTTCACAAACTAATCTCGACCTCCTTCAAGCAAGGATATTCCACTACATACCTTCAAACGGCTTCCAACCATCCAATTCTCAAAAACCCTAAACTCAGTCTGAATGCCCAAACTCTTACAAGCTTATCTCCAGTTTACCCTTTATTGCACAAGCTATTGAGAAAATTGTCCTCTACCAATTGCAAGATCATATAGATGCAAATTCTCCCTTGGACATGCAGCAACACGGAATCCGCAATAAGAAACATAAAAACATAGAAAAATGACGACAGAAAAAGACCACATGGCCTATCTAGTCTGTCCTTCCATATCAACTACAACAGTCCCCTTTTTTGCTTTACAGATCCTCTGTGTTTGTCCCATGCTTTTCTGAATTCAGATACTGTCCTCATCTCTACCACCTCCACTGGGAGACTATTCCACGGATCCACCACTCCTTCCGTAAAAAAATATTTCCGCATATCACTCATGAATCTATCCCCTTTCACCCTCATCCCATGTCCCCATGTAGCAGAACTTGCTTTCAATCGAAAGAGGCTCTCCCCCTGTGCATTTATGTCATGGAGTTATTTAAACGTCTCAATCGTATCACCTCTATCCCGCATTTCCTCTAAGCTGTACATATTAAGATCCTAAAGTCTGTCCTCATATGCTTTATAATGAAGACCACTAACCATTTTAGTAGTAACCCTCTGTACTGAATCCATCCTTTTTATATTGTTTGGAAGGTGCGGTCTTCAGAATAGCACACACTACTCCAAATGAGGTCGCACCAAAGACTTCTACAGAGGCCCTATCACCTCCTTTTTTCTGCTAGCCATTCCTCTCTGTAAGCACCCAAGCATCCTTCTAGCTTTTGCTGTTGCCTTTTCTACCTGTTTAGCTACTTTTAAAATCATCAGACAACCACGCCTAGGTCCTGCTTTTCTTTAGCAGACAAAAGTACTAAACCCCCAATACTATATTGCTCCCTTGGACTGCTGCAGCCCAAATGCATGACCTTGCATTTTTTAACATTAAATCCCAGCTGCCAAATTCTAGACCATTCGACAAGCTTAGCTAGATCACTCCTCATGTTATCTAAACCTTCCTGAGTGTCCACTCTATTGCAGATTTTGGTATCATCCGCAAAGAGGCAAACCTTAACCGACAGTCATCCTGCTATATCACTAACAAAGATGTTAAAAAGAATCGGACCAAGGACAGATCCCTGGGGCACACCACTGGTAACTTCCTTCTCCTCAGAGTGAGCTCCATTTACCTGTACTCTTTGTCGCCTCCCACTCAAACAATTTCTAACCGAAGCAGTAACTATAGGGTCCATCCCTAGGGTGCTCAGTTTGTTTATAATTCGCCTGTGAGGAACGGCATCAAAGGCTTTACTGAAATCTAAATACAGCACATCTAGGACTCTCCCTCGGTCCAACTCCCTGGTCACCCAGACAAAGAAATCAATCAGATTTGTCTGACAAGACCTGCTTCTGCAGAATCCATTGTGTCTTGGATCCTGTAATCTGCTGGACTCCAGAAACCTCACTATTTTCTCTTTCAGCAGCGTTTCCAATAATTTACTCATCAACGAAGTTAAACTAACCGGCCTGTTGTTTTCAATCAAAAACCTTACTTCCGCTTTTGTGTAAAGGCACCACATCAGCCTCTCTCCAGTCCTCTGGCACTACTCCCGACTCCAACAAGGCATTGAAAAGATCAGTCAGTGGAGCTGCTAGAAGGTCCCCAAGTTCCCTCAGTATTCTAGGGTGTATCCCATCCGCTCCCATCGCTTTGTCTACTTTAAGTTTAGCTAGTTTCTCACAAACAGAGTCTTCTGAAAATTCTTCAAATGCCCCTCGCTTCTGTTCCTGTTTGTGGTCCTGTTCCTGCTTCTTCATCTGTGAACACAGAACAAATATTTCTTAAGCAATTCCGCTTTATCCTCATCAGTTTCTTCATATTCCTCCCCTTCACCCTTGAGTCTGACAATACCACTTTTTTGCCCTTCCTCTTCTGATTAACATATCTGAAAAATGTTTAATCCACCAATTTTATTGCATTGGCTATTTCCTCCTCTTTTTGAATATTTGCTTTCCTGACTACTTTGCTAGCTTCTCCAAGTTTTTCCAAATACAGATGCCTGTATTCCTCTCTCTGTGATATCTTGTGTTTCATGAAGGCCACCCTCTATTTCTTCACCTTTTCAGCTACTTCTTTCGAAAGCCATAGCCGTCTCATAAAAACATAAGATATGCTATACTGGGTCAGACCAAGGTCCATCAAGCCCAGTATCCTGTTTCCAACAGTGGCCAATCTAGGTCATACATACCTAGAAGTTTCCCCAAAAGACACAGGTTCCACAATGCTTGTATTGGGTCAAGCATTGATAACCTGGGTCACTTTTTAATAATGGTTTATGGACCTTTCCTCCAGGAACTTATCAAAACCTTTTTTAAACCCAGCTACACTACCAGCTTTTACTACATCCACAGCTAACAAATTCCAGAGTTTGATTACATGTTGAGTGAAAAAATATTTTATCTTATTTGTCTTAAATAGCTTACCCTGTAGCTTCATTGCATGTCCCCTAGTCTTTCTATATTCTAATAACATAAACAATCCGTCTACGTTTACCCGTTCCACTCCATTCATTAATTTATAGACTTCCATCATATTTCCCCGCAGCCGTCTCTTTTCAAGGTTAAAGAGCCCAAATCTTTTTAGCCTTTCTGCATAGGGGTATCCTTCCATCCCCTTTACAATTTTGGTGGCTCTTCTCTGAACCTTTTCTAATAACGCTATATCCTTTTAAGATACAGCGACCAGAAATGCACACAATATTCAAGGTACGGTCGCACCATGGAACAATACAGAGGCATTATAATATCCTTTGATTTATTTTCCATTCCTTATGATACCTAGCATTCTATTTGCTCTCTTGGCTGCCGCTGCACACTGGACAGAGGATTTTAACATGTTGTCCACAATCACGCCTAAATCTTTTTCCTGGGTGGTGGTTCCTAATGTGGAACCTTGCATCGTGTAACCATAGTTTGGATTCTTCCTTCCTAGGTGCATAACTTTGCACTTGTCCACTTTGCAATGACCATCTGTCCAAGAAAGGTCAACATGTCTTCAGTAGTAGACTGGCTAATCTACTGAAGAGGGCTTTAAACTAGATTCGTTGGGGATGGGTGAAGAAAGCCCCCAGGTAGGTGATACCCATTTCCATAAAGTTATTTAATGTAACAGGGGTGACATATGGAAAGCAGTGTGTATAAATGGCATGGGAAATAAGATCCCTGATGTTAAAGCTTTGGTGGGAGTGGCTGACTTGGATTTAGTAGCAGTTACAGAAACATGGTTCACAGAAAACCATGATTGGGATGTAACTATACCTGGCTATGCTTTATTCAGAAAGGACAGGGTAGAAAGTAGGGGAGGAGCACTATATGTAAAAACTACTATTAACGCTTTGGAATTACAGAGCTTAAAAGGGAGAGGGGAGGCATTGTGGGTTAAACTAGAAAGAGGGAAAGAGAAATCTATTTACATTGGTGTAATATACAGACCTCCCTCACAAGAGGAAGAGGTGGACAGAGTTAATTGAAGACATGCGCAGCATTGCTAGGAAAGGGGAAGTGCTACTGATAGGAGATTTCAATATGCCAGATGTTGATTGGCACATTCCTGCAATTGGTAACAGACCCCACACGTGAAGGGGCCATACTGGACTTGGTGCTTACCAATGGTGAAAGTATTTCTGATGTTGTAATGGGTGATCATTTTGCATCCAGTGATCACCAGATGGTGTGGTTCAGTATTAGGACTAGGGCTGTTAGAATCCATTCAAAGGCGAGGATCTTAGACTTTAGGAAGACTAACTTTGCGAAGATGGGCAAATACCTCAGGGAGTCGTTAGTTGGATGGGAACAGCTGAGGGATGTAGAAAAACAGTGGGAAAAACTGAAAGGGGATATTTTAAGGGCAAACGGCCTTTTTGTTAAAATGGTAAATAAAGGTAAAAGGAAAAGGAGATAGCTAGGGTTTTCGAAAGAAGTAGCTGAAAAAGTGAAGAAAAAGAGGGAGGCCTTCATGAAATACAAGAGATCACAGAGAGAGGAAGACAGGCATCTGTATTTGGAAAAACTTAGAGAAGCTAGAAAAGTAGTCAAGAAGGCAAAGATTCAAAAGGAGGAGGAAATAGCCAATGCAATAAAATGGGGGGATAAGACTTTTTCAGATAAATTAGTGAGAAGAGGAAGGGCAAGAGTGGTATTGTCAGACTCAAGGGTGCAGGGGAGGAATATGTAGAAGCTGATAAGGATAAAGCGGAATTGCTTAACAAATATTTTTGTTCTGTGTTCACAGGTGAAGATCCAGGAGCGGGACCTCAGAAAACACCCCAAATGGGAACAGAAGCAAAGGACATCTTGAACAATTTTCAAGACTCTGTTCGTGAGAAACTAGCTCAACTTAAAGTAGACAAAGCGATGGAACCGGATGGGATACACTCGAGAATACTGAGGGAACTTGGGGACGTTCTAGCAGCTCCACTGACTGACCTTTTCAATGCCTCGTTGGAGTCGGGAGTGGTGCCAAAGGACTGGAGAGAGGCTCATGTGGTGCCTTTACACAAAAGCGGAAGTAAGGATGTGGTTGAAAACTACAGGCCGGTTAGTTTAACTTCGGTGGTGAGTAAATTATTGGAAACGCTGCTGAAAGAGAAAATAGTGAGGTTTCTGGAGTCCAGCGGATTACAGGATCCGAGGCAGCATGGATTTACCAGAGGCAGGTCTTGTCAGACAAATCTGATTGATTTCTTTGACTGGGTGACCAGGGAGTTGGACCGAGGGAGAGCCCTAGATGTGGTGTATTTAGATTTCAGTAAAGCCTTTGACACTGTTCCTCACAGGCAACTTATAAAGAAACTGAGCACCCTAGAGATGGACCCTAAAGTTACTGCTTGGGTTAGAAATTGGTTGGGTGGGAGGCGACAAAGAGTACAAGTAAATGGAGCTCACTCTGAGGAGAAGGAAGTTACCAGTGGTGTGCCCCAGGGATCTGTCCTTGGTCCGATTTTTTTTAACATCTTTGTTAGTGATATAGCGGAATGACTGTCGGGTAAGGTTTGCCTCTTTGCGGATGATACCAAAATCTGCAATAGAGTGGACACAAGTAAATGGAGCTCACTCTGAGGAGAAGGATGTTACCACTATGTTACTACTATGCTACTACTATGCGGATGATATTCTTTTCTTACTACACACTGATTCTCTTAACCCGGACATTTCACCTCTTAACTGTTGTCTTTCTGCTGTTGAATCCTGGTTCTCCTCTAACTATCTTCACGTTAACCCCTGTAAGTCGTTTGCCACTTGGTTTACACTAGGGAGCATTTCGCCCACATGTGCCCCTATTTTCTCTTCCCAGTCTATTCCCCTGGTTTCTTCTTTTCGTTACCTTGGTGTGGTTCTCGATTCTTCTCTCTCCTTTAGGGAACACATTTCCTCAGTTGTCCAGCAGTCTTTCCTCTCTCTTAAACAACTAAGGGCTGTTCGCCCCTTTCTTTCTTTTTCTGCTTCAGCCACGCTTCTGCTCTCTTTAGTTATATCTCGGCTCGATTACTGTAATGTCGTCTTAGCAGGTCTCCCCAAGTCCCAAATCGTTCGAATTCAGCGCGTTCAGAACACTGCAGTTCATCTCTTAACCCATGCCTCCCGGTATTATCACGTTACCCCTCTCCTCATGCAACAACACTGGTTACCGGTACCCTTTCGTATTCACTATAAGATTCTCGTCTTTGTTCACAGGGCCCTCTTCACAGGTGTTCCTTTCTATCTTGCTGAACAAGTTCACCTTCACACCCCTCACCGTTCCCTTCGTTCCATTCATCTTAACCGTATGTTCCTTCCCCCTCCCTCACATGCCCATCTGGAATCCACTCGTTCTTCCGCCTTCTATTTCCTGGGTCCATGACTTTGGAATTCGCTCCCTCTTTCCCTCCGTTCCGAAACATCCCTCCAGCACTTTAAAACAAAGCTTAAAACTCACCTATTCACCATGGCATTTAACCTCCCCCCATAGCCCTGCCTTTTTGCCTGTTGTTCCTCTCCGTTCTCCTTCTGACCTGTTCTTGTTACGTTTTTGTTTTATCTGTTTTGTGTTTTCTCTCCCCTTTACTGTTTTTAAATGATGGCGTTCCTTTTCTATTTCCGCAACCATGTATTTTTTAATTGTAAACCACTCAGATACCTATTTGGTGTGGGCGGTATATCAAATTTTAATTAAACATAAACAAACCAGTGGTGTGCCCCAGGGATCTGTCCTTGGTCCGATTCTTTTTAACATCTTTGTTAATGATATAGCGGAAGGGCTTTCAGTTAAGGTTTGCCTCTTTGCGGATGATACCAAAATCTGCAATAGAGTAGACACCCAGGAAGGGGTAGATAACATGAGGAGGGATCTAGCTAAGCTTGAAGAATGGTCTAGAATTTGGCAGCTGGGATTTAACGTTAAAAAATGTAAGGTCATGCATTTGGGCTGCAGCAATCCAAGGGAGCAATATAGTATAGGGGGTGAAATACTTTTGTCCACTAAAGAAGAGCGGGACCTAGGCGTGGTTGTGTCTGATGATCTTAAAGTAGCTAAAGGCAACAGCAAAAGCTAGAAGGATGCTTGGGTGCATATGGAGAGGAATGGCTAGCAGAAAAAAGGAGGTGATAATGCCTCTGTATATGTCTTTGGTGCGACCTCATTTGGAGTATAGTGTGCAATTCTGGAGACCGCATCTTCAAAAGGATGTGAACAGGATGGAGTCCGTGCAGAGGGTGGCTACTAAAATGATTAGTGGTCTTCATTATAAAGCATATCAGGACAGACTGAAGGCTCTTAATATGTACACCTTAGAGGAAAGGCGGGATAGAGGTAATATGATTGAGATGTTTAAATACCTCCATGGCATAAATATTCAGGGAGAGAGCCTCTTTCAATTGAAAGAAAGTTCTGCTACGAGGGGACATGGGAAGAGGGTGAAGGGAGATAGATTCAGGAGTGATATGCGGAAATATTTCTTTATGGAAAGAGTAGTGGATCCGTGGAATAGTCTCCCAGTGGAGGTGGTAGAGATGAAGACAGTAACTAAATTCAAAAAAGCATGGGACAAACACAGAGGATCTCTAAAGGTAAAAAGGGGACTGTTGTAGTTGTTATGGAAGGACAGACTAGAAAGGCCATGTGGTCTTTTTCTGTCGTCATATTTCTATGTTTAAAATTTCATCTGCCATTTTAATGTCCAGTCTTCCAATTTATCAAGATCCTCTTGCAATTTTGCACAATTCTCATGGGTTTTAACAACTCTAAATAGTTTTGTCTCATCTGCAAATATGATAACATCACTTGCTATTCCCTTTTCCAGGTCATTTATGAATATGTCAAAAAGCAGCAGACCCAGCACAGATCCCTGGGGTACACCACTATTCATCTTTCTGTTGGGGACTGTTGTTGTTGATATGGAAGGACAGACTAGATAGGCCATGTGGTCTTTTTCTGTCGTCATATTTCTATGTTTCTATGTTTCTCCATTGGAAAAATTGACCATTTAGTCCTACCCTCTGCTTTCTATCTTTTAATCAGTTCCTGATCCACACTTCCTCCTATCCCATGACTCTTTAGTTTTGCCAAACGTCTCTGATGAGGGACCTTGTCAAAGGCTTTCTGAAAGTCCAAATATATTATATCAACCAACTCGCCTTTGTCTACCTGTTTATTCACACCTTCAAAAAAAACACAACAGATTAGTAAGACAAGATCTTCCTTGTCTAAAGCCATGTTGGCTGTCTCACATTAAGCCATGAATATCTACATGTTCAGCAATTTTGTTCTTTATGATGGTTTCTACCATTTTTCCAGGTACTGACTTCAGGCTCACCAGTCTGTAGTTTCCCAGATCACCCCTGGAACCCTTTTTAAAAATTGGCGTTACGTTCGCCATCCACCAATCTTCAGGTATTACAGATGATTTTAATGATAGTTCACAGATTACTAATAGCAGGTCTGCAATCTCATATTTCAGTTCTTTCAACACCCTTGGATATATATCATTCGGTCGAGGTGATTTGCTACGCTTCAGTTTATAAAATAGTTGTAATACATCTTCCCGATGTATCGATATTTCCTTCAATTCCTCCGCACCTTTAAAAATCACTTCAGTTATGGGTAACATCGCTAAATCTTCCTCAGTAAAGACCGAAGCAAAGTATTCATTCAGTCTCTCCGCTATCGCCTTGTCACCTCTTATTGCCCCTTTATCATCTAATTGACCAATTGACTCTCACAGGTTTTTTGCTACGAATGCACTTGAAAAAGTCTTTATAACACATTTTTTGCTTCCGCAGCAAGCTTCTTCTCAAATTCTCCCTTTGCCTGCCTTATCAATGGCTTGCATTTAACTTGCCAGTGGCTTGTGCCATTTCCAGTTTGTCATTTGGCTCTTTTTTCCTATTCCTGAAAGATGTTTTGTTTTTTTTTGTCAACAGCAGCCTCTCTGACCTCACCTTTAAACCATGCTGGCAGTATTTTGGACTTCCTCTCACTTATTGTAAAGCGTGGAATGCAGCTGGTCTGGGCTTCCAAGATAGTATTTTTAAACAACCAAGCTTGATGTAAGCCTTTAACCTTTGCAACTGCTCCTTTTGGTTTTTCTTAACTATTTTCCTCATTTTATCATAGTCTCCCTTTCGAAAGTTAAAAGGTACTACTGTGGATTTCCTTACCATCCCTCCTCCACTAATTAAATCAAACATGATCATGCTATGATCACTATTGCCAAGTGGCCCCAACACCCTTATTTATTTTATTTTATTTAGCTGTATTTATATCCCGCTTTTCACCGGATCAAAGCAGCGTTACATATAAAAGGGTGGGGGGAATTTAAGTATAGGGCGGGGCCATCACCAGGGAGACGACATTGATGATTTCAACATAGGATAGACTTTGGACATGGGACAGAGTTTGGACATGGACAGGTTAGTACAGGTTTGCGTTGGGGGGTCATGGTGGGTGAGATCAAAGATTAGTGCGCTTTTTTGGTGGGGTCGTGTTAAGGTATTCCTGGAACAGGATAGTTTTCAGCTGTTTTCTGAAAGATAGTAGATTGGCATTATTTCGGAGACAACTCGATAGAGAGTTCCATTAGGATGGAGCATAGAGTTCAAAGGCTCGGTTGCAGATCCGTTGTGAGCATTTGGTTCTTTTGTGAGGGACGTTGAGGGAATTGCTGGAGGCTTGTCTGGAGGCTTATCTCTTGCACCAGATCTGGTGTTCCTCTAAGGACTAGGTCCAATACGGCTTCCACTCTGGTCGGTTAATGAACCAGGTGCTCCAAGAAGCAGTCATTTATTTCATCTAGGAACTTTATCTTCCTAGTATGTCCTGCCGTGACACTGACCCAGTCGATACCGGGGTAATTGAAATCACCCATTATTATTACTGTGCTGTAACATTTGTTAGCTTCCTTTATTTCTTTGAGCATTTCATCATCCATTTGTTCATTCTGGCCAGGCGGTCGATAGTACACCTCCACTGCCATCGCCTTCCCCTTTTTACATGGAAGTTCAATCCATAGAGATTCTACAGCAAAATTTTGTTTCCTGCAAAACTTTAATCCTTTCTGACTCAGTGCTCTCTCTAACATAGAGCACAACCCCTCCATCAATTTGATCAGTTCTATCATTATGATATAGCTTTTACCCAGGTATCACTGTCCCACTGGTTGTCCTCCTTCCACCATGTCTCTGAGATTCCAATCATATCTAACCTCTCAGTGCTATATATTCTAACTCTCCCATCTTATTTTTTTAGACTTCTAGCATTTGCATACAAGCATTTTGCCTACCAATAGCCAGTGTGATAAGGAAGCTTATCAGGACCTAGAAGAGAGGGGTAAAAAGAAGGAATTTACCTTAATAAAGGGACCAATTTTAAAAGGTCCAGGACTTAAAACTCCATTTGCTCCTAGAAAGCCAGTAATTCCTGGCTACAATGAGGAACAGAGTGCCCCTAGTGGTAGAAAGGATAGGGAATACAGGCTCGGGGTAAGGAACCCTTACGTCACTGCATCCCCTAATCACACAGCTGCCACGAGGGAGTTTGATCTTTCTCACCTGAGAGGGGAGAGGGTGGAGCAGGAGCCTGAGGGGTTTAAGTTTAGCTCAGTTAGGTCAGAGAGGGGAGGTGAGAGACCAACAGAGAGACTAGGTCAGAGAGCAGCAGAGAGAGGAGCAGGACGACGAAGAGGGACAAGCAGGACACATGGAGAGGAATTGGAAGGGCTCCTGAGACTGCTAACCAGAGGGAAAGAGAGAGCAGAAGTTTTGCCTACTCAAGGAATGGAGCAGTGAGAGCCAGAAGCACTAATTGGAGAACAGGACATGCTAGATGGTGGCCAGAGCATGTAAGAAGTGAAGCTACTACAGGCTTTGATCAAGGTATGAGTCCCAGAAGCTTAGCTAATAAGAAACAATACATATTTGCCAGAGACAGCTTTAACCCTAATAGAAAGCAGTCAAGTAAGCTATCTGAATCTGAGCTAGAGAGTGAACCCATGGAATTGGGGGAGCCAGATTTACCTTGTGAAGAAGGGGCCTCATACATGGACTGCTCTGCATGCCAGTCTGCAAATTAAAGAATGGTTGCTAGTGATGTCAACCGTAAAGAGAAGTCTCCAGTGTCCAAAGCCTTGAGAGCTGTGTTTGCTTGTTTAAAGTTCTAAGCTCAGGAAAAGTGTTACGCAGTGAAAAGCTGAAGCTTCCTGATTGTCTGTTGAGAAACAGCTGTGAGCAGTGCAGAGCTCTTTTGATGTCTTTCAACTGAAGGAAATAAGAAATGCTTTTGTTTGTCTAAACTACTGAGAAAACCTGGAAAAGAGTTTTATTGTTTGTATGAATTGGACTAAATGAATGAAGTGCTGAAGTTAAGCATACAAGATAGCCAGGTATTTGCTCTGGACTGGAAAGGAAAAGAAACCTGGTTTAAAAGTTTCTTTCTGTTTGTTTTGATCTTCACGGCAAGCTCTGCTGAAGGCAGGTGTTGCTAATTAAGGCTGAGGGAAGCTGTTTTGTTTCAGTTCCAAGTTATCCTGTTATAAGTTGCAAGAATTCCTGGATGAAAATATCTTTAAAAGGTGGATCTGTGAACCTAGCGTGTCTTATTTTGTACTAATGAATAAATTGCACTCATTCAAATCCAACTACAAAGAAGGTGTTTTTTTTCATCTGAGCCCAAGTGATATCTAACTGAACTACCTTTCCCAGAATGCATGTAAAGGCATCCAGTTAGAAAAAGGCCAGAAATTGAAACACCACAGTGACAAAAACAAATCCACGCCCCCCCATACCAAGGTAAGGGGCTAAGGGCGTGACACCAGATTAATATGAATAAAATACAGTCTCTAAAACAGGGGTGTCAAACTCCAGTCCTGGAGGGCCACAAACCAGTCAGGTTTTCAGGCTATCCCTAATGAATATGCATGAGATATATTTGCATGCACTGCCCCCATTGTATGCAAATATATCTAATGAATATTCACTGGGGGCATCCTGAAAACTAGACTGGTTTGCGGCCCTACAAGACTGGAGTTTGACACCCCTGTTTTAGAGACTGTATTTTATTCATATTAATCTGGCTATTGGTAGGCATGGGTAATTTGGAATCTTTAAGCTAAGCGTAGTTACTCACCTGCAACAGGTGTTCTCCAGAGACAGCAGGAATCAGTCCTCACATATGGGTGACGTCAGAGCCCTCGTGCGGAGCAATTCCCCAGCTTTCAAAGAAAGCCTTTGGGATTGCATCATGCATGCGCAGTCCCCTTCCCGTCCAAGGGTGCCATCTTGCTCAGTCAGATGACATAGCTAAAAAGACGGCAAAAATGAGAAAAAATTAATCAAAGGACTGCAACTCCAGGGGAGGAGGGAGGGTCGTGAGGACCGATTCCTGCTGTCCCTGGAAAACACCTGTTACAGGTGAGTAACTACACTTTCTCCAGGAACAAGCAGGAAGTCAGTCCTCACATATGGGACTCCCTAACTATAGGCTACCGAGGACCCATAGCTGAAAATGGCTCCCTCTAGAAGAGCCGCAGCAGCAGTGATAGGATTGTTCTCCGAGAACACAATCCCACGGTAGCCTGACACCAAAGGGTCGGAGGGTAGGAGTTGCCTAAACCTTGAATAGGTTACGGAATACCGCCTGACCGAAAACACTGTCCCGCCGGGACACTCTCTCCAGGCAGTAGTGGGCTGCAAAGGTCTGGCTTGAAGACCAAGTTGCGGCCTGGCAGATGTCTGCCAACGGAACAGAGCGGTGGTTAGCCACTGATGCGGCCTTAGCCCTGACAGAGTGGGCCGTGATTCGGCCCTGCAGCTGGAGGTCAGCTGCCCTACACACCCAAGGAAGCGGAGAGGACAGGTGGACAATGGTTCAAAAGGTGGGCAAGTAAGCCGCTGCAAGACCACATTTAAGTACCAACTCTGTAGCCGGTGGGCGAATTGGAGGCTTCAAGAGGAGGAGGCCTCTGAGAATCGGGATACCAAAGGGTAAGCTGAAAGAGGTTGCCCGTGCACTGGAGAGTGGTGAGCTGATAGCGCACTCAGGTGGACCCTGACCGATTTAGACTTGAGGCCTAACTCCGAGTGGTGGAGCAAGTACTGCAATACCTGAGTTACTTGACAAGTGAACGGATTCTCCTTATTTTGGGCACACCACCCTTCAAATCTACACCACTTGAACGCATAGGATTTCCTAGTGGATTGCCTCCTAGAGGCCAGCAACACCTCTTCAACCTCCTTAGGAAGGAGTAGAGGAGCAAGTACTACCATCTCAGCAGCCAGGCCATTAAGTTGAGGGATCTGAGATTGGGGTGTAGTAAGGAACCGTGCTCCTGGGTCAAGAGGTCAGGTTGCATCCCCAGTGGGAGTGGAGTTTCGAATGCCAGTTGAAGAAGAGGGAACCTAGGCTGTCTGAGCCACCTGGGGGCTACCAGGATGACCGAGGCCTTGTCCCGAAGAATCTTGAACAGAGTGCATGTCACCAGGGGCATTGGTGGGAACGCATAGAGAAGGCCCTGCGCCCACGAGATCAGGAAAGGATGCTCCGCGGATGCGGCTGCCTCGAGCAGAACCGGGGCAACTGATGGTTTTGCGGACTGGCAAAAAGATCCGTGGATGGGAGACCCCAATGGTTGAAGATCCGCTGGGCTACATCTCGGTTCAGTTGCCATTCGTGAGGCTGAAGAATCCTGCTCAACTTGTCGGCCAGGAGGTTCTCCTGACCGGGCAGATAAACTGCCCTTAGGGACATGTGATGTGCCACTGCAAAAGAGCAAAGATCCAGAGTTTCCTGGCATAGGATGCGAGATCCTGTGCCCCTCTGTTTATTGATGTAGAATATCGCTACCTGATTGTCTGTATCAGCAACGACTGATGTGCAAGATGACGACAGAAGACTTGAAGAGCTAGTCGGCTTAAATACACTTCGGCAAGTTCATAGTTTTGGGAGACCGGTACACCCTCTGGATTGGTCTTACACTTAAAATATTAAGATACAAACTAAAACACATCTTGAAAAAATATATATCGCACTACTCCTGTGGGAACCACTTCTTAACCAGACAAGAAAAAGAAGAAAACAATAAAGAAAAAATCACATACTAACGCCATAAGGGACCCATCAAGTAAAGCCGTATTGTCTATATTTAAAATGCTAAGGCTTAAAAACACTTTGGCAAATTAAATACCAGTGGAGGACCAGTATACCACAGAGCCAGTCCCGGTCTCGGTTAATCCCATCAAAATAAACCATGTACATTTTTGCGTGGGTCATGCAGCTTTAAATGTAAAGACACGAACTCAACATACTTTAAAACAATAGAAAAACTGTCAATATCACCCCGCTGTGGTGGGAACTTACCACTACAAGCACTGTTAGTTCAATAATCCAGTGACGAACGAAAGAAGAGTGTTGCTTCCCATTACTGTTTTTAAAGACCTTTTCCCGCCGTAAAAAGGTCAAGGGTCATAATGAGAACCAGAACATTCATGGACGATAAAGAAAATTAGGAATAATGAAATAAAATAATAAAATTGAACAGAATCAAACAAACAAATTAAATAAGAGGGGAAGAAGAGAAGAGAAGGGAAAGAAAAGAAAGGGAAAAGAGAGGGGAAGGAAGAGGAGAGAGGGGAAGGAAGAGGAGAGAGGGGAAGGAGGGGAAGGGGGAAGGAAGGAACGAGGGGGAAGGGAGGAAGGGAAGGGGAAAGGGGGAAAGGGAAAAAAGGGGAGTAAGGAGTAAGGGGGAAGGGGAAGGGGGAGGGGAAGGGAGAAAACAAGTAGGGGGAGGGAAGGGGAAAAGGAGAAGGGAAAGGGGGGAAGGATAGAAAAAAAGAGGGTAAGGGAAAAGAAATTGAAGAGAAGCAAAAAACTCACATATAAGACATTGTTCCATTCGCAATAACAGCTTATCTATATCTCCACTATGCCAATGTGACCGTACCACCTTCAAAACTAAAAATCGAAGATCTGACACTATGTTGGGCCTGGATCCAATGTGACACTAAAGGTTTGTCAGAGGCCATCCTCCGAAGGCAGCTCTTATGTTTAATCAATAATCCTAATCTTAACACTTCTTTTTGTTTTCCCTACATAGCATAAATTGCATGGACACATAAATAAATGACTTGTGTGGTGTCACAATTTGAAAAATCATTGAGGTATACCTTGCGTTGAGAAATTGGGTATGTAAAAACGCCTTTAGTCTCCAAAATGTAATCACAAACACTACATGTGCCACATTTTAAATGGCCACGTGTTTTAGTAACAAATTTGGACCTATTGAGGGCAGAAGGCACTAAAATACTTCTAAGATTCGGATTCCTTTTATAGGCTATAAGAAGCCTATTATTTTCTAGAGACAGAACTGAATCTAAAATATGCCATGCCTCCTGTATGATTCGTCATCACAAATATGAGATTCTGATTAAATAGGAACCCGTTCATAAAATTTCTTTTTGTCAGAGATAGTCGTCAAAGTAAGCGGGAAAATTTAACAACCGCTGACCACCGCGACTGCTCCTTTTTTAATTTTTATTCAAACAATAGAAGTTTGATTGTACTTAGCTCATAGAGAATTTCGAAGAAGCAGATAGAATGCCAGATATCATCAGATTGACGACGTGTTACACGTTTCGGGTTAATCATGTAGAAATATAACCCTTCCTCAGGTCATCTCATCACTGGCAACGCCAGTGATTTATTACGTTGCCAGTGATGAGATGACCTGAGGAAGGGTTATATTTCTACATGATTAACCCGAAACGTGTAACACATCGTCAATCTGATGATATCTGGCATTCTATCTGCTTCTTCGAAATTCTCTATGAGCTAAGTACAATCAAACTTCTATTGTTTGAATAAAAATTTTAAAAAGGAGCAGTCGTGGTGGTCAGCGGTTGTTAAATTTTCCCGCTTACTTTGACGACTATCTCCGACAAAAAGAAATTTTATGAACGGGTTCCTATTTAATCAGAATCTCATATTTGTGATGGTTATCTTTTGATTCTGTTCGGTTTTAATAATTGGTTCCCGTATGATTCGGGCAATAACTTTGGAATATTCTGAGAAGGTCAAGGAACGAACATTGTGATTACTCTGTACCGAAGGACGACTTTATAAAAGATCAGATCTGTTAGAGTACCGAGCCCATTGCAGGGCTTTCTTAATGCAATTAAGGGATATCCTCGTTTGGAAAACCTTTTACTCATGTCTCTTGCATGTTGTTCAAAATCAGCGTCTGTCGTGCATTATCTTTGTACACGTAAAAATTGGCTGGTGGGTAAATTCTCATTAAGTGCCCTATTATGGAAGCTGCTGAAATGTAATAAAGAGTTGCGGTCAGTAGGCTTCAATATATATTGAAGTGGTGAACCCATGGGGAGTATTTTTGATCAAGATATCCAAATATGAAATCTGGTCAGGACTGCATGTGGATTCAAACTGTAAATGAGAATCCAAAGAGTTAAGCCACGACAGAAAAACTAGCAACTGTTCATAAGTACCCTTCCAAATTAAAAAAATGTCATCTATGTATCGTTTCCACATTTTATTTATTTATTTATTTAACAGTTTTTATATACCGCACTATGCATCAGCGCGGTTTACATTTTAACAACCTGGTACTTAAGCATAAAACATATGTCAAGTTTACAGATAACAGGGAGTGAAACAGGGATAATGGGGTTAAAGATAAGATAATAACAAATATTCACAACTATTTACAGCAAATTAGCATACATTTTGAGCTTCATAGGTTAGGGATCGCGAGATTTTAATCTGGGGCGAGCAATGGAGTTTAGGGGACTTACTTGACTAACCATAGTCATTGGTTTGAGTTTATTTATTTATTTATTTAACTGCATTTATATCCCGCTTTTCACCGGGTCAAAGCGGTGAAGGGGAGGAGGTGGGGAGCTAATGTTTTAATGTAGTTTTTATCATGTAATTTAATTTAATTTACAGATTTTTTATATACCGCTCCTTCCATTGATCAGATGCGGTTTACATGGAACAACAGTAAACAGATAGAGCTGTTTTTACATATAACAAATTGGAGCTTACAATCAACAATTAACAATAGTGAACTATGTACAGAAGAACAGAATTAAACTATATACAGAGTTATTTGTTATTCAATTGTTTACAATACATTGGTTTAGGACTTCAGTACTTCATTCTTTTTCTGGAAGAATATGTTAGCTGGAGTAGGGTTATCCTTTATCTAGCTGAGAGGTGAGAGGTGAATTCGTCAAGGAACCATAGTGCATTGTAAATAGGTGTGTTTTAAGTCTTTTTTTTTTTTTTAATATTTTATTTATAGACCACCAAAAAATTTGGACAATATACATGAAAACAGGACTCTCCAGGGGGGGGGGTGGAACTCTTATCCCCCTCCAGAGAGTTACAACAAAGATATAAGAGCAGGTGGATTATAACACATTGAACCCTCCCACCCTCCCTCCCTACCCCCCCCCACCCCCCTACCCCCACCCGTAGCAACACTCCTCCAGAAGACAAGAGAGAACTACTAGCATGAGGTCAACCTGCATCCACCCCCATCCCCTTACAAGACCTCCATCAACTACCTATATGTAATACTTCATTCCGGCACCGAGCCCCCAGGCTTTGAATGTAAGGTTCCCAAACAAGCATGAAGGCTGTCCATCTTTTGACACTGCCCCGTGCACCCCATCTCTCCGTCAACATGAATTGGTGAAAATAGTTCCGCCACTCCCCGAAGGTAGGTGCTTCCCTTTCCCGCCAGAGGCGAAGAATATGCCCCTTCCCCACCAGACAGGCTTTGCGCACCAGCAGCTGTTCCCCAGCTCGCGAGAGACCGGGGGAGTCCAACCAATCTAACACTACCAGGGAGGCAGACCACCGCAATCTCTGCTGCAGGAGAATCCCCATAAACCTTGAGATCCTAGCCCAGTAGGGCTGGATAAACCTACATTCCCACCACATATGCAACAGAGTGGCCATGGCCTCAGAACATCGAGGGCAACGGCCATCAGCTGTGATGCGGCTCCGAAATGCCCGCCGCGGGGATATATGGGCTCTAGTGATACATTTAAACTGTACTTCTCTCCATCGCACCCCAGATGTAAGTTTCACTATCCGTTTTAAAGCCATACGAACCGTCCCTGGAAGTACCTGCCCGTGTAGCTCCGCCGCCCAGGCCTCTTCCACCGGCCTGTAATCTGGAGCTACCCCGTTACGATCCAGGCGGCTCTTTAAGATCGATATCGAAGGCGGGTAATCCCCCTCTATTCCAAAAAATTCCATGATCTGTGCCGATCGTTCTAAACTGAGCGCTTCCTTCGACAAAGAGGATACATAGTGAGATACCTGTATGTAAGCAAAACAATGTCGAGAGGATAGATCGTATTCCCTGCTCAGAGTCAAAAAAGATTTACAGGAGCCGGTAGGGTCCACTAAGTGCCCCAGCTTCTGAATGCCTCTGTCACTCCAGTCCCGGAAAATCGCCGTTTCAGACCCCGCGGTAAATTGTACGTTCCCTTGTAATGGTAGCCAGCTAGATACGGTCCACGAAGTGTTCCAAAGTTTATTGAGGTGTCTCCAGGTTCGTCGGGCCGAACTAATCAATTCACTCTGCACTATCCGGTTGGGCAAATCGCCCATGTAAGACTCCCAACAAAGTGTGGGGGGCCACTAACCCCTCTTCCATCGCTCTCGGTGTATATACCTCGGTCCCTCCCAGCCAGTCTCTGATATGCCTGGCTTGACAAGCTAAAGCATAGACCTTTAGATTGGGCAATCCCAGTCCCCCCTCCCTACAGGTCCGCAGCATCCGATTCCAGGGTATACGGGCCCTTCCCCTCCTTCCACAAAAATGCCCTTATGAGGGCTTCTACCCGGCGCAAATCGCGGCTCAACAGCCATACCGATAGCGTCTGCAGCCAGTACAGGATCCTCGGAAGGATCACCATCTTGATGGCTGCTACCCGTCCCATCAAAGAAAGCGGGAGGTGACCCCAGTCTTTCAACTGGGTTTGCAGTCCCTTAAGGATGCGGTCCAGGTTGCGCCCATATAGGGCGTTGACTTGCCGGGGCAACACAATACCTAAATATTTAAACTCCTTATCGGCCCATTTTAGGGGGAACCCCTCCCACCCCCCTCGCAGCCGACCTGAGATATCCAAAGCCTCAGATTTATCTTTGTTGATGTGCAACCCCGCAATTCGTCCAAAACGTGTAATTTCTATCAATAAACACGGCAGCAATCGATCAGGGACAAGCAAATGCACCAGCAGGTCATCTGCAAAGGCCGCAATCTTGAACTCTCTCTTCCCAATCCGGATACCTTTTATCTCCCGAGAAGCCTCTATGATCCGTATCAGGGGGTCAAGAGAGAGGACAAACAGTAAAGGTGAGAGTGGGCAGCCCTGTCGGGTGCCTCTTTCAAGCGGAAAGGTGTCGGAGAGCACCCCATTACAAAGAACCCTGGCTGTCGGCTGCGCATACAGGCTATCCACCATGCTACAAAAATAGCCGCCCAGACCATATTGTGGGAGTAGACAATGCAGGTACCGCCAGTCAACCCTATCAAAAGCCTTTTCGGCATCGAAACTAACTAACAGAGAAGACAACTGATGGTCCTGCACCCATTCCAAAGAAGTCAGCAGCTTACGCATATTTCGGACTGCATAGCGCCCCTTAACAAAACCCACCTGGGATTCATGTACCAGGTCACCCAGCATCTCGGCCAGGCGCACTGCAAGGATCTTCTCCAATAGTTTTAGGTCGAAATTGAGCAGCGAGATAGGCCGATATGACGAGACCTGAACTGGATCTTTACCTGGTTTAGGAATGAGTGTGATATGGGCTTGATTCTGTCCCCACCGAAACCCTCCCTGCTCCGCACGTCGTCCAAACACCTCAACCAATACTGGACTAACATACTCCCGAAGGATCTTATAAAACTCTGCGCCTAGGCCATCTGGTCCTGGCGTTTTGTAGCAACTGGCACTTGAGATAACCGAGCAGATCTCCTGAACGGTAATCGGCTGCTCCAAGAGTGCTCTCTGCGTCTCAGACAATTGGGGCAAATTCAAGTTGCTCAGAAAGTCATGCAGCTCCGCATCTGGAGCAGGCTCCGCCGTATAAAGGGATTGAAAAAACACACGGAATACTCGAGCAATCTCGGTGCTCTCCCAATGAAGCGTCCCCCCCCATCCCGAAGCGCCGCAACCAATGAGGAGCCTCTATGGCCCTTCAGGCATATGGCTAACAGCTTCCCTGGTTTATCTCCATGGCAATGCAACTGGTGGCGATAATAGAGGGCCGACTTCTTGGCCCTCTGGTGTAGAAGTTCGTTGAGATCCGCCTGGGCTTCCCAAAACCTCTTTTTATTTCCCCCCGTCGGGTTGTGCGCCGACAGGCGTCGCAGACCAGAAACCTGTCGTTCCAGACGGATGATACGCTCCGCGATCAGCTGACGCTTCCGAGCCATGTAGCCAATGATCTCGCCCCGGAATACCACCTTGGCCGTTTCCCAGACTAATTCAGGGTCTTCTTTATGGGAGCTATGATCACTCTCGAACTCCCGCCATCGCTGAAGGAGGAAGCTTCGGAATCGAGCATCATGATAGTTCCAGCGGGAAGCGCCATAATTGTGGTCGCACCTGCTTCGTCCCCCAACTTAACTCCATCCAGACCCACGCATGATCTGAGATCTCGGTGGGACCGATCTGAATATCGCCCGCCTGGGCGAATAAGCCCCCGGATAACAACAAATAGTCAATACGTGCACTGGATCCGTGGGCTCGAGATTGATGCGTATAATCACGCTCTAGTGGGTGGACCAGCCTCCATGGATCCACCAAGCCCAGTCTTTTACAAAAACATTGCAACATCCGAGCTGTGGGGACACGCTCTCTCGCCTCCTCACCCTGAGATGTGTCCAAGTCCACGTCAAGGACTCCGTTGAGATCTCCGCCGAGAAGCAGGGGGCATTCCGGCAAGCTCTCCACCCGTGAGGCCAAAGTACTATAGAAACTTGGATCTAGCACATTAGGTCCATAAAGATTTCCCAAGATCACGGGTTTACCCTCTAAGTTCCCATACACCAATATGAATCTCCCCTCTTCATCTCCTGCAGCAGTGATCATCTCAAAACGAATACGTTTATTGGTTAGAATAGCTACGCCCCCTTTTTTACCCCGGGCAGGTGAACCCCACACTTGTCCCACCCAGTCTCTACGCAGTTTACTGTGCTCTTCAGCCGTCTGGTGCGTCTCTTGCATAAATGCTATGTCACATCGTTGTCTATTTAATGCCTGCAATATTTTATATCGTTTGATGGGATTCCCTAACCCACAGACATTCCATGTGATAATCTTCAGTGGCACGGGGCAGTGTCACGATGTGTCAATAAGCCAAATCCTACCTGCCTAGAAGGGGCCCCCCCAGCCTGGAGCCCCCTCCCTCTAGTAATTGAGTGTCTACGGGTCTGACCATTAAAGAATAACGGAGTGTATGCTACCCCTCCCGCAGAGCCCCCTACCCTCCCCCCCCCCCCCTTTTACACCCCCCATCCTACCCTCTGCATGCCCCCCATGTCCCTCCAGGGACCGTGCTGACTTCCTTTAGCAGTCGGGTCCACCCCTCTTCCCAGATCACCTCATATCTTTACACCGGGCCCATTGTGTCTATGCTAAGGCCACCTCTATCCCCTTATCAAGACCCCAGGACTGTGCCACCCTCCCCAATCAACCTAGACACCGAGTGCCTCCCCCCCCCCCCCATCAGGAACCCAATAAGGAGCTCATACAGTCTAAACCATCCCCCATTCCACCCATAGCAGACACAAACAATCCTCGCTACCCCTCTTATAATGGAAAGTAAAAGGAATCTGTAATTGATACAATATAATCAGCAATGTAACTACTATGACCCAGGGAAAGATATACAAAGAAGCAATGGTAGACATGTAGCAAAATGTATCAAATAAGCCACTCTCACTAAGCACACAACACACTACTAAGGTTAGCTAAGCACACACACACCCCTAGGATCCCCAAACCTCCCTCTTTAATTCCAGGCCAGGCCTTCCCCGTCGGTAGGGTCAGGCTCCGGAGCACGGGAAGGGCCCTGTAATCTGCACAGGCCCTCCGATGATGTTATCCTTAGTCCATGGACCAGTCCTACTTCAAGCTTGCATCAATCGGCTCCGTTCTCCCCCACTCTCACTGGGCAGCTTCCATAGTAGCCGGCAAACCATCCAGAAAAGACTGGGCCTCACTTGGAGTCAGCAAAAATCGGGTCCGGCCTTGAAACTCCACTCGCAGCCGAGCTGGGTAGAGCAGAGAGAAACGCATTCCCCGGTTGATCAGGTGGGTACAGACAGGGGAGAAGGCATGACGTTGCTGACTCACCAGAGCAGAATAGTCCTGAAAAACAAGTAGCCGGTCCGGATCCCCGGGTTGCTGCTTGCGGGTTCGGGCAGCCCTTAACACCTCCTCTTTCTGGCGAAAATCTAAGAACCTTGCAATGACCGCACGCGGCTTCTGTGCTTGATCACGCTTCTGGCCCAGCCGGTGGACCCGCTCCAAACGAATGGGGCCTTCTCCTCTGCCGCTCAGGAGTTTTTCAATCCAAGCGCTGACAAAACCCATCAGGGCTCCATCTGACACGGTTTCTGCTATGCCGACGAAGCGGAGATTCTTCCAACGACCCCGATTCTCGAGGTCGTCAAGTTTTTCACCCTGTTGTTTCACCGTCTTTACTAGTGCTTCAATCTGGGCCCGCATAGGGAGTTGCGTATCCTCGGCAGCCGAAATCCTCGTTTCTGCCTGTTCCATGCACCCTGAAAATTCTGTAAATCGCTGGCTTACATTCTGCAGCGTCTCTGCTAAGTCCTGAAAGCGGGCGTCCAGGGCTAGCACCACCGCGGCGCTGACTTTAGCCACCAGGCTCTGATTTTCCCCGGGCTTAGGGCTTCGAGGTGACCCCTCCGCCATCTTGCTCTCTGGGGCACGCGGTTTCTCCCTACGAAGTGCTTTTGTGGCCATCGTTGGCACTCGGATTTTCCGCCTCTGTGCACCCGGTGGTTCAGTGAATGTTTGTCAAGGAGAATTGCGATGATCCACCGCGTTTATAAAAGAAATGTTGCAGGTTTGTGGGGTAGATGTCCCGGAGCCGATCGACCCCCGTCAGGTCAGCTCATTGCCAAAACCGGAAGTCCGTGTTTTAAGTCTTTTCCTAAACTCCATGATTTCCGATAAGGATCTTAATTCTGATGGGATTGTGTTCCACAATATGGGGGCTGCATGGGAGAAGGCTTTCTTATTTGTGGTTTTTTTGGCCCTTATAAATTCTTTTGGTGGTGTTAATTTGTTTAGCTGGTCTCTCCTTTGCAGATTATGAGTAGGCTCTATTTTGATGAGGTTATTTATGGTCGGGGGTGCTGTTTTATTTATGGCTTTGTAGGTAGTTAAAAGAGTTTTGTAATCTAATCGGATTTGAATCGGGAGCCAGTGTAAATATTCTAATATAGGTGTACTCATGCTCCATACTATACAATAGCATACAATAGCAATACTCCTGGAAGGAGTAGATAACATGAGGAGGGATCCAGCGAAGCTTGAAGAATGTTGAGAATTTGGCAGCTGAGATTTAACGTTAAACACATACAGGGTCATCCCATTTCGGTTGCAAAAATCTAAGGGAGCGGTACAGTATAGTGGGTGAAGCACTTTGGTCCACGAAAGAAGAGCAGGACCTGGGGTAATTGTTTCTGATGATGTTAAAATAGCTAAACAGGTAGAAAAGGCGACAGCGAAACCAGAAAGATGTTTGGGTGCACAGGGAAATGAAAGGCTAGCAGGAAAAAGTAGATGACGGCGTCTAAGTTTTTGGTGAGATCTAATTTTGAGTATTGTGTGCAATTCTGGAGACCACACCTTTAAAAGGACAAACAGGATGGAATCTGTGCCGAGGATGGCTACCAAATTGGTCATTGGGCTTTGTCATAAGGCATATGGGAACAGGCAAAGATCTCAATAGGTATACTTTGTACCCCTGCTGGAATTCTGCAAACAAAATTCAAACGTGTGTCAAAAAGTCTGAATTATGCAAAATTCTGCATGTTTAGTTTGTCAAAATAGCAAAATATATTGTTTTTGAGTGAGTCTTAATTTTAAAAAGAATACAGGAAAAAATGGGTAGAATTCCAACAGGAGTAACTTTGGAAGAAAGGTGGGAGATGAGAAATATGATAGAAATGCTTAAATACCTCCACGGCATAAATGCACTGGAGAAGAACCTCTTTTCAATTGAAAGAAAGCTTTTCAATGAGGGGGGCATAGAATGAAGGTGAAAGGAGATAGAAAGAGTGGTAGAGATGCATCACCTCCGCTGCCCAATCGGGGCAGTGCTGCTGGATTAAAAGAAAACACCACCGGGCGGGCCCGCACCTGAGGGCCTCGCTAGAGGGCCCTTTGGCGTGGCCCTTAGGCAGTGGCCCTCTCAATCCTACGGCGGGTAAAATCCTGAACTATCTCGCATCCTTCTAGCAGTTTGAGCTCCCCTGTGGTCGAGCTCGCTCACAACGGCATAATCATAACCCACTCGCACGAACAGCAGAACACCAGCAACCAGACAATACGCCACAAGGACCCGAACCAACAGATTTCCCCAGATGATTGTTTTCCCCTGCCTCCTCGCAAGTATAACCTCGCAATATCACTTCTACATTGTTATTACACTACTGCCTGTAGTCTTACTAATAATAATCACCACTGTTATGCTACCAGTAGCCATATTGCCATTATACTATTGGCAGTAGCCTGACTGATACCTAATTACTACACTGTTGCTATTATACTTTTGTCAGTTGCTACAATACTATTGTCAGTAGCCTGCTTGATAGCTAATTACTATACTGCTGCCAACAACCTTACCATTGTTATTTTACTGCCAACCTTGCCAACCTTACCATTGTTATTTTACTGTCGCCACTAGCCACACTGATACTTAGACGCTCTGCACACCCAAAGTTACGACCCAATTTAACTGTAAATTTCCAGAGGTAATATATCTTTCTGTATATAGCTTGTATATAGTTTACCATGTTGTCTCCAAGTTACTGACCCTGTTATAATGTAAGCAAAAGACCCTGTTATAATGTAAGCAAAGGACTGTTCTAATGCGAAATTTGTTATCTGTAAACCGCGCTGATACCAAAGAGCGCGGTATATAAAAACTGTAAAATAAATAATAATAATAATAATAATAATAAATAATTAATTACCATACTGTTACCAGTAACCTTACTACTAGCATAAGCTACCATTGTACTGCAATTTGTTTCTGTTATACTGTTGTCAGTAGTTTCTGATCCACACTTGCACCATGATCCCACCCACAGCATCAACTTCACTACATATCCTTGCAGCTTACTGCATGCTTCTCGCCCTCATTCACCACTCCCAAGACCTCACCTATAACTCCATCCCTGTTCTACATAGTGCATGGAGGAGACATCACACACCTCCCTACATGCAACCTGAAAGACATGGGCAAGCCCTACACCCCCATCTTATCTACGTCGCCATCCAGCAGACCCTCCCACTCAAACCTGAGACTCACATCCCCCCCATAACCTGAAGTGTGCACTCATTAACGCCCGCACCATCCGCAAGAAATGGCCTGCCATTACCGTTATGCTAGCCGATCACGAGCTCGACATCCTATGCATCACAGAGACGTGGATGTCTAACTCTGACTCTGTCCTCCTCCACCAACACGTCCCTCCTTCTTTTGCCATACACTCATGTCACAGGACAGACCGAACAGGGGGTGGAGTAATCATCCTCACTAAGGAAAACCTACAATTCCAGCCCATCACCTCCAACAGTTCCCCCCATCTCGACTATGTATCCATAGCAAACAAGAACCACACCATCAACCTGATATATAGAGCACCTTCCCAAATACCTGATGACCTCTCAGTAATTGTTGACCTTGCATGCAATTCTAGCAAACCCCGTACATCAAACTGGGTGTTAGGGGATGTGGGCTTCCTTAGCCCCCCCCCCCCCTCACCAGCAACCTTGCAGGGCTCTTGGAGCTACAGAAGACTACATTCAAAACAATGGGAAGGTAATCTAAAGACAGCAATAAAATACACACATCTATATACATACACCAAAGCTTTAGCGGAGAGAAACAAACAGAACCAAAGTTCTCTCTGTTTACTCTAACTGATAGCCATGGTTCACTTTATTTATAAGGCTCTTTTGGATGATACAGCATAATTTCACTTTATTATGACACGTCAATTATTACGTCTCTATCACATCATAGGTCTGTTGTTAACTACGTCACCATGGGGGGAGGAAGGGGGGTCAGAGTCCATGCAGATTCCAGAGTTACTTCAACATCATAGGTCAACTTTAATCAGTGTGGGTCAGTATGAGGAGACATACATGGAGTCCAAGACATAATTGTTTACCGCTACATAGGTCAATATGAGGAGACATACACATATTCCAAGACATAACTGTTTACTGCTGACTGCTTGGTATCTACTAACCCTGAGTACAAGGCTAGAGTACAAGCTGCCCTTTTCTTTATTTACAGGACATGTAAACCTTCACTTAGTAAGCAAATATATGAAGTTTTATTTCTAAGCAAGGTTCTGAACAGAATTAACTCTTTCTCAGGTTTAGTCAGTCTAATAGTGTACACTACCCTGTACAAACAAACATGCTTTCAGGGGACTTTAACCTCCCCGCACTGCAAGACACCCACGCCAAGGCCTTCCTTGATGCTCTCAAAGCACTAGGATACACTCAACTAGTTAACTCCCCCACTCATATCAAGGGAAACACCCTCGACTTGATATTTGCTCCTCAAATAGCCAACTACCCCCCTCACAACTTCAATCTCTCACTGAGCCCAGTACCATGGTCTGACCACAGTCTAATCAGATTCTCACTGCCTTCCCTCCGTGAATCTAACCACCCCCCTACCCCAGTGGATAACACCATTACTACTCGGACACGCTACCTCCCATTCAACGAGCAGGAGATCATTGGAAGAGTAAGCCCTCTCCTTGAAACACCCGAACTCAACCTCGATGACATGATAACATTATGGAACAAGTCCCTCAACGCAGTAAGTAACGTCCCAACTACCAAGAAAAACTACAGGGGTAGGAAAAAAGCACCTTGGTATTCACCTGAACTTACAGCGTCCCTCCGGCGGTTGCGTCAACTTGAAAAACAATGGCGCAGATCAAGGACAACCGAGAGCCAGGAAGCCTATAACACCTACCTCGACGCTCATAGAACAGCCGTAGCCACAAGAATGAAACAATACCACTCAGATGTCCTACTGAGAGCCATAAACAAACCACGAGAGCTATTCAATCTGGTCAAAAATCTGGCAAAGGAGCCCTCCCCCAACCAAACAAATTTACCTGACCCCCAGGAATATGCGGACTACCTTCGCTCAAAGACGAGCCAACACATTGCCCCTGCAAACTACCACCCCCCGGAACATCCAATCTCGCTACCTTGCGACTCCTCCCCTCTAAATGGGACAGCAGACAATCATCACATTCTTAACTCCTTCTCCCCCCCCAACAGCAAGGGAGATCCAAGATACCATCACATGCATAAACACCACCACGGCTCCGAGCGACCCGTCCCCGGCACAATGGGTAAAAGCGCTAAAATCAAACCTCAGCCCTTTCCTCGCCAAACTAATAGGAACATCCTTCACGTCAGGGATATTCCCACAGAACTTGAAACAAACCTCAATAAGACCCTTACTGAAGAACAAAAAGCTCGACCCCACAAAGATGGATTCCTACAGGCCTATATCGAGCATCCCGCTCCTAGCTAAAATCATGGAAAAAACAGTCCAACAGCAACTGACCCATCACATCAAAAACAACGCTCCCCTTGATTACTGCCAGCATGGATTCAGAGAGTCCCATGGAGTGGATACCCCTCTGACTACATTACTCAACTCCCTTACCATCGGGATCGATAACATCAGAAAGGGTTTCGCCCTTATCTTTCTGGACATCGCAGCCGCCTTCGACCTCACGCGCCACCTACATAAGGTCTTAGATAGTGCTGGGGAGGAGTCTGCTATCTTGGTACATGTTGGTACCAATGACATAGGAAAATGTGGTAGGGAGGTTCTGGAGGCTAAATTTAGGCTTTTAGGTAGGAAGTTGAAATCCAGAACTTCCAGGGTAGCATTCTCCGAAATGCTTCCTGTTCCACGCGCAGGATCCAAAAGGCAGACAGAGCTCCGGAGTCTCAATGCGTGGATGAGACAATGGTGCAGAGATGAGGGGTTTGGATTTGTTAGGAACTGGGGAACATTCTGGGGAAAGGAGGGGCTCTTCCGAAGGGATGGGCTTCACCTTAACCGGGATGGAACCAGGCTGCTGGCATTAACCTTTAAAAAGGAGATAGAGCAGCTTTTAAACTAGATATTAGGGGAAAGCCGACAGTCGCCCAAGAGCAGATGGTTCGGAAGAATGTATCTTTGAAGGATACTACCAAAAGCAGAGAGGTTCCACAAAAGAGTAAAGTAGCCCAAATGCCCTCAAGTATGGAGCAGACAGAGCTTAAAGATCCCAAATTACTCATGTCTAACAGACAAATTAATATGGATAAAATACATTCTCTAAAATGCTTGTATGCAAATGCTAGAAGTCTAAAAAATAAGATGGGAGAGTTAGAATATATAGCACTAAATGAAAGGTTAGATATGATTGGAATATCAGAGACATGGTGGAAGGACGACAACCAGTGGGACACTGTGATACCTGGGTACAAACTATATCGTAATGATAGAGCTGATCAAATTGGTGGAGGGGTTGCTCTCTATGTTAGGGAGGGCATTCAGTCAGAAAGGATTAAAGTTTTGCAGGAAACAAAATCTGCTGTAGAATCTATATGGATTGAAATTCCATGTAAAAGGGGGAAGGCAATGGCAGTGGGGGTGTACTATCGAGCGCCTGGCCAGAATGACCAAATGGATGATGAAATGCTCAAAGAAATCAAGGAAGCTAACAAAAGTTACAGCACAGTAATAATAATGGGTGATTTCAACTACCCCGGTATCGACTGGGTCAGTGTCACATCAGGACATGCTAGGGAGATAAAGTTCCTAGATGAAATAAATGACTGCTTCTTGGAGCAGCTGGTTCATGAACCGACCAGAGGGGAAGCCATATTAGACCTAATCCTTAGTGGAACACCAGATCTAGTGCAAGAGATAAGGTTGTTGGGGCCACTTGGCAATAGTGATCATAGCATGATCGCATTTGATTTAATTAGTGGAGGAGGGATAGTAAGGAAATCCACAGTACTACCTTTTAACTTTCGAAAGGGAGACTATGATAAAATGAGGAAAACAGTCAAGAAAAAACTAAAAGGAGCAGTTGCAAAGGTTAAAGACGTACATCAGGCTTGGCTGTTGTTGAAAAATACTATCTTGGAAGCCCAGACCAGCTGTATTCCACGCTTTAAGAAAAGTGGAAAGAAGTCCAAAAAACTGCCAGCATGGTTTAAAGTTGAGGTCAGAGAGGCTGTTGTTGCCAAAAAAGCATCTTTCAGGAAATGGAAAAAAGAGCCAAACGACGAAACCTGGAAACAGCACAAGCACTGGCAAGTCAAATGCAAGGCATTGATAAGGCAGGCAAAGGGAGAATTTGAGAAGAAGCTTGCTGCAGAAGCAAAAACACGAAGTAAAGACCTTTTCAAGTACATTCGTAGCAAAAAACCTGTGAGAGAGTCAGTTGGTCCATTAGATGATAAAGGGGTTAAAGGAGCACTAAGAGGCGACAAGGCGATAGCGGAGAGACTGAACGAATTCTTTGCTTCAGTCTTTACTGAGGCAGATGTAGGGATGTTACCCACGACTGAAGTGGTATTTAAAGGTGCAGAAGAATTGAAGGAAATATCGATATATCGAGAAGATGTATTACAACTATTAGATAAGCTGAAGAGTAGCAAATCACCTGGGCTGGATGGTATACATCCAAGGGTATTGAAAGAACTGAAATATGAGATTGCAGACCTGCTATTAGTAATCTGTGAACTATCATTAAAATCATCTCTAATACCTGAAGATTGGAGGATCGCCAATGTAACACCAATTTTTAAAAAGGGTTCCAGGGGTGATCCGGGAAACTACAGACCGGTGAGCCTGACGTCAATACCGGGAAAAATGATAGAAACCATCATAAAGAATAAAATTACTCAGCATGTAGATAGTCATGAACTAATGAGAGACAGCCAACATGGCTTTAGACAAGGAAGATCTTGTCTTACTAATCTGTTATGTTTTTTTGAAGGAGTGAATAATCAGGTGGACAAAGGTGAGTCGGTTGATATTGTGTATCTGGACTTTCAGAAAGCCTTTGACAAGGTCCCTCATGAGAGACTTTTGGCAAAACTAAAGAGTCATGGGATAGGAGGCAGTGTACTATTGTGGATCTGGAACTGGTTAAAAGATAGAAAGCAGAGGGTAGGGCTAAATGGCCAATTTTCCCAATGGAGAAAGGTGAATAGTGGTGTACCCCAGGGATCTGTGCTGGGTTCGCTGCTTTTTGACATATTCATAAATGACCTGGAAAGTGGAATAACGAGTGAGGTTATCAAATTTGCAGATGACACAAAACTATTTAAAGTTGTTAAAACCCAAGAGGATTGTGGAAAATTGCAAGAGGATTTTGATAAATTGGAAGACTGGGCATCAAAATGGCAGATGAAATTTAATGTGGACAAGTGCAAGGTTATGCACCTAGGGAAGAACAACCCAAACTATGGTTACACGATGCAAGGTTCCACATTAGGAACCACCACCCAGGAAAAAGATTTAGGCATCATTGTGGATACCATGTTAAAACCCTCGGCCCAGTGTGCAGCGGCGGCCAAGAGAGCAAATAGAATGCTAGGTATGATAAGGAAAGGAATGGAAAATAAAACAAAGGATATTATATAATGCCTCTATATCGTTCCATGGTGAGACCGCACCTTGAATATTGTGTGCAATTCTGGTCGCCGTATCTTAAAAAGGATATAGAGTTATTAGAAAAGGTTCAGAGAAGAGCCACCAAAATGGTAAAGGGGATGGAAGGATACTCCTATGAAGAAAGGCTAAAAAGGTTAGGGCTCTTTAACCTGGAAAAGAGACGGCTGAGGGGAGATATGATAGAAGTCTATAAATTAATGAGCGGAGTGGAACGGGTAAACGTAGATCGATTGTTTACCTTATCAGAATATAGAAAGTCTAGGGGACATGCAATGAAGCTACAGGGTAAACTATTTAAGACTAATAAAAGAAAATATTTTTTCACTCAACGTGTAATCAAACTCTGGAATTTGTTACCGGAGGATGTAGTAAAGGCTGTTAGTGTAGCTGGGTTTAAAAAAAGGTTTGGACAAGTTCCTGGAGGAAAGGTCCATAAGCCATTATTAAGAAGGGACCCAGGATATCAATGCTTGAACCAATACAAGCATTGTGGAACCTGTGTCCCTTGGGGAAACTGCTAGGTACATATGACCTAGATTGGCCACTGTTGGAAACAGAATACTGGGCTTGATGGACCTTGGTCTGACCCAGTATGGCATATCTTATGTTCTTATGTTCGGTGGACCACAAGATACTCCTATCTCGCCTCGCTGAGAAGGGCATCCATGGCAACGCTCTAGCATGGTGCGCCTCATACCTGAGTAACAGATGGCAACATGTCCGCTCCGGCTCCTCATTATCAGACCCTTTCCCACTAGAAAAAGGCGTCCCGCAAGGGTCATCCCTCTCAGCCCTATTATTCAATATCTATATGCAGCCCATCTGTAGCCTTATCCGGTCCTTTAACATCAACTGCCTAGTATATGCTGATGATGTACTAATGTTCACCCTAATAGACACAGACCATCCAAACCTTGACCAGCTCTCCTCCTGCTTTAACGCCATCACAGACTGGCTACACAACCAAATGCTCAGAATAAATCTAAAAAAGACAGACGTCTTATTCATTGGAAGAGACCAGTCATTCACTCCCCCCTCATCAATCAAGGTGAACAACGCAGAACTCATCTCCAAGACAACAATCAAATACTTAGGCGTAACACTTGATCAGCACCTGGACATGCATGCTCATATAGACAATACCATCAGGACAATCTACCATAAATTACGGACACTACGCCTCATAAAGAACACTCTGGAACCAAACGACTTCAGAACAGTCTTCCAGGCCATAATAATGCCCCACTTCGACTACGCCAACTCCATCCTACTTGGCCTCCCAAAGAACTCGATAAACCCCTTGCAGCTTGCGATGAACACCGCAGCTAGAACCCTCTATGGAGCGTCTCGCAGAGATCATATCACCCCTATTCTGAAGAGCCTTCACTGGCTCCCTGTCCAATACAGGATCACATTTAACATCCTAACCATGACCTTTAAAGCAGTCAACTGTATCACCGCAACTACCCTGTCAGATCTGATTCAACCTACACCGGACAACAGATTAAGAAGAGCCACATCCTGCAATACCATCCTCCTTCCAAAAGCCATCACAAAATGCAACAAATCCACTAGGAAGCGTGCCTTTGCCTTGTTTGCCCCCTCATGCTGGAACTCCCTCCCAACAGAAATCCAGACCATAAACAACCTCCCTCAGTTCAGAAAAGCCCTCAAACAGCCCCTATTTGTACAACACTTCTGTAACTCCGACAACATCACCTAGACAGTATTACATGACCCTACAGTCTCTCAATCCAACGCCGAATAACCAATCCCCTAGGATAACTCTCCACCTCATCCAACCATCCCCTTTAGGGCCTGCATCATAAACTCAGCTATGTTACAATCCCCTTTTGTATATAATGTATAAAGTTCACCTGTTATCCATGTTTAAATTCCCTGTTTTATGTAAGTTCAATGTATGGCTGTTCCACATTGTACAAACCTGTTCATTGTAAACCGCGCTGAAGCCGAATAGTGCGGTATAGAAAAACATTAAATAAATAAATAAAATAAATAGAATAGTCTCCCAGTGGAGATAGTGGAGACAAGGACTGTATCTGAATTCAAGAAAGCATAAGACAAACATAGATCATCTCTAAAGGAAAAAAAAATAAGTTGGTATGGAAAAGCAGACTGGATAGCCCATATAGGACCAATATTCCAAGCAATTAATGTGGTTAGCAGAGTTGCTAACCACATTATTTGTGGTGAATGGGATATTCAGCGGCTGCTGCCTCTACACACAACGATTCTAACCATTTAGCATCAGGGCCCGCCTGGTTCGTTCCAGGATGGCACCGATCAGTAACCGGGCAGCATACCGCTTGTTGCTTCGGCTAAGCGGTATATCAAATTTCCAAATAAAGATAAAGCAGTGATATAGCAATATGCAGCAAAAGCCAGGTGCAGATAATCCTGGCCAAACTTTGCCACATATCACTAACTTGGCAGCGGCAGAATATCTCTGCTGCCTGGTTACCAATCGGCAAAAATGGCTAACCCAAATATTAAATGCTGGAACCAGATATCATCCTGGCATTGAATATCTGGGTTTAGATTTCAGCGCCAACAGCTAGCCAAGTTAGCAGTGCTAGCCACCAATGCTGAATACTAGGCCCATAGATTTTATCTGCCATATTTCTTCACACACATATATATATGATTCTGGAAATGGGGGAAACACACCATGTGTCACACTTCTAGTGTGCACTTCTCAGCTAGTTTAGGGCTCTTAACTGTTTTCTTTCTTTACTTGTGTGAAGCAAGAAGGCCCAGAGCCTTCCACTGCTTAAAGATTGTGGCACTTGGAATTTTCCAATTTCTACTACTACTTGGCCTACAGATTTGTCTGCTTTAGAGAGTGATTTAGCTTAGATATTCAACATGGATGGGGTGATCAGGAAGAAGGTCAGTCTACAGGACATGGGCTGGCTGCCCTTTTGAGCTATAAAGTAGCACTATATACTGTGGGCAAAGTTAGTCAAATGAACCCCTTTTTATATCTTACTTTGGGGATCTGGAGGCAGATTAGTGCAGAATTGTATATGTCAAGGTAAGGCTTCTCCCTTATTACCTTTCTTGTAGGTAATGCAGATGTGGCTGCAGCCCTTTTCTCTGAAGATATCAGCTACTAGACAGGTGCTGGGCTATAGTTTCAGAATCAGATTTGAAAGAAGGCTATTTAAATCATTTAAAGACCTATGTGATATGTATAACATCCTTGACCATACATGCTTTTTATATCTGTAGATGCAGAAAGTGACTGTTGATAAAGGTGCACTGTGTGAGGGGCTACAGTCTAGAAATGGCTTGGAAAAGTCTGACTCACCCAAGATCTAATACCAAACTTCTCTCTTCTTGCTATCTTGGTGTGAGAGAAGGAGATAGAGACTGATTCAAGGTTGAGCAGCAGATGGAACAATGATTTGCAGATTGAGATGAATGAACTCAACTGGCAGTAGATTTGGGGCCAAATTTCTAAAATATTGCTCTGTAACAAGAACTTATATATAACTTCTTCACAGGACCTACCAATATCCTATGCACTTCTCCAGGTTTACTGCTGCTAACTCAAATTGTTGGAGGGGCGGCAGCATGCCAGAAGATTACATGCATGTATGTTGGACCTGTGCGATGGTCCATATGTTCTGGGATGCACTGCATGATCAAATTCATGTAATTATACTGTATGGGTTAGAGTTTATAAAGGTTGATAGCATGTAGCCCAACAAAGACTGGATCAGACTGAGGTGGAAGCCCAAAGAAGCAGGAAGAAATGGCTGCCCTCCATCCTCACCAAAAAAATGAATAATTGAAATAGTTGAGTTTGTGACATAGGCTTTATATATGAAGTTTTAAAAGAATTGTAGATACCCAGCACTGATTTATACAAAACAGATTAGCCTTAATACAGCTCAATAAACAAGCTTTATACACGTACCTGAACCTGGGTTAGATATAAAGTATCTGATCATTGTACGCTGCATAAATGGTACTCTCCATAAACAGAACACAACAACATTGGCAGCTATAATACCTAGAGAAGACAAATACAGAATTAGTCAGTGTTAAGAGGAATGTAGGGCCCGAAATTCAAAGAGATTTATGCAGTTAGCAGACCTGCCAACTATATTAGAAGTGGTGACTGGGACATTCAGTGGCACTAACATTCCAGGAGTGGAGAGGAGGCAGCACCTGGGAATAACCGGGCAGTAGTGATATTTAGCTACTACCCAGCTATCCCTACACGGTGAAAGTTTGGCACCTTAAAGGCTGGCCTAACTTTCAACACAGAAACTAATCGGGCAGCAGCTGAATATCACCGCTGCCCAGCTAACCCAGATATTCAACGCAGCATTGAATATCCAGATCTTAAGTTCAGCAACGATGGCTAGCCGCTGCTGCCCCCCCCCCAATGTAGCATCTATTTCACAGGTGGAAAACCAAGATATTTTGCTTAACAGACTGCTTTATTCTGGAGCTTGACTGATTTCCTATCGGGACTAGCTGGCTCACAGTCTTTTTCATCTATCTGAAATATAAATTAGCAACAAAAATGAAGTTCCATGATACTAAGGAAAGAAATGCCCATGAAATTGTCACAACTAAGATTATATTAAAGGCTTTTAATGAAAATTATTTTATGTTGTTTGGGAAATAAATTCATAATAGAAAAGTTCTGATAGTGAACCAGTTCTGACCATTTCACTTCAAGTATCTACAGCAGTGGTTCTCAAACCTTTTTGTACCGTGACGTCTTTTACCATTGGTCAACTTGTGGTGACCCCCAATGATAAAATCAAATGTGTCTCTCTTCCTTTGTCGCTGTAATCATTTGTTGAATTATTAATATATTATAGGCCTTTGCAATATGTTTTTATCTATAAAATTTACTTATTTAAACCACAATAACAAGTAACAATAATTGATTTCAAAATTATGATGATTTTGTAGTCAAATCACTAATATGAAATAAAATTATTTTTTCTACCTTTGTTGTCTGACCAATTTATTCTTTGATCATGCTGGTCCCAATATGAGTCTTCTGCTTTCCTGTCTTCTCTTAGCTCTCTTTCTGTGGACTATGGTCCATCTGCCATTTCTTATCTCTTCTTTCATTTTCTTCACTTCTTTCCATCAGCCTATTTCCAGTCCCAGTAACCCCCCCCCCCCCCCAGTATCAGCCCCTTTCCAATCCTCACTCCCAGTACCTACCAATGTCTACTTGCACTCCCATGACTGCCACTGGTGTCCATTCCCTTCCAGTCCCCCTCCTTTCTCACTGACCAGTCCCTTCTAGTACAAATACCATGGCAGCCCCTCTCAGATCCACTCCCTTCCAGTTCCATTCTCCCATCCCCTCATATCAGCCCATTTGTAGCCTTAGCCCCCAGTTTTCTTCCAGGGACAGCAGCTCTATCCTCCCCTCCCCACAATCAGCCCATTCCCAGTCGAAGCCCCCAATCAGCTCGCTTCCAGTGCTAGTCCCCCCTCAACCCCATTACCAGTGCTAGGCTCCCCTAATCAGCCTATTACCAGTCCTACCCCCCCCCCATCAGTCCATTACCAGTCCTAGCCTCCCTGATCAGCTCATTTCCAATGCTAGCCCCCCATCAGTCCATTACTAGTCCTACCCCCCTATCAGTACATTACCAATTTATTTATTTATTTATTTATTTAGTTTACACTTATATACCGCTACTTCCAGCGATCAGCAGCGGTTTGATTACAACTGTGGGATATGTCAAATCAAGACAGGAAAATTGGATCATATACATAGATTTAGGGTTAGGCACAACATGCAGGGTTAGACACTTCAAAAATTAGGTTTACAATATTTACATAATTACAGTTCTCTATTAGTTACGTTTACACAGGTCGGCATTTACACAGTTCTCTATTTTTTACATTTATACAGGTCGGCATAATGGTTTCACTTTTTACATCAGGTTATAGTGACATTCGAAAAGATGAGTTTTTATTTTCCTTCTAAAGTCATTTATGTCTTTTATAGCTCGCAGTTCATGTGGTAGATGATTCCAGGTTATCGGGGCGGCTGAGAATGAGAATGCTTTGTTGCTGGTGCTTGTTTTTACTGATCTGATATTGTTAGGAACTTGTAATGTGTTAGAGTTAATAGTTCGCCTGTCTCTGTTGGTAGGTTGTTTGTTGATCAGTGTTGAGAGGAATGAGGGTGCTATGTCATGTATGAGCTTGAATGTGGTTACCAAAGTTTTGTATTGTATTCTGGCCACAACTGGTAACCAATGTAGATCCTAACCCCCCCTTTGATCAGTCCATTCCCAGTCCTAGCCTTCCCTAATCAACCCATTATCAGTCCTAGCCCCCCCATCTGCCCATTATAATCCTAACTTGCACTGTCTCCTCCCTCTGTCCAGCATTTATCCCCATCTGTCCAGTATGTCCCCGTCTCTTCCCTTTGTACATGTCAGCCCCCCTCCCTCCCTCCATCCATCCCTCCATGTCAGCCCCCCCTCTGTCCATGTCAGCCCTCCTTCCATGTCAGCCCCCTCCCACCCTCCATCCATCAGCTCTCCCCTCCCTCCATGTCAACCCCCCTGTCCAAGTCAGCCCCCCTCCCTCCCTCCCTCCATGTCAGCCCTGTTGCAATTTCCCTGCCCCCTCCTCCCCTCTCCCTGTCTGCATACTACTGCCCTATTCTTCTGCAGCCGCTGCTCCCTGCCTCTTAGGGAACTGCGGCTGTGCCTGCTGTGAGTGAAGCCGTTGCGGAGCCTTTCTCTGTCTCGACGGGCTCCGTGCAGCATGCCATTGTCCTGCCTCCAAAGAAAGTGGTAAACAACTTCATTTGGAGGCGGGACAATGCTGCACGGAGTCCATCGAGAGACAGAAAGGCTCCGCAATGGCTTCACTCACAGGCACAGCTGCGGTTCCCTAAGAGGCAGGGAGCCGCGGCTGCAGAAGATTGGAGTCTGTCAGTTTGCCGCTGCCGAGAAGCAGACTTGGCAGCGGCAGCAACTTGTGCGTTTTTTTTTTTTTTTTTTTTTTTTTAACAGCGGAGTGAGGTGACCCCCGCTGAATTCTGTGGCGACCCACAGGTTGAGAACCACTGATCTACAGGAAGAGCACCATGTCTTTCATAAAAATGAAAGGAGTATGGGATATCAGTGCCTACAGGCTAATGGATTAACTGGTAATTTTGGAAAAATATTATCTCCAGGAACAAGCAGGAATGTAGTCTTCACATATGGGTATCATCGGTACAGATGGAGCCTGCGCGGGAACGCTCCCCAGCGTCCAATCAGAACGCTTTTGGGAGCATCCCTCAGCACATGCGTGCTGCCTTCCTGCCTTTCCAACTGTCCCTCTTCAGTTCTTCATTTTCCGCGGAGCTGACAGCACACATATCCTGTCACTGCAGAAAATTTCTTCTTTAATCTTGTTTTCTTGTGGTTGCGTTTGCCTCCGCACGACGCCTACCGGTACCGCCGGTTCTTTTCTTTTTTTTAAAAAAAGAACAAATTCTGAATTGTTTCTATTCAGAAACTTTTCTTTTTTGGTCCTAGTCACCATTTTGGGCACTAGGCCCCATTTTTTCCTTAAAGATGGAAAAACCAGCTAGTGGTTTTAAAAAATGCACTAAGTGTGGCGGTACCATTTCCGTCACCGACATCCATGACTGGTGTCTTAAATGTTTAGACCCTGACCATTCTCCATCTGAGTGTTTCAAGAGGAAGACAGAACCTGGCTGCAAAGCTCAGTAGACTCTTTTCTTCGGAAGCCAGGTCCATTGTATCGACGCCTTCAAGAGCCCCTTCTTCATCCCATGGATCTCAGGTAACTAAACATAAAAGCTGGTCCCCAAAGGTTAGCTCTCCTGCAAAGCAACGAGAGGCGAATGGCATTGCCCTTGAGGGAACCACACTGGCAAAACAGCCTCGGCGGGAGGCTTCGTCCTCCAAAGCATCAATGGGGTTCCACCAGGATGTTCGAGGCCTTGGCCTCAACAGAATTACTGGTGCCACGCTCAGGGGGTCCCAGCCGCCTTCACCGGTACCCAGGCATCGGCAGCGTCGATAGACCAGAGATTCCTCGCTATCGAGCGCAGTATTGCAGCTCTCCTTACAGCTGCGGTACCGTTGACACCGAAGGTTCAATGGGCGCTGGTACCGGCACAGATATCGGTACCGGCACCAGTGGGAATCCTTCCCATGCCATCTTTACCTGGCATTGAAAAATCGGTACCGGATTAACTCGGTACCAACTTCGATCGATACCGGGATCGTACCTTACATGAACATCGTGATCAGAGATACTTCAAATCCCCCGATACCGTTGATTCCGATAATTCTGCCGGTACCAGAGTTTTTCTACCGGAAGACACTTCTCCCCAACGCAGAATGTCGCCTCCAGAGGACATGTCTTTTCAGGATTTTATTCGTGATGTTGCCAAAGGCCTTTCAATCACGGTAGCTCCTGAAAAGGAATCTACAGCAAAGGAATTGCAAATTCTCCAATATCACTGGTCAACATTGAAATCATTACTGACTTTAAAAGGCCCTAATCTGTAGTATTTTGGTGAGTTGAACATGAATATAACATTTAAAAAAATGTATTGACTCTCGTTTTGAAGATACTGCAAATAAGCCTTGGATGTAATATTGCACCACATTGCGTAATACCAGCATGCACACATCATCCAGAGTTGATTGCATCATTTTCTGATGCAATGCAGACAGCTGCTGAAGCCATCTGACGTCAGCAGTGTACTATACGCAGTCGGAAAGGAAAGTAATCTGGTATTCTGTTCCAATCTTGAAAGCCTCATGAATGCCTTAAAAATCACTCATGACCCACAAGACTGGAGACTATTTATAGACTCTTCGAAACTGAGTCTGAAGGCTGTGCTTTTGAACAATGGAAACCGTCTTCCAACTATTCCAGTAGCGCATGCCATCCACATGAAAGAGACATACGATAATGGAAGTCAGTAGATGCTTTAAGTTAACTATAACAAGTACAGCTGGCACCTCTGTGGTGACTTGAAGGTAGTTGCCCTTTTAATGGGACTGCAGCAGGGATATATAAAATACATGTGTTTCTTATGTGAGTGGGATAGCCGAGCAAGGGATTGGCACTACTTGCGGAAGGAATGGAATGGCAGACAAAATGTAACAGTTGGAGAGAAGAATATCCAGCACCCAGCTCTGGCTGAGGCTCACAAAATCCTGCTACCACCCCTTCACATCAAACTAGGTTTGATGAAAAACTTCGTGAAGGCCATGGACCGCACTTTGCCAGCTTCCCGATACCTGTATGAAAAATTCCCTCGACTCAGCGAAGCAAAGATTAAAGAGGGAGTTTTTGTGGGTCCTCAGATTCGAGAGCTCTTCAAAGATGATCGGTTCAACAACTTGCTGCAGGGTGATGCGAAACCAGCATGAAATGCTTTTCGCCTAGTGTCAACAAACTTTCTCTGGAACTACAAGGAACTAGTAGAAGACATGCTGATGCAGTATCAGAAACTTGGCTGCAATATGTCTCTAAAGATCCATTTCCTTGATTCCCATCTCAGTTTCTTTCCTGACAACTGTGGTATGGTTAGTGATGCAAGCTATGACACTCCCACATCTGGATTACTGCAACATAATCTACCATGGACTACCAGCCACAAAGACCAACCCCCTCCGAACTGCATTGAACACCACAGCAAGAATCATTCAGAGAGCAAAGAAAAGTGACCACATCATCCCAATTCTAAGAGATCTCCACATACTACCCTTCGAAGCAAGAACTAAATACAAATCCATCCTACTCATCCACAAAGCCATCCACCAAGCACCGGACACCCAGCTTCGCACCCTGCTGACCCGTCCAACCCACGGCAAAACAACTAGACAGGCCTCCAGCAACTACCTCACCGTCCCCCACAAAAGAACCAAATGCTCTCAACGGACAAACAACCGAGCCTTTGAACTTTATGCACCGTCCCTATGGAACTCTCTACCAAGCCACCTCAGAAACATTGACGATCTCCTGTCATTCAGAAAACAGCTAAAAAACATCCTATTCCAAGAATATTTCAAGACAACTCCCACCAAAAAATGCACCAACCCCTGAACTCACCTATCATGAACCTCTGAGCGATATCCGCTCTCTACTGTCCATGTCTAAAGTCTGTCTATTGTTGAAATCATCATTGTTGCTTACCTGGTGATGGCCCCACCCTGATACTTAATTTTCCCCACCCTTATATGTAACACCGCTTTGACCCGGTGAAAAGCGGGATATAAATACAGTTAAATAAATAAATAAATAAAATGAACAAGGCGAACGTTTTCACCAGGATATCGCAACGATGGAGCAAAGATACCAAGGAAAATGGTCCACTACAATGCTGGCTGACTACTGCTGGACACTCCCCAGAGAAGCTCCCGAACAGCTGTATAAGACAGGCGAAAAAATCTATGAAGTAGTCTATGACTTGGTTTTTTACAGGTATTAACCTAAGACCTATTATATTTACTATTGACATGCATTTCGTGATGTAAACATTAATTCTTGTAGATTACAAAAAAACTAGAGCCAACTTTGCAATTTCACTGTCATATTCATGTTCAGCATATAAAAATTGATAAGAAATGACTATTTTTATTTCAGTAACATGACTTTTGTAAAGATTTGTTGACCAGTGTATCCTAAGGCTCCAAAGGTAGCAGCCACTCTGCCCATTCATGAAATTCTTCATGATTTGATGCTCAGAATGTGGGAGACACCTTTGACCACATCTCCTCATTCTAGGAGGCTTGATACCACATATCAAGTTCCACTATGTCCTGGATTTCAAAAGATTCAGCTGCCACACCATTCAATGGTGGTGGAGTCAGCCATGCGTAGGATGAAAAGTGCAAAGAGACATGCATCCAATCCTCCAGGTCGTGAATGCAGGACTCTTGCTGCTTTTGGACGTCGAACCTTTCAGGCTTCCATGCTTTCAGCTAGGATCAACTCATATATTTTAAATATGGGAATGTTCCTCAAAGAGGTCACAGGAGATTTGGAGCTTATGAGCCCACTTCTCCCAGATGACAGACGACAAGACTTCCTTACGCTTGTAAGGCATACTCAAGATGTCTCCAAGTTTGTGAATCGTGCAGCCTTTGACTGCATCAGCAGAACCTCTGCTATTGCCATTGGTGCACGACAGATTGCCATCAGACTTGGAGATTTGGGTAACAGATAAATTAGGCAACATCCCTTGCACAGGAGAAAACCTCTTTGGCAAGAATTGGCAGGAAAAGGCTAATGAGATAGATGCTTACAATATCACCTGAGATAGATTGTCAAAATCTACAGCCACTCCAGCCAAAAAGAAACCCTATAAAAAACCCTCTTTCAGCAAAAAGGGGAAATTTTATCCATCCTATACCCAGAAAAGCCAAGCTCACGGTCAGTTGCCCAAAGGGGACAACAGCAGCAATTCAAACAGCAGAAGAAGCCAAAAGGCCCGAGAGCTCAACCAGCTCCGCAAGTTCAGCCCCCTCAAGGGCTTTGACTCCTTCCTAGAGAGCTTAGCCTTCCTGCCTCTGAGGGGTCCAGAACACCTAAATATTCCAGGCAGGCTGTGTCATTTTGCCAACAGATGGCACCAAATAACAGCAGAAAACTTGACTCTGTCCATTTTAGGAGAGGGGTACAAGTTTCATTTTCACAGCATGCCCCCTCCTACAAGCCCATGTTCCCTGTAAAATAGTTATCTCCAAGTTATAATGCCCTGTTCAATGTAATTTCAGTTTGTTCAATGTAAACCGCACTGATGCAGAATAGCGCGGTATATAAGAGAATGTAAATAAATAAATAAAATAAAATAAAATAAAATCCTAAGGCAGTTCAATTCCCAGACCTCTGCAGACAATCTGCTGAATCACGAGGTCTCAACACTTCTTGCCCAAGGGGCAATAGAGGAAGTACCCATCCTCCAGCAGGGTACAGGGTTCTACTCCCCCTATTTTCTTATTCCAAAGAAAATAGGGGGACACAGACCCATTCTAGACCTCAGAGAATTCAACAAATACCTGTTCCGAGAGAAGTTCAAAATGATTTCTCTAGGAACTCTTCTGCCATACCTTAAAAGTCAGGATTGGCTTTGCTCTCTAGACTTACAGGACGCATATACTCACATCTGATCCATCCATATCATAGGAAATTCTTAAGATTCCTTTTCAAGGGAAAACATTTCCAATACAGGGTTCTTCCCTTTGGTCTGGCTTCTGCACCAAGAGTTTTCACGAAATGCATGGCAGTAATAGCTGCATTCCTGCGAATGCTAGGGATATTCATCTTCCCTTACTTGGACGACTGGCTCATTCGAGCCCCCACGAGTGCAGAAGCCAGCTCTACACTGTCTCGCACAATGCGAATCCTCCAATACTTGGGATTGGTAATAAACTTGCCAAAATCCCAACTTGTTCCTTCCTGGTCTCTGGAGTTTATAGAAGCCTGTTTAGATACCAGACAGTCAAGGGCTTTCCTTCCACAGGCCCAGTGTCTTCGCATAGTGCAACTAGCTTCTCAAGCAGCGGGAAAATCCTCCCTAACTGCTCGAAAACTGCTACAGTTACTGGGACACATGGCATCCACAGTTCATGTAGTTCCCTATGCTCACCTTCACATGCGAGCAGCCCAGTGGACCCTATCCACACAGTGGACACAGGCCATAGGACGTCTGTCAGACAAGATATCAAACTCTCATCAACTGATCTTGTCCCTTCAATGGTGGCAATCACTGGAGAATCTTTTAGAGGGGCCTCCTTTCCAACAACCCCTATTCCAGGCCACCCTAACAACAGATGCATCACAGGTGGGTTGGGGAGCACACCTGCATCATCTCTCTACCCAGGGCACCTGGACTCTACCGGAGGCTTGTCTTCACATAAACCTCCTAGAGTTAAGAGCAATCTATTTAGCTCTTCGAGTATTCCATGCCCAGCTCAGCTACAAGACAGTCCTAGTCCAAACGGACAATCAAGTAGCCATGTTCTATGTGAACAAGCAGGGCGGAACAGGCTCTCTGTCGTTATGCAACAAAGCTTTACGACTTTGGGCCCTCGCCAGAGAGCATCAAATCCACCTTCTCGTGGTATATCTTCCAGGCATTCAAAACCTTTGGGCAGACAAACTCAGCCGAGTACTGCTGCCTCATGAATGGTCTCTCCACCTAGACCAGGTGACAAAGATATTTCACATCTGGGGGACTCCAGACATAGACCTCTTTGCAAGTCCATTGAATGCCAAACGTCCCCGGTTCTGTTCCAGGATTCCGGCTCACAATTGCCAGGCAAGGGATTCCTTCCTCCTTCACTGGGGTCAGGACTCCCTCTATGCCTTCCCACCTATTCCCCTCATCCCCAAAACACTCTTCAAGCTTCAGAGAGGCAGAGGTCGTATGATCCTCATAGCGCCACGGTGGCCACGCCAAAAGTGGTATCCCCTGCTTCTACATCTCTCTCAAGCTGCGCCTCTGGAGTTAGGGTGTGCTCCAGATCTCCTTTCCCAAGAGAGCAGGACCCTATGGCACCAGAATCCCCAGTCCCTGCATCAGAAGGACTGGGGTTTCTAGTCTCACAGGTGCTCCTTGTGGTCTTGGGCAAGCCTCTTAACCCTCCATAGCCCATGTTCCCTGTAAAATAGTTATCTCCAAGTTATAATGCCCTGTTCAATGTAATTTCAGTTTGTTCAATGTAAACCGCACTGATGCAGAATAGCGCGGTATATAAGAGAATGTAAATAAATAAATAAATAAAATATATGGTGTTCCCAGAAGGGGTTAAACCCCCTGGTGATACCTTTAGAAGCGATACTAGAGTATCTACTTCATTTATCAAATTCTGGTCTAAAGACCAATTCAGTAAGAGTCCATCTTAGCGCAATTACAGCTTCCTATAAGCCTCTAAATAGACAACCAATTTCCTCTCTATTAACAAAACCTCCCATCAAACCACCACCGGTGGCATGGGAATTAAAAATAAGAACATAAGATATACCATACTGGGTCAGACCAAGGTCCATCAAGCCAAGTATCCTGTTTCCAACAGTGGCCAATCTAGGTCATACGTACCTAACAGTTTCCCCAAAAGACACAGGTTCCACAATGCTAGTACTGGGTCAAGCATTGATATCCTGGGTCCCTTCTTAATAATGGTTTATGGACCTTTCCTCCAGGAATTTGTCCAAACCTTTTTTAAACCCAGCTACACTAACAGTCTTTACTACATCCTCCGGTAACAAATTCCAGAGTTTGATTGCACGTTGAGTGAAAAAATATTTTCTTTTATTAGTCTTAAATAGTTTACCCTGTAGCTTCATTGCATGTCCCCTAGTCTTTCTATATTCTGATAACGTAAACAATCAATCTACGCTTACCCATTCCACTCCGTTCATTAATTTATACACTTCTATCATATCTCCCCCTCAGCTGTCTCTTTTCCAGGTTAAAAGAGCCCTAACCTTTTTAGCCTTTCTTCTTAGGAGTATCCTTCCATCCCCTTTACCATTTTGGTGGCTCTTCTCTGAACCTTTTCTAATATCGCTATATCCTTTTTAAGATACGGCAACCAGAACTGCACACAATATTCAAGGTGCAGTCTCACCATGGAATGATATAGAGGCATTATAATATTTTTTGTTTTATTTTCCATTCCTTTCCTTATGATACCTAGCATTCTATTTGCTCTCTTGGCCGCCGCTGCACACTGGGTGGAGGGTTTTAACATGTCATCCACGACGACGCCTAAACCTTTTTCCTGGATGGTGGTTCCTAACCTGGAACCTTGCATCGTGTAACCATAGTTTGGGTTGTTCTTCCCTAGGTGCATAACTTTGCACTTGTCCACATTAACTTTCATCTGCCATTTGGATGCCCAGTCTTCCAATTTATCAAGATCATCTTGCAATTTTCCACAATCCTCTTGGGTTTTAACAACTTTAAATAGTTTTGTGTCAACCTCACTCGTTATTCCGTTTTCCAGGTCATTTATGAATATGTCAAAAAGCAGCGGACCCAGCACAGATCCCTGGGGTACACCACTATTCACCTTTCTCCATTGGAAAAATTGGCCATTTAACCCTACCCTCTGCTTTCTATCTTTTAACCAGTTCCTGATCCACAATAGTACACTGCCTCCTATCCCATGACTCTTTAGTTTTTCCAAAAGTCTCTGATGAGGGACCTTGTCAAAGGCTTTCTGAAAGTCCAGATAGACTATATCATCAGACTCACCTTTGTCCACCTGTTTATTCACACCTTCAAAAAAACATAACATAAGATCTTCCTTGTCTAAAGCCATGTTGGCTGTCTCCCATTAGGCCATGACTATCTACATGCTGAGTAATTTTATTCTTTATGATGGTTTCTACCATTTTTCCCGGTACTGGCGTCAGGCTCACCAGGTCTGCAGTTTCCCGGATCACCCCTGGAACCCTTTTTAAAAATTGGTGTTACATTGGCAATCCTCCAATCTTCAAGTATTAGAGATGATTTTAATGATAGTTCACAGATTACTAATAGCAGGTCTGCAATCTCATATTTCAGTTCTTTCAACACCCTTGGATGTATACAATCCGGCCCAGGTGATTTGCTACTTTTCAGTTTATCTAATAGTTGTAATACATCTTCCCCATGTATTGATATTTCCTTCAATTCTTCCACACCTTAAATACCACTTCAGTCATGGGTAACATCCCTACATCTTCCTCAGTAAAGACCGAAGTTCTCGGGCAGCTCATGAAACCGCCCTTTGAACCTTTAGCCACTACTACCCTGAAGTTTTTGTCCTGGAAGGTCATCTTCCTAATTGCAATCACCTCTGCACGTCGCATTAGTGAATTGCAAGTGTTAGTGGCTGATCCTCCTTACACTAGGTTTCACCATGATAAGGTTGTCCTCAGAACTCATCCACACTTTATGCCAAAGGTGGTTTCGTCTTTTCATTTAAATCAGTTGATTTATCTTCCTGTATTCTTTCCGAGGCCTCATGCCTCTAATGCAGAGAAGAACCTTCACAGTTTGGACTGAAAGAGAGCCTCAGCTTTTTATCTACAAAGAACACAGCAACATAGAAAGTCTTCTCAACTTTTTATTGCTTTTGATGCTAGTCATTTGGGACTTCCAGTCTCCAAGAGGACTTTATCCAAATGGATTGCACAATGCATAGCCTTTGCTTAAGAGAGTAAGAGTCTTCCTCTTCAAGGCCATGTCACAGCTCATAATGTGAGAGCCATGTCAACCTCTATGGCTAACCTTCACTCTGTATCTATTGATGACATTTGTCGAGCAGCCACCTGGGCTTCGGTACATACCTTAATAGCCCACTACTGCCTAGATAAAGCCTCCCATCGGGATGCCTTCTTTGGCCAAGTTGTTCTTCAAAATCTCTTTCAGACCTAATTCAACTCCTACCCACCAACCCTGGTGGGATGGCCCACCTTACAATAGGTGGCAGCTTCCTGTGGTTATCTCCCTAGCATCTTCAGCTAGGGAGTCCCCATATGTGAAGACTACATTCCTGCTTGTTCCTGGAGATAGCGTAGTTACTCACCTGTAACAAGTGATCTCCGGGAACAGTAGGAATTTAGTCTTCAGAACCCACCCACCTCCCCTAGGATCTTTCTGTCTCTTTCCTCTCTCCCTCTATCCTTTCACTCAGCTACAAACTTAACTGAAGAGGGACAGTTGGAAAGGCGGGAAGGCAGCGCGCATGTGCTGAGGGATGTTCCCAAAAGCGTTCCTACTGGACGCTGGGGAGCGTTCCCGCGCAGGCTCCGTCGGTACCGACGATACCCATATGTGAAGACTAAATTCCTGCTGGTCCCGGAGATCACCTGTCACAGGTGAGTAACTACGCTTTACTGCTGAGCAAATCATCAGTGGAGTGATAGCAATGATTCCCTCTTCAGGTCCACATGAGCCACGAACAATATCTAGTCTATAGATAAGGCTAATTTTCACATTTAGCAAAGCTGCTTCCCTGTAACAGGTATTTTCCACAAGCAAAGGATAGCAGCAGCACACTAGTGTGTGTCATCATTGCTCAACATCAGAACTCAACACTTCCCTCAGAGTTCAGAACTGGTGTAAAGTTTTGAGCACAACAGAGTCCTCAGTCCCCTCAATTCAATATTTCAAGTAGTAATGCAGTTCTCAGGGAGGTGGGATTGTGTGCCTGATCAATCCTGCTGACTATAGAGAACATTTCTACAGACACACAATTACTTTCTTTGTCAACAAGTAGGATTGACTCAGCACACAAGTAGACGACTGCCAAGCTCAGGATCACTCCATAGAAAGCGCCATATCTGCCATCATTTTACTGTTATTTGGCCTATCCAGTCTGTCAATTCATGCCATCTATTAAGCTCTACAATCCCTTTTTTCCCTTACAGCTCCTTTGTGTTTGCCCCATGCTTTCTTGAATTCAGATGTAGACCTCATCTCCACTGGGAGACTATCCACCACATGTACCACTTTTTCTGAAAAGACACAAGCACGATTTTTGAAAGGCAGTTAAATGGTTTGCCCCTCTTCTCCTTTACGCCCCAATGGTAACTGTATAGCTTCAGGGATGTCAGGGGCATTCCGGGGAGGAGCAGAGGCAGTGACAGTCCTTAACCAGGCAGCAGCGACATTGCATGTTGCCCAGTTAGGGACATGCAGCTAAATGATAGGCAAGGAAAACCTATTGCAGATTCCGGGCATGTGCAGTAAACCCGGATATTCAATGCCAGAGCCACATATGATCCCAGCATTGAATATCCAGGGTTATGGGTCGAAGGGTATGGCTATGCACCGTGGCGGCACATAGCCTGCCCAAATGAATATCGGGCCCATATTTCTTTAGATTACTTATGAATCAATCCCCTTTCACCTTCATCCTATACACCTTATTCCACAGTGTTCGTTCAGTTTAAAGAGGCTCTCCTATGCATTTATGACACTGAGCTATTTAAATGTCTCTATCATGTCTCCTCCTCTCATATTTCTTCCGAAGTACAACTACTGAGATCTTTAAATCTTTCCCAAATACTTTACGACAAAGAACATTAGCCATTTTAGTAGACACCCTTCTGCAGGAACTCCATCCTGTTTATGTCCTTTCAAAAGTGCAATCTCCAGAATCACCTACAGTATTCCAAAGAAGGTTTCACCAGAGACTTATAACAGAGGCCTCATTACCTCTTCTTTCTGCTGGTTATTCCTCTTCCTGTGCACCCAAGCATCCTTCTGGTTTTTGCTGTCAACTTTCCTACCTGTTTGAACACTGTTGTAGTTGTTATGGAAGGACAGACTAGATAGGCCATGTGGTGTTTTTCTGTCGTCATTTTTCTATGTTTCTATCAGAAACAAGAACCCCAGGTCCTGATTTTTCATGCACAGATTTACTTCACCCCTATACCGTACTACTCCCTTGGACCTTTGCAGCCCAAATGCATAACTCGGTAATTTTTAGTATTAAATCTCAGCTGCTAAATTCTTAATCATTCTTCAAGCTTCTCTAGATCCTTCCTCATGTTATCTTCACCTCTCCGAGTGTCTACCCTTTTGCAGATTTTGCTATCACCCTCAAAGAAGCAACTCTTGCCCAACAGCCCTTCTGCAATATTCCTTACAAAATTGTTAAAAAGAATCAGAACATGGACAGATCACTGCAACATATCGTCTCCCATTCAACCAATTTCTCCCAGTCAGTTCACTTTAAGGTCTATCCCTAGGATGCTCAATTTATTTATATGTTGCCTGTATGGAACCGTGTCAAAGACTGTTGAAATCTACGTACAAAGTCAAGAACATGGAGAAGGAACCCTTTAAAAGAGTACATAACAAAAACCAAGAAATGGAAGTAGACACTTTACATGCTTGTGGCCTGTGTCTACCTCCATTTTTTTGCTTTTTGAAATCTAAGTATACCACATCTAGCTCTCTGTCTCGTTTCAACTCTCTGGTCACGCAAAGAAATTAATCAGATTCATCTGACAAGAACTGCTTCTAGGAAAACCATACCGACTCAGATCCTGCTGTCCAGAGGATTCTAGAAATTTCATTAGACTCTGTTTTAGCAGTGCTTCCATTAATTTACTCACAACTGACCTGTAGTTTCCAACCTCCTCATTTCCACTTTTGTGCAGAGAGATGGCATGCACCTTTCTCCAGTCCTCCTGAACCACCCCCAACTCACTGAAAAGGTTAAACAGGAGAGCTGCCAGAACTTCCCTAAGATTCCTCAGTACCCTTAGATGTATCCCATTCAGCCACATCGCTCTGTCTTTTAGTTTAGCTAGCTCAAGAACACAATCTTCAGAAAATCATTCAAAATATGCCTCATTTTAGATGCTTTTTGTGTGAGTTTTCTGAGATTGCACTCCGAGTCTTTCAACTGTGTACACGGAATAGAAATATTTGTTAAGTAACTACACTTTATCCTCATCATCTTCACATTCCTTACTTTCAACTTTTGAGTCTGATAATAGTACTTTTGCACTTCATTCTTTCACTAACATTTAAAAAATGTCTTGTTCTCCCATTTTATTGCATTGGCTATTTTTCTTCCATTTGTACATTTGCGTTCCTGGCTATTTTCTCAATTTCTCTTAGCTTTCCAGATAGTGTTGCTTGCCTTCGTCTTCTATTTTATGAAAGCCACCCTCTTTTTTTCCCTACTTTTTCAGCTACTTTTCGAGAAGTATAGTGGCCACTGTTCCCCTGTACATTTACTTACTTTCCTAAAAAAAGCTTTGTTTCCCTTAAAATATCTCCTTTCAGTTTTACCCATAACTTTTCGACATACCACATCTATTCCCATCCAACTAACTCTGAAGTATTCCCCAACATGACAAAGTCTAAAGTTCTAAAGTCTTTTGAAAGAACCATAATTGCCCTTATCCTAATACTGAACCACACCATTTAATGATCATTGAATGTGAGATGATTATCCACTCTAGCATCAGAAATTCCCCATTCGTTAGCACCAGGTCAGTATGGCTCCCTCCACAATGGGTTCAGTTATCAGTTGCGGGAATAGTTCTTTCAGGGGTAGATTCTACAAATAGGTTAGTTTTGAGCATGCCATAACATAGGTGTCTGAAAAGAGTGGGCCATAGGGGCTCTGGCCCCACCAAAAATCATGGCCAGCAGGCAGCAGGTTGCCCATGTGGATCCCATCCCCCATAGGCAGAAGAGTGAGATTAGACACAATTGTAGCAAAGACCCTTCCTGTCTGACCATGGGAAATTAGATCTCCATGGACTAACAGGAAAGGTTTTTGCCGCAATCGTGGCAACTCTTTTTTCCCGCAGCTGATGGGATCCCCATGGAAAGCCTGCTACCTGCCAGCCGCAATCATAGCAAGAACCTGTCTGCCTAATAACATTTAATACAATGAGGCATTATTCATGGCTTAATGAGTCCATCTTGATGTCACATATCATAGAAACCTCTCTTCATTATCTTCAATTATATCCATTAAAAAAAACTAATTCAATTTATCATCTCCTTTAATCAATTCTTCACTAATATTCTATCAATTTCAAAGATTCCCAAAGAGCTTGCAAAAAAATATTATATTATAACCAAAGAATAATACTACTAAGTATCCCTCCAAGGGTATCAAAAATGACCTCATGGTTCTGGAACAGAAGGTGAAGCTGATAGGTGCAGAGATTTATTTATTTAGACAGTTTTGTATACCGCCTTATCCTTCAATCAAAGTGGTCACAACACAATTGGGGGATACAATTAGCACGCGGGGATATGAGACACATACACTAATACTTACAGGGAACATGGGCAATGGAGGGTTAAGTGGCTTGCCCAAGACCACAAGGAGCATCTGTGGGACTAGAAACCCCAGTCCTTCCGGCCCAAGGTTGCTGTCCTCTAGTGGGATTTGAACCCCCGACCTTCCAGCCTGAAGTACCTTGCCCCAACCACTAGGCTACTCCTCCTCCCAGATGACATTCCTGTTGAGGGTAAAGGCCGAGGAAGGGAAGCTCGCAACCCACAGTTGAATGGGTCGCTGTGTTGAATGGTGTCATCAAGAGCGTTTTGGTTTCCTGGACCATGGGACAATGGGACGATGTTCCAAGGGCTGCAGAGGTGGTGTCAACCTATCAAGAAGAGACAAAGCGTCTTCCACAGCAGACTGGCTAACCTGTTGAAGAGGGTCTTTAAACTAGGTCTGTTGGGGATGGGTGAAGAAAGCACTCAGGTAAGTAAAACATTAAAATACCTCTTTAAAATGGGTAAAAGAAGCAACATCTGGAAAGCAGTGGACATAAATGCCTATAACATGGGAAATAAGATTCCAGATATTGAGGCTTTAATGGAAGCAGCTGAAGTAGTGGCAGTTGCGGAGACATGGTTCACGGACAACCATGACTGAGATGTAATTATCCCAGGCTATATTTTATTCAGGAAGAACATGGTAGAAAGAAGGGAAGGAGGAGTGGCACTATATATAAAAAAATAACATTAAAACTATAGAATTACAGGGCTTAAAAGGAAGCAAGGAAGTAGTGTGGGTTAAACTAGAAAGAGGGAATGGGAGGTACTGTGGGTTAAACTAGAAAGATGCATTGGCATGATACACAGATCATCTTCACAGGGAGAAGAAGTGGACAGAGATTTAATATAAGATATATGCAGTATTGCGATGAAAGGAGAAGTGCTAATGACAGGTGATTTCAACATACTGCACGTTGATTGGCACATCCCTGCTGTGGTGTCAAATAGAAGTAAGGAGATCCTGGATTCTCTACAGGGAGAACTATTCTGGCAATCGGTAGCAGAATCCACACGTGAAGGAGCCATATTGGACTTGGTGTTTAACAATGGGAAAAGTGATTCTAATGTTATAGTGGGAGATCATCTCACATCCAGAGAGCACCAGATGGTGTTGTTCAGTATTAGGACTAAGGCTGATTAAGACACTTGCTTTTTAATGGACTTTGACTTGAGGAAAACTAACTTTGCCAAGAAGGGACAATACTTCAAGGAGTTGTCAGCGGGATGGTAACAGCTGAGGGATGTAGAAAAGCAATGGGCAAAACTGGAAAGGGTATTTTAAGGGCAAGTAACCTATTTGTTAGAAAGGTAAATCAATGTAAATGGAAAAGGAGGCCCCTATGGTTCTCAAGAGTAGCTGAAATGATGAAGAAAAAGAATGGCCTTCATAAGATACAAGAGATCACAGGGAGGGGAAGAGAAGCAACAATATTTAGAAAACCTTAGAGAAGCTAAGAAAGTAGTCAGAAAAGCAAAGATACAAAAAGAAGAAATAGCCAATGCAATAAAATGGGGGGACAAGACATTTTTCAGATATGTTAGTGAAAGGAGGAAGTGCAAAAGTGGTATTGTCAGACTCAAGGGTGAAGAGGGGGAATATATAAAAGCTAATAATTGCTTAACAAATATTTTTGTTCTGTGTTCACAGATGAAGGACCAGGAGCAGGACCTCAAACAACACCCACAAATAAGATAAGTGAAGGGGATCTTGAATGATTTTCAGAAGACTGTGTTCATGAGGAACTAACTAAACTAAAAGTAGACAAGGTGATGGGGCCAGATGGGCTATATCCGAGAATATTGAAGGAACCTAGGGATTTCTAGCAGCTTCACCGACTGGCCTTTTCAATGTTTCTTTAGGGTCAGGAGAGGTCCCAGAGGACTGCAGAAAGATACATGTGGTCCCCTTTTCACAAGGCGGAAATAAGGATATGGCTGAGAACAACAGGCCAGTTAGTCTGACCTCTGTGGTAAATAAATTAATGGAAATGCAGCTAAAACAGAGGATAGTGAGGTTTCTGGAGTCCAGTGGATTGCAGGATCTGAGGCATCATGGGTTTACCAGGGGTAGGTCTTGTCAAAACTGATTGACTAGAGTTGGACCGAGAGAGAGCTCTAGATGTGGTCTACTTAGATTTCAGTAAAACCTTTGACAGTTCTGCACAGGCGACTTATAAATAAATTGAGCACTCTAGGAATGGACCCAAAAGTGACTGGGTTAAAAATTGATTGAGCGAGAGGTGACAAAGTGTACAAGTAAATGGAGCTCACTCTGAGATGGATGTTACCAGTGGTGCACCCCACAAGGATCTGTCCTTGGTCTGATTCTTTTTTTTTTTTTTATTAAAAGGCAGCAAACAAGTACAACAAGGAACAACCAAATCGGCTGTATACAGCATACATATACAAAAGAACATCTACATTGAACCAAGAGTGAAATGAACAGGGCCTTTGTTTTTTTTGGGGTTTTTTTGTATAATTTTATCTTCTCCCCCCTTTGTTCTCATTAGCCCCCTTATACCCCACCCCTCCCACTCCTATGACCCACAAGACTCCGAATTAGAGAAAAACTCCTGTCCTGTTCCCTCCACCCTCCAACCCCCCCTCCCCTCCCCTCCCCCCTCAGGACCCCTCTCAGAACCCCTCTACCCCCCCCCACCCCCTACCATCACCCCCCGCTTCTAACAACCCCAAAAATATCCATGATACCCACAAGGAGTGTGTGAGGCACCACCGCGGCAGGCTACACATGGGAAGAAGAGAGAACCAAAGACTCCGCAGCAAGAAAGGGAAAAATCATTGGGCCCGTACCACCAATAACAAAAAAGAAGAAGCAGAGATTATCTTAAGAGCGTGAACCATACTTCAGAACAAAAGGCTCCCACACTTGCTCAAATTGTGGCACGCGTGATTTTCCAACTGCCACCCCCCGCTCCATAGTATAAGTCTCCCACATCTGCTCCAGCCAACTAGCAAAGGCTGGGGGCAAGGTTTGCTTCCAAACAGCTGCCAAGGCCAGGCGGGCCGCATGTAGACCATGACGGATCAACGCTAACTGGGGGGTCCGTGCACCAGGAACATTAGCACCAAGAAGGAAAATACCCGGGTCCCAGGGGATAGTCAACCCCACCAATTGCTGTAGGCGGTACTGGATCCCCCTCCAATATGTCTGTATACGCGGACAAAGCCACCAGACATGAGCCATGTTACCGTCCCGGCCACAATTCCGCCAACACAAACCAGACGCACCGGGATAAGCCCGGGCAACCCGTACCGGCGTCATATACCAGCGATAAAGCAGTTTATAATTGGTTTCTCGAGCATTAACGGCCACTGCACTTTTCCAGAGTCGACCCTCAAGCTGCTCCCACTGTTGCTCAGTGTAATTTAACTGCAGCTCGCGATTCCATTGTTCTCGATGTGTACCGGGTCGCGTCTGCTGGGTTTGAAGATGTGTATACAGGGCAGCAACAAGGCCCTTTGTAGTGGTACATGCCTCACAAAAGCGTTCAATATCGGACAACTCGCGGGCAACCTGCGACCGAATCACGCGGTCCTGCACCCAATGAGTTACCTGCGTATACTGATAAAAGTGACCGGCGGGAAGCTCAAACTCACCTCGAAGCGAGCGAAAAGAACGCATCGTACCGCCCTCAAAGAGTTGACCGACACGACTAAGGCCCTTATGGCCCCACAACCGAAAGGCTGGATCAGTCATCCCGGGGGGGAAAGAAAGATTACCCACAATAGGCGCCAGGGGGGTCATAAGCGCCCCGCGGGGTCCCAAGTAACGGTCCCAACAACAGAGAGTATGAGAGATATAGGGATTACTTGAACGCGGAGCCCCCCGGAGCTTGGGGCCCAGCCACAACCGGTCCCCCAGTCCCACACCCCCCGAAAGCTGCATTTCCATTTGTACCCAACGTTTAGTACTAGCAGTGTCCATCCACTCCACCCCCGCACGACACTGTGCCGCCGCATAGTACCATTGAAGGTTGGGCGCTCCCATACCTCCGCGACGTGTGTGTGCATAGAGAACCTGGCGTGCAATGCGTGGGCGCCGAAAGTGCCATATAAATTTCATGATCAGGGCCTGCCAGGTGGCCAAGACCCCGCGAGTCAAAGGTATAGGAAGAACCTGAAAAAGATACAAAAACTGTGGAGCAACCACCATCTTCACCACCGCAATACGCCCAAACCAAGAGATCAAGAGTTTGGCCCAGGATTCCAAATCATGCTTCACTTGTTGGATTAGAGACCCATAATTGGCTTTAAATAGGGCACTCCTATCAATCGTCAAGTTGACACCCAAATAGCGGAGAGCGCCTGATACCCAGCGAAAAGGGTAAGAAGCCTTCAATTGTTGGCAAACCACCTCGGGAACCCCAACATTCAAAATCTCTGATTTCGTATAGTTGATTTTGAACCCAGAGATCTGCGAAAAAGCATCAAAAATCCGCATTGCGGTCGGGAGGGAGATAACCGGATCCACCAGTGACAGAATGATATCGTCCGCAAAAAGCGCTATTCTATACTCAGAGGTACCCACCCGAACGCCGTGAATATCAGGGTGCTCACGAAAGCTCTGTGCCAGGGGCTCCATCACCAGCGCAAAAAGCAGCGGGGACAGCGGGCACCCCTGCCGAGTTCCCCTTTCCAGCGCAAACCATCCAGATTGACCCCCATTAACCCGAACAGCAGCGGTAGGGCTGCGGTAAAGACAGCGAACCCAACGCACAAAATTGGGCCCAAACCCCATCTCCTGCAGCACGCACCAGAGAAAACCCCAACTGACCCGGTCAAAGGCCTTTTCGGCATCAATTCCCACTAATAGGGCAGGTTGAGGATCCTGCCGGGACACGTGAATCACCTGCAGCATTCGCCTAATGTTATCGGCCGCCTGGCGGCCCGGAACAAACCCAACCTGGTCTGGGTGCACCAAAGTCGGAAGTGCATGGTTTAGTCGTGCCGCCAGCACCGACGCCAGTATTTTTACATCGGCATTCAGCAGGGAAATAGGACGATACGAAGCCGCTTCCTGCAGGGGCTTACCCGGCTTAGGAATAACCGCAATAAGGGCCTCGCATTGGGAAGGAGGCAGAGGCCCCCCTCGCAAGACCTCATTGAAAAGCAGCACCAGGGTTGGAGCCAGCTGGGCGCTATATTTTTTATAATATTCCATCGGAAACCCGTCCGCGCCCGGCGCCCTCCCCGCCTTTAAACGTCGAATGGCCAGGGCCACCTCTTCCACTGTAAGTTCTGCATCCAATTGATCTCTAACAGAATCCGCCAGCCGGGGTAAAGTAAGGGCACTAAGGTAGGCCCGGGCACTGTGCAAGTCAAAAGGCTCAGCTTTATATAACTGTTCAAAGAAAGTAGCAAATAACTCACGAATCTCTCGAGAGACCACCCGCAGACGGCCCCCAGAATCCCTAAGCTCACGTACCACCCTTGAGGTATGTTGTTGACGAAGTCGCAAAGCAAGGCAGTGCCCAACCCTATTCCCTTGCTCATAAGAAGTTTGCCGCAGCTTCCTACGCATATGCTCCAGGTCTCGCTGCACACACGCATCCAGTTTGGCCCGCACCTCTCGCCATTGACGCCAAACCCTTTTAGAACCTGTCCGGGCGTGTTCCAATTGAAGACGCCGACTTTCCTCCGTAAGATGATGGGATTCTTGTGTCCAGGCCTTCCGAGTGCGAGCCGCCTCAGCAATCAAGCGGCCACGAGCTGTCGCTTTAAATGCATCCCAGACTGTGGACAACGGGACCTCCCCATTATCATTTATAGCAAAGAAATCGCTGATAAAATGGCCATGGTCCTGAACAGCATGTTGCCGCCGAAAAAAGCGGCTATCTAAACGCCACTGCTGGCATCGTGCCCCACAGACCCCCGCAGGGAGAGTGATCCAACAGGGGGCGTGATCTGACCAGGTCAGTGTCCCATGCCCAGCCTCCACCCTCCCCTCCACCAATCGTTGATCTAACAAAAAATAGTCTATACGGGTATGCACCCCATGAACATGGGAATAATAGGTATAAACTCTGATCCCCAATATGCATATCTCTCCAAATATCTCGCAAGCCCAGATCAATCATAAGCCTCCGTAATGCTCGGCTAGCTCCATTGGTCGCCGGTCCAGCTCGACCCGTCGAATCCAGATGGGGTACCATATGTGCATTACAGTCACCGCCCAAGACAATAGGGCCCTTCGCAAACTCAGCCAACAGACCCTTTAACCGAACAAAAAAGGTCCCTTGGCCAGTATTGGGGGCATAAATGTTAGCTAACGTTATAAGACGGCCTTCCAAGCGGACATTCATAAAAAGCCACCTCCCCAAGGCATCCCTCTTAACATCCTCCACCCGCAAAGATAACCCCTGGTGGAACAGCATTGCCACCCCACGTTTTTTCCGGCCCTGTGAGTCAGACGCCACCCACACCTCAGAGTATGGCCTTCTTTTTAGCCATCCCTGATTGCTGCTCCGGAGATGGGTCTCCTGCAGAAGAAACACAATGTCCCCTTGCAGGGAGCGTAGCTCAGTATACAGCAAGGAGCGCTTTCCCGGGGAGTTGAGACCCTTCACATTAAAAGATACTATTTTCAGCATTGATAATAACTACCCTACCCCCACTGCCCTGCGCTCTCCCCCTCTCCAGATGGTCCTGAAACCCCCCCAAACTCACATCTCCGCCGGGTAAAAAACCCAGCAGTAACCTCCTACCCAACCTCCCCCATGGGTCATTCATATAAGCACTCCTAAGTTCTAACGGCACCTCACCCCCTAAATTAATATAAGCCCTCCCCCCCCAATCCCTTCCTCTCCCCACCCCTCCCCCACTACCCACATCCCTCCCCCCCCCCCAACCCATCAGTACCACCAGCCCACACGTACGGCGGGGCATGGTAAAACTGATCCCAGGTCCAGCTCCAACCAGGCCCCCCCGCAGACTAAGTATCACAATAACAGTTAGCATCAATTCACCCCCGTAGATAGCAAATCATGGAGCCACTGCCCCAAACATTCCCCCCACCCACCCTGCGTAAAGTAAGCCACATTCAACAGAATCCCCAAAATGGCGAGTTACATTTAGTATAGAAATCTCAAAAGAGGTAGTTACAAAGCTTAAGTTAGTGTAACAAGAAAAAACTCTAGATAATGCAACAAGAAAAAGGCAGGGGTCCTGACATAACATACATCAGGAATTCCCCCCAGAGCAGGACTCAAGGGCCCAATTAACTTAGGCAGGCTTGCCCACCCGGGTCCACTTCGAGTGTTGAGGCTTGGGCGTCGGGAGTTGCGGCAATGCATTATCTTCAACCAGACCCGCCTGGCGCAGAGCTCTCCAGGCCTCAGTATGATCTTTTGCTGAGATCCGTTTATTACCCAAGAGGAAGTTGATCCGGAACGGAAAGGCCCAGGAATAGCGGATCCCTTTGTTGTTCAAAACCATCGTGACTGGTTTCATCTCCCTCCGACGGGCCAGTGTAAACACCGAAAGGTCCTGATATACAGTTACCGCTGCGTCCTGGAATCGGATTGCTTTTTTTTCCCGACCCCGGCGTATGAGGAGCTCGGCATCAGTATAGCGCAAAAAGCGCGCAATGACATCCCTAGGCTGGTTATTAGGAGGCTTGCCCAAGGCCCGGTGCACTCGCTCAATTTCCATGCCAGACTCACGGGTAGTCAGCTCATCCACCGGATGCAGTTCAGCAATCAAGTTTTTGAGCAACACCTGCAGGTCTTCACCTCCCCCCTCTGCCTCCGGGATTCCCCGAAAACGCACATTATTACGCCGGGAGCGATTTTCAATGTCATCAAGTTTATAAGTCAGTTCCGTTACTTGTGCCTGTTGTCTATCGAGAGCACATTGTAGATCCACCACAGCACCATCGTGATCTTCAACTTTGGTCTCAACCTCCTCCACACGCGCCCCTAGGTCTTTCATGTCACCCCGGAGTTCCGCAATGGTGCTCATCACTTCCTCACGCATGGAGCGAAATTCGCCGGCCAACTCCGCAAAGCCTCTACGAAGTTCTTGTTGTAGCAAGGCGTGCGAGGACAACCTGTTGGGTTCCAAATCATTTTCGCTCACAGTCTCATCATCGGAACCCTCCAAAAGATGCTTGTTGGAGGGGCTCGCCGGAGCGCCACCCTTGCCCTGTAACCGCTGGGATGCGCGGGTGCCCTCCCGGGCCTCGGAATTTTTAGCCTTAGCAGCCATGAGGCAAAGAACAGTCCAGCAGTCCAAGAGTAGGCAGAGCGCAGCTACAGGAAAAGCAGGGAGCTGCTGTAAGCAGGATGAGAATGCTAATTAATCCCACTTTTGGGCAGCAGAGGGAGCTCCAGCCTCACACAAGATAGTAAAGCACAGGGAATGTAGAGATGAAGGAAGCCCAATGGAAGTTTTGCAGCAATGAGGAGGCAAGCAATAGCAGAGACGGATTGTAGACAACTCAAGTGCCCCAAAAGCAATATGGATAGATATCAGAGTCGCCGAAGCAGGAATTGAGGCGGGAAAATCTAAGTACAGTGGCAAAATCCGGGGTTGCTGCCGCTCGTGGAGAACGCAGGCGATTCGCTAGAGGGAGCCCACGTGATCGATGCAACCCGGAACTGTGGTTGGAACGCAGAGAGCCCCGTGCATTCCAAAACCACGCGGTTATGGCTGCCTCTAAGGTCTACCTTTTCGTGGAGTCTTGTCCAGCTCCTCCGGGCCAGGTCTCGAATGTCAGCAGCTCCTCTTCAACACCGAAGCGTTACAGTCGCAAAGGGAGAAAGCACGAGCGCACAGGGCAGCAGCAGCGTCGGGGCACCAGTCTCCTCTGCGATTCAGCTCCCAGCCACGGGAGTCACCCGCGGCCTCCAGGGAACACTGCTGCAATGTGCAAACCAGGGAGGAATCAGCGATCCACTCTGCAATGGGTAAGGAACCCGGCTTTCGGTTTCCAGCGGGCACGAAGCTCACCTGGGCCCCAGCAGGAGATAGGAGGAGAGCGGTAGCGCCGGTCAGTGAAGGGGCCGAGAGCCGGCTGTAGATCTCGGCAGGACAGTCCCAATTTCGCCGGAGGGCACAATTAAGTTGCCCTAGCTCTCCGCGCACTAATTCAGGGGCTCTAGGAGGCCAAATCAATCGTAATGCAAGTGTTTGCTATAGAAATGGGTAAGCCTGGAACGGAGCTACATCAAGAAGCAGCCATTCTGTAGCGGGCTCACTAGCGCCCCCCGGTCTGATTCTTTTTAACATCTTTGTTAGTGATACTGTGGAAGGGCTGTCAGGTAAGGTTTGCCTCATTGCGGATGATACCAGAATCTGCAATACAGTAGACACCCAGGAAGGAGTAGATAACATGAGAAGGTATCCAGTTAAACAAAGAATGATCAAGAATTTTGCAGCTGAGATTTAATGCTAAAAAATGCATGGGCTGCAACAAATCCAAGGGAGTGGTACAGTGTAGGGGGTGAAGTACCTCTGTCCATGAAAGAAGAGCAGAACCTGGGTGTGACTTTTCTGATGATTTTAAAGTGGCTAAACAGGTAGAAAAGGCAATGGCATAAGCTAGAAGGATGTTTGGATGCACAGTGAAAGGAATGACCAGCAGGGAAAGGAATGACCAGCAGAAAAAGCACAGTTACTCACCTGTAACAGGTATTCTCCAGGGACAACAGGAATCGGTCCTCGCATATGAGTGACGTCGGCGCCGATGGAGCCCCCGTGGAAGCATCTCCCCAGCTTTCAAAGAAAGTCTTTGGAAAATGGCACTACGCATGTGTAGTCGCCTTCCCACCCAAGGGTGCCATTGTACTTCTCAGTCAGATGAAATAGCTAGAGCAGACAAAAGAAGATGGCAAAAATTCTACAGCAACACCAAGGGGAGGAGGGAGGGTTGTGAAGACCGATTCCTGCTGTCCCTGGAAAACACCTGCTACAGGTGAGCAACTACACTTTCTCCAGAAACAAGCAGGACGTCAGTCCTCACATATGGAACTCCATAGCTACAGGCTACCGAGAAAGTGTAGCTACTCACCTGTAACAGGTGTTCTCCAGGAGCAGCAGGAATCAGTCCTCACACATGGGTGACATCGGCGCCGATGGAACCCTCATGCGGAGCATTTCCCCAGCTTTCAAAGAAAGCCTTTGGGAATGCAGTGCGCATGCGCGGTCCCCTTCCCGCCCAAGGGTGCCATCTTGCTCAGTCTGATGACATAGCTAAAAGACAGCAAAAGATCAAAATGAAGGATAGGACTGCAACTCCAGGGGAGGAGGGAGGGTCGCGAGGACTGATTCCTGCTGCTCCTGGAGAACACCTTTTACAGGTGAGTAACTACGCTTTCTCCAGGACCAAGCAGGAAGTCAGTCTTCACATATGGGACTCCCCAGCTCTAGGCTACCGTGAACCCAGAGCTGAAAAACTGGCTCCCTCTCAAGAGCCTCAGCATCCGTGATAAGAATTTTCTCTGAGAACGCACCCCGTAAGGTAGCCCAACACAAGGGCTGGAGAGTAGGAGTTGCCTAAACGTCAAAGAGATTATGGAGTACCGCCTGGCCGAAATCATGGTCCCACCGGGACCCTCTCTTCAGGTAGTAATGGGCTGCAAAAGTCTGGCTTTTTGACCGAGTTGCGGCCCGGCAGATGTCTGCCAATGGAACAGAGCGGAGATGAGCTACCAACACGGCCTTCACCCTGACACGGTGGGCCGTGACCCGACCCTGCAAGGGGAAGTCGGCTGCCCTGTACGCCCAGGCGATGCAATCTGCTACCCTAGTGGACAACGTATGCTTGCAGACAGGTAACCCCATCCTACTAGGATCAAGCAAGACGAAGAGCTGAGTAGCCCTTCGATGCTCCCGCATACGTTCTATGTAAAAGGACAACGCCCTCTTACAGTCCAGAGTATGCAAGACTGTTTCAGCCAGGCTGGCATTCGGCCTGGGAAAAAAAGGTCGGAAGAACCACCTCCTGATTGAGGGGGAAAGAGGAGACCACTTTTGGGAGGAACTTGGGATGGATCCGTAGGACCGCCCTGTTCCTATAGAACCGCGCGTACGGTCTATCAGAAACCAGAGCTTGTAGTTCACTCACACGTCTGGTAGAGGCAAGAGCCACCAGGAAGAGCGCTTTCCACGAGAGGAAGCGCAAATGGCAAGTAACATAGAAACATAGAAATATGATGACAGAAAATGACCACATGGCCTATCTAGTCTGTCCTTCCATATCAACAACTACAACAGTCCCCTTTTTACCTTTAGAGATCCTCTGTGTTGGTCCCATGCTTTTTTGAATTCAGTTACTGTCCTCATCTCTACCACCTCCACTGGGAGACTATTCCACGGATCCACTACTCTTTCCGTAAAGAAATATTTCCGCATATCACTCCTGAATTTATCTCCCTTCACCCTCATCCCATGTCCCTTGTACCAGAACTTGCTTTCAGTTGAAAGAGGCTCTCTCCCTGAACATTTATGCCATGGAGGTATTTAAACATCTCAATCATATCACCTCTATCCCGCCTTTCCGCTAAGGTGTACATATTAAGATCCTTCAGTCTGTCCTCATATGCTTTATAATGAAGACCACTAATCATTTTAGTAGCCACCCTCTGCACCGACTCCATCCTGTTCACATCCTTTTGAAGGTGCGGTCTCCAGAATTGCACACTATACTCCAAATGAGGTCGCACCAAAGACTTATACAGAGGCACTATCACCTCCTTTTTTCTGCTATTGGCTCAAACGGTGGGTGAGTCAGTTGCTGCAAGACCACGTTCAAATCCCACTCAGTCGCCGGTGGACGAACCGGAGCTTGAGCAGAAGCAGACCTCTGAGAAATCTGGACACCACGGGGTGAACCGACAGAGACTGTCCCTCCACCGGTGAGTGGTGCGCTGACAGAGCACTGAGGTGGACCCGAACAGAGTTAGACTTAAGGCCTAGGTCTGACAGGTGAAGTAGATACTGCAGTACTACTGGCACAAGGCAAGAGAAAGGATCTTCATTGCGCTGAGCACACCATACCGTAAACCTATGCCACTTAAGGGCATAGGACTTTCTGGTGGACTGCCTCTTAGAGGCCAAGACCACCTCCTCAACCTCCTTAGGTAGAAGTAAGGGAGCTAGCACTATCCTTTCAGCAGCCAGGCCATCAGATTGAGGGACCTGAGATTGTGGTGCAGAAGGGAACCCTGCTCTTGAGACAGGAGATCGTGTTGCAGCCCCAGAGGGAACAGGGCTTCCACCGCCAACTGTAGGAGAAGTGGAAACCACAGCTGTCTCGGCCATCAGGGGGCTACCTGAATCACCGAGGCCTTGTCCCGGAGGATCCTGAACAGAGTTTGGGCCACCAGGTGCGAGGGAGGAAACGCATACAGGAGGCCCATACAGGAAACGCATACAGGTTGGACGCTCTTAAGGCAAGAGCTTTGCAAGTCCACTAAACTGTCAGCTGCCCAGATTTTGCTCCAGACAGCTGCATCCTCTGAGGATGGCAGCAGATGCTTTTCTAATCACTTGGTCTACGGGCCTCCTGTATGCGTTTCCTCCCTCGCACCTGGTGGCCCGTAGACCAAGTGATTAGAAAAGCATCTGCTGCCATCCTCAGAGGATGCAGCTGTCTGGAGCAAAATCTGGGCAGCTGACAGTTTAGTGGACTTGCAAAGCTCTTGCTTTAAGAGCGTCCAACCTGGCCCCTATAAACTCTAGGTTCTGAGAGGGGAGCAAAGTGGACTTTGCATAGTTTATGACAAAGCCCAGATGCTGAAGAAGAGAGAATGCGGAGAGTGGCCTGTCGGGCCTCCTGGAGTGACTGGCCCCTGATTAGCCAGTCGTCCAGGTAGGGGAAGACAAAAATCCCCTGATTTCTGAGAAAAGCCATCACCACCACCAGGCATTTGGTGAAAACCCTGCGGGCAGAGGTCAGGCCAAAGGGAAGCGCACTGTACTGAAAGTGGTTTCCTCCCACCACAAATCTGAGATATTGTCTGTGGTCTGGATGGATGAGGATGTGAGTGTAAGCATCCTTTAGATCTAAGGAGCATAGCCAGTCTCCCTGCTGGAGATAGGGTAGCAGTATTCCAAGGGTAAGCATCTTGAACTTTTCCCTCTCCAGAAACTTGTTCAGACTTCGCAAGTCTAGGATAGGTCTGAGGTCTCCTGTTCTCTTTAGTACCAGGAAGTACCTAGAATAGAAGCCTTGCCCTTCCAGGTGGTGTGGCACCGGTTCCACCACCTGGTCCTTTAGAAGACTTGCCAACTCCTGAAGGAGGAGGTCCCTGTGCAGAGGAAGTCTTGGAGGCTCCCCTGGATAGTAGGAGGGGGGGGGGGGTAGCTGATAGAAATGGAACATATAGCCCTTCTGGACTATGCTCAGTACACAGGTATCCCCTGTGATGGCTGGCCACCTGTAGGCATACAGGGTCAGCCGACCTCCTGTGCTGAGTGGAGCCACCGGCGGAGGAGACGCTATGCTGTGGGAGTCAAAAACCCCCTCCCTGCTGTGCAGGAGCCGGGGCTGGCAGCTTGGGGGTTTTCTGCCTATGGGGCCCATGCCCCTGCCCTTTAGCCTGCTGGCCCTGTTGGGGAGCTGGAGAGGCCTGATACTGAGGGTAGGTTTTGTAGGCAGCACCCTTCCTCGGGAAAAAGGGCTTCTTCCCCGAGCCCTTCTTTTTCTGAGAAAGGGCAGAAGTCTTTCTGAACAGCCTTGTCCTGGTGAGAGTCTCAGTCTCAATTTCTGCAGCCTTTTCAATCAAGGGCTTGCCGAATAGGTTGTCACCTCAGCATGGGACATCAACCAACTTGTCCTGCACCCATGACTCCAGGTTTGATAACTGTAGCCAGGCCTGACGGCGTGCACTGATGCCGGCTGCGGCTAACCGGGCCGAAGCCTCAAAGCCATCATAGGCTGCTCGAGAGATAAACTTCGAGCACTCTCGGATCCCTGTAGACAAGGCTTTGAATTTCTGCAAGGGATCCTCAGAGAGGCCAGCCGAGAACCCGGCAATCTCCTTTGTACATGTACATGCCCATGTACAGCTGGTAAGTCTGGACACGGCAAGATAGCACAGACGTTGAGGTCCCGGTGGTCGGGGCAGATGCACCAGTCAGACCGGCGATCAGTACCCGCTGCTGCTCCATGAAGGCAGCCAAGCTGCTCTCCAGGGCCATCAACCTGAGACCGAGCTCAGGAGACTCCACAGCCCCTGACTCGGGCCCCGATGGCTTCGGGCCTGATGTCGGTTCTCCCGGAGGAGAGTCCACGAGGACAACAGATGTTACCTGACTCAGGGACTCCGGCTCCAGGCAAGGCAGTTTGGTCGGCCGTTCCGACTCCGAGAGCCTGGGACGGCGGTCAGAGCTGCACGACCTGGCCCTCGAGGATCCAGGTGCCTCCACTGACGCTGCCCTCATGAGCTGCTTCTTCCTTTTGTGCTCCCGGAGACCCCCTTTCAGAAGACCCACGACACTCGGGGTCAGACTCCTGAGATGTCGAGGCCTCTGACGAAGTCTGGGCCTGGCCGGTCGGGGACTCCGAAAAAATTGTTTCACATTGATGCTGACGGCTCTGAAGCGCCTTCAATGACATCTTGCCGCACAGGCCACAGACCAGTGGGTCATCGTTAGGCCCGAGGCATCGGAGGCAGCAGTCGTGTGTGTCGGTGAGAGAGACGTTTCTTACACCGCTCACATTTCTTAAACCCACTGGCAGCCATCGGGGGAAAAAGGGCCCCTGCAAGGTCAAAAGACAGGGCTGCCAGTGAAAATAACAGAAAAAGCGCGAACACTAGTCACAAAGGACAAAAACCGAAAAAGAAGTTCCGGGCTCGATACCGGTCTACGGAGCCAAGGTGGGATGGGGAACCGGCATCGAACGGGAAAAAGGGACGCGAAAAATCGCAGAAAAATAAACTTTTTACCGGGTGACACGAACTATGTCCGTTGGGCTCCGCAGAAAAAGAAAGACTGAGCAAGATGGCACCCTTGGGCGGGAAGGGGACTGCGCATGCGCGCTGCATTCCCAAAGGCTTTCTTTGAAAGCTGGGAAAATGCTCCGCACGAGGGCTCCGTTGGCGCCGACGTCACCCATATGTGAGGACTGACTTCCTGCTTGGTCCTGGAAAATCTGTAGAAAAACCTCGGCCCAGCAGTAGCAGCTGCAAGCAAATCTGAATTAAGATTCTGAGGATCCCAGCATCTAGAGTAGCCTGAACAAGAAGGGTCGGAGGGTAGGAGTTGCCTAAATTCCGAACAGATTATGGAATACAGCCTGGCCGAAGGCACTGTCCCGTTGGAACTCCCTCTTCCAGGCAGTAGTGAGCTGCAAAGGTGTGGACTGAGGACCAGGTGGTGGCCCGGCAGACGTCTGCCATAGGAACAGAGCGTAGGCTTGCAACCGAGGTCACATTAGTCCTGATGTTGCACGCAGTGACCTGGCGCTCCAACAAGAGCCCAGCCTGATCGTGGGCAAAGGCGATGCAGTCTGCCACCCAGGTGGACAGGGTCTATTTGGTCATTGCCTCCCTCAGTCAACTGGGGTCATATGACACGAAAAACTGTGAAGCTTTGCGGTGGCCCTGGGTACACTGCAGGTAGAAAGACAGAACCCTTTTGCAGTCCAGAGTATGGGGAATGGCTACCACCTTATCAGAGTGGGGCTATGGAAAGAACATAAGGAACACAACTTCCTGGTTGAGGTGGAAGGTGGATACCACCTTCAGAAGGAATTTTGGGTGGATGCGAAGCAAGACCCTGTTCTTGTAGAACCTACTGCATGGTGGCTCGGCCACCAAGGCCTGAAGCTCGCTGACTCTGCGGGCAGAGGTGAGTGCCACCAGGAAACAACTTTCCAAGATAGATAACACAAATGGCAGGTAGCCAAAGGTTCGAAAGGTGGTTTGGGGTTAAGCTGCCTTATAACCACATTGAGGTCCCATTCCACTGGAGGTGGCCAGATTGGAGGCTTAGAGAGCAGCAAGACCTGCATGAATCGGGTAATAAGGGGTTGCATGGAAAGAGGTTTGCCCTCTACAGAATGATGGTGCATGGAGAGCACTCAGGTGTACCCTGACGGAGTTGGATTTAAGTCCGGTTTGCGAGAGGTGGAGCAAATACTGCAGCACCATGTGCACATGGCAGAAGAACGGGTCAAGCCGCTGCTCTGCACACCATACAGAGAATCTGCACCACTTGAAGGTGTAGGCTTGTCTCGTGGAGTTCTTACATGAGGCCAGGAGGACTTCTTCCACCTGGGGAGGTGGAAGGGCGCTAGGGCGATCCGTTCATCAGTCATGCTGTTAGCAACAGGGGCCCCAGGTTGGGGTGGAGAAGCAAGCCCCCCTCCTGTGTCAATAGTCCTGGGGCACTCCCCAGGAGGACTGGGAGCTCGGTCAAGAAGCGGAGCAACAGGGGAAACCAGGGCTGTCTGGGCCACCACGGGGCCACAAGGATCATGAAAGCTTAGTCTCACAGGACCATGAAAAGGGTCCAGGCGATTAGTGACATGGGAGGGAAGGCATACAGCAGGCCCTCTAACCACAGGATGAGAAGTCATCTGCCACTCTCCGGGACGGGTGCGGTTGGGAATAGCAGAAGTGGAGCAGATGAGCATTGGCTGGGCTGGCAAAGAGGTCCAGACTTGGGGTTCCCCATAGTCTGACTAGCTGCTGCACTATCTTGGGGTCTAGGTATCACTTGTGTGGCTGGAGGACTCTGCTCAGTCTGTCTACTAGGGCACTGTCCTGGCGCAAAAGGTATACCGCCCTGAGGAGCATTCCCTGACTGATAGCGAACGAGCAGAGAGCTACTGCCTCCTGGAAGAGGCAATAAGACCCTCTGCCCCCTTGTTTGTTCAGGTAGAACATCGCAACCTGGTTGTCCGTTTGGACCAGCACTGACTGGTGCTGCAGGCGGTGTTGAAAGGTACTGAACAACAGAAAAATGGCTCTGAGCTCCAGCAGGTTGATCTGCTGCTGGCTGTTTGAGAGACCAGTTGCCCTACATGTGCAGTTCCTCGCAGTGGGCACCCAAGCCTAGTAGGGGGAGGCGTTCGTAGTGAGGTCCCTCTGGGGGTTTGGGTATTGAAAGGACATATATATATTTTTTTTATTTAACCAGATTTTTATACCGCTTTCTCCTTAAATCAAAGCGGTTTACAATGGAACTACAAAGTTTACATACAAGGGGTAAGGTAGAATGCGGGGGATGTTGCAATTTAACTTTAACAAATATGTCACAATAAGGGATGTTTCAACAAAACTATATACATAGTGACCTATTTAACATGAGCTGTACAGAGTGAAGTACTGCGAGCAAGCTAAAGACTAATCACAGTATATGGTAAGGGGGATCATTTGTGAATGATGGAATATTTTCTGTGTGCAGCTGAGGTTATGTAATGTTCCCGTAGTGTTTGATGTAGAGTGAGGTTTTAAGCATCTTCTGAAAGTCCTTGATATCAGAAGTGTCTCTTAGGCAGTCCAGGAGAGAGTTCCAAAGAACAGGAGCAGCGAGTGATAAAGCTCTTTCGGATGTGGATTGACTAGCCTTGGAGTAGGCACTGGGGGTTACGATCATGTTTGTGGTGCGACGCCTCCTGGGTCTTGTGCTGTTGTCATTGGTGATAAGGGTCTTCAGGCTCTGTGGAGAGAAGTTGTGTTTGATTTAAAGATGTTTAATAGTGTTTTATACTTGGTGCAGGAGTTAATGGGGAGCCAGTGAAGGTGGTTCATGATAGGGGTGATGTGGTCATGCTTTGAAGATCCTGTTAAAATTCGATCAGCAGTATTTTGTGCCATCTGAAGAGGGCATAGCGACATTTTAGGCAGTCCAAGGTATATGGGGTTGCAGTAATCCAGGATTGGAGTAATTAGGACTTGACAAACAGTGCGAAAGTGATCTTGACACAGTAGTGGTTTAAGTCATCTGATGATCCGCATTTTGTGATAGGCTTTCTTGGTGGTTTTTCTGATGTGGGATTCGAGGTTCAGTTTGCTGTCTAGAGTGACTCCAAGGTATTTCACTTTGAGTTTAATGGGTATCATAGTGTTGTTGAGGTTAAGTGTGGGAGAGGGTATAAATCCAGCGTTTTTCATGATGAGAGCTTCAGTCTTGTTGTTTATCCTTAGGCCAGGGGTACTCAAATCCAGTCCTGGAGGGCCACAAACCAGTCAGGTTTTCGGGATATCCCTAATGAATATGCATGAGATGAAGTCAAATACAATGGAGGCAGTGCATGCAAATATATCTCATGCATATTCATTAGGGATATCCCGAAAACCTGACTGGTTTGTGGCCCTCCAGGACTGGATTTGAGTACCCCTGCCTTAGGCTGTGTTGCGTTAGCTAGCATGTCATCTCTTCGAGGCAAGCTCCTATTTTTGAGTAGTCTGGGTTGTCTAGGTTGATCAGAGTGTAGATCATTATATCATCAGCGTATATGGTGTAGTGGATCTCGTGTCTTTTGATGATGGAGCAGATTGGTTATATGTATATGTTGAACAATAGTGCAGAAAGGGATGAGCCTTGTGGCACACCCTGTCTTGCTGTGAATGGAATGGATGTGTTGGAGCCACATTTAACTTGAATTTGCCTATTTTTGAGGTAAGAGGTGAACCATTTCATGGTGATGTCATGCAACCCCATTTCTTCTAGTCTTCCTAGAAGAGTTTTGTGTGAGACCGTGTCAAATGCGGAGGTGATATTGATGAAAATAAGTAGACATCCCATCTTGATGTTATCGATAATTCTGATCATGCTGTTAAACAGGAAAATTAGAAGGGTTTCGATGCTGTGGTTAGGTCAAAATCAATGTTGGTGAGAGTCTAATGGTGCGTGCGAGTCAATATGATCCTGGAGTTGACATTGTACTATTTTTTCAATGATCTTAGTTAGGAAGGGGAGGCCGGAGATGGGATGGTATGCAGTTGGGCCAGATTTGCTTAGGGCAGTGTTTTTGGTTATAGTGTAGCAGCTAATAAGCATGCAATAAATAATACCAGGAGTCAGTTCAAAGATACAAGCCACTTTATTGTGCACAGGCTCAGTAAGTCCAGCTTCAAAAAGGACTGAGCAATGGCGAACAGGAACAACTTCCTTATATACAAGTTTCACAGTTTGATACAGGCAGACTTTCTATTGGTCCCAACGCCCCCTGCATCTATCCAATCGGGGACCCTCACTGGGCCTAACACCCTGTTCCCCCTTCTCAGGCTATTCTAACTAAAGCTCAGTTTCTAGTCATAAATACATTCCTACTACAAGGTCATTGCTAGGCTCAGAGAATGTAAGAATGCAAAACACTGGAACATATCTATCATAAGCATAAAAGCATTGAATAAGGATTAACACAAACTTATCAAAAGCAGTTTAGAGAGGTTTAAGGCAGATCCTCAGACCTTCACTGACTGCTCTTTCTCAGCACTACTACTTCTAAGTGGGGGTGGGGACTCAGGCCTAGCTTGCAGGCCTCTCATACATGTACAGGCTATTATATAGGCCATGGCCTACCACAATAGGACAGACAGTTGCGAGCTTTAAAGCATTTGGCATGCTGCCTTGAGTAAGGGATTGGTAAACAATATTGTGGATGAATTGACTGAGCTCTGTTTTTGCTGATTTAATCCATGATACTGGGCATGGATCAGTAGGGGCAGTGCTAGTGTTGAGCGCAGAGATAGTTTGTAGTATCTACTCTGCCAATGGGATGCTGAATTTTCCCCAGATTTGACTGGGTACTGTTAGTTTGGGGGTGTTGTTCAGGGTGTATCGTGGAGGAGATATGAATTTAGATTGAAAGACGTCAGCAAAGGTCTGTGGGTGTATCAATTCTTTTTCTTTTAGAATGGTTTCTTTGGTGAGGGTGTGAACTATTTAGAATAGTTCTCTGGGTCTATTTGTGGATTTGAGTATAATGTTGGTGTAATACTCCTTTTTTTGTTGATTGATGAGATTATTATATTCCCTTTGTTTGCTTTGGTAAAGATCTTGGGTGATGTTAGACTTGTTCCGTCTCACCAGAGAGTAGAACGACACTGTCCTCTTTGCTTCTGGTATATCCTTTGAGTACCATGGGGCTGAACTGGGCTTGTTACCTAGTGGTTTTGGATTCTTGTACTGTGATGCTTTTGCAGTCAGTGAGATGGTCATATTCCAGTTCTCAATTACGTTATCTAGGTCACTGTAGTCTTTTTGTAGGTTAGGGAGTTTCCTTGGAGAAACTTATCTTTGTCAAAGCATTTGAATCGTCTTTTTTGATGGACTTGGTCCCCATGTAAATTTATGTTTGTGATTAGTACTTCTATCCTTATCATATGGTGGTCCGACCATGGTATGGGAGTGATTGTGGGGGTTATGACGCAGTTGTGATCAAATATTTGGTTGGGTACAAAGATGAGATACGGAGAGGATCCGTGTCTGTGTGTAGGGGCATTGATAAGTTGGGTGTATTGTAGTGAGTCAATGGCATTCAGGAAGGTTTCTGCATCTTTGATGGTGGCTGATTTGAGATTAAAGTCGCCAAGAACTAGAAGGGGTTTGTGTGGAGCGTTGATTGTGCATACTTCAAGGGTAGATGAAAGTTCCTCGGTGGATGCATGCGGAGCTCTGTATGTTAGACTCAGGGCGAGGAGGATGTTCTCAATGATTATTGTATTGCAGGGAATATTGTTCCTGGTGGATCGGATCTTGAATCTTAGGTTGCTTCTTACCAGTATTAGAGCACCTCCAACCTTCTTGTGTGTGCGAGGACAGTTGAAAGCTGTGTGTGAGGGCGGTATGAATTGGTTGAGGAGAACGTTGCCAGTCAGAGCAAGCCAAGTTTCTGTGATGCAAAGGATATCTGTTTGATAAGTCTCAAGGTGGTCTGCCAGCATGTTTATTTTATTTCTTATTAATCTGGTGTTAATTAACTCTATGCTGATTGGATGTTGCATGAAGATGTTAATGTGTGTTTGATGTGAGGTTGGAGAGGAGCTAGGGTTGGTTATGGTGAGGTTTTTCTAGCACAGCAGTTTGATTCTTGTTTGGAAGGTTGTATAGTAAGTTGGAATAATGGCTTGGTAGAGAGATGGCAGCAATATTGTGTTTATGGAGAGAAGGGTGGCTTGTGTGTAGTGTAGAAGGAAGTGTGTGAGGAGGATGACTGCAGTGAGGCATTTATCATTACCACTGTGACTTCTTGTTGTGGGAGAGAAGATGAGAGAAACTTCGCCTGAAACAGTTAGTGGATGCAGAGAATGCCTTGTTTTAAGGTAATTACCTTGGCTCTGGCAGATAGAAACTACTCCGTTGGTGGAAATTGCTGCTGAGGACCCTAGGAGAGTGGAATTAGAGGTTACAATTCGTTGTATAGTTGAGTTTTTTTTGCGGTTGCTTTTTTATTTATTTGTGACGCCGATAGTTCTGCCTCAGTGCCCCGCCAAAGGGCCCTTCGCGAGGCCCTCGGGGGCAGGCGCGCCTGCCAGCTCTGGGTTTTCAAAGTGTTTCCTTGGCCTCTGATTGGCCTTGTGCTGAGGATCGGGGAGGAGTCCTGCTTCCTGCTCCTTTGTGTAATGCCGATCGGGAGACATGCATGTGCTGTGCGTCCTGCCACCAATCGAGTGACTCTGCTAGTTGAGACCCTGTCCTGGAGCCTGCCTGTGGCTTGAGTCCACTGTAAGCAGAGGCACCACAGAGCTGCCCACATGTGGAGGTGGGCGTTGGGGACCACATGGACTGTTGAAGCCATGTGGCCTAGCAGGCGGAACATGGACCATGCTAACATGGTGTGTTGGCGCTGCACCTTGTTCACCAGGTCCTAGAAGTGATCTGCCCTGTCCAGGGTGACGAATGCCCTGGCTTGGAGGGTGTCCAGACAAGCCCCTATGAACTCCAGGTCATGTGTTGGAGTGAGGTGGGATTTGGAGTGGTTTATCATGAGCCCCAGGTGTTGTAGGATCTTGATAGCGCAGGCTGTGGCCTGTTGCATTTCTGAGGCCGTGTCCCCTTTTTCTAGCCAGTCGTCCAGGTATGGGAAGACAAAGGCCCCTTGGAGATGGAGATACGTGGCCACCACTACCAGGTATTTGGTGAAGACTCTTGGTGCTGAGGCTAGGCCAAAGTGTAGTACCCTGTACTTGTAGTGGTTGCCCCCGACCATGAACCTTAGGTACTGCCTGTGGTTGGAATGGATAAGGATGTGGGTATAAGCATCCTTTATATCAAAGGAGCATAGACAATCTCCCTGCTGGAGGGTAGGGTAGCAATATTCCAAGGGAGAGCATTTTGAACTTTCCCGCACTAAGAATTTGTTCAGGTTTCTCAAGTCCAGGATGGGCCTTAGGCCTCCTGTTCTTTTTGGAACCAGAAAGTACTTGGAGTAGAACACCTTTCCTTTTAAGTGGTGTGGTATGGGCTCCATGGCCCTGTCCCCGAGAAGACCTGCAAGTTCCTGCATTAGCAGGGCCTGGTGCAGGGGAGTCTGAGGGGCTCTCCTGGGAAGAAAGGGAGAGGCGTCTGGTCCAGGTGAAGGAGGTAACCTTCCCTGACCACATGGAATGCCTAGGAGTCGGTGGTGATAGCAGCCCACCAGTGGGCAAAATGAATCAGGCGCTCCCTCGTTGGTAGCTGTTCCCCCATAGGTAGAGAGGCTATGCTCTGGGAGTCAAAACCCAGACCCAGTCTGGGCTGGAGCTGGTGTTTTGGGCTTGGGGCTCTTAGGCTTGCATGGGCCCTGGCCTGCTCCCTTGCCCTGATGATCCGTCTGGGGGGGCATGGTATGGGGGATAGCCTTTCTGGTGGAAGGGAGGCCTTTTCCCCAATGGTTTCTTCTTGGGAAGAGTGGAAGTCTTCCTGGAGAGTAGTCCTAGTGACATACTCTGTATCAATCTCCACTGCCTTGTCCTCCATTGGCTTGCCAAAGAGATTTTTGCAGAGGCAGGGGACGTTGAGGAGTTTTTTGTTTTCTTGTTCAAGGTCCAATGGCTGGAGCCAGGCCTGGCGTCGAGCACTAATGCCTGAGGCAGCCACCTTACGTTAGACTCAAAGCCATCGTAGGCTGCTCGAGACAAATACTTTGAGCACTCCCCAACAGACTTTGTGAGGGTCTGAAAGCACTGGAGGTGGTCCCCACTGAAACCCATCAAGAAACCCCCAAGTTCCTTGGTTAAGTCTCGGAGATACATGCCGATATACAGCTGATATAAGAACATAAGATATGCCATACTGGGTCAGACCAAGGTCCATCAAGCCCAGTATCCGAGGGCATTGAGGGCACGGGACTCCCTGCCATGGGCACTGGAGATTGAGTCTTCGGGCTTTTCTGTTGACACATAGCTGACTTGACCACCATGAAGGTGTGAGGGAGTTGCACCTTCCTGAAACCTGATCCTCACTGGACCCGGTACATAGTGTCCACGCATCGGCTAAGAATCGGCACTGATGACAGTGTTATGAACATTCGGAGGCGGCGGCGCCCAAGAATGGAGGGGACGGGGACCATAAGGGCCTCCTTGGGTAGGGCCTAGTATTGGAGGATTTTGAATTCTTCTGTGTGAGGATATTCTTCAGACTCCGTGCTGAGGGACAATGCCTTTGCCATGTCCCGGACAAACTCGAGGAACGAGATGTCCTCTGACAAGGGCCAGCGCCTTGACACTGGCAGGGATGAATCCAAAGGGAGATCATGGTGAGCTCGTGTCTACAGGGAAGCCTAGTCTTCAGACTCCCAGTCCGAGTAGTCCGTTGAGGACTCAAGGCCCAATGGCTCTAAGGGCGTCGTTGCATCCAGTCTTCAATGAACCGCGGCTGGCGCTTGGCCAGAGCCAAAAGTGCTTGCCAGGGAGGATAGTGCTCCCGAGGACCGGGATCGAGACCCTCACCGAGGATCAGCATGAGGCATGGGGCTCTCGAGGATCTCTAAAGCAGCCCAGGGAGTTCTTGGTATCGAGGTCCCTGCAGTCTCAGCGCAAGTGCTGGCGGGGCCGGGCATCTATGATTGCTGTGAGGCAAGAAATGCAGGAACGCTACATTCCAACACCATCATCCTGGCTTCCCATTCAGAAGTTGCAGCCTTTGACACCAATGCTGGGGTGGCCGGGTCGGGGGTCGGCAAGGAACAGTCCTCAATGGGGCAGGCCTTGGGCATCCGAGATCCAACACTGGAGCCTCTGTGTCTGTCCTGGGTGCCTTGACTGGCCGATCCTGCTCAGACTCCTTCCGAGGGCTGTGGGACAGCACACAGGATTTGCCATGTGTGTCCGCTTTCCAGGAAGAGGCTCTTGAGGATTTCTTTTTTTTTCTTACACTCTGGGGAATCCTTGTCCGAGTGTCCATGTGCCCACTCAGGCACCACGGGGGCTTTACGTGACTCCGAGGATCCGTGGGAGATCTTAGAGCGCGTGGCTACCAGAAATACCAAGGCTGAATCTTAACTGTGGAAGATGATGCCCTACTTCTGATGGTGACTCTGGATGGCCTTAGCGGACATCTTTTTGCAAAGGGAGCATCCCTCTAGTCTAGGCCATGGTTGGCCTCTAGACAACAATTATGTGTGTCGGTAAGGGACATGTTCTTCGGGCACTGATCACACTTCTTAAACACAATGGCTATTGGTGCAAAAAGGACCCCAGTAAGTGGCCAGCGGTTAAAAAAGGCGTGAAACCATGCTGGATTTAAAAAAACAAACAGGTTCCAAGTCCCAAAGCAGAGGCGACAGAGCTTGGAGGCGGGAAAGGGACCGGTGCTAACCAGATGATACACAGAAGTGCACGAGGAAATCAACTAGTTTTCCAGGGGAGACCAACGACTGTAGGGCTCCACGGAAAAAGAGAGACTGAGTAAGATGTGCAGGAAGAGGACCACACATGCGTGGTGGCATCTCCCAAAGGCTTTCTTTGAAAGCTGGGGAGATGCTTCTGTGGGGGCTCTATCAGCACTGACATCATCCATATGTGAGGACTGACTTCCTGATTGTTCCTGGAGAAAAGGAGGTGATAGTGAAGGGATCTCCAACTCCAGTCTTGGAGGGCCACGAACCAGTCAGGTTTTCAGGATATTCCTAATGAATATGTATGATGGAAATATAAATACAATGGGTGGTGCATGCAAATATATCTCATGCATATTCATTAGGGATATCCTGAAAACCTGTGGTTCGTGGCCCTCCAGGACTGGGAGATATCTGTGATAGTATCTCTGTATAAGTAACTGGTGCAACCTCATTTGGAGTAAAGCGTAGTTACTCACCTGTAATAGGTGTTCTCCGAGGACAGCAAGAATCAGTCCTCACTTATGGGTGACATCGGCACAGATGGAGCCCGCGCGGAGCAATTCCCCAGCTTTCAAAAAAAGCCTTTGGGATTGCTACCACGCATGCGTGGTCCTCTTCCTGCCCGAGGGTGCCATCTTGCTCAGTCAGGTCCCTTAGCTCAAGCCCTACCAAGCAGATGGCAAGGGAAGGACAAAAATTCAGCAACTCAACAGTGGAGGCGGGAGGATAGTGAGGACTGATTTCTGTTGTCCCTGGAGAACACCTGTTACAGGTGAGTAACTACTCTTTCTCCAGAAACAAGCAGGAAATCAGTCCTCACTTATGGGACTCCCTAGCTACAGGCTACTAAACCTGTAACCAAAACATGCCTCCCTGAGGCCATAAGCAGAAGCCGAAGCCCGAAGGAACCTGGATCCTCTGGGCGAAGCCCTCGGTAGTCGTGAAGCAGGGTCGGAGGGTGGGAGTTGCTTATACCCCAAACAGATTACAAAGTACAGCCTGGCCAAAGGCGCTGTCCCGGCAGGACTCCCTCTCCAGGCAGTAGTAGGTGGCAAAGGTATTCGTAGAATACCAGGTTGCCGCTCTGCAAATGTCCATCATGGACACGGAGTGCAGCGAGGCCAACGAGGTCGCTTTGGCTCAGACCCCATGTGCAGTGACTCAACGATCCAGAGGGATGCCTGCCTTCGCATGGGCGAATGCGCTGCAGTCTGCCACCCAAACAGAGAGAGTGCACTTGGTGACTGCTTGCCGCTGCCTATTGGTATCATAGGTCACAAAGAGCCGGTCAGACTTGCGTTGAGTCTGGGTACGCTGCAAGGCGGCGGCGAGGGCCTGCTTGCAGTCGAGGATGTGGAGAGCCGCTGAGGCCTGATCGGCATGGGCCTCAGGAAGGTCGGGAGCACTATCTCTTGGTTGAGATGAAAGGCCGACACGACCTTGGGTAAGAACTTAGGATGCATCCGGAGTACCATCCTGTTCCAATAAAACCTGGTGTAAGGGGCGCCAGCCATGAGGTGAGACTTTGGGTAGTTGACCAAGAACCCCAAGCTCTCCAAGAGGACAATGTGTGACATCGCCTGCCAGGCCTCCTCGACGGAGGAGCCCATAACGAGCCAGTCGTCGAGGTAGGGAAACACTGGCACACTCCGGCACCGAAGGTGACCGGCGGCCACGATGAGGCACTTCATGAAGACCCGTGGGGCAGATGCAAGGCCGAAGGGGAGCACCCTGTACTGGAAATGCTCTCCCTGTACCCTGAAAGGCAAGTACTGCCTGTGTTGGGGGTGGATCAAGATATGGGCAGCAGCACGCCAAGAGAACATCTTGAATTTCTCCCGCACCAGGAACTTGTTTAGCCTGTGGAAGTCGAGGATGGGCCAGGACGGGACGAGGAAGTACCGGGAATAAAAGCCCTGACCTCGAAGGTGGAGAGGGACCTTCTCGATTGCCCATTGGGCAAGGAGGGAGTGTAATTCCCGCTGCAGCAAAAGGAGTCGAGGAGGCTCTGCCAGGGAGAAAGGGGGTGGAAGCCGATCCAAGTGGAGGCGATAGCCCTCCCGGATGACCTGGAGGACCCAGCTGTCCGAGGTGATAAGCGCCCAAGACGGGGCAAAGCAGGACAGGCGTCCCCCCACAGGCTGCTGTATCGCCAGAGGGCAAGGCGCTATACTGCTGGCATCAAAACTCCTGAGGGAGTTGTGGGGGAGCCAGCGTCTGGGTCTTCGGGCTCTTTGGTTTACAGTGACCGTGGCCGGGCTTCTCCTGCACTGGAGTGGTCGGCGTGGGGGTAGCCAGGTATGGTGGGTAGCCACGGTACTGGAGGCCTTTCCTGGGGAAGAAGGGCTTCTTGGCAAGCTGCTTCTTCTGAGGCAGCATAGAGGTCTTGCGGGATAGACGGGTCCTAGTGACGCACTCCGTCTCGATCTCCGCAGCCCTCTCCTCCATCGGCTTACCAAGAAGTTGTTCACCGAGGCAGGTCACATCCAGGAGCTTCTCCTGCACCCACTGCTCCAAATCGGAAGACTGGAGCCAAGCCGGGCAGCAGGCTCTGACGCCCGTGACCGCCACCCGAGCCAATGTCTCGTAGCCATCATAGGAGGCTTGAGAGATATACTTGGAGCAATCAGCCACTGATTTCAAAAGGGTGTGGAACCCGTCGAGGGGCTCGCCCTCGAGGCCCGCAGAGAAATCTCCAAGTTCTTTTGCCAAGTCGTGGAGAAACATACCAATATATAATTGGTATGCCCAGATGCGACAAGAGCGCATGAAACCTTGATAGGCCTTGCGGCCCAGGGCATCAAGGGCTCTAGATTCTCAGCCCGGCAAGACCAAGGAGTGGGACTTCGGGCTTTTCTGCTTCCTCATGGTTGATTCCATCACCATCGAGGTGTGTGGAAGTTGGGTCTTTCGGAAGCCCGGCCAGCGCTGCACTTTGTACATTGTGTCAGGGCGCTTGCTCACAATGGGAACCGAGGCCGGGGCCTCCCCACATACGGAGCAATAGCCGAGAGAGGATGAGCGGCACCAGCACGGTGAGGGATTCCCTGGGCGGGGCCTCGTACTGAAGAATATCGAGTTCTTCAGTATGAGGATCCTCCTCGGCCTGGGTGACCAGGTTGAGGGCCCGAGCCATGTCCCGAATAAACACCAAAAAGGAGGTGCCCTCGAGCGGTGACCACCACTGGAGACCAGGTGGCGAGGGGTCAGAAGGGAGATCCCGGTGGGTGCGGGTGTCTCCAGGGAGTTGTCCCCATCGGCTTCCCAGTCCGAAAAATTGGTTGAGAGATCAGAGCTGGGCGGTTCGCCCTGTCTGATGGCCGGTGGCCTGGAGCCAGAGTCCTTGGATGATCTCGCCGCCGAGGAACAGGAGAGCGAGCAAGACTACGTCAAGGACCCTCATGAGACCCATGGCTCTCAGGGGTGTCCTCGACGGATGTGTGTGTCCCACACGAGGGACCCGCGGTCTCCGGGTACAAGTCAGCGAAGCTGGCCATGAGTGCCTGCTGGGAAGCAATGAATGGGCTGCATACGGGACTCCCACACAGGCGTGGGGCCCTGGGCTGCCGATACCGGGGTCACCTGATCGGGCATCGAGGAGAAGAGGGGGTCCTCACCTGCACAGCCCTCAGGAAACTGGGCACCTTCGCCAGAGGCCTCCATTTCTCTGCAAGGTACCTTGCGGGGCCGCACCTTGTCCGACTCTCGGGAACGCTGAAGGGGGCTAAGCGACCAGGCGCGGGAGCGCTCGCACTTGTCGGGGGCCCCAGTCAGTGACTTCGAGGCCTTCTATTTGCGCCATTCCACCTCGGGGGACCCCTGGTCAGAATGCTTCCTGGAATGCGGTGCCGCAGGGGGAGAACCCACCGGAGGGGAGACGACTGAGGGTCCCACCAGAGACTCCGAGGCAGCCTTTCAAAAAATGTCTTTGGACTTCTGCTTACAACTGAGCAGGGCTTTAGAGGACAAGTTCTTACAAGGTCATGGTCGGCTCTCAGACACCTTAGACAGCAGTCATGAGTGTCTGTAAGTGGCATGTTCCTAGGGCATCTATCGCATTTTTTTAAACCCAATCCATGAGGGCAAAAACGGCCCCTGCGAGGTCTAAGACCCACGTAGCCAGCAATTGGGAGGAAAAAAGGTCGCGAAGCCCAAAAAGAAAAAATTAGAAAAGGTATTCCCGTAAGCTCCAAAAGAGAGCAAGGAGATGATGGGTAGAGAACCGGTGCAACCGGAAAAAAGAAATGAGAGCCTGTTAAGGAGAGAAAATTAAAACTTTTTTCGAGGGACGAGGATGTGCGTCTGAAGGGCTCCGCAGAAAAAGGGACCTTACTGAGCAAGATGGAACCTTTGGGCGGGAAAAGGACCACACAATGCGTGATAGCAATCCCAAAGGCTTTCTTTGAAAGCTGGGGAATTGCTCTGTGCGGGCTCTGTCGGCGCCGACGTCACCCATAAATGAGGACTGACTTCCTGCTTGTTCCTGGAGAATGTGTGCAATTCTGGAGACCACACCTTCAAATGGATATAGAAACAGAAAAATTACAGAAAAAGACCACATGGCCTATCTAGTCTGTCCTTCCATATCAACAACTACAACAGTCCACTTTTTTCCTTTAGAGATCCAATGTGTTTGTCCCATGCTTTTTTGGATTCAGATATTGTCCTCATCTCTACCACCTCCACTGGGAGACTATTCCACGGATCCACCACTCTTTCCATAAAGAAATATTTCCACAAATCATTCCTGAATCTATCCCCCTTCACCCTCATCCCATGTCCCCTTGTAGCAGAACTTGCTTTCAATTGAAAGAGGCTCTCCCACTGTGCATTTATGCCACGGAGGTGTTTACTGAAATCTAAATACACCACATCTAGTGCTCTCCCTCAGTCCAACTCCCTAGTCACCCAGTCAAAGAAATCAATCATATTTGTATTATTCTTCGGATGTATCTGTTGGTGTATATCTTTTCTGTACAAGTGTTATGCTTGATTCTAATTTGAAAATGCATAAATAAAAAATTTTAAAAAAAAAAAATATATATATATACCTGTTCTGAAAGGCCCTTGACTCTGCAAAACCACTAAGCAAGCAACATGAAGACCAAGAATAACCCTTACCCCTCTCTTACCAAGGGTCTTTCCCAGGCACCAGCCTTTGGTTTCCTGCTGCCAATGCAAGCAGGCTCCTGGAGCTTCCCTTTCTCTCACTAGTCTGTGGGGAGTCACCCTTTATTGTTTCCTGGGAACGCCAGGTCCACCTCTGTTCCCCACTCTGATTGGGCACTGGCCATCCCTGGGTGGAGTCTGAAACTTTGCTGTTTGCATCACTAGCATGGCTTGAGAGTTTCCCTCACCCAGCTCTTAAAGGGCACTATGCTCTTCTAACTCAGGGAATATGTGGTGATGCAGTGTACACCACCAAAGGGGGGAGGGGGGAGCTGTCGAGAGCATCACAGTATATTGTAATATCTAATCTTATCTTGTCTTATTGACATGATAGAGGAAGATCTACAGGGGTGATGTGTAGTATAAGTATATCAAGATTATTTTCACTTTTTTGAAATACATAATGACTATTTCATTAATTAAGAAAGAACTGTGCTGTATGATGTGAAATTATTAGAAACCTAGAAACAATGTCAGCAGAAAAAAGCTATATTGGCCTGTCAAGTCTGCCTTTCCATATCAAATACTATAGTCCCTTTTTTTCCTTTAGAGATCTTCTGTGTTTGTCCTATGCGCTCTTGAATTCAGATACTGTCCTCTCCTCCATCACCTCTACTGGGAGACTATTCCACGCATCTACCCTCTTTCTGTAAAGAAATACAGTGCATCGCAAAAGTATTCATCCCATCTGTTTGTCCTGTTTTGTCGCATTACAACCTGGAATTAAAATGGAGTTTTGGGGGTTAGCACCGTGTGATATACACAACATGCCTATGACTTTGAAGGTGCAAAATATCATTTATTATGACACAAACAATAATTAAGACAAAAAACAAACAAACTGAAAGCAGGAGTGTGCATATGTATTCACTCCCTAAAGTCAATACATTATAGAGTCACCTTTTACTGCAATTACAGCTGCAAGTCTCTTGGGGTATGTCTCTATTTGCTTAGCACATTTAGTCACTGGGATTTTCACCCATTCCTTAAGGCAAAACTGCTCCAACTCCTTCAAATTAGATGGGTGGCATTGGTGTACAGCAATCTTCAAGTAATGCCACAGATTCTCAATTGGATTGAGGTCCGGCCTTTGACTAGGCCATTCCAAGACATTTAAATGTTTCCCTTTAAACTAGCTTTAGCAGTATGTTTAGGGTCATTATCCTGCTGGAAGGTGAATCTTTGTCCCAGTCTCAAATTTCTGGCAGACAAACAGATTTTCCTCAAGAATTACCTTGTATTTATTGCCATCCATCCTGAACAATTTTCCTGTCCCTGCCAATGAAAAACCTCCCCACAGCATGATGCTGCCACCACCATGTTTCACTGTGGGAATGGTGTTCTCGGGGTGATGCCATGTGTAGCACAAACTCAACGCAGATCCTCTTTGTTTGTCCCATGCTTTTTTTAATTCAGTTACTGTCCTCATCTCTACCACCGCCACTGGGAGACTATTCCACGGATCCACCACTCTTTCCGTAAAGAAATATTTCCGCATATCACTCCTGAATCTATCCCCTTTCACCCTCATCCCATGTCCCCTCGCAGCAGAACTTGCTTTCAATTGAAAGAGGCTCTCTCCCTGAACATTTATGCCACGGAGGTATTTAAACATCAATCATATCACCTCTATCCCGCCTTTCCTCTAAGGTGTACATATTAAGATCCCTAAGTCTGTCCTCATATGCTGTATAATGACGACCACTAATCATCTTAGTAGCCACACTCTGCAACGACTCCATCCTGTTCACATCCTTTTGAAGGTGCGGTCTCCAGAATTGCACACTATACTCCAAATGAGGTTGCACCAAAGACTTATACAGAGGCACTATCACCTCCTTTTTTCTGCTAGCCATTCCTCTCCGTATGCACCCAAGCATCCTTCTAGCTTTTGCCGTTGCCTTTTCTACCTGTTTAGCTACTTTAAGATCATCAGACACAACCACGCTTAGGTCCCGCTCTTCTTTAGTGGACAAAAGTACTTCACCCCCGATACTATATTGCTCCCTTGGATTGCTGCAGCCCAAATGCATGACCTTACATTTTTTAACATTAAATCTCAGCTGACAAATTCTAGACCATTCTTCAAGCTTAGCTAGATCCCTCCTCATGTTATCTACACCTTCCTGGGTGTCTACTCTATTACAGATTTTGGTATCATCCGCAAAAAGGCAGACCTTACCAGACAGCCCTTCCGCTATATCACTAACAAAGATGTTAAAAAGAATCAGGCCAAGGACCGATCCCTGGGGCACACCACTGGTAACATCCTTCTCCTCAGAGTGAGCTCAATTTACCTGTACACTTTGTTGCCTCCCACCCAACCAATTTCTAACCCAAGCAGTAACTTTAGGGTCCATCCCTAGGGTGCTCAGTTTGTTTATAAGTCGCCTGTGAGGAACAGTGTCAAAGGCTTTACTGAAATTCAATTACACCACATCTAGGGCTCTCCCTCGGTCCAACTCCCTAGTCACCCAGTCAAAGAAATCAATCAGATTTGTCTGACAAGACCTGCCTCTGGTGAATCCATGCTGCCTCGGATCCTGTAATCCGCTGGAATCCAGAAACCACTATTTTCTCTTTCAGCAGCATCTCCAATAATATACTCACCACCGAAGTTAAAGTAACTGGCCTGTAGTTTTCAACCACATACTTACTTCCGCTTTTGTGTAAAGGCACCACATGAGCCTCTTTCCAGTCCCTTGGCACCACTCCCGACTCCAATGAGACATAGAAAAGTGTTGGGATATTCTGGCTTAGGGATAGTCCTGCTTAGCTCTGCTTCATACGCCTTCTATGTCTGTACTCCTGCTGGCCTGCACCGCACGCAAGCATCCTGTTTATGGCACGAGAAGACAGTATGTAGGCAATATGAAAGTATATGATATGAGGCCTGCTATAGTCTAGAGCAGTGATGGCTAACCTTTTTGAGTGCCCAAACTGCCGCACAAAACCAAAGAATTTCCTCAAAGTGCCAGCACGTCATTTGCATAAGTGGTCTTATTTGCATAAATATTTGCATAATGTTACCATACACTAACTTTTAGTAAACATGTCTCTTAATGAGTGTATGGATAAAGAAAGACTAAAAGATTTCTACATTACTATAATCCAGTGCCAACCGCCAGGCACATTAGGAACTACTACAAACGCTGCCCATTTAGAACCCATAGCAAACCCGCCGTATCCTGACAGCATTACCAGGACTCACAAAGCACCATACCCTACCTATCAAAAGGCAACACTGCAAATATTAAACCAATACATTTCAGAGAATACTGGGGAAAGAGAACAAGTGGCAACGTCAAATAGGAATTTCCTCTTGTACCAAACAAAGCGCAGATGTTAATGATGCACATTTCCCAGAGCTGACATATTCCAGTTAATAAATTCAAAATAAAGAGATATCTTTCTACCTTTTGTGCATTTTTTTTTTCAGTTGCAATTGGTCCAGCCACCTTCTTCTGGTTTCTTCATGTTTTCTGCTAACTCTCCATCGTCTGCTGTCCATTTGTCCTTTCTTCTCTCTTCTAGTTTTTTTTCCATTCTCTCTCTCTCTCTACATCTGCTTTAACATACTAATCTTTCTCCTTTTGCTCTTTCCTCATTCCTATTTCATCCACACAAATTTTACCCCTCCATCCTCAATCCCCAATTACTCTCCCAATACCTGGCCAATTGTAGATTTTTCATCCCTCCTACACAAAATATTTTTCCCCTCTCCATTTTACTCTCCCAGCCCCATCCCATTCTAATCCTCCCCCAACATCAGCTCCCTTCTAGTTCCAGTCTCACCCAGCATCCATTCCCTTCTAGTCCCTGCATCAGCCCATTTCCAGTCCAAGTCCCTTCATCAGCTCATTTTCAATCCTAGCCCCCCCATCAGCCCATTTCTACTCATTTCCTAGCCCCACCATCAGCCCATGTCAAATCATAGCTCCCCTCCACTCAGCCCAATTCCAGTCCAAGCCCCCCCATGAGCCTACTTCCAGTTCTAGCCCCTCCATGAGTCCATTTCAATTCAAGCCCCCACCACAGCCCATTTCCAATCTTAGCTCCCCCCAACAGCCCATTTCCAGTCCTATCCTAGCTTTTCCATCAGCCCATTTTCAGTCCTAGCTCCCTTCCCTCACAGCCCATTTCCATTCCAAGCCCCCTCCCCATCAGCTATTTGCAGTTCAAGCCTCCCCTTCCACTCAGCCCATTTCCAGTCCTAGCAACACCCCAACCCATTACCAGTCCTAGCCCCCCGTCAATCAACTTCCAGTCCTAACCCCCATCACCCCATTTTCAGTTTAAGCCCCCCCTATAACCCTTTACCAGTCCTAACCCCCCATCAGCCCATTTCCAGTCAGCCCCCCATAGCCCATTGCCAGTCCTAAACCCCCCCATCAGCCCACAGCCCATTACCAGTCCTAACCACATCAGCCCACCTCAAGTCCTAACCCCTCCCCATCAGCCCATTTCCTGTCCTAGCCCCCCCCATAACCCATTATCAGTCCTACACCCCCATCAGCCCACTACCAGTCTTAACCCCCCCATAGCCCATTACCAGTCCTAACCCCCCCCATCAGCCCACTACCAGTCTTAACCCCCCCCATAGCCCATTACCAGTCCTAACCCCCCCATCACCCCATTTCCAACAGCCCTCATCAGCTCATAGCCCATTGCCAGCCCTCATCAGCCCACAGCTCATTGCTAGTCTTAACTCCCCCCCATAGCCCACTTCGTCTTAACCCCCCTCCCCAGCCCACTGCCAGTCTTAACCCCCCCTCCCTAGCCCATTGCCAGTCTCAACCCCACTCCCTCCCTCCCTCCCTAGCCCATTGCCAGTCTCAACCCCCCTCCCTCCCTAGCCCATTGCAAGTCTCACCCCCCCTCCCCCCTCCCTAGCCCATTGCCAGTCTTAACCTCCCTCCCTCCCTAGCCTATTGCCAGTCTTAACCTCCCTCCCTCCCTCCCTAGCCCATTGCCAGTCTCAACCCCCCTCCCACCCAAGCCCAATGCCAGTCTCTACCCCCTCCCTCCCTCACTCCCTAGCCCTTTGCAATTCTCTATGCACTCCCTCCCTAGCCCATTGCCAGTCTTAACCCCCCTCCCTCCCTCCCTCCCTAGCCCATTGCCAGTCTTAACCCCCCTCTCTCCCTCCCTAGCCCATTGCCAGTCTCAACCCCCCTCCCTCGGCTCATGGCAAGATAGAAAAAAAGCTGCCCGCTGCCGCCGCGGCGGCTTGGGGTGGCCCGCGGGGCTCCCTCTGCCCGGGGGGACTCGCCCGGCGCTGCTCAGCCCCTCTCTGCCGGCTTGCAGAGACGCGAAGGGAGAGAGAGTCCCCCTCGCGTCTCTCTTAAGCCCGCAGGGGCAGATGGGAAATTTCCCATCAGCTCCTGCGGGCTTAACAGAGACGTGAGGGAGACTCTCCCTTCGCGTCTCTGCAAGCCGGCAGAGAGGGGCTAAGCAGCGTCGGGAGAGTCCCGCCGGGCAGAGGGAGCCCCGCGGGACACTCCATGCCGCCGCGGCGGCAGCGGGCAGCTTTTTTTTTTTTTTTAATGTGCGACCTTCCCGCGTGCCAGCTGCAAGGCCTTCGCGTGCCACAGCTGGCACGCGTGCCATAGGTTCGCCATCGCTGGTCTAGAGAGTCACGTCTTGCACAGAAGTGGCAGAGAGTGGCAGCGAAGGGGAGGAGATTGAAGAGATTATCCCAGGAAAGGAAGGCAACGCAGACAGCAGTGGACACCTGAGAAAATCTTATGTTCTTAAGTGTGCAGGATGTGGGCCTAGCAGAAAGAAATACAGGCCAAGCAAAACTAATTAGTAGAAATACTTTCAGCCTTGAAGACATGGTGCCAAGAATTCACAGAACACAGGCCTCACACAGGAAAGCAAAGAACGATATTCCTGACAGCACCCGATAAGCAGAGACCTTGAAGGAAAGCAGTTGGTAGCCCAGATAATCATGGGGAGGGGGTCTAATTAGAAACTTTGCAGACTTTGCAGAAAGCTGCACGTACGCTATAGAAAAAAACTCTGCATATGGTATTAGGAGATATGCAGTACCTTCTAGAAATTTGTGACAGAGACAAATCTATATAAGGAAGAAGTTGTATAACTCGGGGGCAACGTGCTCTTCAATTCCGGTGTGGAGAGTAGTTTGCCTGTCATCCTTCTCAGACAAACTGCTGCTATCTGCAATTTGTTTGCTGTGGTACCCAAATAAAGAGCTTTTCATAGCTGAGCAACTGTAGTCTGAGTAATTTATTGGCTATTGGCAAGAGTTGGGGAACCGTTGTGGGCTACCAGGCCCCACAAAAGGTCAGTCAGTGGAGCTGCTAGAACGTCCCCAAGTTCCCTCAATATTCTAGGGTGTATCCCATCCGGTCCCATTGCTTTGTCTACTTTAAGTTGAGCTAGTTTCTCACAAACACAGTCTTCTGAAATTGTTCAAGATGTCCCTCGCTTCTGTTCCCGTTTGTGGGTGTTTTCTGAGGTCCTGCTCCTGGTTCTTCATCTGTGAACACAGAACGGAAATATTTGTTAAGCAAGTCCACTTTATCCTCATCAGCTTCTACATATTCCTCCCCTTCACCCTTGAGTCTGACAATACCACTTCTGCCCTACCTCTTCTCACTAACATATCTGAAAAATGTCTTATCTCCCCATTTTATTGCATTGGCTATTTCCTCCTCTTTTTGAATCTTGGCTTTCCTGACTACTTTGCTAGCTTCTCTAAGTTTTTCCAAATATAGATGCTCAGCTTCCTTTCATGAAGGCCTCCCTCTTTTTCTTCACTTTTTCAGCTACTTCTTTCGAAAGCCATAGCGGTCTTTTTCCTTTTACCTTTATTTACCATTCTAACAAAAAGGTTGGTTGCCCTTAAAATATCCACTTTCAGTTTTGCCCACTGTTTTTCTACATCCCCCTGCTGTTCCCATCCAGCTAATAACTCCTTGAGGTATTGGCCCATCTTGGCAAAGTTAGTCTTCCTATAGTCTTTCACCTTTGAATGGCTTCTAACAGCCCTAATCCTAATACTGAACCACATCATCTGGTGATCGCTGGATGCAAAATGATCTCCCACTATTTATTTATTTAGCTGTATTTATATCCCGCTTTTCACCGGGTCAAAGCGGTCAGTTGGGGGATAGATTTAACACGAGGGGATATGACACACATACATTAATACTTACAGGGAACATGGGCAATGGAGGGTTAAGTGGCTTGCCCAAGACCACAAGGAGTGCCTACAGGACTAGAAATCCCAGTCCCTCTGGCCTGAGATTGCTGTCCCCAGGTGGGACTTGAACCCCTGGCCCGCCAGCCTGAAGTACCTTGTCCTAACCACTAGACCACTCCTCCCACTATAACATCAGAAACACTTTTACCATTGGTAAGCAGCAAGTCCAGTATGGCCCCTTCACGTGTGGGGTCTGTTACCAATTGCCTGACTAGTTCTCCCTGTAGAGAAACCAGGATCTCTTTACTTCTAGATGATACTGCAGCAGTAATGTGCCAATCAATATCTGGCATACTGAAATCACCTATCAGTAGCACTTCCCCTTTCCTAGCAATGCTGTGTATGTCTTCAATTAAAGAGATGGCTGAGGGGAGATATTACAGAGGTCTATAAATTAATGAATGGTGTGGAACAGGTAACGTAGATCAATTGCTTACACCATCAAAATATAGAAAGACCTGTTTAAGACTAATAAGAGAAAATATTTTTTCACTCAATGTGCAATCAAACTCTGGAATTTCTTACCAGAGGATGCAGTAAAAGCTGTTAGTGTAGCCTGGTTTAAAAAAGGTTTGGACAAGTTCCTGGAGGAAAGGTCCATAAATCATTATTAAAGGGGACCCGGGATATTTTTATTTATTTGTATTTATTTACATTCTCTTATATACCGCGCTATTCTGCATCAGTGCGGTTTACATTGAACAAACTGAAATTACATTGAACAGGGTATTGTAACTTGGAGATAACTATTTTACAGGGAACATGGGCTATGGAGGGTTAAGTGGCTTGCCCAAGACCACAAGAAGCACCTGTGGGACTAGAAACCCCAGTCCTTTCGGCCCAAGGTTGCTGTCCTCTAGTGGGATTTGAACCTCCGACCTTCTGGCCTGAAGTACCTTGCCCCAACCACTAAGCTACTCCTCCACTCCAGATATCCACTGCTTGTCCCGGTACAAGCATTGTGGAACCTGTCTCTTTTGGGGAAACTGCTAGGTACCTGTGACCTAGATTGGCCACTGTTGGAAACAGGATAATGGGCTTGTTGAACCTTGATCTGACTCAGTATGGCATTTCTTATGTTCTCACAACTCTATCACATCTGATGTGATCCATACCCTTACATAATTTACTGATTCTGAGGACCTTTTAAACTGAAAGGCATCCTTAAATAACATCTACACCTCATTGGAGAGAAAGGGGTCAAAGGAGTGTGCAACGACTGTTGAACTGATGTGCATTTCTTAGGAGGAGAGAATGAAGTTACCTCCTCAAGTCTTACTGAGTACCTTCACATGGTGACCCCGTTGTATAACATCTATACCAAATTTCAGCAAGGCAACACTACAACTGAAATATGGTAGGAACGAAGAAGAAAAATACATACTGGCCACATGTCGTCCAGGATAAAAAAGTGCCCACCCGCAGCTTATGCACTAAGGCTAACAATGGTAGTTGCGATAGTGTAAGTGCTGCAGATGTAGATAACATCCCTGCCACAGATAAAGGCCATGGTGAGCCTGTTCATGGACCCACTGTGGCAGGAGAAAAAAAAACAGAAATTAATGAAAAAGTTAAAAGGATTAACTACGGTTAAGTAGAATTCTGCAGATAAAGAGATAATGTGCTGCTATTTTTATGCTACAAACCCTATATTTTTAATCAAGAGTGTATACAAAGAGAACCTGCCAAAAGCTGGAAGAAAGAGGAAAATTGCCACTAGAAAAACTGCAAAAAGCAACAGATGCAAATTTAAGAAATTTAATTTCACAGACCAATGTAAAGTAGTAGGTGTATGATAACATCTTGAATCAAACATGGACTAAGAAAAATAGGGAGGGGGGACCTAGGTGACAGTACCAGAAGAAAGGAAGACATGGAAAAGGAAAGAGGTTGAGAGGGAGATGGAAAGCGTAGTTACTCACCTGTAACAGGTGTTCTCCGGGGATAGCAGGAATCAGTCCTCACATATGGGTGACATCGGCGCCGGAGCCCGCACAGAGCAAATCCCCAGCTTTCAAAGGGTGCCATCTTGCTCAGTCAGATGACATAGCTAAAAGACGGCAAAAACAAATTAAAAATGGTACAGCTCCAAGGGGAGGAGGGAGGGTTGTGAGGACTGATTCCTGCTGTCTCCGGAGAACACCTGTTACAGGTGAGTAACTACGATCTCTCCGGGAATAAGCAGGAAGTCAGTCCTCACATATGGGACTCCCCAGCTACAGGCTACCATGAACCCATAGCAAAACTAGAGCTCCCTCAGGGAGAGCCACAAGCAGCAGAAACTTTGTCTGTATAGACAGGCCAACAAGACCCCTGAGTCCGATGAAACTAGCACTCCGGTAGCCTGAACACAGAAGGGTCGGAGGGTAGGAGTAGCCTAGACCCTGAAAAGGTTACAGAGTACGACTTGGCCGAAAGCACTGTCCTGTTGGGACTCTGTCCAGGCAGTAGTGAGCTGCAAAAGTATGGACTGAAGACCAGGTGGCGGCCCGGCAGATGTCTGCTAGCAGGACCGAGCGCAGATTAGCTATGACCCTGTCTTCCAATGGAAGCCTCACCTCTTTGTAGGCCAGGGCAATACAGTCCGCCACCCATGTGGACAGCATACACTTGGTCACCGCCTCCCCCAGCTTACTAGGGTTGTAAGAAATGAAAAGCTGAGAGACCTTTCGGTGGCCCTGAGTTCGTTGAATGTAGAAGGACAAGGCTCTCTTACAGTGCAGAGTATGGAGGACCGTCTCTGCCCGACTGGCGTGCGGTCTGGGAAAGAAGGTAGGGAGGACCATCTCCTGGTTGAGGTGGAAGGAATTTCAGGTGCGTGTGAATTACCACCCTATTCTTGTAAAACCTGGTGTAGGGCGATTCCGCCACCAGGGCCTGCAGCTCGCTTACCCTTCGTGCAGAAGTGAGCGCAACCAGAAAAACCACCTTCCAGGAGAGGTAGCGAAGGTGGCAAATAGCCAAAGGCTCAAATGGTGGGCGAGTGAGCTTCCCCAACACTACACTGAGATCCCATTCAGTCACCGGAGGGCAAACTGGGGGCTTAGACAGGAGCAGGCCGCTCAAGAAACGGGACACCACCAGATGGACCGAGAGGGACTTCCCATCCACCTGGCAGTGGTTCACTACTAGGCCAGTAAGGTGCACCCTAACCGAATTAGACTTCAGCCCCGAATGAGAGAGGTGGAGCAGGTACTCCAGTATCGTGACCACCAGGCAAGAGAAGTGGTCAGCACCCTGCTCAGTACACCAAATTGAGAATCTGCACCATTTAAAGGCATAGGCCCGTCTGGTTGACACCTTGCGCGAGGGCAAGACATCCTCCACCTCTCTGGACCAAAGGGAGGACTGTGAGACATGAAGGACTGACCAAGGCCCCAGAACAAGGTTAGAGACTATAGCAGAGACTGATGAGCTTTTGTGTGATAAGGTAACTTACACTAATATAGATCATCCTGTTTATGGCAATCTGGACCTGGCTATGGATAGCGATGAACCGATTTATGGTACTCTTGATATAGATACGGACAGTGATGCAAGCACAGATAATGACGAAGAAACAGGACTGTGAAGATGCTATAGCCATATACCTTTACTCAAGTAAAAATTCTAGTTCAAGTGGTGGCAGGGGTGGTAGGGGCGGCAGGGGCACCGTACCCTTTAGGGGTAGGGGCCGTGGATATATGGGGGGATATCAAGGAGACCGCATCTGTTTTAGGTGTGGCAAATTTGGACATATGGTAAGAGATTGTACTATGCCAAGGAGCGACCCTCCCCAATCTGATGCTGTGGGAGGTAGTTACTCGCATGCCCCATATCCTGTTTTCACCCCTAATCAGCTTTCAGTCATGACTCAATATTATGCAGAAACTGACCTTGACTATAGTGAGGACTGACTAGGCTTGGTTGTGCGCCCCAATACACAGGCAGAAATACTTGCTACAATCTTGGGGTATGAATTGCTCTTCCTGTTAGATACAGGTGCCTCCACGTCTGCCATTGCTCTATCACAATTGCCCCTTCCCCTGGTTGAGACGCTGCCTACAGCTCCTACAGTCCCTTGTGAAGGAATTGAGGGAAGAACTATAATGCACCAAAAATTGACTGATGTACTCCTTCTAGTGGAAGGAAAATTGTATCATACAGATTTTCCTGGTTGTCCCTACTTTGCCTGTCAGTCAATTTGCTTGGGCGAGATTTTCTCTCCAGAAACAAGACTGTTATCAGCTGGGAAACCGGCACTTTGACCTGTACCTTGTGTCCCCTGCAAGTCCAACAGCCTGTAGCTGTGACTCCAACTGCTGTGACCGCTCCACCCTTGGACACCCTTCCTTCAACTTTGTGGGCTGTACCAGGTAATGATATTGGACATCTCAACATTTCCCCGGTCAAGATTGAAGTACGGCCGGGAGCTCCATTGCCTTATGTGCGTCAGTATCCTCTGCCTGCTGCTTCAGTGGCTGGAATACTGCCAGTGATTGAAAACCTGCCAGCCCAAGGAGTGTTGGTACCAACTTCCTCACCTTGCAATACTCCTATTTTACCTGTACTAAAGGCTGATGGTAAGTCTTACAGATTTGTGCAAGATTTGCGAGCTATTAATCGTATTGTCCTACCACTTTTTCCCCTCGTACCCAATCCTCATGACATTTGGACTTGTATACCATATGGCTCCACCCACTTTTCGGTCATAGATTTAAGCTCCGCCTACTACTCAATACCAGTAGGGGAGGAGTCGCGGTACTTATTTGCCTTCTCGTACGAGGGGCGTCAATATACTTGGACTACCCTTTCTCAAGGATACACCGAGAGTCCTGCTTATTTTTCACAGGCCCTTAAAGCTGCTTTACAGGACTTGGCATTGGATAAATCTACCTTGATACAGTATGTGGATGATTTACTTATTTGTTCCCCTTGTTATGATGCTTGTGTGGCTGATACTATGTTAACTCTTGTACATCTCTCTCATTTGGGATTGAAAGTTAATCAGTCTAAGTTGCAATTTTACCTGCCACAAGTAATATTTCTTGGTGTATGTCTCTCCTCAGCTGGCCGCTCTATTACGGCCCAGCAAATTGGTCCTATTATGTCTATGCCTTTTCCTGCTACTGTTCCTTATACACGCCACTTTTTAGGTCTTTTCGTATTTTGCCGCCAGTGGATCCCTGACTTTGCTGAGCTTGCTGCTCCACTGTATGCCCTTCTTAGCCGTGAGGCTCCGGAGGGTATTATAGTTCCTACTGAAGCACAGCATAATGCTTTTCACTCCCTGCGCCAAGCCCCACTGACTAACCCCGTCTCTCTTTTCCTGACTATGCTTTGCCCTTCTGTCTCTATGTGGCTACTTCCACCAGTGCTGCTGTCTGTGTTTTGGCACGTTTCCCTACTGGACTAAAGCTCTTGGGCTATTTTTCCCAGGCTTTTGATCCTGTCGTCTCTGGCATGCCTCCATGCTTTCAGTCTTTGGCTGCTGTAGTTTTTGCTATACAAACTATGGATTTCCTTGTTCTCCAGCATGAATTGCATGTATATACTTCCCATCCAGTTGCTAGTCTTACATTTAGCCAAAAATCAGCCCCTCTCCAGCTCTCATTTATTGCTGTTTGATTTAGCTATTTCCCAAGCACGTCACTTTACATGAAGTTTCACTTTTACAACCAGCTCAAATCCTGGCTTCTCTTGATCCCCTTTTACACCTATCTGATCCCGATGGAACTCATGATTGTCTTTCCTCTGTAATGGCCTATTCTAAGGCTAGGCCTGATCTTGCCTCTGTCCCTTTGTCCAGTCCTGACTGGATTCTGTTTACTGATGGCTCTGCTTTTCGCAATGAGCAAGGGGATTTACTTGTTGGCTATGCTGTTACCACTATTAATTCTGTAATAGAGTCAGGGGCCTTGCCATTTGCTAGTGCCCAGTTGGCTAAAGTGTTTGCCCTTATTTAGGCCCTGGAAATGTCTACGCATTTGGTTGTAAATATCCATACTGACAGTGCTTATGCACTTAGGGTTCTAGAGGATTTTGGTAATATCTGGGCTCAACATGGATTTTTGACAGCTGCTCATAAGCCTATCAAGCATACCCGCTATATTGAACGTTTGCTTGCTGCAGTGCTTAAACCAGCTCAGGTGGCTGTGTTAAAATGTAAAGGACATGATCTTACTGGTTCCGTAGTGTCACAAGGCAATCAGTTTGTGGACCAAGCTGCTAAAGCTGCAGCGGCGGGGCCTGCAGTTCCGTCGCATCTGCTATTAACTCTTCGTTCACCTGCAGCCTCCACTTCTGCCTCATCATTGGACTTGATGCGTTCCCATCAGGATTCGGCAGATTTCACCGAAAAGCAGGAATGGTTGTCTTGGGGAGCATCGCCTGATGGTACTGGACTATGGAAAAAGGACCGATAATTATTTATGTCAATTTTCTTTTATTAGGCAGACTCCGTATCTAAATAACATTGTCACTGTATCATATCAGAATATACATGGTAAACTATTCATCAAGAACAAATACAGAACCATTCTCTTGCCTATATCATTTAATTTTATCCCTCCTCCCCCTTTCACTAGTCCCCCCTCCACCCCTCTCTCCACCCTTTTGTCCCCCCCCCCCTTTTTCCCCCCAATACCTACCTTACGGTGTGCCTCTACCCTCCTCCCCTACCCCATACCCACTCCCCTGGCGGGTGGCGACTCTTACACTCCGCACAGGGGTCCATTCATGTACTCTATTCAACTATACCTCAACTACCATCCCACGGTCCAACTGTTCACTCCTTTGTCCCCCCCTCCCCCCAACCTCCCTTCTTCCCCACTCCATGCCCTCCCTTCACCTTTCTGTCCTACCCCCCCACCCCTCTGCCATATCCCCATTGCTAGTGGTCCATGTACTCCCAATGTCATACATAATCAGTTATCTTCCTCAATGTATTGCGTATCCTGCTCCTCTCCCATGCAGAGAGGATCTGTAGAAAGGGTCCCCATTCTATCAGGAATCGTTCCCCCAATTTGTCATTCCCTCGTATTCCAACCCTCTCTACCAACATTAAATCATATATTTCCTGTCGCCAATCGGCCAGCCGGGGCCTGTTCCCTCAACAGCCATCTCTTAAGAATAAGAAGTCGCGCTACCAACATCTCACGTTGCATCCACTGGGTATATTTTCTTAGTATCTCTCCTTCAGTATCCTTCAACCCCAACACTGCTGACTGAGGCTCTGCTCCTATATCCACCACAAACAGCCCCCCTAGAAATCCATACACTTCCATCCAAAATTGAGAGATTCGAGGACATCTCCACCACATATGTCCTAGAGTGGCCACCCCCTCCGCACATCTAGGACATCCTGCCGAGGCAGCTGCCCCTGCTCTGTAAGATCTATTAGGGGCAAAGTGACTCCTCCTTATAATTTGATACTGCATATCCCTCCATTTACTATAGCCACTCGTTTGCAGTATCTGTGCCAACGCTTCTGTTATGTGCTCACTCGTAATCTGTACCTGCAAATCCCTTGCCCATTGCTCCGCTACAGCCGTCTCTTCCAAAGGAGCCTCCAAGGCTACATATTCCTTCTGTAGCAACGATATACTTGCCTGCTGTGGCATACCTGTATACATTAGCTCTTCTAATTTCGAGCATAAATCTCCTTGTAAATCTTCAGCCCGTAGGCTACCTACATAACTTCGAGCTTGCATATATCTGAATTGATCCACACCCTGCAACCCATATTGCACCTGCAGCTCTCCATCCTACCTTCACCATCCACTATCTGTTCAAGTGCCAATATCCCTTTCGCCTCCCACCTCTTGAATGCCCCCCCCCCTCCATTCCTGGTCAAAACTCGCCATTCCCATGTAATGGGAGCATCGGTGTGGCATGAGGATTCCCATTACACCTCCTGCACACTATCCCCCAGACTCATCGCAAAACTTTAAAACCAACATATTGGTCAATAATTTTGGGTAACATCTGTTTTTTGGAGTGTAACACATATAGCACCGTCATTAGGTGCGCTATCTCTGCCTCAACTGGCAGCAGCATATAGTCCTCCGTCTCACTCAGCCAATCTCTCAAGTTCCATAGCTGGCAAGCTATGTTATATCGATAAGTGTCCGGTACACCCATACCCCCCCTCTCCCATGGCTGTTGTAATTGTATCCTGATCCTTGGCTTCCTACCTCGCCATAGAAATTGAGTAAGTATTCTCTCCAGTGCTTTAACTTCTTTACGCAGCAGCAAAATGGGAAGGACCTGCAGCACATACAACCACTTTGGAAAAATCACCATCTTGTACACCGCTACCCGTCCACCCAACGATAGAGGAAGGTCCCGCCATCTCTCCAGCCTATTGCGAGTCTCCTCTAGCAGTCTCTGGATATTCAACCTATGACTCTTCCCCGCTTCCGCCGCCAATCTAACCCCCAAGTACTTTATTTCATTCATACTCCATTTCAATGGAAACTCTCCCTTCCAGTTCCCTGGGAGTCCTTTATCCAAAGGCATTGCCTCCGACTTCTCTAAATTAAGTTTCAAGCCAGAAAACCTTCCAAATTCAGCAAACGTGTCCCACAGTGTTGTTAAAGTCTCCTGAGGCCTCCCCACATACACCAGCACATCGTCAGCAAAAGCCGATACTCGGACGTCCGACCTTCCAATCCTTGCTCCCACCAGCCGGGGGTGTGTCCGTATTCACTCCAGTAATGGCTGTACTGTCAAAACAGAGGAGCGGCGATAACGGGCACCCCTGTCTAGTACCCCTCCTTATTGGGAAAACATTTGTCAATGAATCATTCACTATAATTTGTCCCTGTGGATTTGAATATAACAGCCGTACGTTTCCAAAAAAACCTTCCAGACCCATACGCTCTAAAATCCGGAACATATACGGTCACGCCACCCGATCAAAGGCTTTCTCCGCATCAAAGCTCACTAATAGTGCCGGCTCACCTGCTGCTTCTGTCATGTACAAGGCAGCGAAGATCCTCCGCATATTTTTAATGATGTGCCTGTTACGCACAAAACCCACGTGATCCCCATTCACCAAGTCCGGTATCATCGGTGCTAGGCGCTCTGCCATTATTTTAGCCAAAATCTTGAGATCAACATTGATCAGGGAGATAGGCCTGTAGGATCCTGGTTGTTCAGGGTCCCTACCCTCCTTTGGGAGTACTGTGATAACTGCCCTATTTGCTTCATATGGAAAGAGTTGTCTTCCTACCAAATCCATATAGTGTGCTGACAAGGGTCCCGCCACCTGCTGTAGGAGGAGCTTGTAAAACTCCCCCCGATAGCCATCAGGCCCGGGAGCCCATCCCATACGCAGGGTCTTAACCACCGCCACCACCTCCGTAGGCGTGATAGGACCATTCAACAAGTCTCTCTGTTCCTCTGATAAACATGATACCCTTATTCGGTCCAAAAATACCTGCTCGCTCCACTGGTCCTCTTGCCCTTCTTCATACAGTGCAGTATAATACTTCCGAAATATCTCTTCTATGTGCTGCTGTGTGCTCCTAATCTGTCCCCTCTCATCTCTCATTGCTCCCACATATGTCCTCCCCCCCTCCCGTTCATATCAGCCCTGCCAGCATCTTCCTGGGTTTGTTCCCGAATTTGTACAGCTTATGTTGTAATACAACTGGGACCGAATCACCCTTTTGTGTATTACTGAGGATAGCTCTTTTTGTAGGTATAGCAGTGTCTCCCTATTCTGAGCTGTGGGAAATTGGCAAAATCTGCGTCTTGCTACTCCCACCTCCTTTTCCAAACGTAACAGGCTCCCATTATACTGTCTCTGTCTATAACCCAAATAGCTAATAATGTGTCCCTGAAGTACTGCCTTAGCAGTTTCCCAAAACAATGTGGGGTTCGCCTTATGCTCAGCATTGTGTGTAACATATTCCTCCCACTTAGACTTCAGAAATTCACCAAAGTGTTTATCAGCGCTCACCTCCAATGGATACCTCCACAATGTCCTGTCCTTACTTAACCCCCACTGAATGCCTATCCAGATCAGTGCGTGGTCAGAGACCATTATAGGCCCCACCCTCGCTTCCATTACTCTAGGAAATAACCTAGAAGATCCCAGAAAATAGTCTATCCTAGATCCAGTGTCATGGGCCCTCGACATATGCGTATAGTCCCTTTCTAATGGGTTTAAAACCCGCCAATAATCTAACAGCTCAAACCCTTCACATAGTCCCTTCACCCACTGCGTTCTCCGATCTCTGTTACCACTCCTCTTCGACCTATCCATACTCTCGTCCATTACGCAATTAAAATCTCCCCCAATTATTAACGGGGTGTGTCCCACATCACTCAGACATTTGTTAACCTTCACACAAAATCTTGCTTCGTACAAGTTTGGCGCATATATATTCATTAACGCTACCCTCTGGCCTCTAATCTCTCCAATTACCAAAATAAATCTACCCTCTGGGTCTTCTATGGTTCGTGTCAACACAAATCCTACCTTCTTATGAATAAGGATTGCCACTCCTGCTTTCCCCCCCCCCCCCGAGGACGCTCCATATACCCCGCCCACCCACCATCTCCTAAGCTTATCATGTTCTTTAGCAGTAAGATGTGTTTCTTGCAGGAAAGCGACCTCCACCTTATTATCCTGTAAAGTCTTTAATACCTTGTAGCGCTTAATAGGATTCCCCATCGCGCATACATTCCATGATGCAAATCGTATTTTAGTGCCCATCATGGTCTATCCATAATCAAAGCCCCTGCTTAATTTATATGCGTATTCCCGCCAAAGAGACAGCTCCCCCTTTTCCTCTCATTCCTTTCTATCTGTTTGAGCTTCCAAGGACCACTAGCAATATCCCTCCCCTCCTCCCCCCAAATTCCTTTGTGACTGCATTGTATTTTTAATTTTTCCCTGTCCCCCCCCCCCTCCCCTCCTAGATTCCCAAACCCTCCCCCTCCCCTTCCTCCTGTATCTCTACTCCTTGCCCTCCTCTCTGGGGCTCCCCTCCCTCGACCATCTCGAACCCACCTCCACCAACCTCCATCCTCCGCGCAATAATTAGTCTACCCTAGGGTCCCTCCCCCTTCCTCCATATATTCCCCCCACTTTACATTACCTTATATATTCCTACCTCCCTCCGCTATCCCATCCAGCTCCCCCCTTATAGCAATCCAATCCCCCAAACCGGCTACCTCCTCCCTCTACTCTCCTTTTCCCAATAATTTCAAACATGGACCATATACCAACACTGAACTCTCTAAACAACCAATACTTTCATTTTTAACAAACAAAATCACATTGTCAACCATTACAACAGCATCAGCCAATCTCAGACAGAGACCGGTCCTCAATAAAACAGTTAAACAATTCAACAGTTTCATATGGGGGAGGGAGCAAACAACAGAGCCGCCCCTCCTCATGTAAGCGTATCTCCCAGCTGCCCTCAAGCTCGCCTGCCAGAGTCCTTGTTATGGATGAGGATGGGCGAATAGTATTCTGGACTCCCCTTTCATAGCGTTGGCTCTACTCCATATCTCCTCCAGTCGCACATCTCAATTGTTCTGCGATGCTGCGTTCATTATACGTATGCTCCATGTCACTCCCCTCATATGTCCAGAGGGAGAAAGAGGTACATAGTCCAGTTTTCCACATAATTCTCTCTTCTCAGCAAGACTTGGATCTGCAGGATTTCTCTCAGTACTACTACAGTCCACACCCCGTACCGGCTCAGCCTTGTTTTATGCATCACCGAGGGTTGCTAGAAAAGTCTGTGCCGCTGTCACCGTTTCAAAGATGTGGTGCTTGCCATTATACTCCAGCCTCAATCTAGCAGGATACATCAGGGCAAACCGCATGCCCTTATTAATAAGTGTGGCACATATTCCTGTAAATTCACGTCTTCGCAAACTCACTTGATTCGAGTAGTCCTGGAAGATCAATACTTTCTGCGCGCCCGATGTCTGATTCCTCTTTGCTCTGGCCGCTCTCAACACCGCCTCCTTTTGAACAAAGTTCAGAAATCGTACAATCACTACCCATGGTCGGGTTGCTCCTTCTCTCTTCTGCCCCAGTCTATGCGCTCTCTCTATTTTATTTAGCTGTATTTATTTAGCTGTATTTATATCCCGCTTTTCACCGGGTCAAAGCGGTCAATTGGGGGATACATTTAACACGAGGGGATATGAGACACATACGCTAATACTTACAGGGAACATGGGCAATGGAGGGTTAAGTGGCTTGCCCAAGACCACAAGGAGTGCCTGTAGGACTAGAAATCCCAGTCCCTCCGGCCTGAGATTGCTGTCCCCAGGTGGGACTTGAACCCCCGGCCCTCCGGCCTGAAGTACCTTGTCCTAACCACTAGACCACTCCTCCCTACTCCCTCTATGATCAGAGGTCCCACACTCGCCTCCAGAGAAAGTTGTGAGATCAGCCACTCTTCCAGGTAATCACGGAGCTCGCCCTCTTTAACAGACTCTGATATCCCCACAATTCTCAAATTCTTTATCCTACCGCGATTCTCCAAATCATCAATTTTATCCGCGTAACTCTTTAGCTGTTCTTCCATTTTCTTTATAGTTTGGGCCTGCGATTGCTGGGCCTCTTCCACCGTCACAATTAGTTGTTCCACTTGTGCTACTCTTGGCCCAATGTCTGCTACTGCTTGCCCTACCTGGGACATCTGTTCTGATAGGGCTTGAAATCGCCCCTCCAAGGCTGCTACCACCGCACTGGTTACGTCCACTACTGCTCCTGCCAGAGGGTTGTTAATCGGGCTATCCGGGGCAGAAGACACCATCTTACTCTCCGCCCCGCGTGGTTTCTCCTTTTTCCCGGGTTTCGCTGCCATCTGCTTCCTTGTTATGCGCGCGTCCTCTGACGCTTGCCTCACAGAAATCCACTCCTGTCTCTCCCCCCGTTCAGTCAGCTGTTCTCGAGCGAAGGTTGTCTAGAGAAAGTCTATTTTGCGGCGGGCTACTCCAGAACTCGGCAATCCGCTGCCGTCTAGCTCACTGCATCACGTGGTCTCCGGTCCTCTGCATTTATTTACTCTCAGCAGGGCTGTGTCCTTTATAATAGAGATTCTCTTAATCCAAATTGCTGTATATTTAGTTCAAACACTTCACCCTATGGCCACTAGATGGCGCTCCTGCTTCACCATTACACATCAGCTCACTCACTGTGGAGGCGGAGAAAACAGAAACCCGCCCGGACTTGTTCTTTATTTCTGCCTGCAGGCTACAGCTCTACTACCAGCAAGCAAAGGGAGGAAGATTGTGTCTCCGCAGCCCCTGAGCAGCATTCAGCAAGCGAGTTATCAGTGCAGGACTTGAAGATCTTCAATCTGACGGCCCAGATCACCTCCTGCACTTCCGCTCTTCCTTCCGGCTCAGTGGAACGCAGAAGCTCCATGCATCATGTGGCAATGGCCGTAGCCCTCCGACCCCAACACTACCGGCAAGCCAAGACACAGAAGGGAAGAGACAGCAGTCAGAAGCCTCTGAATCCCCCGCAGCAGCTCTATCTCCCAAGCAGGCAGTCACTCCGTGGCAAACCTCCCCGGCATCCAGGTCAGTCTTGCTTTTAAATTTAATACTGCTCGCCCCTGCTCCTGATTGGATCTCAAGCTCCCCGCTTCTCTCAGCTATCCACTGGAGTTATTCTGATCACAAAATCGGATGGGCATCCCTAATAGCTGTACCTCTTGTTCCTTGGGGGTTTCCTTTTTCCCCACGGGCACTCTCCGGAGCAGCTGGTGTCACTTCAGGGCTCAGCACAGCAACAGCGTTACCTTGCCCATCATATCTCCTGCTACCGGAGCCGGTGATGCCAGCGCAGAGGGGTAGGAATGCTTCAGTTTAGACTCTCTCACGCTTGGTTAACATTCGGAGAGGGGTTTTAGCACTTTCCTCATTTTTTCATCTGCAGCAAGGTGGATCGGGCGCGGAGCTGAACTAACTTTCAGCCATGCTCACCAGCGCCCCCCCCCCCAGACCGATTATTTATTTGTCCTAAATCATTATTTTATCCTGTTGCTCTGTTCTTACATCACAAGTGGCATTTAAGTTTTCCGGCTATGACAAATGCTTTTGCTCAGTTATGGTATAATCCTGCATTTGCTTCTGCTGCTCATGCTGTGTATATTTCTTGTCTCCCATGTCTACAAGCAGGAAAATCTGGATGCACCCTTTGCGCATTACCTTCTCCATCCTTGCCTAGGCCTCAAGGACCCTTCCTCTTTCTGCAAATGGATTTTACTGATTTGCCTTGTGCCAAGGAGGGAAGGAAACACCTTTTGGTTTTTACCTGTTTATACTCAGGATGGCCTGAAGCCTATCCAACCAATTTGTTATCTGCTGCTACAGTTTTGGAGTGTTTGCTTACCCAGTTTATTCCTTTGTGGGGAGTACCCCTGGTTTTGTCTTCCGATCAAGGCCCAACATTCACGGCAGAAGTTTGGAAAGGCATAACTGCATTTTTTGGCCTTCATCAGCAGCTTCATCCTCCGTATCATCCGCAAAGCTCTGGCCAAGTGGAACAGATGAATCGGACGCTGAAGGTGCGCCTCCGTTCCCTAACTCATGATTGGAGTCGGGATTGGGTGGAAGCTCTGCCATTTGCTTTATTTTCGATCCGCAAGTCTCCTCAAAGAACTCGACAGGGCCTTACCCCTATGAAATTGTGACCGGACGTCCAGCAACAAGCCCAGCCCATGTTATAGTGGCACCAGATCAATTGCCCAATCCCCAACTGCTGCGCAGCGACCTATTATCCTACTGTAAATATTTGTACCAAACGTTGGTATCTCCTTCCTTTTTGCAGCTTACGAAGCAGGGTGCTCAGTCATCGCGATCGCCTCCAGACGTGGAGCCCGGAGATTGGGTGCTCATCAAAGATCCGGCGCCGAAGTCTGCTCTGGCAGCAAGGTTTCTGGGACCATTCCAAGTGTTGCTGGTGGGATATTCAGCATTGAAAGTGAAAGGACGGAAAACTTGGATACATTTGGACAAGTGCAAGAAAGCACAGCAACCTGGATAAGATGACTTCTCTGTACACAGCCTAAGCTGGAACCGGAGGAATTTGAGATTGAACTGGAATCGCTTCCCCTGATTTTAACGCCGCTCAACCAAGAAAGTGGGTGTGAGGTTATTGGACAATTACAACCCACCTCGGACTTGTCCTCACAGCATTGGCTGATATGTATGCTTTCAGTGGAATTTTATTTATTTATTTTATTTATTTATTTAACATCTTTTATATACCGCACTATTTATAATCAGCGCGGTTAACATAGAACAATAAAACATCAGATAAGATACACTGTTTTTGTGGATAAGATACAGATAAGATACACTGTTTTTGTGTTTGTTAATCTGGTGTGTGGGATTTCTTTCCCAAGAGTAGGGGGTGTGGAGACTTGGATGAAAGAGATATTAGGGATAGTTACACCAAGGCAAGGGCTTATTCATAAGGCAATAGGAGAATCAATTCTAGCCCTGGCCCCAGCCCCTACACCTCCCTTGGTCTATGATCATACAGTTCCTGCATATGAGCCACATGCTCCTTGGGCAAAACATGGTGGTTTTTATAATGTGTTTCATTCTCACATTTATTCCTTAATTCAGCGCTTTAACATTTCCAATTGTGCTGTGTGCTTACCTCATCCAGCAGCTACGCAGTTTGGGTTTTTGCCCCGACCTCGACCCATTTCTTTGCAAGAATTAAAGGAGTTGTCTGTGAATGAAACCTTATTTAATCTTACTGTAACATGGCCAGATGTGTGGACCCCTGCTCCAAGAATTATCAGTCCTCAGCCAGTTACCAACCCTCCTATTTGTTTTCAGCGAGAGGGGACTTATCCTGTGGGGGAAACCCCTCTATCTAGTTGTCAGCCCATTATGACTAAAAATCATGTGTATTTGGTGATGGACAATCCCACAATGTACGAGCCCATTCTAATCTGAGGGTTGTTAATGCTTTCACTGGTCCTAAGACTCATCTTGACCAGTATGGATTACAGTATTATGACCAGGATGGGCTACCAATATATGGAAAATATAGATTGGAGAAAAACAAAAATGACTGAGGATATGGCTATGTTGATAACTATGTATACCCCTATTTAGGATACTATTACCCTTGGTTGAGGGATATTTGGCCTGGGACTGAAGTTCTGCTTACAGAACTTAAAGATTATAAAATTTGGCCTGATGGACTCCTTGCATTAGAAGGCCACTATTTTGTGTGTGGAACCCTAGCTTATGTTCGGTTGCCTGCTGATTGGTCTCGCAACTGCTACATAGCTACCCTTGACCTGCCATGGAAATTTGTCCCTTATGAGTTTTTGCTTGGGGTGTCCCCTAGCCGTCAACGTAGAGCTGCGGATGTTCACAGTGCAGATATAAGTGCAGCATGTAAACTGCTAAATGATACTGCTATGCTTACCCAAAAAGTAGTAAATACCTGTACTGGAACAGTTTGGCTCAGTACCTTTGGTTCCATACGTCCTACAGCAAATTATAGTGAACAAATATTGCGAATATATGCCCTGATAGAAGTAACAACTCAGGATTTGACTGATGCCCTCACAGTCATGCAAGGTACTGTAGACAAACTAACCGCTTACTCCGCCCAAAACCATATGCCCTTGGATTATTTATTAGCCAAGGAAGGCAGAGTCTGTAGGGTCGTTCATGATCACTGCTGTACGTTTGTTGACTCCCAGAGAAAGGTAGTAACTAATATCCTAGATCAGGTAAAGCACAGTTACTTACCTGTAACAGGTGATCTCTGGTAACAGCAGGAATAAGTCTTCACATATGGGTACGTCGGTACCAACGGAGTCTGCGCGGGAATGCTCCCCAGCGTCCAATAAGAATGCTTGTGGGAGCATCCCATCACGCCTGCGTGCTGCCTTCCCGCCTTTCCCAAATGCCTCTCCTCAGTTAAGTTTTAAAGCTGAGACAGAGAGAAAGAAAGAGGGGAAAGATAGAGATAGAGAGATACAACTCCTAGGGGAGGTGGGTGGGTTGTGAAGACTTATTCCTGCTGTTCCCAGAGATCACCTGTTATAGGTAAGTAACTGTGCTATCTCCAGGAACAAGCAGAAATGAGTCTTCACATATGGGGACTCCCAAGCTAAGATGCCTGGAGGAGTCCCAGCATGTTGCGGATCTGAGAAAGCCATGCTATTCAACAGAACCTCAGGCATCCTAGGGATGGAGGGTAGGAGTTGAACTAAAAAGATGTGCTGTGGAACAGCTGGACCAAACAGGGCGCCTAGATAGGAGTCCCTGTGCAGGTGATATCTAGTAGTAAATATTGAATTGCAATGCAGCAATATGGACCTCACCTGGTGGTATTGTAAAAGGTTATGGAGGTTCATATGGATGTGCTAATATGAACCAGCAGAACATCCCCAAGGGGTACCGCAATGTAAGCAGAGGTAAATAAACTGTGCAAAAGACAGGTTGAGGTCAGAACCTTTAGGGCGAGAAGGAAACACTTAGTTCAAGGAGGGAGGACTTTTGCAGGAAACGCGGAAGTCCCCCTTAGATAAGACTGAAGCTCTTTTGACCTTAAAGAGACATAGTTCTTATAGGAGAAGAGGGGCTTTGAAGATCCCTATATCCGATAACAAAGGATGACAGAAGTATGAGGCATTGTAGCCTCCTATTTTCTGAAGATTCAGAATGTCCTTCCTAACTGAAGTCACTTAGGAAAAAGAGGGTATATGGAGGGCTTCAGATGTACCTAAACTGAAGGTCATGGTGTAAAAACCCTTTAACTACCACAGGGAGGTGGTTGCTTATAGAAAACCCTAAGTATGCTGGAACAGCATTGCAAGGGATAGTGACTATCTGTCGGGGCCGTGAAGAAATATATATCTATATACTTTTTCTGTCTGTCTGCCTAGGTTCATATATATATATATATATATATATATATATATATATATATATAGATATAGATATAGATAGATAGATCCATTTATATATAAATAAACAGAGACATGCATATGTCTAAACACATACATACATACACACATACATATACACATACATACATACATATACATATATATACCGATGTCCCCACATAGGGAATGTGGAGAGAGAAAGATTCATCTAATAACAAGAAGGGAGATACCTGCTTGAGAAGATGTTTAGAGAATCCATTCTCCCTGGTTATGAGTGGGAGAGCTAAGGGAGTGCTCTCACTGGCAAGGAGAAGTCTAGAGTCCTCTAAGAACTCTAGCCCTTGAATAACCAGGAATGGAGACCTACATGAAAAATGCAGAGGCTGTTTTTAATCTGCAGATAGTAAGTCTGAATCCTTCCATAACTCCAGCAGGCAGCTGGAGAAAAAGATGCAATGAAATAAAATACCGTATTTACCCTTCTATGAGGGCAAAATGAGTATGGTGCATTCTTACGCTCAATATGAATTACGCCATGAAGAATTGAGGATGGAAGGAAAATACAAGACAAGGACTGGCTATTACTGAAAGAAAACCATCCCTGGTGAAGGGGCCCACTAGAGATGTGGACCAACCCAGGAAATTGGATAATTCTTTAGGTCTTCACTTAATTAAAGGCCTGTGTCCTTTATTTAAGAAGACTTTAATGGAAATGGTAAGGGCAGGGAAGAACCTAGTAGTCATGACTAGGTAAAGCCCTTCCTAACCATCTGAAATTATTTGCTCTCTGACAAGGTCCCATAGTGCAGAGCTGCTCTGTAGAGATGCAGAGAGCATGTTGCAGGTTGATTAGAAGAAAAAACTGGCTGTTTAAGAGCCAGTATGTAACCTGAACTACTCTGCCAAGCCCAAGGATTGGGGAAGGCTAAGGATAGGAGGTAAGGTGACGTGACTGCAACTATAGCCAGAAAAGGCTGATATTGGAGATCAAGCCCTGGTTGCTTGGTCAGCAAGTCAATGGTCTAACCACTAAGAGCCCTTGCAGTTCTAACTATCGATAGGGCAGCAGAAGAAATCTTAGGTCCTAAGATTGGAGAAAGACATACAGACATAAGTAGGAGTGGTAAGACTCCGTCATTGTCTGAGAAGCTGCCAGCAAAAACAAGAATGCAAGGGGGAGACAACTCTGAAAGAAAACTTAGGGGCTTAGGGATAAGCCTTCCTTTAAGTGGTACCACTCTTACAGACCAAATGTCTTAGTAAGAGGGACAGAGTTGAAAAAAGACTTACGATGGAGTAAATCTTTGAAAAAGTAATATGAGACATGCTGATACAGGAGAAAAAGTCAAAGGTAAAGGCATAGCAACCTTATTAACAGCTGTTACTCCTCTGTGTACTTCAGAGGAAGAGGAGTAACTTTACTGACTGTAAAGTATAATCATCTTAAGAAGCTCTATGAGCTAAAAGTCAAGATGTATCTTTAAGAGAGACGTGTAAATTTTAGGATGGAACCGATGTAGATGCTTGTAATGGGAAGAAGCAAACTACAGGTTCTAAACCTCAAACAGGAAGAGGATTCAGTGAAGAGTCTATCATCAACCCTGCGACTGCTGGGTTTGCTGAACCTGTTGAGGTTGTGGTTTCCTTAGCCTGGATGGATGTTTCCCCTGTCTGGGAACATCTGTATGAAGGGTAGAAAATGAATAAAACTTTCCCCCCTTAAGGGAACAAAGTTTGTTAGTAGATTTTCTACAAACTGGGATAGAGGAAGGCGTAGACAAGCCTCTAAAAGCAATAGTGTCAGTAGTTAACTGAGCAGCTTGGAGTAAAGTCTCCTTGTTAAAGAGATTCTCTCCAGTGCAAGGAGTATTTCCCAGTCTATCTTGTAGCCATTTGTCCAAGTCTGAAGCTTGGAGCCAGGTTCTACATCGTGCCGCTATGGCTATAGCAGAAGTTCTGCTAACAGACTCAAAAGAGTCCAGGGAAGCACGAGTAAGGAACCTAGAAATATTTTGAGCATGATTGACTAGTATAGAAAAATCTGCTCTTTTAGGCTCTTGGAGAAAAGGGTCAAAAGTAGTAAATCCTTTGTGACCTCCTCAAGAGATAATCCCATATAGAAAATATATGAGAGAATTATTGCTGAAAACATGGATGCCTGGAAGGTTTGGCGTCCAAAGGCATCTAAAGTCCTAGCCTAATGACCTGGCGGATAAGAAGAATGCTTCTTAGTACTCTTAACACGCGTCATTGCTGATTCTACAACAATAGAATGATGAGGGAGCTGAGGATTTTGAAAACTTGGAGAAGGGGGCACCATGTATAGAAGATCAGTTGCCCTAGAAGGTGGGGAGACCGTTAAAGGAGCTTCCCACGTTCTAAATAGGAGATCCTGCAAGGTCTGATGCAAAGGAAACATAATGATTTCCTTTGGATTGCAGGGGATCTGCAGAGGTTCTGGATCCCCTGGTGCAGGATATTGACCAGGTATAGAAATGGCAAGTAACTTTGCCATATCAAGCAGGAATGCTTGAAAAGAAATCTCCCCAGAGGGGAGTCCTCTAGGAAGAGGAGGAAGAACTAGATCTGTTGAAGAACTAGCTCCAGCACCGACCGGTTCATTCAGATTCTCTAGAATAGAAGATCTGAAGGGGTGGAGCATTGGATTGTCCTTGAAGGATAGTTGTCGGTACTGCTGGAAACTGGTACCGCAACCCGTCGGTAGCAAATCGTCCATGCTAGGGATCGATACCAAACTCGGTATGGAAACATGGAAACATAGAAACATGATGACAGAAAAAGACTACATGGCCTATCTAGTCTGTCCTTCCATATCAACAACTACAACAGTCCACTTTTTACCTTTAGAGATCCTCTGTGTTGGTCCCATGCTTTTTTGAATTCAGTTACTGTCCTCATCTCTACCACCTCCACTGGGAGACTATTCCACGGATCCACTACTCTTTCCGTAAAGAAATATTTCCTCATATCACTCCTGAATTTATTTCCCTTCACCCTCATCCCATGTCCCCTCGTAGCAGAACTTGATTTCAATTGAAAGAGGCTCTCTCCCTGAACATTTATGCCACGGAGGTATTTAAACATCTCAATCATATCACCTCCATCCCGCCTTTCCTCTAAGGTGTACATATTAAGATCCTTCAGTCTGTCCTTATATGCTTTATAATGAAGACCACTAATCATTTTAGTAGCCACCCTCTGCACCGATTCCATCCTGTTCACATCCTTCTGAAGGTGCGGTCTCCAGAATTGCACACCATACTCCAAATGAAGTCGCACCAAAGACTTATACAGAGGCACTATCACCTCCTTTTTTCTGCTAGCCATTCCTCTCCGTATGCACCCAAGCATCCTTCTAGCTTTTGCCGTTGCCTTTTCTACCTGTTTAGCTACTTTAAGATCAGACACAACCATGCCTAGTTCCCGCTCTTCTTTAGTGGACAAAAGTACTTCACCTCCTGTACAACAGGGGCTCTTAGTGGTTAGACCACTGACTTGCTGACCAAGCAACCAGGGCTTGATCTCCACTATCAACCTTTTCTGGCTATTGTTTATAAATTAGAGTATAGCCCAATAGTACATTTTGTTTTACTGAGCCTTTCTCTTATTCATCATATATTACACATCTTATCCGTTTAAAGCTTAACTGATGTATTACCATCACGCTCTTACACAAATAGTTTCGTAGTTCACACCTTGTGTCCATATTATAATATAACTTTTAGTTTTTCTTCCATTTTGTTCCAATGTCTTAATATCTTGATATGGATTTAATGTTTTAACATGATAACATTTCCAGTTTTCATATTCCCACCATAAGATATGGCTATCTGTGCTCTTACATAAAAAAATGTTTTTAATCATGATTTTCATCATTATTTGTTTTGTTTCCTGGTACATCAGATTTAGTCATTACGTCAGGTTTTTATGTTTTTACATGATCCAGTTATAATAATTTTTATCATTACAGATGGTTTTTCATTTGTTCTATGGTACATCATATGAGTCATCTCATTAGGCCTTTATATATGACATTACTAATACCAATTTATTTTTATCTCATGTTGTTTACGTTTCTGTAATTTGTTTTAGTTATTATTTTAAGGTAGTTATATTTTAATTAAGTTGGTATTAGGTATTGTAAACGGGGGCGCTGGGTGAGAATGTCCACAGTCTTGGCAAAGGCAAATATTAATATGACTTGCAAAGGATTGTGGGAAATGTAGTCCATTCATACCAGACTCGGCCGTTCACAATAAATTAGTTGTGCTTGCTCGAATGTAAAGCAAAGAAGATATTTTATTTATGGGGTTATTTCTCCCAACACAGATATACTTGGTAGCACATAAATAAGGATACTTGCTTTCAGTATTATAATTAGAAAAACAAATAAGGAAAAACAACAGCTGAACTTGTTAAGCAATCAAATCAAAGCATAAAGACCTGGATGGGAACAGGAAGGTCTTTTCTGTAGGCACCTGCTAATATCTTCTTAGCAGTGCTTCAAAGAACAAACAAAACCCCACAAAGTAGGAAAAAAACCTGTTCTTTTTCAGGGATAACCTCTTGTATCTTCACACACACTCAGAAGTGTCCCTTCAGAGCTCACTGGCAATTAGGCAAGGCTCAATTGCTAACAATTACGAGCTGAAACCCTCTTGGCTGGTTTACTTTCTATTACGTGGCTCAAATCCTACTCAGAAGCTTTTCTGAGTAGATTAAAGAACAAGTTTATATTTCTTTGTGATGGTTGTTGTATTTTGTGACAACATATTACCACAGAAGTTTAGACAGAGAGCAATCCATGTATTCAACATCTTCCCCTTCTTCAACTATCGTAGGTTCCATATCATGGATTGGCACAGAGGAATTTCTCAATGGAGCACTCTCAGGACAATACTTGTTTCCCTGCTGTCTTCCCAGTGAAAAGCTAGGGCATAGATCAGTGTTCATACCTGAGCTTCCATGGCTGTTAGAGTTCCTCTCTAAATATCCTGGCCAGTATGTAGTCCAGTTCTTATGTCCAGCCTTCCAATCAAGATCCCTGGACACTGGATCTCTCTTCACATACCTTCTTGCACTGGTCTTAGGGTCCCTTCCAAGTGCAGCCGTCTCCCTCACAGGTGCCGTCCGGGGATTCCTGGCTCTGCAACCCCACTCCTCTGGCTTTCCCCAGTCCAATGGTGTATGCTTGCCTCTGGAATGCCTCCCAGTATACGTACTGCTATGGACTCCTTTAGACCTCCCAAATGCTTTTCTCTTCTTTCTTCCAAAGTGTTTCTTTCTCTCTCTGTCCGTCAGCTCTGGCTTCTGCTGATGATGATCAGGATGAACAAGGTGCTTCTGATCCAGATGCCTCTGATGATCAAGATGATGCTTCTGATCAAGAAGATGATTCTCTGTAGAATAAACTTTTCTTTTATCCTGCTTAGATGAATGCTCCACCCTAGCACAGCGCAGCTGTGCTGAATCAAGCCCTGCCCTTGGAGATGAGTGCTTGGGGATTACCTCATAGCCCTCCTGATTGAACACACGTTTCCCCACTTCAGCTCTTCTAATGGCTGTTGGAAACCTGGTGCATTCTGGGACTGGTAGTCTTTTATGGAAACATTCTGTTTTATTATTTCTACCAGAACAGACAGGGTGCTTGTTCAGAGTCACTTCACCTCTACTATAGCTCCTTCCTGAACTATGATAAGCTTCCTTATCACAGTACATTTTAGTTTTCTTTTATCCTTGTATTTTGGTACATTGATTTCTTATTATTTGTTATTTATGTATGGTCAATTTGATATTATTATTAATATTTATTCAAGTTATATTTATGACTCAATTTTTAATATACTATCTTTTAATGGTTTATGTTTAATTAATTATATTTTATTGCTTTGGTTTCTCAGCCCTGCGTTTGTTTGTTCATGTATTTATTCTATTATACCTTTTACTTATTTAATGATTCACATAATTATGTTGTCATATGTTTACATTATGTAGCATGCCTATTGTTTTTAATTGTTTTTAACCTTATTTATTATTGTTTTTGTTTGTTAATTAAAGTGCTATTCCCCCTGAGGAAGGCGTTGCCGAAACGCGTTGGGTTCCCCCTTCAGTAATAAAGACTCATTGGTTCATCCAACGCCTCCTGCTTCTTGTGTTTGCCTGGACTACCTGCAGGAGGCTCTGCTCCTCCTTGTGTATCAGAAGGCTCCACAGCCATCGGCGTGGGCACCAAGGGACTCGGGCCTGGCGCCATTTCCCCCAAAGGGGAGTCCTCGACAAGGATGGTGTCTGGTGACAGAGGCCAGTTTGAGGTCGAGTCCTTCCGGGGGACTTTTGCAGGCCGTTCCCTCTCCTATCCCTTGGACGAGCATCTCAGACTGCGGGACCTAGCTCAGGACGTACACAGCCTGCCGGATCCATCCAGGGATGCCACCTTCAAGGTTTTCTTCTTCTTCTTGGGTTTGCTCAAGGGAGAACCCCTCTCTGAAGGACCACGGCACCACTCAGGTTCGGAAGGGCCCACCCAAGATGTCGTAGCTTCAGATGAGGCCCTGGCCTTTGGAGGTAATGGGGATCAGGGAAAAACTTATGCTACTGCTGGAGGCTCTTGAGGGCCTTGCTGGACATCTTTTTGCAGAGACCGCATGCTATAGGATCGTGGTCCAGCCCAAGGCAGTGAAGGCAGCAGTCGTGTGTGTCGGTCAAGGACAAAATTTTGGTACACAGATCACACTTCTTGAAGCCACTGGCAGCCATGGTGGAAAAAAGTACCCCAGCAAGGTCGAAGACCCGCCGGGCTGCCAGTTGGAAAAAAAGGCACAAAGAAGCCAAAAATGAAAAACTACAAAAAGGGACCCAAACTCAATGCCTAGACAGCGAAGTTGGGTGGCTAGAAAAGTACCAGAGGCGAGTATGAAACTCAGGAAGAAAAAATATCAACTTTTTCCAGGGACAAGCCAGACGGATGTCTGAAAGGCTCCACGAAAAAAAGGAGACTGAGCAAGATGGCACCGCTGGGCGGGAAGGGGACCGCGCATACGTGGTAGTATCTCCCAAAGGCTTTCTTTGAAAGCTGTGGGGATGCTTCTGCGAGGGCTCCTTTGGTGCCAACATCACCCATGTATGAGGACTGACTTCCTGCTTGTTCCCGGAGAATAGATCTGGGAACAAGCAAGGGAAAGATTACCTAAGCTAAATTTAACACCTAAGGTTAGAAGTATGATAATTAAGATGAACAAGGCCATATCCAGTATAAAGGGACTATTTATTGACATCACCAAAATGAATTGAATACAATATTGTGCAGCTAAAATTATTACTGCAAGAATGCTACCAACTAAAGTGCAGGGCCAGAAGAAAAAGAAAACAGTAAAAGTTCCTCCTTGAAAAAAACGCATCAAAGGAAAAATAAAATCATTGCCTGTAAAGGTATCCCTGATAGACAGATATCCAAAAGGATTAAGATCATAAAAAATATTAAGGAAGATCCAAGACATCAAGCTGAAGCATGCTGTATTAACAGAAGATCTGAAATTTATCTGTTCCAACAATAAATTGAAAATAGCAGCAAAAATGCAAAAGCTGTGAATATATGAAGACATCATGAAAGAAAGATAAAACTATTTAGGAAGAACCCTAAACAATTCTACAGGGAATAGGGAAATAGCATTAATCTGATAAAAGCACTACCAACCACAGACAAAACTGAAACCTTCTGGAAAAAACTATACGAGGACCCTATACAGCACAATCAAGAAGCAGAATGGTTACCCTGCATACAGGAGCATTTAGAAAAAACAAACATCAAACCTATGGAAAGGCCTGTAGTAACAAAGAAAGAGCTGGAAAGCAGTTTAGAACGAGCACCAAAATGGAAGAGCCCTGGCCCAGATGGAGCAACCAAATTTTGGCTGAAACAGTTAACATCACTCCATCAAGACCCGATGAACTGCAAAAATCAATTGTTCGAGCAGCTGGATTTAACATTACAATGGTTTACTATAGGAAGAATGTTTTTGCTTCCGAAGGAACACCAGAGTAACATTCCTAAAAATTATAGACCAATAACCTGTTTACTGCGATAGATGCTGACAGAATATACGATCACATCGAGCTCAATAACATCATAGCAATAGAGCAAAAGGGCAATAAGAGAGAAGCATATGGAACCAAAGACCAGTTAATGTTGAATAAGGCCATCATGATCTGTGCCTAAGAAAGGCAGGAATCTCAGAATAGCATGGAGTGATTATAAAGCGTAGTTACTCACCTGTAACAGGTTTTCTCCAAGGACAGCAGGAATCAGTCCTCACATGGGTGGCATCAGCACTGATGGAGCCCGTGCGGAGCAATTCCCCAGCTTTCAAAGAAAGCCTTTAGGACATGCTACCATGCATGCGTGGTCCCCTTCCCGCCCAAGGGTGCCATCTTGCTCAGTCAGATGACATAGCTAGGATGGTATTAAAAAACTAAAATAAGGTAGGGAAGCAACTCTCAGGGCAGGAGGGAGGGTTTTGACGACTGATTCCTGCTGTCCCTGGAGAACACCTGTTATGAGTAACTACGCTTTTTCCAGGAACAAGCAGGAAGTCAGTCCTCACATATGGGACTCCCTAGCTCCAGGATGCAGAGGACCAAACCACGACAGCACCACTGGCGACCAATGGGATTGCTGTGAGTTGCAGGAGTTGAGTCCCCATGGAGAGACTCTGCAGACCTTAGCGTCCAGCGACACTATCACTCTGGTAGCCTGAACACAGAAGGGTCGGAGAACACGAGTTGCCTATACCCCGAGAATATTATAGAGTACTGCCTGGACAAAGGCACTGTTCCTGCAAGACTTGCTCTCCAGGCAGTAGTGAGCTGCAAATGTGATCTGGTACTCAAGGGAAAGACCGGCTCGCTCATAGACGAGGGCAATGCACTCCGCTATCCAAGTGGACAGAGTTTGTTTGGTCACAGGGCGCCCCAGTCTGCTGTGTTCTTAAGACATAAATAGCTGAGGAGCTTTACAATGGGCCTGCATCTGCTGCAGGTAGAAGGACAGGGCCTGCTTGCAATCTAGTTTATGATGTACGAGTTCCTCCCTGCTGGCATGAGCCCCTATGAACTCCAGCCTTTGGGTTGGGGCAAGATGGGATTTGGGATAGTTGATGACGAACACCAGGTGCTGCAGTAGGAGGGTTATGCGCTCTGTGGCCTGCCTGACCTCAGAGGCTGTACTGCCTCTGATGAGCCAGTTGTCCAGGAAGGGGAAGACTGTTCCCTGTAAAATAGTTATCTCCAAGTTATAATGCCCTGTTCAATGTAATTTGCCCCGCAAGTAGTTCTGGAACAACCACAAAATATCATGCTATCACTGACATCAGTACCATGGTCAGATCATAAGCTCATCATTTTTCAGATGCCCACTCTGCTGCCACTAAGACCCCGACAGAAGGCAAGCAAGATCTCCAATCCAATGACCAGAGGTTTCCACCCATTTAACAAAGAACGCATCCTCGCCGAAACAGTCGAGCTCTTGGACAAGACTTCCTTAGACCTAGAGGAGCTAATCACAACCTGGAACAGAAAACTCAGTACAATTGCAGTCCATTCTCCAACAGACAAGGCCCCAGAGAAAAGACCATCTACCCCATGGTTCACAGCTGACCTGAAGGCCTCCCTAACCCTTCTACGGAGGCTGGAGAAGTGCTGGAGGAAATCACGCACCAGTAGCGACCAAGCAGCATATCTTCAACACCTACACACACACCGCAAAGCCATCACAGACAAGATGAAGCAACACCACACAAACACCCTGAAACGGTCACTGAATAAGACACATGACCTGTTCAACTTAGTCAAATCTCTTACCAAAGAACCCACCCCTGAGCAACTCTGCGGCATACACCCGCAGCACTACGCGGTATTTATGCAATCCAAAATGTGCAAGACCGATAAAATAACAATACCTGGACCCCTCTGCGAACAAGAGCACCCAGCTTCACTAACTTCCTTTACTACACCCTCAAAAAAAATCGAAGACACCATTTCCACCCTAAACACCACCACTGCACACACAGACCCGTGTCCATCATTCTGGATAAAAGAGTTGCGCACTGACCTCGCCCCAATTATTGCCAACATGATAAATCTATCCTTTATCACTGGGCCCTTCCCCTCCACCCTCAAGCAGACCTCTGTTAGACCCCTATTAAAGAATGCCAAGCTAGACCCCCAAAAGGTGGAATCGTACAGACCAATATCCAGCATCCCGATGCTTGTGAAAATCATTGAAAAAATAGTGTACAAGCAACTACAAGATCATATAGACACCAACGCCCCACTGGATCCATCCCAACATGGATTCAGAAAATCACATGGAGGGGGGCGGAGCCTGATGTCCAGCGGGTAAGACGCTTCGCGCTGAAGCTCCCGAGAGGCCTACTTAGAATCCTGACTTAATACCTATACAAACTTACTATTTCGCTCCGAGCTGACCGGGGTACCTCGGGGGGGATGGCGGCCCATAAACCAGCGCGCCTGGACTTCGGGTCTCCTTCTTCTTCTCATGGAAAACGCTCCAAAACAGAGGTGTCCTCCCCACAGAAGATGGTTCCATTTCGTGTAAACCCCGAAATGCACCTGGAGATTTTAGAGGAAATCCGCGGCGTGAAGGAATTGGTGCAGTCCAATGGAGAAGCGCTTCGAGCCATGCGAGAGGACTTTGGAGTGCTCCAGGACCGACTTGAAAGTCTCTCATTACGGCAGGACAACATGGCGGGGGTCCTCGACGCGCACGCGGTGCGCTTGGGCAAACTGGACAAGGCTGAGCGCCAGATACAGAATCTTCAAAAGGAGTTAGAAGATAGCAATAATCGAGCCCGTCGCAACAATGTGAGGCTCCTCGGAATACCGGAGGGGGTGGAAGCAGGAGATATAAGAGAATTCCTGTTCAAAACTCTTCCCTCCTTGCTGAAGATCACTTTTCATAGAGAACTGGAAATTGATCGTGCACACCGTGTTCCTACTCACATGGCGCCCAACCGAACGACCCCCCGGCCTATTATCTTTCGCTTGCTACGATATCAACAAGTGGAACAAATTTTAAACGCTGCCCGGGCGAATCATCATTTGGAATTTGAAGGTCGCAAAGTCTCCTTCTTCCCTGATTTGGCAAAGCCTACCGTTGACCGTCGGAAGAAACTCCTTGCTTTTCGCCCTCGACTTCAACAGCTACAGGCTCGCTTTGGCCTGTTGTATCCAGCGAAGCTCCGAGTGACTCTCCACAACCTAACCAGGACATTCGAAGATCCTGATCTACTATCAACATTTTTAGAATCCAAAGAAGCAGAGCAGATGCGCTAATCCAAAAACTTGGACTCTTATCTGCCGGCTCTATCCGCCATTTTGAAGGGCCCGACGCGGCGGTCATAGCCAAGCACAGAGACTACCTGGACTTTCTTTCTTTCTCTATATGACTTTTGTTTTTTTGGTCTCCTATCCCTCCATGATGTGTGCCTCGGTCGGATTCGGAGCACGCACAGTCCTACAGGTTATGTGTTTTTTCAATTTCGGCCTTCTCTGGGGTTTCTCCCCGCAGACACATGGTCGCCAGTAATTTCTGGGGTTCTGCTTCTCCTCTACCGCACTGCGGTGTTCTTTGTTAATGTGGGGCGCTTCATTGTATTATATTAGCTTATTTTTTATGTCATGTGTACAGCCAGATACAGTCAATATGAGGGACATTGTGAAATTATGTGCGCTATCATGCTCAGACTTTTAACTTTTCTGAATGGCCTTATGTAAAATCTTATCACTCACCGTAAAAGGCATTAATAGCCCACTCAAAAGAAAGAAAATCCTTAGCTATCTTAGCCATGAGCATGCTGCTTTAGTGTTTTTTCAGGAAACGCATCTAAACTCTGCTGAAACACTGAAACTCAATGCTAAGCCTTACATGGTGGCTGCCTATTCTCCCGCCGTTTCCAAACGGTACAGGGTAACCATCCTGGTTACGAAGTCTTCGCAAGCTACTGTAATTGCTACTAGCGCTGACAAGGAGGGTAGATGGGCCTGTGTACACCTTGAGGTTGGAGATAGTGAATTCACGTGTAATTGCATTTATGCCCCGAATGTGGACAATCCTGCTTATTATGCAAGTATTGCGCAGTTGGCATAGGCCTCTGCCAATGCTCCATTAATACTTGGTGGTGATTTTAATCAAGTGTTCCAATAATCTTTTCTTCTCAAACAAGGCGCTCGTTGGCTGGAAGATCCAGTACCGAGTAGACCTGTGTGGCTAGATATAGAAGAGGACCTTTGTAAACCGATTCCTCTTACTTTTCTCCCTGGTATGATTCTCCCATCAGACTCCCACTATCCACCAATGCTTTTAGACACTTTAGGTGCCATTCATACTCTTATGCAATCTTTAGACTCCCGAATCTGTCCGTTCGACAGGCTCCCGCTTTGGTACAATACTTGATTTCGAATACAAATAAGTCGATGGCGTGGAGCCCCTGGTACACTAGGGGCATTTGGATTCCTCGCCAGTTGTTCCATGATGGTCGCTGGAAAACTTTTACTGAATTGCAAATTGAATTTGGTCTCCCAGCGAAACACTACTTTCAGTCGGTGCAACTTCAGCATTGCCTTCGGAGTGCTAGGGTACTCCCGCCATCGGCATCCCCTACACAAGGTTGATCGGAGACTTTCCGATCTATCGGTAATTCACCGGGTGTAGCATCCCATTTTTACAAAACCTTATGTAATGTTCTAACTAGAGATACCCCTATTGCGCTGAAAGCATGGGAGAGAGAATTGCATGTGACTTTGACCTCGGAGCAATGGAGCCTTGTCTGGAGTAGAGTGACACGGGTTTCCCGATCCGCCTCCCTCACTCAGACACTCTTCTTTCTAGCCCACCGGTGTTTTTTACACTCCTGACAGCTTAGCCAAATGGAACACTACTCAGGGCAATTGTTGTTGGACATACCATGTGGCCATTGGTTCACTACCTCATGTTAGTTGTGAATATCCCGCACTACAGTATCACTGGCGTCGGGTCTGGGGTCGTATCCGGTCTATTTCGCACTCTCAAGAGCCCTTTCTTGGAGGATAGTGGGACCTCGCCCAGCTGCGGGGATCCCCTCTCTTCCAAAAACGGCTTGCCTCCTTTTGGACTTTATGCTTGGCATTGCTATTTCCCTAATTAAGTAATACTGGAAAAATAGTTCCCATCTAAGCCCCAATGAATGGTGGAATCATGTCTGTCTCTACAGTAAATATGAACAAATACCTCGTATGTTTGCTTCCCTCGTCCAGACTCCTCATCATTGGTCTAAATGGAAGATGCTCAATGACTATGTACACTCTGCTAAATGCTCTCATCTGACTGTCTAACTTTGTATATATCTCTGTCCCATGATCATGCTGTATCGTAGATCCTCTTTTGATCGTTTTGATGTATAATCACTGTTAATTGGAAGCGCTCACATGCTGACATAATCGGCTAGAGAAGAAGCATGGGGGTGGGGGGTAATTGGGTTTACTTTTCCTTATTGTATACTTGTTTTGTCTCCTTTGGTGTGTTGTTTCTTTTGTTTGTTGCAAAATGAAAATAAAAGTTTAAAAAAAAAAAAAAAAAAGAAAATCACATGGAGTTGAAACCCTCCTCACAACTCTCTCCAACATTGTAATTTCAGGTGTGGACAACATACGACATGGCTTTGCACTCATCTTCTTAGATATAGCGGCGGCCTTCGACTCGGTTTGCCACGAGATCCTCTTATACCGGCTAAGAGAAAAAGGCGTCAGCGGAACAGCATTAGAGTGGTGCAAATCTTATTTGACTGGAAGATTGCAACATGTTTGAGCAGACGGGGCCACATCCGAACCATTTCCACAAAATCAAGGAGTGCCTCAAGGATCCTCCCTATCATCCTTGATGTTTAACATATACCTCCAACCAATCTGCAACATCATCAGGTTGTTCAATGTGAGTTGTATGCTATATGCTGACGACGTGCTGCTATACATGCCTATATCACTTGACAGCCCAGACCTTACCCCTCTGACTACTTGCTTCAACACCATATCCGAGTGGCTACTATCACAAAACATACGAATTCAACACAAGAAAACAGAAGTGCTTTTCATCTCGAGAAACCCTAATTTCATACCACCCAGTGTTTTGAAGGTAAATAATGCCGAGCTACAATTGAAACCAGCCATACGTTACCTTGGGGTGACACTGGACCAACACCTCGATATGAAGCAACACATTGCTAACACCGTTAGAGCGATTTACTTCAAAATCAGATCCCTCAGGCACTTACGCCCTTTACTAGAACCAGATGATTTCCGCACCATTTACCAAGCCCTCATCATTCCTCATTTTGATTACTCAAACGCCATTCTACAAGGCCTCCCCCGATCAACCTTAAACCCCCTGCAACTGGCTATGAACAGTGCAGCGCGGATACTGTTCGGAGCCTCCAGAAGAGAACATACCACACCCCTCCTGAAACAACTGCACTGGCTCCCCATTCAAGCCAGGATCATTTTTAAGACCTTGTTGTTGACGTTCAAGGCTATCAAGAAGCTCTCCTCCTCCTCTCTATCTGACTGCATACAACCACTTGCCCCCACCAGACAAAGAAGAACCGCCGAAACCAACATGCTATCAATACCAAAAGAAACGACAAGCTGCACCAAAACATCCAACCGAGCCTTCAGTCTCTGCGCCCCAGCGCTATGGAACACCCTACCACCACACATCAGAGCAATCCCTAACCTGAGCCAGTTCAGGAAAGCCCTGAAACACTTCCTTTTTGTCAAATATCTTACTGACGGCCCTGAAACCCAGTCACACTTGAATAGCTCGTCCTCAAAAATGTAAAATACCAAACAGGTTCCCTCCTCACTTAACCTCATATGTATATAGTTACCCTCGTTCTCCAGGTTGCATTCCCTGTTCATTGTAATGACCAGACCTTTGTATATTGTCGGATGGTATTGTTCTTTGTAAACCGCGCTGATCACAAATAGTGCGGTATATAAGAATTGTAAATAAATAAATAAAAATAAATAAATTTCAGTTTGTTCAATGTAAACCGCACTGATGCAGAATAGCGCGGTATATGAGAGAATGTAAATAAATAAATAAAAATAAATAAAGCCCCTGTAGGTGCAGGTGGGCGGCTACCATCACCAAGCACTTTGTGAAGACCCTTGGTGAGGAGGCCAGGCCAATGGGCAGCACCCTGTACTGGTAGTGCCTTCCTCCCACCATGGATCTTAGGTATTGCCTGTGGGAGGGGTGGATCAGGTTGTGGGAGTACGCATCCTTTAAGTCTAAGGAGCACAGCCAATCTGCCTGGAGGAGGTAAGGCAGCAGTGTTCCAAGGGAAATCTTGAACTTTTCTCTCACCAGGAACCTGTTCAAGTCTCGCAGGTCCAGTATGGGCCTGAGACCCCCAGTTCTTTTGGGGACAAGGAAGTACCTGGAGTAAAAGCCTTTTCCCCAAAGGTGCTTGAGAACAGACTCCACTGCCTTGTCCCTGAGTAGGCCTGCGAGCTCAGAGTGGCAAGATCTAGTTTAGGAGAGGTCACACAGGCTCTCCTAGTAAGAAACTTGGGGGTAGCTCTGGTAGGCGGAGAAGATACTCCTCCTTTACCGCCTGCAGAACCCACTGGTCAGAGGTGACCCCAGCCCACCTATGGGCGAAGAGAGTCAGGCAGCCCCCTGGGGAGGATCTCCCAAGGGAAAGGAGGCCCTGACCTGGGAGTTAAAAGCTCCCACTGGGTTGGGTGGGAGTTGGGGCCTGGGGCTTTTGGCTTCCTGGGCCTGTGCCCCTGGCTCTTAGGCTTGTTGCTGATGGCCCGAGAAGGGCTGGTAGTGACTGGTGAAAGGACCCAATATTTTCCTCAGGAAAAGGGATCTTTTCCCCTAAGGTTTCTTGCGGAGGAGGGCTAAGGTCTTCTTAGAGAGTCTCTGCCTAGGCACTACTTCGGCCTCTATCTCGACCGCCTTGTAGGCCATGGGTTTGCCAAACAATTTTCCCCAATACAGGGGACATCGAGCAATTTTTCTTGGACCCATTGCTCGAGGTCCTGATGAATCCAAGCAGCCGTATGTGGCTCGGTAAAGGGAATAGAACCAGCTCCCAGGGAATTGAACCACTGGAGGGGTTCCCCGATGAAGCCAGCTGAAAAGCCTGAGAGCTCCTGGATTAGGGCCTTGAGGTATGTACAGTTCATAGGCCTGAATCCAGCACCCGAGCATGGAGCCCTGATAACATTTGCACCTTACGGCTTTGAGGGCCCGGGTCTGTCTGCCCGAAGGGACAGAAAAATAGTTCTGGCTCTTTAGCTTCTGCATGGTTGACTCTACCACCATTGAATTATGTGGAAGCTGAGTCTTGTGGAACCCGGGGCCCTTCTTGACCAGGTAGATGGCGTTGGTGTCGACTGACCACTGGCACCAAGGCCGGGGTGTCCCACATCCTGAGGAGCAGCAGCTCGAGGGTCGGCTGTACTGGCATCGTGAGAGTCTCTGAGTGGGGACTCATACTGGAGGCTCTCCAGTTCCTCGGTTCGTGGATCCTCCTCCGACTCCGCCGGAACAGAGAGGGCTCAAGCCATATCCCAGACAAAGTCGGGAAGGCCACATCCTCTGGGGGAGAATGGCACCGAGGCGCCAGGAGAGACTGCTCTGAGGGGACATCCTGGTGCCGACAGGTTTCCGGGGAGGCCTCTATGTTGATCTCCCACTCTGAGTCGGATGGTGTCGACGATTCTGAGGCTCTGCGGTCTCGTGCCTCGAGGCCAGCCCCAAGGGTGTCAGGATCCCCCAAGGATCTTGGGTCTGATTCCTGGGGCTCGACACCCAGGGACTCTCCTGACATTGGGGGCCTGGTTGTCGGGGCAGATGAGGCAGACGAACTGGCCATCATTGCCTGATGCAAGGCCAGGATAGCAGAAATATCCTGTTTTAAGGCCGCCCTCCTTGTTTCGAGGCCAAAAGGCTCTGCAGCTTTCGGCATGGGCACAGAGTACCTCGGGTCGGATGCCAGGACCATGGCCTAAGGTAGCCACACACAGTCTCCGCCAGCCAAAGACTCCTTCTTAGAGACCTTAGTGGGGCGTGCTCAGAGTCGCCTGAGTCCTCCCGCTGGAGATTTCCAGGTTTCACCAGTGGAACCTCGACGGACTTTGAGGATATTTTCTTCTCTCTCACAGTCTGGGGTCTTCTTGGAGAAGCTGCCGCCATGGCACTCAGAGGACGCCCGGGCCTCACAGGAAGTGCTAGGCTTGGAGCTAGGTGTCAGGGAAGCCGGTGCAGAGTCGGACCTCGGGAACATTCTCTCCTGCAACTCCAACCTTTTCTTGTTGGTTTTCAGTCATAGCCTGGCACAGGTCGCAGGTGGCACTGTCGTGGTCCAGGCCCAGGCAATGTAGGCAGTAGTCATGCGTGTCTGTAATAGACATGGTTTGACTGCAGTGGTCACATTTTTTTAACCCACCGGGGTACATGGGGGGAGAAACCTAGCCGAGGTTGACGACCCCCAGGTGAAAAAAAATTCTGAACACCAGTCGAGACAAGTCTCCATCAAAAAAAGGGAAGGAGCCAAGCACAGCACTGGGAATGGCGCCGGTTCGAAGCGGGAAGAGGAACTGGTACGCAACCGGGAAAAACACACTTAAGGATATTTTGGAGGATTTTTTTCCGGGGAAACAGGATGGGCATCCATTGGACTAAATGGAAAAAAGGAGACTGAGCAAGATGACCCCCTTGGGCGTGAAGGGGACCACGCATACGTGGTAGCATGTCCCAAAGGCTTTCTTTGAAAGCTGGGGAAATGCTCCGCACGGGCTCCATCGGTTCAGAGGTCACCTATTTGTGAGGGCTGACTTCTGCTTGTTCCTGGAGAAGAAAGCTTTTGACAGCGTCACACACTCTTGGATAATACATTGCCTTAAAATGTATAAAATAAATCATGGCTTAATAAAGTACATTAAGTTCACTTTAACAATGTGGCAAACCACACTCTTTTTGAGATATGAAGATGATTTGTACATCATTCCTAGCATTAAGATCCAGTGAGGAATATTTCAGGGAGATTCCGTCGCCACTTCTGTTTTGTCTGGCGCTTAATCCAATGAGTGCTCTCATCAACTCTTTGGGATACGGATTTAGCCTGAATCCCAAAGAAGGTACCAACCCAGAAGCAACTTCCCATCTACAATTTATAGATGATCTGAAGCTCTACAGTTCCAGCAAGCAACAACTAGCAGAGTAATTCCGTATGGTGAAAAGCTTTTCCGATGACATCAGAATGACTTTTGACCTTCACGAGTGTGCTAAGGCAACTTTTTTTTTTTTTTTTTTTTTTTTTGAGGAAAATTGAGCAAATCTGAACACATCTCCCTTGCTGAGGGCTATGACAAAGGACCTTAAACAGGAAGGTATATGTAAGTATCTCGGAATAGAGGAAGGAATGATACTCGAGCTGAAACTACTGCGAGAGAATATCACTAAAGAATATTACAGGAGATTAAAATTGTTATTGAAAAGTGTTTTAACATCACGGAATAAGATACAAGCCATCAATCAGCTAGCAATTCCTGTACTCTCATACAACTTTGGGACTGTGGACTGGCCTCTTAAAGATCTTGAAAAACTGGATGTGCGACCAACAAAACTCCTCCATGCTCATGAAGTAGTTCACACTGATTCTTGTATGCCAAGTCTGTACATTCCTAGAGATGAAGGAGGACTAGGACTTATAGAGATTAATTACACCTACAGAGCTACTATCATAGGCTTCCAAACCTACCTGACAGCATCATCAGATCCAAATACACAAAAAGTGTTGAAATATGAAAATAAATGTCCAGAATCTGTCTCCATCATCAAACTAGGACAAGTGTTCCGACAATTAGAAGGAAAGAATCCACAGGCAGGCACAGGATAGGAAGCAAAATAAGAGAAAAAACTCTTCAAAGAATTAAATCAGCAGGCGATGAAAAACAAGTGGCAATTGCACAAACACAGTGTTACTCCAAGAACCTTTTGTCAATCAAAAATGGACACATGAATGGTTAAGGAGAGGTGAACTCTAACCGAAGGATGAAAGATTGACAGTTGCATCCAACAGCGGATTACAGACAAGATGGTTTATGGCGTGTATTGAAAAAACTGGCAAAGCAGACATATGTTGATTCTGTAAGAAAGAGCTGGAAACAGTGACTCACACAGCAGGCTGTGAAGTTCAGATGGTGAAAAATTTCTATACAGAAAGGCATAACAAAGTAGCACACCTCTACTGGAAACCCTGGAAACACTACAACATCACTATCCCTGAAAAGCACTGAAATCATGACCCTAAGATTACAACAGAGAATGAAGAGGTTATGGATCACCTGGGACATTCCCATTCCGATGGATAAGAAAATGAATGCCAGGAAACCTGACATACTGGTAAAGGAGAATACCAGAACGACATTGATAACAGACGTGTCGGTACCAAGTGATTATTCAGTGAATCTCATGGAGAGGCAGAAGATCCTGAAATACCAAGAAATGCAGTCAGAGACTAAGAAAATGTGGCAGAAAGATGCAAAAATCTTTCCCATTGTGCTGGGAGCAATAGGCTTGATAAAGTAGAATTTCCAAGCGCATCTTGACAAACTACCCATACCTGTTTACATCTTACAAACTCCATAAGGAAGCTCTCTTTGGCATGATGCAAGTATTACGCTGAGAATTAGCAGTAAATTTGAGAGACTAAGATCATACTCCACATACCCTGACTTAGAAATGAGTTTCATGACTGTCATGGTATCTGCAAAAGTAACCCATGTGGAGAAAATGCCCAGAGATAAAAAAAAAAAAAAAATTAACATTTCTGAATTACTCAAATTTGCTTTAAAACCTGAAACTTGACAATATTCCTAAATTTCTTGCATCATCAATGGCAGAGACAACTGCAACTAAACCACTGTATCTGCATAGAATATGATTTCAGAAGTTTCCCATATAATTCAACTCGTTAATATCTCCTCTCCCATGGAACTTTTCCTTCAGTGGCTGCAGGGAGGGCATAAACAGTAATGGTGACAGCAAATACCCTTGTCTTGTGTCCCTACTTGGTGCAAATACTGCAGAGTAGACTCTATTAACCCAGATACATATTTTTGCATACATCTCTCTAGGTTCATCCCAGAAAATTCTCCCCAAATTCCATCTTCTCCACTGTTTGAAACATGAAACACTAGCACTGATCGCAAGCCACAGCGATGGCATTTTCTCTTGTCTAGCTCTCCAAATTAAATTCAAAGCCCGCCTAATACTGTCTACTACATACCTGCCTGGCATAAAGTCTATTTGATGCCTATTAACCAACCCAAAGATACACTTTTGCATCTCCTGTGCCAAAATGCTAGTATCTTGACATTAAAGTTCAAAAGTAACACTAGCCTTTAAGATCCATATTGTAAAGCGTGTTTACCAGTTTAGGTAGCACCGTTATATCTTTTGTCTTCAAAGATGATCCTAATTTTCCTCCACCTCTTATATCAATGAAGGCCACTAGTCAAAAAGTCATATTATTTTGAAACATTTTATAGAATTTTGATGTTAGCCCATCTAATCATAGGACGTTCCCATAGTTGAGCTCTTTAATAGCACATAACTCTTTCATGGAAATCTCTCTAGTTACTATGCATCTTCAAATGATAGTTGAGTTTGCATCACCTTTTTTATAATGTGTCATCTTTTCTTCTATAATACAGTTGTGGTCAACATTATTCGCACCCTTGCATTTTAGATATATTGTGTACATTATCTTGAGAAATAATTGGAAATATTCAAATGTTTGTCATCATAATATTTAATAGTATGTTCAAAGGTATGCAACAAAAAAAGAAAGATGCCTGCGCAATTTAGACGTAGTAATTTCTGAGAAAAAAAACTAAATATGACCTGGACAGGATTAATGTCACCCTTCACTAATGTTATTCATAGCTTGCTCAATGTAAAACGCTTTGACTTGTAGAAAAGCGGTATATCAAAACTTGTTAAATAAACAAATATTTAGTTGAGCAACCCTGGGCAGTGATGGGGGGGGGAGGAAAGGAGTGGCCTAGTGGATAGGCAGTTTACCTCAGGCCGGACGTTCGAATCCCGCTAGAGGACAGCAACCTTGGGCCAGCCACTTAACCCTCCATTGCCTCAGATATAAAAAACAGAGATTGTAAGCCCTTCAGAGACAAGGGAAATATATATTTTACCCACATATAGAGATATCTATGTACAGCACCTCAATGTATATCGCTTTGACCCGGAGAAAAGTGGTATATAAGCCTAGCTAAATAAATAAAATAAACAGCCAGATGGTTCTTGTAGCTATCTATACATCTGTCTACTGGTAGTTTCTCCCACTCAAACTATGATTTGTTCTAGCTCAGGACTGTTTCCAGGATTCCTTTTATCAATGGCAAATTATAGCTTTTCCAAAGGTTCTCAATTGGATTGAGATCAGGATTCATTGCTGGCCAGTTTAAAACAGTCCTTTTTAACTATTCTTTTGTACTTTGGGATGTATGTTTCGGGTCATTGACTTTTGACTCTGAGCTAGCTTTCTGACACTAGGTAGCACATTTCACTCCAAAATACCTCGGAAGTCCTTTGACTTCATTATTCCTTTAATACATTCCAGGCCTCCAGTTCCTGAGGCAACAAAACAGCCCCACAACATTATGGAACCTCTACCATATTTAACTGTAGGAAGGGTGGTTTTTCCCTTATAAGTTTCATTACCTCACCTGTAAATGTATCATTCGGTCTGCAGGGCCAAAGAGCTCAAGTTTGGTTTCATCCATCCACAGAATATTTTCCCAGAAGGATTGCAGTCTCTCAAGATGGGTTTGGGCAAAGATCACGCATGCCTTTTTATATCTGACATTGAGCAGTGGGGTCCTCATCGGCCTTCACCTATGAAGTCCTTTTTTGTATGTTGCGAGTTGAAACCACCATTCCAGATTGCTCCAGGTCAGCCTTAAGCTCTTGGATGTTCTATATGGTGGTTTTCCAACAGTTCGTATTAAGGCAATTGGTAACAGACCCCACACGTGAAGGGACCATACTGGACTTGGTGCTCACCAATGGTGAAAGGGTTTCTGAGGTTGTAGTGGGAGATCATTTTGCATCCAGTGATCACCAGATGGTATGGTTCAGTATTAGGACTTCGGCTGTTAGAATCCATTCCAAGGTGAAGATCTTAGACTTTAGGAAGACTAACTTTGCAAAGATGGGCCAATACCTCAGGGAGTCGTTAGTGGGATGGGGACAGCTGGGGGATGTAGAAAAACAGTGGGCAAAACTGAAAGGGGATATTTTAAGGGCAACCAACCTTTTTGTTAAAATGGTAAATAAAGGCAAAAGGAAAAGGAGACCGCTATGGTTTTCTAAGGAAGTAGCTGAAAAAGTGAAGAAAAAGAGGGAGGCGTTCATGAAATACAAGAGATCACAGAGAGAGGAAGACAGGCATCTGTATTTGGAAAAACTTAGAGAAGCTAGCAAAGTAGTCAAGAAGGCAAAGATTCAAAATGAGGAGGAAATAGCCAATGCAATAAAATGGGGGGATAAGACATTTTTCAGATATATTAGTGAGAAGAAGGGCAAGAGTGGTATTGTCAGACTCAACGGTGCAGGGGGGGAATATGTAGAAGCTGATAAGGATAAAGCGGAATTGCTTAACAAATATTTTTGTTCTGTATTCACAGATGAAGAACCAGGAGCAGGACCTCAGAAAACACCCACAAATAGGAACAGAAGCGAGGGACATCTTGAACAATTTTCAGAAGACTGTGTTCGTGAGAAACTAGCTCAACTTAAAGTAGACAAAGCGATGGGACCAGATGGGATACACCCTAGAATACTGAGGGAACTTGGGGACGTTCTAGCAGCTCCACTAACTGACCTTTTCAATGCCTCGGAGTTGGGAGAGGTGCCAAAGGACTGGCGAGAGGCTCATGTGGTGCCTTTACACAAAAGCGGAAGGATGTGGCTGAAAACTACAGGCCGGTTAGTTTAACTTCGGTGGTGAGTAAATTATTGGAAACGCTGCTGAAAGAGAAAATAGTGAGGTTTCTGGAGTCCAGCGGATTACAGGATCCGAGGCAGCATGGATTCACCAGAGGCAGGTCTTGTCAGACAAATCTGATTGATTTCTTTGACTGGGTGACCAGGGAGTTGGACCGAGGGAGAGCTCTAGATGTGGTGTATTTAGATTTCAGTAAAGCCTTTGACACTGTTCCTCACAGGCGACTTATAAACAAACTGAGCACCCTAGGGATGGACCCTAAAGTTACTGCTTGGGTTAGAAATTGGTTGGGTGGGAGGCGACAAAGAGTACAAGTAAATGGAGCTCACTCTGAGAAGAAGGATGTTACCAGTGGTGTGCCCCAGGGATCTGTCCTTGGTCCGATTCTTTTTAACATCTTTGTTAGTGATATAGCGGAAGGGCTGTCGGGTAAGTTTTGCCTCTTTGCAGATACCAAAATCTGCAATAGAGTAGACACCCAGGAAGGTGTAGATAACATGAGTAGGGATCTAGCTAAGCTTGAAGAATGGTCTAGAATTTGGCAGCTGGGATTTAATGTTAAAAAATGTAAGGTCATGCATTTGGGCTGCAGTAATCCAAGGGAGCAATACAGTATAGGAGGTGAAGTACTTTTGTCCACTAAAGAAGAGCGGGACCTAGGCGTGGTTGTGTCTGATGATCTTAAAGTAGCTAAACAGGTAGAAAAGGCGACGGCAAAAGCTAGAAGGATGCTTGGGTGCATACGGAGAGGCATGGCTAGCAGAAAAAAGGAGGTGATAATGCCTCTGTATAAGTCTTTGGTGCGACCTCATTTGGAGTATAGTGCGCAATTCTGGAGATCGCACCTTCAAAAGGATGTGAACAGGATGGAGAAGGTGCAGAGGCTGGCTACTAAAATGATTAGTGGGCTTCATTATAAAGCATATGAGGACAGACTTAAGGATCTTAATATGTACACCTTAGAGGAAAGGCGGGATAGAGGTGATATGATTGAGATGTTTAAATACCTCCGTGGCATAAATGTTCAGGGAGAGAGCCTCTTTCAATTGAAAGCAAGTTCTGCTACGAAGGGACATGGGATGAGGGTGAAGGGAGATAGATTCAGGAGTGATATGCGGAAATATTTCTTTACGGAAAGAGTAGTGGATCCGTGGAATAGTCTCCCAGTGGAGGTGGTAGAGATGAGGACAGTAACTGAATTCAAAAAAGCATGGGACCAACACAGAGGATCTCTAAAGGTAAAAAGTGGACTGTTGTAGTTGTTGATATGGAAGGACAGACTAGATAGGCCATGTGGTCTTTTTCTGTCATCATGTTTCTATGTTTCTTAACCTTTGAAGACTTCTTGGATTGATTTTCCTCTTCCCACAACGTCCTGGAAGGTCCTCGACAGTTCCATTAGCAGTAAAGCATAGTTACTCACCTGTAACAGGTGATCTCCAGGAACAGCAGGAATTTAGTCTTCACATATGGGTATCATCGGTACCAATGGAGCCTGCGCAGGAACGCTCCCCAGCGTCCAATTGGGAGCATCCCACAGCGCCTGCGTGCTGCTTTCCTGCCTTTCCCAACTGCCTCTCTCCAGTTGAGTTTAAAGCTGAGACAAAGAGAGAGAGAGAGGGAAAGAGAAAGAGATAGATATAGAGATACAACTCCTAGGGGAGGTGGGTGGGTTGTGAAGACTAAATTCCTGCTGTTCCCAGAGATCACCTGTTACAGGAGAGCAACTATGCTATCTCCAGGAACAAGTAGGAATGTAGTCTTCACATATGGGGACTCCCTAACTTTAGATGCCAGGGAGAGAACCCCAGAAGTTGTGTGTCCCTGTGAAAGGGCTCCACGTCCCCCCATGGATCACTGCCATCCCTGGTTGGATGCCGGGTAGGAGTTGATTAGGTATGGAACAGGTGTTGGAGAACAGCCTGACCAAACAAGGCATCCCGGCGGGAGTTCTTGTCCAAGCAGTAATGGGCTGTGAAGGTATAAACTGAGGCCCAAGTGGCTGCTCGACAGATGTCGTCGATAGACACAGTGCAGATGAGCCATTGAAGCTGCCATGGCTCTCACATTGTGAGCTGTGACATGGCCCTCCAAAGGAGGAGTCTTACTCTGATAGGCAAACGAAATACACTGTGCAATCCAGTTGGACAGTGTTCTCTTGGAGACTGGAAGTCCCAAATGAGAAGGAACAAAAGCGCCAAAGAGTTGAGAGGACTTTCTATGTTGCTGTGTTCTTTGCAAGTAAAAGGCTAAAGCTCTTTTACACTCCAAAGTATGAAGATTCCTTTCTGCATTAGATGCATGAGGCCTTGGAAAATACACAAGCAGGTAGACCGCTTGGTTTAAATGAAAAGGCGAGACCATCTTTGGCATAAAGTGTGGATGAGTCCTAAGGACTACCTTGTCATGATGGAACCTTGTATAAGGTGGATCAGCTACTAATGCCTGCAACTCACTGATGCGGCGTGCTGATGTGATTGCAATGAGAAAGATAACTGAAAGTAAGCTTGTCTGTACAGGGCTGTGTACACGGCCAGGGTACTCAACCATATATTACTATTAGCCCTAAGAAAGAGTTAATATCATTCAGAGCTTATTACTCAGTAACATCCTTGAAAGACTCTGCTAAGATAATTAGGTGGAAGGTTCCAAATAACATAAACACTCTTTGTTTAATAAAGATAAGTAAAGGGCAAGTTGTCTCTCAGTCTCGAGTCAGAGATATCAAATTGTCAGTATTAGAATTAATTAGAATTAATGTCTACACAGTTATGTCTGAGAATATGTGTATGTCTCCTCATGATGATCTATGCTAATGAGAATTGAACTATGATGTTATGAATACGTGATGCATGACGTAGAACAATAAAGTGAAAATCATGCTGTGTAATGGAATATTTACCTATAAATAAAGTGGCCGAAAGCTAAGATGGCAGAGTGAACAAGGTGTTAACTTGGTTTGCTCTCCCAAAGCTTTGGTTGTTTTCTTAAATAATACAAGTGTGTTGTATATTATTTACTGATTTACCGATTCTCCTTCTCATTGCTTTGTGTGTGGATATCCGTTACCCAAGAGCCCTGGTGTGTTACAGGTGAGGGGAGGTGCAGAGTACACTTTCAGTTGGTGCCGTGCCGGATACGGATCTCTGCATTCAGGGCAAGGGCAGAAGGTGCCTGAAGATTTGTGAGTATTACCAGTAATGGGTAATCTGTTACGTGGACAGGCTCTGTCTCAGATGCGTGAATGGCATGACAGAGCTAGGGCTTTAGTGTTTAAGAAAGGTAGCTCTTCTTATTGTATGCTTCTATTGTATGTATGAGAAGCATGGTGATGTAGCCATCGATTCCGTAGCACATTGGGATTCCGTGAGTAAAGGTAATGAGGATTTGCAGTTTCCTTTGGAGGGAACTTTCTCTGTAGATAAGGTCCATTGCCTGAGATATGAGTTGGCGGCTAAAGGTAAACCGTGCAATTGTGCTTACATGGTGGGAACGGATGGTACATGATGAAAAACATAGGAATGTTTATGCTTTGAAACAAAAGTTGTTTGTGTTAGGAAATGTAACTAATGACCAGCTGAGTGAGGATCACTCGTCTAGCAGAACTAAGAGAAAAAGAAAATACTTAAAAAGCAACAGATGTTAGGGGGAGTAGAATTGTGTATTTTGGATATTTGTAATCTCTCTCAGCTCAAAGAATTGAGAGCACGTTTGGACCATGAAACAGAAAGTATTGTACTTATAATAAGAACCTTAAGGGTGGCAATAGGTGATAGTGTTTCTGTTGCTAAGGAATTGAGAGTTCCTATTGACATTATTGATAAGATTGAGAGAGATTTGGATAGACATTATGAAACCTACAAAGAGGAATTTTATCAATTATATTATTATCTAGGCTCTATTCAGGAAGCTCTATATCAGCATACTAACTCATGTTTTGGCACTGTTAAATCTGAAGCAGCAGTAGGAAATGATATTGTGCCTACTTATCCTTTTCGTTTGTATCCAACAGCCTCTACAGGTTCTATGACTGTGCCTGCAAATTGGAGTCCTAAAGAAGTGTTTGATTTGGCTAACCCTTTTCCTAACTACAGGGATAATCCTGGTAGATTTGTGTCTTTATGGTCTCAAATAATTAACAGTTATAATCCCACTTGGGCAGATCTAGATAATTTGCTCAGAGCTGTTTTTTTTAATCCAGCTGATTTTCATACGGTCACTCATCCAATTTGTGATGCTAACTGACAATGGCCACTGGCAGACACCGTGATAGATTTTTAAGAAAAGACACAAAGAGATAATTTTGTTTTGTTTAGAGAAAAATTGCTAGAATCCCTTAAAGTAGTAGTTAAGCCTGTAAAGGATTGGTCGAGATTAACATCTCTAAAGCAGGATAGGGGTGAAAAGGTTACAGATTTTCACACTAGGTGTATGCTAGCTTTTAAAGACTATTCTGGTGAGGCAGAAGACACACCTTCAGGATTCACTAATATTTTTGTAAATGGTTTGATTCCGAGAATAAAAGAAATTTTGGAAACTTCAATAATAGATTGGCCAGCTAGAACAGCTGATGCAATTCTGGAAGGAGCTCGATACAGTGAGTTGAAGTTTATCAAGGAACAGCAAGAAGAGCAAACTAAAATAGATGTGAAAAAAACTAAATTGCTCAACTTACAGATTGCTTCCATGCAACCACCCATGGGCAGGGGTAGAGGTAGAAACCGAGGGAGAGGTTATGGGAACCCTCAGCGAGGACGTGGACAGTCCAGAGGAATGCGTACTTGTGAGATTGGACATTTGCAGCGAGACTGCCCCCAGAATCAGAATCTTGATGTCCAGAAAGCCGATTTCCCTCCAGTAAAAGCTGAATTCACTCCCATATATCAGTGTTTCTCTAACCCAGAAGATTGTGGAAGTGATACATGGGATGCATGACTATTGTTGAATCTGAATATAACTCCTCAGGGTGAGTTAGAAGCTAAGCTGAGAGGATCTAATTTGAAGTTTGTTATTGATACTGGAGCTACCAACATCAGCACTGGGTTTACAGGATTTGCCTGCCATTCATCATATTAAAATAGCACAAGCTCCGATAGTACACTGTGAAGGCATTGAGGGTAACAATTCCTCATCGTAAACTTGAATTTTTACCTTTGCAGATTAGGGAGACTGTGTATCCTACTAACTTCCTTGTAGGAGACACTTTACCAGTGAATCTTTTAAGTCGGGATTTTTTGGTTTCACATCATGCTACTCTATCCTGGATGAGTGGCATGTGATATTTCCAGCTGTATTCTCTCTCTGAAGTGCTGTCCCCTGCAGATGCTAGTACCATTCATACTGCTCTTGGATAACTTCCTTCTACCCCGTGGTCAGTGCTGGGATCTAATGTCGGATGCCTTTCTATCCCTCCTGTGAAAAGCACTGTGAAACCTGGAGTTCAGCTTCCTAGACTCAAGCAGTATCCACTGCCAGCAGCTGCCATTGAAGGAATTCGTCCTGTGATTGAAGGTCTCCAGAAACAAGGTGTCATTTATTCTACAACTTCACCATGTAAGACTCCAATTCTTCCTGTACTAAAGGCTGACGGTAAGACTTATAGATTTGTGCAAGACCTGCGAGCAGTAAATAATGTGATTTTGCCAATTTTTCCCTTGGTACCTAATCCGCATGATATCTGGACACAGATACCTTCAGGGACTACCTGGTTTTCTGTTGTAGATTTGAGTTCTCCTTATTTTTCAGTAAGAATTAGCAAAGAAAACCAATTTTTATTTGCTCTCCATTTTGACAATAAACAATATACTTGGACCACTTTGTGTCAAGGGTACACTGATAGTCCTGCATATTTTACGGAAGCCCTAAGAACTGCATTGCTTGATGTAAGACTCGACCATTCCTCTTTAGTTCAGTATGTGGATGATTTGCTTTTATGTTCACCAAGTTATGAGATTTATTTGTCAGATTCCTTGTCTCTATTAGCTCATATTGTACCCACATTATCACAGTGGGAAGCCTTTTTAAATATAAAAACTGCACTGGGAAATGCGCCATGTTTATCTTTGCCAGATTATTCTTTACCATTCAAACTGTATGTGGCTATTTCTGATTCCTCTGCCACCTGTGTACTTTTACAAGCTTTCTCAACCGGTCGCAAGCCAGTAGGCTATTTCTCAAAGCAATTTGATTCAGTGACTTTGGGACTCTCACCATGTTTACGCAGTTTGGTAGCAGTGGCTTTTGCAATTGAAACTTACTGATTTTTAATTTTACAGCACCCTTTTGAAGTATATGCAACCCTTCAACACTTCTAGCTCCCTTGGCAGATCTTGTGGAGGAGGATGGGTCTCATAATTATTTCCAAACTATTTTGACATTTTCGAGCTAAACCTGAATTTCCCCTATACCTTTGCCAGCCCCGAATGTACCTTTGTTTGTGGATGGTTCTGCTTTCAGAGATGAAACGGGCAAACTTCGTGTAGGCTATGCAGTCACAACAGTTAATGACGTAATGGATTCAGCTTCTTTGCCGTTTACCAGTGCACAGCTAGCAGAAGTGTTTGCAAAGGGCAACCATTTTGCAGACCAAGAAGCACAGCAAGCTGCTCTTCGAGCATCGGTGTCACCGACATTGCTGTAATTAACACCATCTAATATGACTTTGTTTTCCCTTTCATCTCTCTTGCAGCAATATCAAGATACTTCCCTTGAAAGCCAGACTCTGTGGACTTTGTGGGGTGCAACCTGTATTGCACAGGGCTACTGGAGAAAGGATCATCTGCTTATTTGTCCTGACAGTCTATTGTTTCCACTTGCCCTGTTTCTGCATCATAAGCTTCACCGCTGTGGCTATGAATTATGCCTTTTCCGGTTCTCCGGTATCACCTGAACTTTTTTTTTTCCTTTGGCACAGTTTGTATGCACTGTTTCAAGACTGGCAGGGTAGGGTCAGCTTAGGGTCAGTTATAAGGGTTTCTGCCTTCCGGACTCTTTTTTGATTTTGCAGCTTGTTTTGCAGATCTGCCCTGTGCCAGAGGAGGGAGGCGGTATTTGTTGGTAGTCACTTGTCTTTTCTCTGGATGGGTAGAAGCTTATCCCACTACCTGTATGACTGCTGGGGTTGCCATCAAATTACTGCTCACTCAGTTTATTCCTGTTTGGGGTGTACCTTTTGTTCTTTCTTCTTATCTGGGTCCAGCCTTCGTTGCGGGTGTCTGGGAGGGTACTGAAATTTTGGTTTGGTATTAAGAGACAACTCCATACTCCTTATCATCGGCAAAGTTCTGGCCAAGTGGAACAGATGAATAGGACCCTCAAAAGTCAATTACGCACTCTGACACAGGATTGGGCTACAGATTGGATGGAAGCCCTTTCCTTTTGCCCTTATGGCAGTGTGTAATTCCCCCAGCCTGACACCATACGAAATAGTTACTGGACGTCCAGCTGTTTTCCACATGACTTGGCAGTTATCCCGGATCCTCAATTGTTGCGCAGCAATATTTTGACTTATTGCTCATGCTTGCACTCAGTCCTGTCTGTTTCCCCTTTATTGCAGGTGAATCCTCAACGAGATGCTCCGTCAGAATCATCACATCCAGAAGTGAAGCCAGGGGATTGGGTCCTGATTAAGAATTTGCATCCAAAGACACTTCTGGCTCCCAAGTTCCTAGGTCCATTCCGTGTGCTCCTGGTGGGATACTCAGTTTGTAAAGTGGAAGGACATTCTCGTTGGATACATCTTACACAGTGTAAAAAGGCTCCTTCACAGGATCCAGAAGGTGGTTCCCTGCATCAGTGAATCAAGAGATTGCAACACAGAGACTCATTGGACAACAGTGATATTGCAGAAGGGACTATCGTGATTAAGTGCTTTTTTGAATGGACTAATTATGCAAAACACCTTCTTCCAGCATCTATACTGCTGCTTAGGTGGATAAAGTTAGTTTGAATTAGTGTTTTACTGATATATAAGCAATGACCTTTTGGCACTAAACCTCTACTTCATGAAGAGATTGAGAATTAGGGGGTAGTTATAGCTATAGTATATATCTTTATCATATTAAGAAGAGTAGGTGTATTTTCATTTTGTTTTAGAACATTTATTTTTGGAGTAATTATAGTTTCAGGTATTTAGAGGTTTAACATAGAAACATAGAAACATGACGACAGAAAAAGACCACATGGCCTATCTAGTCTGTCCTTCCATAACAACTACAACAGTCCACTTTTTACCTTTAGAGACCCTCTGTGTTGGTCCCATGCTTTTTTGAATTCAGTTACTGTCCTCATCTCTACCACCTCCAATGGGAGACAATTCCACGGATCCACTACTCTTTCCGTAAAGAAATATTTCCGCATATCACTCCTGAATCTATCTCCCTTCACCCTCATCCCATGTCCCCTCGTAGCAGAACTTGCTTTCAATTGAAAGAGGCTCTCTCCCTAAACATTTATGCCACGGAGGTATTTAAACATCTCAATCATATCACCTCTATCCCGCCTTTCCTCTAAGGTGTACATATTAAGATCCTTAAGTCTGTCCTCATATGCTTTATAATGAAGCCCATTAATCATTTTAGTAGCAACCCTCTGCACCGACTCCATCCTGTTCACATCCTTTTGAAGGTGCGGTCTCCAGAATTGCACACCATACTCCAAATGAGGTCGCACCAAAGACTTATACAGAGGCATTATCACCTCCTTTTTTCTGCTAGCCATTCCTCTCCGTATGCACCCAAGCATCCTTCTAGCTTTTGCCGTCGCCTTTTCTACCTGTTTAGCTACTTTAAGATCATCAGACACAACCACGCCTAGGTCCCGCTCTTCTTTAGTGGACAAAAGTACTTCACCTCCTATACTGTATTGCTCCCTTGGATTGCTGCAGTCCAAATGCATGACCTTACATTTTTTAACATTAAATCCCAGCTTCCAAATTCTAGACCATTCTTCAAGCTTAGCTAGATCCCTCCTCATGTTATCTACACCTTCCTGGGTGTTTACTCTATTGCAGATTTTGGTATCATCCGCAAAGAGGCAAACCTTACCCGACAGCCCTTCCGCTATATCACTAACAAAGATGTTAAAAAGAATCAGATCAAGGACAGATCCCTGGGGCACACCACTGGTAACATCCTTCTCCTCAGAGTGAGCTCCATTTACTTGTACTCTTTGTCGCCTCCCACCCAACCAATTTCTAACCCAAGCAGTAACTTTAGGGTCCATCCCTAGGGTGCTCAGTTTGTTTATAAGTCGCCTGTGAGGAACAGTGTCAAAGGCTTTACTGAAATCTAAATACACCACATCTAGAGCTCTCCCTCGGTCCAACTCCCTGGTCACCCAGTCAAAGAAATCAATCAGATTTGTCTGACAAGACCTGCCTCTGGTGAATCCATGCTGCCTCGGATCCTGTAATCCGCCGGACTCCAGAAACCTCACTATTTTCTCTTTCAGCAGCGTTTCCAATAATTTACTCACCACCGAAGTTAAACTAACCGGCCTGTAGTTTTCAACCACATCCTTACTTCCGCTTTTGTGTAAAGGCACCACATGAGCCTCTCTCCAGTCCTTTGGCACCACTCCCGACTCCAATGAGGCATTGAAAAGGTCAGTCAGTGGAGTTGCTAGAACGTCCCCAAGTTCCCTCAGTATTCTAGGGTGTATCCCATCCGGTCCCATCGCTTTGTCTACTTTAAGTTGAGCTAGTTTCTCACGAACACAGTCTTCTGAAAATTGTTCAAGATGTCCCTCGCTTCTGTTCTTATTTGTGGGTGTTTTCTGAGGTCCTGCTCCTGGTTCTTCATCTGTGAACACAGAACAAAAATATTTGTTAAGCAATTCCGCTTTATCCTTATCAGCTTCTACATATTCCCCCCCTGCACCCTTGAGTCTGACAATACCACTTTTGCCCTTCCTCTTCTCACTAATATATCTGAAAAATGTCTTATCCCCCCATTTTATTGCATTGGCTATTTCCTCCTCCTTTTGAATCTTTGCCTTCTTGACTACTTTGCTAGCTTCTCTAAGTTTTTCCAAATACAGATGCCTGTCTTCCTCTCTCTGTGATCTCTTATATTTCATGAAGGCCTCCCTCTTTTTCTTCACTTTTTCAGCTACTTCCTTCGAAAACCATAGCGGTCTCCTGTTCCTTTTGCCTTTATTTACCATTTTAACAAAAAGGTTGGTTGCCTTTAAAATACCCCCTTTCAGTTTTGCCCACTGTTTTTCTACATCCCCCAGCTGTTCCCATCCCACTAACGACTCCCTGAGGTATTGGCCCATCTTCGCAAAGTTAGTCTTCCTAAAGTCTAAGATCTTCACCTTGGAATGGATTCTAACAGCCCTAGTCCTAATACTGAACCACACCATCTGGTGATCACTGGATGCAAAATGATCTCCCACTACAACATCAGAAACACTTTCACCATTGGTAAGCACCAAGTCCAGTATGGCCCCTTCACGTGTGGGGTCTGTTACCAATTGCCTGAATAGTTCTCCCTGTAGAGAATCCAGGATCTCCTTACTTCTAGATGATACTGCAGCAAGAATGTGCCAGTCAACATATGGCATATTGAAATCTCCTAGCAGTAGCACTTCCCCTTTCCTAGCAATGCTGCGTATGTCTTCAATTAACTCTCTGTCCACCTCTTCCTCTTGTGAGGGAGGTCTGTATATCACACCAATGCAAATAGATTTCTCTTTCCCTCTTTCTAGTTTAACCCACAATGCCTCCTCTCTCCCTTTTAAGCTCTGTAATTCCAAAGCTTTAATAGTAGTTTTTACATATAGTGCCACTCCTCCTCCCCTTCTTCCTACCCTGTCCTTTCTGAATAAAGTATAGCCAGGTATAGTTACATCCCAGTCATGGTTTTCTGTGAACCATGTTTCTGTAACTGCCACTAAATCCAAGTCAGCCACTCCCACCAAAGCTTCAACTTCAGGGATCTTATTTCCCATGCTACGGGCATTAATACACACTGCTTTCCATATGTTACCCCTGTTACCGATTTCCATAAAGGTATTTAATGTATCACCTACCTGGGGGCTTTCACTTACCTGGGGGCTTTCTTCACCCATCCCCAACGAATCTAGTTTAAAGCCCCCTTCAGTAGATTAGCCAGTCTACTACCTAAGATGCGTTGACCTTTCTTGGACAGATGGATGCCATCTCTGCTCTGCAACCCTTGGTACAGCATCCCATGGTCTAGGAAACCAAAACGCTCTCGAAGACACCATCCACGCAGCCATGCATTCATCTCCAGGATGCGAGCCTCTCTGCCTTGGCCTTTACCCTCAACAGGGAGGATTGAAGAGAACACCACCTGTGCACCTACCTGCTTCACCCTCTGTCCCAGAGCCATGAAGTCACTTTTGATACGTTCCGAGGTATACCTGGCAGTATCATTTGTTCCAACATGGATTAGCAACATTGGGTAATAGTCAGTGGGCTTGATGAGTCTCGGCAAACTCTCCGTAACATCTTGGATCTTGGCACCAGGCAGACAGCATACCTCTCTGGACATCAAGTCTGGTCGGCAGATGGACGCCTCAGTACCCCTCAGAAGAGAGTCTCCAACCACCACTACCCTTCGTTTCCTTCTGGTCACTGATTCCGCAACTATGGGGTACTTGAACTCTGGTTCTTCCCTTTCCAGGGATGCTTTCACCTCCTCCACTTCCAGGGCTGAATAATGGTTCTTCAATTCAAGGGCTGGAGAAGTTGGATTGGTGATTTTGCAGGCTCTGGTGACTTTTGTCCAACCATCGACATTCTGTTGGCACCCATCTTCTCCTGTGCTGGAGAGCCTGGTTGCTGCAAGAAGCATCTCATCAATGTACTTCTCACTGTCTTGAATGCTCCTCAGCCTCGCCACCTCCTCTCTGAGTTCCTCCACTTGTTTCCTTGTTTGCTAAGAATGTTCCCTTATCTGGTCCTAGTTGTGCTATGGCATATTATTGTTAATGAAGCAGTACTGCATTTAGAATCTTGGGAATGTTATGGGGAATATCCAAATAGTTTTGAGTCACATTTACACTCAGTTACAAAACATTTTAATCTATCAAATTGTGCAGTTTGCCTTCCAACTGTGACAGCCACTCAGCATGGGTTTCTACCACGAGCTAGGCCTAAAACCTTTCAAGAGTTTTGTGATATAGCTTTAACCTTTTAGGCGCCAAAGTTCCACATGTGGAACATATTTTTGCAATGATATAGCTTTATCAATTTTCAAGCAAATTAGATGAAACTTTGTCAATGAGTTTATAGACATTGACCCTCTTGAGCAATAAAATTTTTTTTCCAATTGGTGATATACCCCCTTTCTACAGTATGCCAAAGTAGACCAAAGTTGTCACTTTATGGTTTATGTAATATATCCCTCTACAAATTTGTTCTCACATGTCCGCCTGTCTTATTAGGGTGAGATTCATACTCTGGAATGTTTTATGAGTGTGTTGGTCAGGTTTTATGCATGTCGGTAACCTATTCATGTTTTTGTGATTACTTCTTTCCGTGTGTTCCACTTGTGGAACATTGGGACTTCCGGGTGTCAAATTTTTCATTTTACAATTTCTGCCATATTTTTTGCAGGGTTGTTATTCAACTAATTCTATATAGTTATAATGCCTAAATACCGTTGCCTGACGCTTCAAGAAGCAGTAACACACATTGCGGAAGATTCAGATGTAGAAGAAGCCGACATTTTGATTTTGCCACCCAATTTTGAAATGGCTGCTTCAGACATTGAAGAAATTGATGAAAAAAATTTGGAGTCTATTGAGCCTGGCGAAGTGTGTGGTGAATTAGATCTGGATATTCAAAAAGTTGCTAATGTGGAATCCGAGGGAAGTGATCAGCTGGTAGAAAGTGACAGTGACAGTGAGTTCTTATCTAATTATCAGTCAGCTCAACCAGCAAAAAAGCGTAAGTGGATAAAATCAACCCCAAAATGGATGAAGAGGGACGACTTTTTGACTCCAATGCCAGAAGCATCTCCCAAAAAATTAGCCGATCTTTGCACTGATTTGATTGATAAATCTCCCTTTGACCTCTTTATGCAAATTTTTTAGTGATGATTACATTGATCATATTGCCAGTATGACCAATATTTATGCTCAGCAGAAATTGGCAAATATTGATACAAATGGGGATGAGTTGATTCGTTTTTTTGGCATTTTGCTCCTCAGTGGATACCACCAGTTGCCCAAAGAAAGTCACTATTGGTCGAACGCCGAGGATTTGAGCAATAATATTGTCCCAAAGATAATGAGTCGCAAACGTTTTCGGGATTTGAAAACTTACTTCCACATTGTTGATAATCTCAATTTGCAACCTGGAAAAGTAGCAAAAATTGAGCCATTTTACGATCACCTCACAGCAGTTTGTGAAAGTCGGTGGAGTGTTCAGTGAAAACTTGAGTATTGATGAATCAATGGTGCCATATTACGGGCACCACAGTTGCAAAATGTTTATTTGAGGTAAGCCAATTCGATTCGGTTACAAAGTGTGGATGTTGTGCTGCCCTGCTGGGTATCCATTTTCGATGCAAATTTACACTGGTGCCAAGGAAAATGATGGTCCTCAGTACAATGTTCCACTTGGCACTAGAGTTGTTCTTGATTTGATATCAGTTGTTGAAAATCCAAATCACAGCTTGTTTTTTGACAACTATTTCACTTCATATGATCTCATGATTGATCTGAAAGCAAAAGGCTTTCGTGCTGTTGGAAGTGCTCGTGAAAACCGTACCAGCAAGTGCCCCTTGGTTTCTTTAAAGGAGCTTGCCAAAAAGCCTCGTGGCGAATATGATTACCGTGGTGATGGTAATGTGGTGTGTGTCTGTTGGAATGACAACAGTGTGGTTACAGTCATGTCAAATTGGATGCAGCCAAAACCTCTTCAAAATGCCAATCGATATTCTGTCAAACAAAAGCAAAAAATCATTATCAAGCAGCCAAAATTGATTGGAGCTTATAACCAAAGTATGGGTGGTGTCGACTTGTTAGATCATTTGCTAGGTAGCTACCGTCCTAAATTACGAAGCAAAAAATGGTGGTGGAATTTGTTTGCCAATGGTCTAAATATGGCCGTTGTTGCTGCCTGGCATTTGCAATGTCATCTTTTGGGCAAACAAGCCCTGAGTCACTTGGATTTCCGCAGCGAGGTTGCTTTGGTGGCTATGAAAGTTGGACTCGAGGGCTATCGTTCTCGAAAAGGTGGCCCAACAGCTTTGATTCCCTCTGCTATTACAGCTTCAGCTAACACCAGTCACTATTTGTCTTCTACAAGCCAAGGTCGTTGCATTGTCTGCTGGAAGAATACAAAAAAATGGTACCAGTTTTGTGGCAAGCGCCTGCACGAGAAGTGTTTTCCGGCTTTTCACTCTCGCTGAAATTTTCCCTTCAAGCTTTATTCTGTACAGTCTTCTCCGTTTGTGTCTAATTACTTTTAAAAATTGCTTAATTGAAGTATTTGTTTGTTTCCAGTTTACGATATTCAATAAAAAAAGCAATTAAAATTTTTGAAAAAATGACGCTTGGAGGGGCCAATGTTCCATAAATGGAATATGCTTTTTCCTAGGAAGTACCTATCCAAATTAGCTGAAAATTTATATTTGACATATTTACATGCAGTGTACTAAAATACATAACAATTAAGTATTAGAAGCAATTGCTTCTATAAGCGGCCTCTCAAAGGTTAATCTAACTACTGTACAATGGTCTCATACAAACATAGAACCTAGAGTAGTTAGCTCTATGCCTCTAAAGCCCCCTCCAATATGTTTTATGGCTCAAGGTACAGGGAAAAAGGTAGGGGACACTCCATGGAACATCTGTAGAATAATAATGCTACATAATTCTTCCATCTGGTATAAGAAGTCCCACGTAAGAAAATCTTATATTTCAGTAGTACAATTAATGCAAGTTCAAGGGAACCAGGTGCATGATTATGACTTGTTACAGTATAATAGTTCTGGCTACCCTTTGAATGACTTTAGTTCAGACTTAAACATACCTAACTGGAGTTTCCCTTGGTTAGGGTATTACCATCCCTGGGAACGTAATCTGTCTGCAGGAATTAAAGAAATGAGCATTACTCAGTGGGCTCTGAATAATTGTACACAGAATACACCTTGTCCCCACAACTTGACAATTTGGGAAAATGGATTAGTGGCTTTAAAAGGAGATTATTTTGTGTGTGGTAATCTTGCATATACGGAATGTCCCAGAGGTTGGTCAGGTACTTTCTATGTTGCCCAGTTAGATACCCCATGGCATTGTTTTTTTGTTTACCTAACCAAAATATTACTTTATTATCAACCCTGAATACTTCTACAAGAAGAAAAAGGGATGTTTCCCCTCAGGATGAAGCCATAGTGGCTGCGCAGCAGCTGGTAGACTCTACAAGTCCTTTAACTAAATCTCAGATAGATGTATTTACAGGTACTGTTTGGCTCTAAACCTTTGGAGCCATAGCATCCACCAGAGAGTATGGTACCCAGATTATGCGATTACAGGCAGTTGTTGAACTTACAGCCCTGGATGTCACTGAGGCAATTAGTGTGTTACAAGGTGCAGTGGACAAGGTGTCTGCTTATGCAGCCTAGAATCGCATGGTTTTAGACTATCTCCTAGCGAAGGAAAATGGCGTGTATGGATTAATTGTTTGCTTGATGATGAAGGAAAAATAGTGAAAGGCCTACTAGATAAGGTTAGAAATCGTACTTTTGTTCCAAGTACTAGTTATGTAAGTTCTTTTTCTGATTTTTTTCGATTCTGTTTCTTCTTTCTGGAGTTCATTATCTAGGCCCCTTGCAAGGCATGTTAGCATCATTGTTTGGTTTTTTGGGAATTATCATTTTAGGAGCATTAATTCTCTGTGTAATATCTGCTTGCTGTAAGAAATCAATAGACTCACTGACCCATAAAATGATGTTACAGATTGACCCAGAATCTAGTTACAATCCTTCTTTAATCTCAATGTCTGAGTTTCCTTATCTTTGAAATAATTCTTTACAGAATCAGAGGAGGGACTGAAAGTAAGCTTGTCTGTACAGGGCTGTGTACACGGCCATGGTACTCAACCATATATTACTATTAGCCCTAAGATAGAGTTAATACCATTCAGAGCTTATTACTCAGTAACATCCTTGAAAGACTCTGCTAAGATAATTAGGTGGAAGGTTCCGAACAACATAAACACTCTTTGTTTAATAAAGATAAGTAAAGGGCAAGCTGTCTCCCAGTCTCGAGTCAGAGATATCAAATTGTCAGTATTAGAATTAATTAGAATTAATGTCTACACAGTTATGTCTGAGAATATGTGTATGTCTCCTTATGATGATCTATGCTAATGAGAATTGAACTATGATGTTATGAATATGTGATGCGTGACGTAGAACAATAAAGTGAAAATCATGCTGTGTAATGGAATATTTACCTATAAATAAAGTGGCCGAAAGCTAAGATGGCAGAGTGAACAAGGTGTTAACTTGGTTTGCTCTCCCAAAGCTTTGGTTGTTTTCTTAAATACAAGTGTGTTGTATATTATTTACTGATTTACCGATTCTCCTTCTCATTGCTTTGTGTGTGGATATCCGTTACCCATGAGCCCAGGTGTGTTACCGGTGAGGGGAGGTGCAGAGTACACTTTCAATAACCTTCCAAGAAAGGAATTTCAATAAGGTAGTAGCTAGGGGTTCGAAAGGTGGATTCATGAGCTGACCAAGAACCAGGTTTAAGTCCCATGCCACCGGTGGTGGCCTGATGGGAGGCTTAGTTAGAAGGCGGCCTCTCATATATCTTGCTATAAGAGGATGGGAGGAAATAGGTTGTCCATTTAGAGACTTGAAAGAAGCTGCAATAGCACTCAAATGGACTCTTACTGAGTTAGTCTTCAGTCCTGAATTGGATAAATGAAGGAGATACTCCAGTAATGATTCCAGAGGTATCCACAAGGGGGTCCTTTCTGCAAACACCATATGGTAAACCTTTTCCACTTGAAAGCATATGCGTCTTGTGGAAGGCTTCCTGGAAGCATAAAGGATATCCTTTGCTAGCTGAGGAAGGTTAAGATCATGAAGATCTAGGCCTTCAGCAACCAAGCCCTGAGATGCAGAGACTGGGGATTGGGATGCCATAACAGTCCGTCCTCCTGAGACAGGAGATCTGGAGCAGATCCTAACTCCAGGGAGGGAGCTTGAGAGAGATGTAGAAGCAGAGGGTACCACACTTGCAGTGGCCAATGTGGAGCTATGAGAATTATACTGCCTCTGTCTCTCTGAAGCTTAAATAGGGTTTTGGGAATTAGGGGAATGGGTGGAAAGGCATAAAGGAAGTCTTGACCCCAGTGAAGGAGGAAAGCATCCCTGGCCTGAGAGCCCTGAGCCGGAATTCTGGAACAGAACCGGGGAATTTTGGCATTCAACAGACTTGCAAAGAGGTCTATGTCCGGGGTTCCACAAACTTGAAAAATCTTGGCCACCTGGTCTGCATTCGTGTGGAAACAGAAATCGACTAAGTCTGTCTGCCCAAGAGTTTTGTATGCCTGGAAGATACACTGCCAGGAGATGAATCTGATGCTCTCTGGCGAGGGCCCACAGTCGCAAAGCCTGTTCCCCCCTGTTTGTTCACGTAGAACATGGCTACTTGATTGTCTGTATGAATGAGGACTGTCTTGTAGCTGAGCAGGGTGTGGAACACTCGAAGAGCAAGGAAGATTGCTCTGAGCTCCAAGAGATTAATATGTAGATAAGTCTCCTGTGGAGTCCAAGTGCCTTGGGTGGAGAGGTCTTGCAGATGAGCTCCCCAACCCATTGGGGAAACATCTGTTGTGAGAGTTGCCTGGGGTAAAGGTTGTTGAAATGGGGACCCCAGCAACAGGTTCTGAGTGGACTGCCACCATTGGAGGGACAAAATAAGGCGATTTGTGTTTGCTATTTTGTCTGACAGGCACCCTGATGCCTGGGTCCACTGAGTGGATAAAGTCCACTGGGCTGCTCTCATATGGAGGCGAGCATAAGGAACCACATGCACGGTAGATGCCATGTGGCCTAGGAGTGGTAGCATTTCTCAGGCAGTGAGATGAGGTTTGAGCACTGCTTGAGAAGCTAACTGCACCATGCGAAGGCAACGGGCCTGGGGAAGATAGGCCCTTGCTTTTCTGGTTTCCAGCAAAGCTCCTATGAACTCTAGAGACTGAGTGGGAGTTAGACTGGATTTTGGGATGTTTATGACCAGACCCAAATACTGAAGGATACGCATTGTGCAAGATAGAGAAGTCCTGGCCTCTGACTCTGATGGGGCTCGAATGAGCCAGTCGCCTAAGTAGGGGAAGACGAATATCTCTAGAGTGCGGAGAAATGCTGCTACCACAGCCATGCATTTTGTGAACACTCTTGGTACTGAGGCCAGGCCAAAAGGAAGCACCCTGTATTGGTAGTGCTTTCTTTGAAAAAGGAACCGAAGGAACTTTGTGAGTTCAATGGATGAGAACATGGGTGTACGCATTCTTGAGATCTAGAGAACAAAGCCAATCCTGACTCTGAAGGTATGGCAGCAGAGTTCCTAGAAAAATCATCTTGAATTTCTCTTTGAACAGGAATTTGTTCAATTCTATGAGGTCCAAAATAGGTCTGTATCCCCCTGTTTTCTTTGGGATAAGGAAATAGGGGGAGTAAAACCCTGTATCCTGTTGATGAATGGGTACTTCTTCTATTGCCCCTTGGGAAAGAAGCATAGTGACCTCTTGACTTAACAGGTCGATGAGAGAGGTCTGAGAATTGAACTGTCTTACCACTGTGGGAGGGGGCATGCACAGAAAGTGCAGCTTGTACCCCTCTCTTATAATGGAGTGTCCAATGCTCTGCTGTTATCTGCTCCCACCTGGGGGCAAAGTGACATAACCTTCCTGGAATGGTGGAAGGCTCTGGTCCATTGAGGGCCAGGAAGGCTAGGTTCTCTAGATGAACGTCAAAGGCCTTGTGGAGGCTGAGACTGCTGAGATGGTTGAGGCTTAGTAGACTTTGCTTTCCTTTGTTTAGGTGGTTGATGACCCTTCCGGGCAGGCTGACCTGCAGAATGTCCCTGCTGGGAATAAGAGGGATAAAACCGCTTCTTCTTTGAGAAGAAAGAAATCTTTCAGGAAGCCTGTCTCGCAGGATCAGCTGTGGCTTTGGATAGCCTATCCAAAGTGGAGTTGTCAGCATCTAATTCATTGGCGTTTTCTTGCCAATTTTTGCCAAATAGATTCTCACCTGTACAAGGTATATTTCCCAGTTTGTCCTGCACCCAGAGCTCCAAATCGGATGCCTAGAGCCAGGCAATTCTACGTGCACCTATGGCAACGGCAGAGGTTCTGCTTATGCACTCAAAACAGTCAAAAGCTGCACGGTTGGCAAACTTAGAAACATCCTGGGCATGTTTGACCAGTGTGAGAAAATCCTGCCTTCTGTTCTCAGGAAGAAGAGGGCTCAAAACCTCTAAATCACCTGTGACTTCTTTAAGGAACATTCCCATATATAAAATATAGGAACTGATCCTGGCAGAAAGCATGGAAGCCTGGAAAGTATGACGTCCAAAGGCATCCAAAGTTCTACACTCACGTCCTGGAGAATTAGAGGCATGCCTCTTTGCACGCCTGATCCTTCTCATAGCTGATTGCACTACAATAGAGTGGTGAGGAAGCTGAATTTTCTGGAATCTAGGACAAGGAGGGACTTGATACATGGTATCCAGTCTGCGAGAGTGAGGAGAGGTGGTGAGAGGTGTCTCCCACATTCTCAACATGAGATCATGTAAGATCTCATGGATAGGCAAGGTAGCTGCCTCCTTAGGAGCTTTGGGATATTGTAAAATCTCCAACTCCTTAGCTCTGGGCTCTGTTTCAGGAGTCACAGTAATGGACAAACCACGAGGCACTTCCCTGATAATGTCCTGAAAGGAGATATCTTCTGGAGGAGACATCCTACGTTTAGGAGAGGAAGGCTCCTCCGGGAGAAGTATTCCGGTACCGACAGAGCTGTCAGAATCCTCAGAGTCCTCTGAGGATTCGAAGTACCTTCTGTCCGGATGCTCTTGAAGAGCCCGATACCCGTACTGACCGAAGTCGGTACCGGGGGGAATCGGTACCAGGGTATCAGTACCGGAAGGCATCGCATGACTGAGTGCCAGCAAAGCCGACACCGACATCGATGTCGATGCTGCTGGTACCGGTTGAACTGTCTGATGCGGTTCCGAGGGCGTCGATGCCGCAAGGAGAGCCACCAGACTGCTTTCAATAGCCAGGAACCTCTGGTCTATCGACACTGCCAATGCCTGGGTATCAGTACCGGAAGCAGCTGGTACCCCAGAGCATGGCACCAGTAGTTCTGCCAAGGTCAAGGCCTCGAGAACGTCCTGGAGCCCCGATAATGCTTTGGAAGCCGAAGCCTCCCGCCGGGGCAATTATGCCAGTACAGAACCCTCAAGGGCAACGCCAGAGGCATCTCGATGCTTAGAAGGAGATCAACCCTTTGAGGACCGGCTGGACTTATGTTTGGTTACCTGAGATCCATGGGAGGAAGACGAAGCCCCGGAAGACGTCGATGCCACCGAAGCTGCATCGGAGGGAAAAAGGGCGCTGAGCTTGGCAGCTCGGTTTTGTCGACCCCTCTTGGACATCATGGCACAAGCCATACACTCGGAGATGGAGTGGTCAGGACCTAAACATTTAAGAAACCACTCGTGGGTGTCGGTGACGGAGATGGTACCGCCACACTTGGTGCACTTTTTAAAACCCGAGGCGGGTTTCTCCATGATGGAGGAAATTTTGGGCCTAAATGGCACGTGCACATGGAAAAGTTTAGAAAAAAAGAATATATATATATATTTTTTTTTTTTTTTTAAGAAAGAAAGAAAGAAGAACCGGCGGTACTGGTAAAGCATCGAGGAAGGCAGATGCGACCACAAAAAGAAGAATAAGGAAAAACATTTTCTGCAGTGACAGGAACACAACCTGCTGGCTCCACGGAAAACGAAGAACTGGAGGGAGGCAGTTGGTAAAGGCGGGAAGGCAGAACGCAGGCGCTGTGGGATGCTCCCAAAAACGTCCTAATTGGACGCTGGGGAGCATTCCCGCGCAGGCTCCATTGGTACCGACGATACCCATATGTGAAGACTACATTCCTGCTTGTTCCTGGAGATACTTCTTAACATTGCAAACTGTAGAAACAGGAATCCCAAGGTCTTTAGAGGTGGTCTTGTACCTCTTTGAAGTTTGATATCTGGTGATAATGGCTTTTCTGATGGTCTCAGACAGCTTTCTCGACCTCACCATTGTAAAAATGGAACAGGGAGTGAATGTGGCTGTTTTAAACATTACAGCCATCATTCATGGATTGATCCAAGTCATGTGGGTACTGACAATTGATCACAGGTGCATCTAATTTTACTATAATGGGAATGTGGTTCTTCTGTTAAAACTGATTTGAATGGTTTGTAAAGGTGCCAATAATTATGTCCTGGCAACGTTCCAGTTTTTATAGTATTTCCTTTTCAACTGGTCTTGTTTTATTTGATTCTTTTGTGTGTCAAATGTGTGCGCATATAGAGTCCAAAGCCATTTGACTGGCCACTTTTTTTTCGGGAGATACTGCATATTAAGAGGTTGAACTGCAAGGGTGCCAATAATGTTGACCACAACTGTATCATGATCTACTGTATATAAAACTCTCATAAAAGCATGAAAAATACCTAGCGATCTACTTCTGTATCACTTATTTATTTCATTTGATATACTGCTCTTAGGGAGTCACAGAGCGGTTTAAAAGTTCAAAACTCTAACATTAAGAAAAGGATTGAAAGGAACTCAATTTCTGTATAGGAAAGAAAGAAAACAAAACAGAAAACAAGAAGAAGATACATAGGAATCGCAGAACGATTACTCAGTTTGTCATGTTTTGCCTAATCTGTCCTGGTCGCAAAGGTTTGGTTAAATAAATGGATTTTTAAAAGCAAGGTTTTCAGTTTATTGAAGACTGGTTCTTAGTGGATGGCTGGGAAAAGGCCATGCCACAAAGTGGGTGCCACAAAGAAAAAAAGCAGATTTCTGAGTAACTTCAAATTTGGCCCTAGAAGGGGGGGCAGAAACGGGAGGGGGGGCGTGCGCATGGAATTATAAGAGCTGAGAGATATTCACGGGCTTCATTGTAGATTGTTTTATGAGTGGGCGAGAGTATTTATACTATATGAGAGGGAACAGGCAGCCAGCGATAATAAATGAACGAAGGATTTATCTGATCATATTTTTTTGCCTGCGAGAACACGAAAACCCAATGGATAGCACAAAACAAATTGCAGCTTGGAAGGCATTCAGCTGGCTACCGGGGACGAGCTGAAGATCTTTCAGAGTAAAGCCAGCATTTATGATGTGGTTGTATCAAAGCCCTTGGGACGTCTGGCTTCTGATGTAGCTGCACATGAAATGCGAGTCAGAAGCTGCAAGTATCTCTTACATATTGGGACATGGAACATACCAAGCAAGAACCAAGGGAAGTTGGAGGTGATCAAGAATGAAATAGAATGTGTACAACATGAAGAGTTGGGTGTCAACGAACTGAAATGGACTGGCATCATCAACGCTGCATCTGTTGATCACATGGTATATTACTATGCTGAAAATGAAAGACAAAGAAGAAATGGTGTTGCCTTTATAATTAAGAAGAAACTTACAAGAACTGTAATGAAATACAATGCAATCAGTGAACGCTTAATTCCTCTTCAGAGAGAATGGATGAATTCTTTGCTTCGGTCTTTACTGAAGATGATGTAGGGAAGTTAGCCATACCTGAAATGGTATTTAAAGGTGATGTATCAGAAGAATTGAAAGAAATATTGATAAACTGGGAAGATGTATTACAACTATTTGATAAACTGAAGAGTAGCAAATGACCTGGACCAGATGGTATACATTTATGCTGGTTGAAAGAACTGAAATATGAAATTGCAGACCTACTATTAGTAATCTGAGATCTATCATTAAGATCATCTGTAATACAGAAAGATTAGAGAATGGTCAATGTAACGCCAATTTTTAAAAAGGGTTCCAGGGGTGATCCGGGAAGCTACAGACCCATGAGCCTGATGTCAGTATCAAGCAAAACAAATAAAATTATCAAACATGTAGACAGTTATAGTTTAATGGGAGTAAGCCAACAGGAACTGGGATCTGTGTTAGGCCTGCTGTTTTTTAACATATTCATAAATGACCTGGAAATCGGAATAACGAGTGAGGTGATCAAATTTGTATTTGACACAAAATTATTCAAAGTTGTTAAAACACAAGAAGATTGTGAAAAATTGCAAGAGTACCTTGATAAATTGGAAGACTGGATGCCCAAATGGCAGATGAAATTTAATGTGGACAAGTGCCAAGTTATGCACCTAGGAAAGAACCCCCCAAAAGATGGTTACACAATGCAAGGTACCACCTTAGAAACCACCACCCAGGGAAAAAGATTTAGGCATCATTGTGAATAACATTGAATCCCTCCGCCCAGTATGCAGCAGCGGCCAAGAAAGCACATAGAATGCTAGGAATCATAAGGAAAGGAATGGAGAATAAAACCTCTATATCATTCCATGGTGCAACCGACACTTGAATACTGTGTGAAATTCAGATCAGCATATCTTAAAAAGGATACAGCAAAATTAAAAACAGTATGTAGAAGGAGGACCAAAATGGCATAGAGGATGGAAGGATACTCCTATGAGGAAATGTTTAAAAGATTAGGGCTTTTCAACTTGGAAAACAGACAACTGAGGGGAGATATGATAGAGGTCTATAAATTAATGGAGTGTTTACTAGGGAGACACACAATCAAGCCACAATATAAGCCATTTAAGACTACTCAGAGAAAGCGGAGTTACTCACCTGTAAGGTGATCTCCAGGATCAGAAGGAATCAGTCTTCACATATGGGTGACATCGGCACCGACGGAGTCCAGCATGGGAACACTCCCCAGCATCCAAAAGGAAAGCTTTTGGGAGCCTTCCTCCATGCATGCATAGCTGCCTTCCCACCTTCACTCCTGTTCTCCTCAGTCAGATGTATAGCAAGACAAATTGAGATTAACAGGAAGAAATGGGACAACTTGAGGTGGGTGGGTTGTGAAGACTGATTCCTGTTGTTCTCAAAGATCACCTGTTACAGGTGAGTAACTACGCTATTACCAGGAAAAAGCAGGACGTCATGCTTCACATATGGGACTCTCTAGCCACTAACTGCCGAGTGAGAGAGGAGTCCTGGCGCAACCAGAGGTTGCAGCAAGGATCGAACAGACTCAGCTCGTTCAGAGCACTCCTCATGAGATGGGCAGATGACAAGTTGTCTAAATCTGAAAAAGATTACATAGAACAGATTGATAGAATTGAGCATTACTTCTGAAGTCCTTGTCCAGGCAATAGTGCACTGCAAAGGTATTAAGTGAAGACCAGGTAGCTGCTTGGCAGATTTCCGAAATAGGGACAGAATGGAGGTTAGCTACAGTGGTAGCCATGGCCCAGATATTATGGGCAGTGACATGGTGCTGAAGAGATAGACCAGCTTACGTATAAGTGAAAGATATGCAGTCTGCTAGCCAGTTAGAAATTGTTCTTTTGGAAACTGGTAGCCCCAGATAACTTTGGCCAAAGGAGACAAAATAGCTGAGAGGATTGTCGATGAGCCTTAGTATGGTCAAGGTAGAAGAATAATGTTCTTTTACAATCCAGTGTATGTCGTCTAGCCTCAGCAGGGAAGCTATGAGGTCTTGTAAAGAACATTGAAAGTGAGATGGATTGGTTCAGGTGACAACCTTCGGTAAGAACTTAGGATGTGTCCAAAGGTCCACCTTGTCGTGGTGGGATGTAGTATATGGAGCATAGTTCACCAAAGCCTGCAGTTCTCTGATCCTACAGGCAGAGGTTACTGAAATTAGAAAAATAACTTTCCATGTTAATAATTTTAAATGAGTTCACACCATGGGTTCAAAAGGACTGCGCATGAGCTGTGCAAGAACAACATTTAAATCCCACGCTGTGTGTGGTGGGCGGAGAGGCTATTTGGTCAAGAGTACGACCCCTCATGAATCTAGCCACCCAGGGGTGTATGGAGATAGGCCGGTTTTCCAAAGTATGGTGAGAGGTCGCAATGGCAGAGAAATGTACCCTCACCAAGTTTGTTTTGAGGCCAGAGGAGGACAAGTGGAGCAGGTATAGAAGTAGATCCAGAACTGAACAAGTGTAAGGATCTAGTGTTTTCTGTGATCAAATGGCAAATCTGTGCCATCTGAAAGTGTAAGAATGTCTGGTGGAATCTTGTCTGGAAGATAGGAGAACCGCTATGATTCCCTGAAATGGTGGTATATAAAACACACGAATAAATAAAAATAAATAAATCTGTAAAATCTCCTTTTGGAGTCCTAGGTGTGAGAGGACTACCCGCTCAGGAGCCAGGCTGTCAAGTGAAGGAGTCTTGAATCTGGGGTGCAGGAGGGTCCCCTGATCCTGAGAGAGAAGGTTGGGAGAGTAACAGAGGTTGAAGGGATAGCCTCTCTGCATAAGGCAAAAGAACCTGTCCCTCCCTTTTGTTTATATAAAACATGACCATTTGGTTGTCCGTCTGGATGAGGATTGAGCAGCCCCCGAGTTGGGCAGAAAAGGCTTGGATGGCGTTGAGGATGGCTCTAAGTTGGAGGAGATTGATGTGTAGGATTATCTTGAGTAGTCCATAGACCCTGGGTCATAAGACCCTTCAGGTGAGCCCCCCCCCCCACAACCTAGCTTTGATGCATCGGTCTTCAGGGTACATTGTGGTACAGACCTATGAAAAGGTAACCCTACGAGGAAGTTGTGCAGTTTGCACCACCACCAAAGGGCTGACCTCGTCTGAGGAGTGATGATGATGGAGTCTGAAAGGTGGTCTTTGGACTGTTTCCACTGCAGTGAGAGAGTCCATTGTGCTAGTCTCATACTTAGATGGGCGTATGGGATGACAGAATGTGGGGGCAATGTGGCCTTAGACGACTTAGGAATAGTCTGGTCATTATTGGCACTTGTTGTTGGACTTGTGAGGCCAAGGTTATTAGTTGGGCACATCTGTTATCTGGCAGAAAAGCTTGGGCTTGGAGCGTGTCTAGACGAGCTCCTATGAATTCTAATTTTGAGTTTGAGTGAGGTGTGATTTTGGATAATTTATGACAAACCCTAACTCCTGTAAGATGTGGATGGTCTTTTTGAGGGCAGCAGTAACTGCCAGAGCGGTATCTGCCCTTAGCAACCAATCATTTAAGTAGGGGAAAAGAAAGATCCCCAAAGTTCAAAGGTAGGCTGCGATCACAGCCAGACACTTTGTGAACACTTTGGGTGCCGAGGCTAAACTGAAGGGAAGGACTCTATATTGATAATTGTTCCAGAAAACAAATCTGACAACTTTCTGTAATCTGGGTGGATGAGGATGTGTGTATAAGCATCCTTTAGGTCTAAGGAGAAAAACCAATTGTTTGGTTGAAGGTAAGGAAGAAGAGTACCCAGAGAAATCATTTTGAATTTTTCCTCGACCAGAAATTTGTTGAGATTTCGGAGATCTAGTAAAGGCCTGTGGCCTCCTGTCTTCTTTGGGATAAGAAAGTATCGGGAGTAGAACCCTAGGCCTTATTGAGAGAGAGGTACTTCCTCTATTGCCCCTTGAGGTAGTAGAGAGTGTATCTCCTGCTGTAACAAGGTGGTTTGATGACGATATAAGGAGGGTTGACCTACAAAATGAGTGGGTGGAAGATCTCTGAATTTCAACTGCAGACGCTGGCTTACTAGATGTTGCTCGAGCAGTGTGTGAAATGTACTAGTCTCCCTAGGATCCTGGGAGGATTGGCCATGCTCCCCAGAAAGGAGTCAAAAACTTTGAGATGGTTAAGCAGGAGAAGTAAGTTATGGCTTGATAACCTTGGGTTTTCTGGGTTGTTTTTGGCCCTGCTGCCTCTGTTGTGGAGCAGAATAGGAAGAATAGGAATGATAGGGTGGATAGTAATGTTTCTTCTTTGGGAAGAAGGGTTTCTTGGTGGTAATCTTCTTTTTAAAAGAAACTGCAGTCTTTCTAGAAAGCCTCTTCATGGTGAGGACATCCATCTCTATATCACCTACCTTTTTCCTCCACCTCTGGCCAAAAAGGTTCTCACCATTGCATGGAACGTTAACTTATCTTGGACCCATTGTTCCAGGTCAGATGCCCAGGCAATTTGTCTAGCTCCAATGCAGGCTGCAGCCACCCTGCTGTTGGTCTCAAAGGATTCAAAGGCTGCCCTTGTTAGACATTTTCAAGTGTTCTGAACATGTATGACTAAAACCTGATGAACTGCCTGTTTCTCAGGAGGCAGCAAGGTGGTAAATTCTGCTAGACCCTCAAGACATCCCTAAGGAACATGCCCGTATATAGCTTGAAGGAATCTATTCTGGAAGCTAAAATTGTTGCCAGGAAGGCCTTTCTCCCAAAGGCATCGAGAGTTCTGGCCTCCCTCCCAAGAGGAACCAAGGAGTGATTCTTTTGACTTTTAATTCTTCTCATGGCAGACTCAACTATCACAGAATGGTGAGGGAGTTGAGATTTTTGAAACCCTAGAGAAGGGTGCCGATGGATATTGGAAAATGTGCAGCTCCTCTGCTCTGGGCTCTGTCTCCTTAGCCACTGATACCTCCAGGGCAGCCGCCATGTCCTTATTAAAACCATGAAAGTAATGGAGGCGCTCCTGAAAGAGCGAATAGTGAACTTTCTCAAAACCAACAGGATGCAAGATCCGAGGCAACATGGTTTTACTGAAGGACGGTCTTGCCAAACAAATCTGATTGAGTTCTTTGACTGGGTGACCAAGGAACTAAATCAGGGGCATGCGATGGATGTCATCTACCTGGATTTCAGCAAAGCCTTTGATACTGTTCCTCATAGGAGGCTTGTCAACAAACTCAGTAGCTTGGGGATGGGCCCCAAGATGGTAAACTGGATTAGAAATTGGTTGACTGACAGACAACAGAAGGTGATTGTACATGGAGCTCACTTGAATGAGAGGAAGGTGATTAGTGGGGTGCCCCAGGGTTCGGTCCTGGGCCCGGCGCTGTTCAATGTATTTGTGAGTGATATTGCTGAAGGACTGAATGGAAAAGTCTGTCTTTTTGTAGACGACACAAAAATTTGCAACAGAGTGGACTCCCCCGAGGGAGTGGTTAACATGAGGAAAGATCTACAAAAGCTGGAAGACTGGTCTAATGCTTGGCAACTACGATTTAATGCAAAAAAGTGCAGTGTCATGCACTTGGGTAGCAGAAATCCAAGGGAAATGTACGCGATAGGGGGCGAGAGGTTGGTATGCACGGTTCAGGAGAAAGACCTTGGTGTGATTATCTCTGATGATCTCAAGGTGGCAAAACAGTGCGACAAGGCGGTGGCAAAAACCAGGAGGATGTTGGGCTGCATACAAAGAGGGATTACCAGCAGAAAGGAAGAGGTACTTATGCCACTGTATAAGTCACTGGTGAGGCCTCACTTGGAATACTGTGTTCAGTTTTGGAGACCGTTTTTTGCAAAAGATGTAAAAAGACTGGAAACGGTTCAGAGGAAAGCGACCAAAATGATTTGGAGCCTGCGTCAGAAGCCTTATAAGAAGAGACTTGAAGACCTAAATATGTACACTTTGGAGGAGGGACAGGGGAGATATGATTCAGACCTTTAAATACTTAAAGAGAAATGATGAACAAACAAACCTCTTCCGAAGACGGGGAAGCTGTAAAACTAGAGGGCACAACATGAAGCTTCAAGGTGGTAAACTGAAAGGCAATGTCAGGAAATATTTTTTCACTGAAAGGGTGGTGGATGCTTGGAATGCCCTCCCAATGGAAGTGGTGGGGGCAAATACGGTGACGGAATTCAAGAAGGCATGGGACAAACACAGTGGATCCCTTTACAGCAATAGGATAAAAACCAAGATAAACGGTACCATCTAACTTCTGAACCATATAACATCTCAACAAATAGGAGTGTCCTACATGGAGTGGTGGGTTTACCCCTAAACAAAGACATGGGGAGGGGTGGCCTGCGCAGAGTGACAGGTGCTCCTACTCTGGCCATCTTTCTCGGCAGACTAGATGGACCATGCTGGTCTTTATCTGCCGTCATTTACTATGTTACTATGTTACTATATGTTACATGTCCTCGGGCGGAGACCTTCGACGCTCATAGAGAAGCGATGGATCTGATGATCAATCTCTGATGGTATCAGAATCAATGGATTTGGAGTCGGAGGCCTCCAGCGCAGAATCAGAACCCAGAAGGAAATCAAACTAATCCTTATGACTATAACGCCAGTTTTCAGCGTGTTTAGATGTCGGAGGTATTAAGAGTGGTGGTACTGATGGCCTCAGTACTGAATGCTCGACAGTCCGATGTGATGCAGGTGATGCCTGCAGAAGGGTATTGAGAGGGTTCTCCGTAGCTGCCGGTGGTAGCAGAACTGGTACAGATGGCGATACCCCCAATGCCAATGTCGTCACTACTGCCAGGAGCACAGCGATGCTCTTTTCAATAGCGATGAACTGGTCATCAAGCGTCAGTACCAGGGAGAAATGGCTCCGGACACAATTGTGTGGGCCATAATTCCTGATGCTGGTATTGAGGGCTATGCAGAGGATTGTACCTCGGGGGCATTATCGAGCCCCTTTATGGCTTTGGAGGGTGAGGCCTCCCGCCAGGGCTGCTTCGCTGGTCGGTCTGCATCAGAGTAGGAGGAGTGTCGGTGACAATGCCGAAGAGCCGTATCCAATGAATACGCTGATGCTGACCTCAATGTCTTTTTCTTCTTTTGCATTGTAGAATCAGATCAATGCTTGCCCTTTTGACTAAGTAGGAATATGGAGGTATGGGAGGACTTAGATGGAGTCGACACCCCTGAGAAGTGCACCGAAGGAGCTAAGTCTGTTGGAAAGAGCTTAGCCTTCTGTTTATCCCTACTCTGGCAGTCATGTGGCGAGAGGAGGGGCAGGAATCTATATTGTGGTCTGGGCCTAAACACTTGAGGCACCAGCTATACTTGCCAGTGATGAAAATGGTACTAGCACACTTCGAGCATTTTTTAAAACCACTGCAGGTCTTTTCCATTTTTGGGAAAAGGGCTGAGGCAAAGTCAAATTGTGCAATGGAGTACGGAAAAGCGGTAGGCCTTAAGCCTGACAAGATACAAGAAAGAATGAAAGAAAAAAATTATATAAAATAAGAAAAGAAAAATGGGAAGGGAAGTCGAGTTGGCGACAGGAAGGCAAAAAAGAAAAGTACTCAACAGTACCATGAAAAAACTAAGAAGTCTCTTGACGCAGCTGTTGGACGAGGTCCTGATGGCTCCGTGGAAAAAAAAGACAACTGAGGAGACCAGGTACGAAGGTGGGAAGGCAGCCATGCATGCATGGAGGAACGCTCCCAAAAGCTTTCCTATTGGATGCTAAGGAGTGTTCCCACGCTGGACTTCGTTGATGCCAATGTCACCCATATGTGAAGACTGACTTCCTGCTTGTTCCTGGAGATAATATTTTTTCACGTAATGTGTAATCAAACTCCTAGAATTCGTTACCAGAGAATGTAGCAAAAGCTGCTAATGTAGCTGGCTTTAAAGAAGATTTGGACAAGCTCCTGGAGGAAAGGTCCATAAATCATTATTAAAGAGGACTCAGAAAATCCACTGTTTACCCCGGGACAAGCAATGAGGAACCTGTGTACCTTTTAGGGAACCTGGCAGGTACATGTGACCTGGAGCCTACGGTTGGAAACAGGATACTGGGCTTGATGGACCTTGCGATGACCCAGTATGCCATTTCTTATGTTCTAACGAGAAATGCCCATCAGCACAACTATTATTCAGGTATGTATACATCACAATAGCTGCAGAAGAAGAAGTGGATGAGTTCTATGAACAAGTAGAAGCTGAAATTGACAGCACACGCAAACAAGATATCCTAATAGTCATGGGTGAGTGGAACACAAAAGATGGCAACAAAAAAGAAGGCAATGATTGGAAAATATGGACTTGGCAGCAGACAAGAAACTGCAGAAAGACTGATAGAATTCTGCAAGATCTATTCATTTCAAACACCTTCGTCCAGCACCAAAACAGTGACTGTACACATGGACTTCACCAATGAATTGTACAAAAATCAAACTGATTATATAAAGGAAAGTCAACGAGGGAGAAGCTCAATAACAAAGACGAAACCTAGAGCTGACTGTGGTACAGATCACCAATTACTAGTAGCAAACTTAAGGTAAAGCTGAAAAAGAGCAAGCCACTGATAAATGTAACAAAATATAACCTTGAGAATATACCACTGGAATTTAAAGACTGTCTGCAAACTCAATTTGCTGCTTTGGATACAAATAACAGAGTACCAGAAGAGTTATGGGAATACATCAAAAATGTTGTGCTTGAAGAAAGTGAGAAGTCTCTACAACAGGTGAAAAAGCAAAAAGGGCTAAAATGGATGACCAAAGAAACTGAAAATTGTCCAGAAATGCAGAGAGGCTAAAGCCAGAGGAGAAAGCGAGGCAATCACAGAACTCAACAGACTTCCAACGTGCAGCAAGACAAGGAGAAACACTACAATGATGCATGCAAGAATAAGATCAGCTTTTCTAAAGGTAGGAGAGATAAAGAGAAAATTCCAGCCTCAAAATGGAAAGCTACAAGATGTTGAATGAGGCTGCGATCAAGAAAAAGGTGGAAATAAAGCGTAGTTACTCACCTGTAACAGGTGTTCTCCAGGAGCAGCAGGAATCAGTCCTCACATAAGGGTGACGTCGGCGCCGACGGAGCCCTCGCGGAGCAATTTTCCCCAGCTTTCAAAGAAAGCCTTTGGGAATTGCAGCGCGCATGCGCGGTCCTCTTCCCGCCCAAAGGTGCCATCTTGCTCAGTCAGATGACATAGCTAAAAGACAGCAGAAATTAGCAAAAACGAAAGCATATAACTGCAACTCCAAGGGGAGGAGGGAGGGTTGTGAGGACTGATTCCTGCTGCTCCTGGAGAACACCTGTTACACGTGAGTAACTACGCTTTCTCCAGGACCAAGCAGGAAGTCAGTCCTCACATATGGGACTCCCAAGCTTAAGGCTACCGGAGACCCTAAGCACAAAAATGAGCTCCCTCAAGGTCAGTAGCACAGAAGGAAGGAATCTTCTCTGAATATGTCTCCAACCGGTAGCCCAACATCCGGGATGGAGGGTAGGAGTTGCCTATACCTCGAAGAGGTTATGGAGGACTGCCTGTCCGAAAGCACTGTCCCTGCGGGACTCCCTCTCCAGGCAGTAATGGGCTGCAAAAGTCTGGCTTGAAGACCAAGTAGCGGCCCGGCAGATGTCTGCCAATGGAACAGAGCGGAGGTAAGCTACCGACGTAGCCTTCGCCCGAACACAATGAGCTGTGACTCTACCTTCCAGCACGAGGCCGGCTGCCTCGTAAGCCCAAGCGATACAGTCCGCAATCCAGATGGACAGAGTACGCTTGGAGACAGGGAGCCCCAACTTGTTGGGGTCATAAGACACGAAGAGCTGAACAGTCCTTCGGTGCTCCCGCGTACGGTCAAGGTAGAAGGTCAACGCCCTTCTACAGTCCAGGGTATGCAGGACCATTTCAGCTCAGCTGGAGTGTGGCCTGGGAAAGTAGGTCGGAAGTACCACCTCCTGGTTGATGTGAAAAGGGGAAACCACTTTGGGAAGAAACTTAGGGTGAGTCCGTAGGACTACCCGGTTCTTGTAGAACCTAGTGTAAGGAGGATCATAAACCAGGGCCTGCAGCTCACTAACGCGTCTAGCAGAAGTGAGGGCTATCAAGAACAAGGTTTTCCATGAAAGAAAACATAGCGGACAGGTAGCCATAGGCTCAAAAGGCGGACAGGTAATCCGCTGCAAAACCACATTAAGATCCCAGTCCGGGGCTGGCGGGCGCAAAGGTGGCTTAAGGAGAAGGAGGCCTCTGAGAAACCGAGCCACCAGAGGGTGGCTGGAAAGAGGTCTACCATCCACCGGCATGTGATGCGCAGAAAGAGCACTGAGGTGGACCTTGACCGAGTTGGACTTAAGTCCAAGGTTAGAGAGAGAGAGCAAGTATTGCAAGACCACTGATGCTGAACAGGAGAAAGGATCTTGAGACTGCTGAGTACACCAGACGGAGAACCGACGCCACTTGAGAGCGTAGGCCTTTTGGGTGGAGGGCCTCCTGGAGGCCAAGACGACCTCCTCCACATCTGGAGGTAGCTGCAGAGGAGCAAGGACTACCCTTTCAGCAGCCAGGCCATCAGATGAAGGGACCGGAGATTGGGGTGTAGGAGAGTCCCCTGATCCTGCGACAGGAGGTCGGGCTGAAATCCCAGTGGAAGAGGAGTGTCTACCGCTAGCTGCATCAGAAGCGGGAACCAAGGTTGTCTCGGCCACCGGGGAGCCACTAGGATCATCGATGCTTTGTCTCTGAGAACCTTGAAGAGCGTCCGAGACACCAGTGGCATGGGAGGAAAGGCATACAAGAGGCCGGAGGACCATGGAAGTAGAAAAGCATCCGCCGCTACCCGGAGAGGATGCGGCTGTCGAGAGCAGAATCTGGGCAGCTGCCGGTTCAGAGGACTGGCAAACAGATCCAAGGTGGGGAGGCCCCACTTGAGAAAGATCCGCTGAACCACCAGCGGATCCAACCTCCACTCGTGTGGCTGGAGGATCCTGCTGAGCTTGTCGGCCAAGTAATTTTCTTGACCTGGGAGATAGACAGCCCTGAGGAGGATGCCCTGGCGGACTGCCCAAGAGCATAGCCGTTGCGCCTCCTGACAGAGGAGGAAGGAGTCTGTTCCGCCTTGTTTGTTTACGTAGAACATGGCAACCTGGTGGTCCGTCTGTATCAGCAGCGACTGGTGGGACACCAGGTGAGAGAAGGCTTTGAGCGCTAGGCGGATGGCTCTGAGCTCCAGGAAGTTTATCTGTTGAGCAGACTCCCAAGGAGTCCACAGTCCTTGAGTACATGACCCTTGGCAATGTGCTCCCCAACCCAGGAGGGAAGCATCGGTCGTTAGGACCTGAGAATGCGGAGGGGGCTGAAAAGCCACTCCTAGCACTAGGTTGGGTAGATGAAGCCACCATCGCAGAGAGGAGACCAGCTGGTCGGAGATCTGCACAGAGTCCGCTAGGCTCCCCGTGGCCTGATGCCATTGATTGGGAAGGCACCACTGAGCAGGACGCATGTTCAGTCGGGCATTGGGGGTCACATGGACCGTGGAAGCCATATGGCCGAGCAGTCGCAGAAAGTGCCTGGCTGAGACCAGCGCATTGCTGTGAAAGTGGCCGGCGAGATCCATGAGCTGCCTGGCCCTGTCCAGAGGGAGGAAGGCCCGCGCCTGAAGTGTGTCCAACCTGGCGCCGATGAACTCGAGATTTTGAGAGGGGAGCAAAGTGGACTTTGCGAAGTTTATGACAAAACCCAAGTGCTGGAGCAGAGCCACAGTGCGATGAGTGGCTTGAGCGGCCTATGGTGAAGATGGGGCTCTGATGAGCCAGTCGTCCAGGTATGGGAACACAAACAGACCTTGAAGTCTCAGATAGCGTAGTTACTCACCTGTAACAGGTGTTCTTCAGGAGCAGCAGGAATCAGTCCTCACATATGGGTGACGGCGGCGCCGACGGAGCCCTCGCGGAGCAATTTTCCCCAGCTTTCAAAGAAAGCCTTTGGGAATTGCAGCGCGCATGCGCGGTCGCCTTCCCGCCCAAGGGTGCCATCTTAGCCAGTCTGATGACATAGCTAAAAGACAGCATAAAAATTTGCAAAAAGAACTTAAGCAGATGATTGCAACTCCACGGGGAGGAGGGAGGGTTGTGAGGACTGATTCCTGCTGCTCCTGGAGAACACCTGTTACAGGTGAGTAACTACGCTTTCTCCAGGACCAAGCAGGAAGTCAGTCCTCACATATGGGACTCCCAAGCTTAAGGCTACCGGAGACCCTAAGCACAAAAATGAGCTCCCTCTAGCTCAGCGGCACAGAAGGAAGGAATCTTCACTGAATTATCACCCACCGGTAGCCCCCATCCGGGATGGAGGGTAGGAGTTGCTCAAACCTCGAAGAGATTTCGGAGGACTGCCTGTCCGAAAGCACTGTCCCTACGGGACTCCCTCTCGAGACAGTAATGGACCGCAAAAGTCTGGCTCGAAGACCAAGTAGCGGCCCGGCAGATGTCTGCCAGCGGAACAGAGCGGAGGTAAGCCACTGACATAGCCTTCGCCCGAACACAATGAGCCGTGACTCGACTTTCTAAGGAGAGTCCGGCTGCCCCATAAGCCCAAGCGATACAGTCAGCAACCCAGATGGACAGAGTACGCTTGGAGACCGAGAGCCCCAATTTATTGGGGTCAAACGACACAAAAAGCTGAGCAGCTTTACGGTGCTCCCGCGTACGGTGAAGGTAGAAGTTCAATGCCCTTCTACAGTCCAGGGTATGCAGGACTCGTTCAGCTCGGCTGGAGTGAGGCCTGGGAAAGAAGGTGGGAAGTACCACCTCCTGATTGATGTGAAAAGGGGAGACAACTTTTGGAAGAAATTTTGGGTGAGTCCGTAGGACTACCCTATTTTTGTAGAACCGAGTGAAGGGAGGATCAGACACGAGGGCCTGCAATTCACTTTCGCGTCTAGCGGAAGTGAGGGCTATCAGGAATAAGGTTTTCCACGAAAGAAAACGCAGAGAACAGGTAGCCATCGGTTCAAAAGGCGGACAGGTGATCCGCTGTAAAACCACATTCAGATCCCAGTCAGGTGCTGGCGGGCGCAGAGGTGGTTTAAGTAGAAGGAGACCTCGGAGAAACCGTGCTACGAGAGGGTCGCTGGAAAGAGGTCTGCCGTCCACCGGCACATGGTGTGCTGAAAGAGCACTGAGGTGGACTTTGACGGAGTTGGACTTAAGTCCCAGATTAGAGAGGTAGAGCAGGTACTGCAAGATCACCGACACCGAGCAGAAGGGATCCTGAGACTGCTGTACACACCAAACGGAAAAGCGACGCCATTTAAGGGCGTAGCATTTGCGGGTAGAAGGGCGCCGAGAAGCTAGGACGACCTCTTCCACCTCTGCCGGCAGGAGAAGGGGAGCAAGGACTACCCTTTCAGCCGCCAGGCCATTAGGTTGAGAGATCTGAGGTTGGGGTGTAGCAGAGACCCCTGATCCTGTGTTAGGAGATCCGGTTGAAACCCCAGAGGGAACGGATCCTCTGCCGCCAATTGTAACAGGAGTGGGAACCACGGCTGTCTGGGCCAGCGAGGAGCCACCAGGATCATGGACGCTTTGTCCCGGAGAACCTTGAACAGAGTTCGGGAGACTAGCGGGATGGGAGGAAAAGCATAGAGAAGGCTTTCCGACCATGAGAGCAGAAAAGCATCTGCCGCTACCCGAAGGGGATGTGGCTGACGAGAGCAGAAGCGAGGAAGTTGCCGGTTGAGAGGACTGGCAAAGAGATCCATCGTGGGGAGGCCCCACTTCAGAAAGAGTTTCTGAACTACCAAGGGATCCAGACGCCACTCGTGCGGCTGGAGTATCCTGCTGAGTTTGTCCGCCAGGCAATTTTCTTGGCCTGGGAGATAAACTGCCTTGAGAAGAATGCCGTGACTGACGGCCCAAGAGCAGAGCTTCTGAGCTTCTCGGCAGAGAAGGAAGGAGCCCGTGCCCCCCTGCTTGTTCACGTAGAACATGGCAACTTGATTGTCCGTCTGGACAAGGACGGACTGGTGAGAAATCAGGTGGGAGAAAGCCTTGAGCGCCAGACGAATTGCTCTGAGCTCCAGGAAGTTGATCTGTTGAGCAGACTCCCACGCGGTCCAGAGACCTTGAGTACATGCCCCCTGGCAATGTGCTCCCCAACCCAGGAGGGAAGCATCGGTCGTCAGCACTTGAGCCGGCTGAGGCGACTGAAACGGCATTCCGAGCACCAGGTTTGGCCGATGAAGCCACCACTGTAGGGAAGAGGCCAGCGGTCTGGAGAGGCGCATTAAGTCGGTTAGTCCGCCGGTGGCTTGTTGCCACTGCTTGCGAAGGCACCATTGAGCCGGCCGCATATTCAGGCGAGCATTGGGGGTCACGTGGACGGTGGAAGCCATATGGCCGAGTAGTCTCAGGAAGCGCCTGGCGGAGACCAGGGACTGGCTGCGAAAACGGCCGGCTAGGTCCATGAGCCGTTGAGCCCTGTCGAGAGGCAGGAAAGCTCGAGTCTGAGGAGTGTGCAGTCTTGCGCCGATGAACTCGAGATCCTGTGAGGGGAGCAAAGTGGACTTTGCGAAGTTTATGACAAAGCCCAAGTACTGCAGAAGAGTCACCGTGCGGTGTGTGGCATTGGCGACTGCCAGAGAGGACGACGCTCTGATGAGCCAGTCGTCGAGGTACGGAAAGACATAGAGACCGTGAAGCCTGAGATAGGCCGCCACCACCGCGAGACATTTTGTGAAGACTCGCGGTGCGGAGGATAGGCCAAAGGGCAGTACTCTGTACTGGTAGTGATTTCCTGCCACCACAAACCTTAGGTATTGGCGGTGGCTTGGGTGGATGAGGATGTGCGTGTAGGCATCCTTTAGATCCAAGGAGCATAGCCAATCTCCCTGCTGGAGGTAGGGCAGAAGGATTCCAAGGGTAAGCATCTTGAACTTTTCCCGCACAAGGAACTTGTTGAGGTTGCGCAAGTCCAGGATGGGTCTGAGGCCTCCTGTCCTTTTTGGTATTAGGAAATACCTGGAATAAAAGCCTTGACCTCTCAGGTGGTGGGGCACCGGTTCCACAGCCTGTTCCTGAAGAAGACTTGCTAACTCCTGAAGGAGTAAGTCCCTGTGCAGAGGGAGTCGAGGAGGTTCTCCCGGAAAATAAGAGGGAGGGACCTGATGGAAGTGGAGAAGATATCCTTCTCGCACGACTTGAAGCACCCAGGCATCTGAAGTGATGTTGGACCACCTGTGGGCGAAGTGAACCAGCCGGCCTCCGGTGCTGGGAGGAACCAGCTGAGGGGGAGAGGCTATGCTGAGGAAGTCAAAAACCCCCACCCTGCTGAGCAGGGGCTGGTGGTGCAGGCTTGGGGGCTTGCTGCCTACGGGACCCGTTACCCCGTCCCTTGGCCTGCTGACCCTGTTGGGGAGCTGGAGGGGCCTGATATTGGGGGTAGTGTTTATAGGCAGCCGCCTTTCTCGGGTAAAAGGACTTCTTTCCCTAGCCCTTCTTTTTCTGGGAAGGGGCGGAGGTCTTCCTAGAAAGCCTGGTCCTGGTGAGAGTCTCCGTCTCGATTTGTGCAGCCTTTTCAGCCATGGGCTTGCCAAAGAGGTTCTCACCTCTGCAGGGGACATCGACCAACTTGTCCTGCACCCAAGGTTCAAGGTCAGACGACTGAAGCCAAGCCTGTCGGCGGGCACCGATGCCAGCTGCGGCCACACGAGCCGATGCTTCAAAGCCATCATAGGCTGCTCGGGACATGAATTTGGAGCATTCCCGAATACCAGTTGTCAAGGCTAGGAACCTCCGCAAAGGTTCCTCGGACAGTCCAGAGGAGAATCCGGCTAGCTCTTTAGCCAGGTCTCGGAGATACATGCCCATGTATAGCTGGTAGGTTTGGACACGACAAGCCAACATAGAGCCCTGGAAACACTTCTTACCAAGGCCATCCAGGTTACGGGCCTCCCTGCCAGGAGGCACCGAGGAGTGCATTTTTTGGCTCTTAAGCCTATGCATGGCCGATTCCACTACCATGGAATGGTGTGGCAGCTGTGCTTTTTGGAAGCCAGGACTCTTGCGGACTCGATAGATGGAATCGACCCGCTTGCTCAATACCGGCGACGAGGCCGGACTCTCCCACATGCGGAAGAGTAGTCGTTCCAGCATGGGAGGCACCGGTACAGTAAAGTGCTCCCGGGCGGGAGAGTCGTACTGAAGGGCGTCGAGCTCTTCGGCTCGAGGCTCCTCCTCGGGATCCGCAGGGAAGGCCAAAGCCTTGGCCATATCCCTGACGAAGTCCGAGAACCGGGCATCCTCCGGAGGGAACTGTTTCCGAGGTTCGGACTCAGGTGAGTCCGAGGGGACACACCGAGTCTGAAAGGAATCAGGTGACTCCTCCTCTTCAGACTCCCAGACCGACTCCGAGGAGGAATCAGTGGGGTCGGCTCGGGCAGGCGGAGGCGTCGGCCGCCCCGACGCCGAGGGAGTCGGCGGCGACGACCTCGGTCCCGAACGGGAGGCCGAGGGTGACCTCGACCGAGGATCAACTCGAGTTCGCATGGACTCGAGGATCGGCTCGGTCTCCGGGGTCGACTTAGACGTCGACGTCCCGGCGGTCGGGGCAGCGGCGCCAGCGAGGCTAGCGATCAGTGCCCGCTGCTGGTCCATGAAGGCAGATAGTCTGCTCTCCAAGGCCGTCAACCTGAGTCCGACCTCAGGTGACCCAGCAGCCCCCGACTCGGGCCCCAACGGCATCGGGCCCGACGTCGGACCTCTCGGAGGTGAGTCCAGAAGGACCACAGGACTTACCCGAGCAGGCAACTCCAACTCCAGGCGAGGTCGCTTCGGGAGGTGCTCCTTCTCCAAAGACCCGGGACGGCTGTCGGGGCTATGCGACCTGGCCCTCGCGGAGCCAGGAGCGTCCACCGACGCCGCCCTCGCGGGTTTTGTCTTCCGTCGATGGTATCCGGAGGGAGAACCCCTGTCGGAGGAACTTCAGCGATGGTCAGAGCTGGAGCCTCTGGATGCCGAGGCCTCCGACGAGGTCCGGGTACGGCTGGGGTCAGCGAAGATTCTATCCCGCTGATGCCGCCGACTCCTCAACGCTTTGGAGGACATTTTGCCACAGGCTCCACAGATCATTTCTTCATGATCCGGGCCCAGGCAGCGGAGGCAATTATCGTGTGTGTCAGTGAGTGACATATTTCTGTCACACTGACCACACCGCTTGAAACCACTGGCAGCCATCGTGGGAAAAAGGGCCCCTGCAAGGTCAAAGGACCGGGCTGCCAGCGAAAAAACCGAAAACGAAACTGACCAAAAATCAGAAAAACCGAAAAATAAGAGAAGGACTCGCAATGGCGTCGCGAGTCCAGGTAGGAAAACGACCGGCGTCGAACCGAATTGAAAAAAGAGAAAAACTCACGAAAATCAACTTTTTTAGCGGGGACACGACGGGTACGTCTGTAGAGCTCCGCGGAAAAAAGAAGACTGGCTAAGATGGCACCCTTGGGCGGGAAGGCGACCGCGCATGCGCGCTGCAATTCCCAAAGGCTTTCTTTGAAAGCTGGGGAAAATTGCTCCGCGAGGGCTCCGTCGGCGCCGACGTCACCCATATGTGAGGACTGACTTCCTGCTTGGTCCTGGAGAAAAGCCGCCACCAGTGTGAGGCATTTGGTGAACACCCTGGGTGTGGAGGATAGGCCAAAGGGCAGCACTCTGTACTGGTAATGATTTCCTCCCACAACAAATCTGAGATATTGTCTGTGGTCCGGATGAATGAGAATATGAGTATACGCATCTTTCAGATCCAAGAGCATAGCAGGGAGCTGGAGGTAGGGCAGCAGGATTCCAAGGGTAAGCATCTTGAACTTTTCCTTTGCAAGGAACTTGTTGAGGTTTCGCAAGTCCAGGATGGGTCTGAGGCCTCCTGTTCTTTTTGGAATCAGGAAGTACCTGGAGTAAAACCCTTGGCCCCTCAGGTGGTGGGGCACCGGTTCCACGGCTTGTTCCTGAACAAGACTTGCTAACTCCTGAAGGAGTAAGTCCCTGTGCAAAGGTAGTCTGGGAGGCTCCCCTGGAAAGTAGGAGGGAGGTACCTGGTGAAAGTGAAGAAGATAGCCCTTTTGAACTATGTGAAGTACCCAGGTATCTGTGGTGATGTTGGACCACCTTTGGGCAAAGTGGACCAGCCGGCCTCCTGTGCTGAGAGAAACCAGCTGAGGGGGAGAGACTATGCTGAGGAAGTCAAGAACCCCCACCCTGCTGAGCAGGGGCCGGTGGTGCGGGCTTGGGGGCTTGCTGCCTACGGGACCCATTACCCCATCCCTTGGCCTGCTTTCCCTGTGGGGGAGCTGCTGAGGCCTGATACTGAGGGTAGTATTTATAGGCAGCACCTTTCCTCGGGTAAAAGGGCTTTTTCCCCGAGGCCTTCTTCTTTTGAGAAGGGGCAGAGGTCTTCCTTGAGAGACGAGTCCTGGTGAGAGTCTCCGTCTCAATTTGTGCAGCCTTCTCATCCATGGGCTTGCCAAAGAGGTTATCACCTCGGCAGGGGACATCGACCAACTTGTCCTGTACCCAGGGCTCGAGGTCGGACGTCTGAAGCCAAGCCTGGCGGCGTCCACTGATGCCGGCCGCAGCTACTCGAGCCGAAGCCTCAAAACCATCATAGGCTGCTCGAGATATAAACTTGGAGCACTCCCGAATACCAGTAGACAAGGTTTGGAACCTCTGCAAAGGTTCGTCGGAGAGACCAGCAGAGAACCCGGCTATTTCCTTAGCCAGGTCTCGGAGATACATGCCCATGTAGAGCTGGTAAGTCTGGACTCGACAAGCAAGCATAGAGCCCTGGAAGCACTTCCTACCGAGGGCATCCAGGCTTCGGGGCTTCCCTACCAGGGGGCACCGAGGAGTGCATTTTTTGACTCTTAAGTCTATGCATGGCCGATTCCACCACCATGGAATGGTGCGGTAGTTGTGCCTTTTGGAAGCCGGGGCTCTTGCGGACTCGATAAATGGAATCGACCCGCTTGCTTAACACCGGCGACGACGCCGGGCTCTCCCACATGTGGAAGAGAAGTCGTTCCAGCATCAGAGGAACCGGTACAATAAAGGCCTCCTTCGGGGGAGAGTCATATTGGAGGGCATCGAGTTCTTCGACTCGAGGTTCCTCCTCGGGATCCGCGGGGAAGGCCAAGGCCTTGGCCATATTCTTCACGAAGTCCGAGAACCGGGTATCCTCCGGGGGGAACAGTCTCCGAGGTTCGGACTCAGGGGAGTCCGAAGGGACACACCGAGTCCGAAAGGAACCAGGTGACTCTTCGTCCTCAGATTCCCAGGCCGACTCCCCGGAGGAGGAGTTGAGCGGCTCCGGTCGGGCGGGCACCGATGCTATCCGCTCCGACGCCGAGGGAGTCGGCGTCGACGACCTCGGTCCCGAACGGGAGGCAGAAGGAGACCTCGACCGAGGATCGACTCGAGCCCTCATGGACTCGAGGATCAGCTCGGTCTCCGGGGTCGATTTGGAGGTCGACGTCCCGGCGGTCAGGGCAGAAACACCGGCGAGGCCAGCGATCAATACCCGCTGCTGGTCCATGAAGGCAGTCAGACTGCTCTCCAAGGCCGTCAACCTGAGTCCGAGCTCAGGAGACCCAGCAGCCCCCGATTCGGGCCCCGATGACGTTGGGTCCTTCGGAGGCGAGTCAACGAGGACAAAAGTACTCACGTGAGCGGGCAAGTCCACCTCGAGTCGAGGATGTTTTGACGGCCTCTCCATCTCCGAGGACCCGGGACGGGAATCGGGACTATGCGACCTGGCCCTCGAGGAACCAGGAGCGTCCACCGATCCCGCCCTCGCGGGTTTCTTCTTCCGATGATGTTCCCGGGTAGGAGACCCCCTCTCAGATGAACTTCAACGATGCTCAGGACCAGAGTCCCGAGACGTCGAAGCCTCTGACGAGGTCCGAGCCCGGCCGGAGTCAGAGAAGATACGCTCCCGCTGATGCTGCCGACTCCTCAACGCTTTTGAGGACATTTTGCCGCATGGCCCACAGATCATGGAGTCATCATCGGGTCCGAGGCAGCGGAGGCAGAAGTCATGAGTGTCTGTAAGAGACATGAGTTTCTTACAGAGATCACACTTTTTTAAAGCCGCTGGCAGCCATCGGGGGAAAAAGGGCCCCTGCGAGGTCGAATGACCGGGCTGCCAGGGAAAAAGGAAAAAGGCGCGAAATCTGTCACGAAGGACAAAAAACCGAAAAATAAGGAACAGACTCGCAACCGGCGTCGCGAGTCCGGGCAGGAAAAGAACCGGCGTCGAACCGAAGAAAAAAGAGAAAAATAGAGAAAAAAAAATCTACTTTTCGGCGGGGATTCACAGACAACGTCTGTAGGGCTCCGCGGAAAAAAGAAGACTGAGCAAGATGGCACCCTTGGGCGGGAAGAGGACCGCGCATGCGCGCTGCAATTCCCAAAGGCTTTCTTTGAAAGCTGGGGAAAATTGCTCCGCGAGGGCTCCGTCGGCGCCGACGTCACCCTTATGTGAGGACTGACTTCCTGCTTGGTCCTGGAGAAAGCATAGTTACTCACCTGTAACAGGTGCTCTCCAGGGACATCAGGAATCAGTCCTCACATATGGTGATGTCAGCACAGATGGAACCCTAGGAGAAGCATCCCCCCAGCTTTCAAAGAAAGCCTTTGGGAGATGCCACCACGCATGCGTGGTCCCCTTCCCACCCAAGGGTGCCATCTTGCTCAGTCAGATGACATAACTAAAAGATGGCAAAAACAAAAGATGGTAAAGTAGCAAATCCAAGGGGAGGAGGGAGAGTTGTGAGGACTGATTCCTGTTGTCCCCAGAGAACACCTGTTACAAGTGAATAACTGCGCTTTCTCTGGGAACAAGAAGGAAGTCAGTTCTCACATATGGGACTCCCCTGCTATGTGCTACCAAAAGCCCATAGCAAAAAATAGGACTCCCCCAAAGGGAGCCGCAAGCAGCAGCAAACGAGTTCGTGTCCACAGACCACAGTAGGACCCCTGTGTCCGATGAACCAGCACGCCAGTAGCCTGAACACAGAAGGGTAGGAGGGTAGGAGTTGCCTAGACCCCGAAAAGAATACGGAGCACAGCCTGGCCGAAGGCACTGTCCCATCGGGACTCTCTTTCCAGGCAGTAATGTGCTGAGAAGGTATGGACTGAAGACCAGGTGGCGGCCCGGCAGATATCCACCATTGGGACAGAGTGAAAGTTTGCCACCGAAGCTGCCATGGCCCTGACACGGTGCGCTATGACACGGCCTTCCAGCAGGAGCCTTGCCTGCTCATAAGCGAGGGTGACATCAGTACCGGGAAAAATGGTAGAAACCATCATAAAGAATAAAATTACTCAGCATGTAGATAGTCATGTCCTAATGGGAGACAGCCAACATGGCTTTAGACAAGGGAGATCTTGTCTTACTAATGTTATGTTTTTTTGAAGGAGTGAATAATCAGGTGGACAAAGGTGAGTCGGTTGATATTGTGTATCTGGACTTTCAGAAAGCCTTTGACAAGGTCCCTCATCAGAGACTTTTGGCAAAACTAAAGAGTCATGGGATAGGAGGCAGTGTACTATTGTGGATCAGGAACTGGTTAAAAGATAGAAAGCAGAGGGTAGGGCTAAATGGCCAATTTTTCCAATGGAGAAAGGTGAATAGTGGTGTACCCCAGGGATCTGTGCTGGGTCCGCTGCTTTTTGACATATTCATAAATGACCTGGAAAGTGGAACGACGAGTGAGGTTATCAAATTTGCAGATGACACAAAACTATTTAAAGTTGTTAAAACCCAAGAGGATTGTGGAAAATTGCAAGAGGATCTTGATAAATTGGAAGACTGGGCATTAAAATGGCAGATGAAATTTAATGTGGACAAGTGCAAGGTTATGCACCTAGGGAAGAACAACCCAAACTATGGTTACACGATGCAAGGTTCCACATTAGGAACCGCCACCCAGGAAAAAGATTTAGGCGTCATTGTGGATACCATGTTAAAACCCTCAGCCCAGTGTGCAGCAGCGGCCAAGAGAGCAAATAGAATGCTAGGTATGATAAGAAAAGGAATGGAAAATAAAACAAAAGATATTATAATGCCTCTATATCGTTCCATGGTGAGACCGCACCTTGAATATTGTGTGCAATTCTGGTCGCCGTATCTTAAAAAGGATATAGCGATTTTAGAAAAGGTTCAGAGAAGAGCCACCAAAATGGTAAAGGGGATGGAAGGATACTCCTATGAAGAAAGGCTAAAAAGGTTAGGGCTCTTTAACCTGGAAAAGAGACGGCTGAGGGGAGATATGATAGAAGTCTATAAATTAATGAACGGAGTGGAACGGGTAAACGTAGATCGATTGTTTACATTATCAGACTATAGAAAGACTAGGGGACATGCAATGAAGCTACAGGGTAAACTATTTAAAAGACTAATAAAAGAAAATATTTTTTCACTCAACGTGTAATCAAACTCTGGAATTTGTTACCGGAGGATGTAGTAAAGGCTGTTAGTGTAGCTGGGTTTAAAAAAGGTTTGGACAAGTTCCTGGAGGAAAGGTCCATAAACCATTATTAAGAAGGGACCCAGGATATCAATGCTTGAACCAATACAAGCATTGTGGAACCTGTGTCCCTTGGGGAAACTGCTAGGTACATATGACCTAGATTGGCCACTGTTGGAAACAGAATACTGGGCTTGATGGACCTTGGTCTGACCCAGTATGGCATATCTTATGTTCTTATGTGATACAGTCTGCCACCCAGGTGGACAGCGTATGCTTGGTCACTGCCTCTCCCAGCCTACTGGGATCTTTAGGAGATGAACAGCTGAGAAGCCTTGAAGTGGCCCTGAGTGCGTTGGATAAAGAAGGACAAAGCCCTCTTACAGTCCAAGGCGTGAAGGACTGTCTCTGCCCGACTGGAGTGAGATCTTGGGAAGAAGGTGGGGAGCAACACTTCCTGATTAAGATGGAAGGGCGACACTACCTTTGGCAGGAATTTGTGGTGCGTGTGAAGCACCACTCTGTTCTTGTAGAACCTGGTATAAGGCACCTCCGCCACAAGGGCTTGGAGCACGCTAACTCTGCGAGCGGAGGTAAGCACAACCAGGAAAACCACCTTCCAAGAGAGGTAGCGAAGGTGGCAGGTATCTAGAGGCTCAAAGGGTGGGGGAGTGAGTTGCCCCAACACTACGTTGAGGTCCCATTTGGTTGCCAGAGGGCGAACCGGGGGCTTCGATAAGAGAAGACCCCGAAGGAAATGGGTCACTAACAATTGGACCGAGAGGGGCTTACCATCCATCAGATGGTGGTGCGCCGCCAGGGCACTAAGGTGCACCCAGACAGAGTTAGACTTGAGCCCAGACTGAGAAAGGTGGAGAAGGTACTGTAACACCAAGCAGAGAATCTGCACCATTTGAAGGCGTAAGCCTTCCTAGTAGAGGACTTGCAAGAGGCCAGCAGAATGTTCTCCACATCAACCGGGAAGTTGAGAGGGGCCAGAGTCACCCTCTCAGCAACCACGCTGTCAGCGAGAGGGACCTGAGGTTGGGGTACAGGAGACAGACAGGAGACCCGGGACGGTCCCCAGGAGGATGGGGACCTCCATCAGAAGCAGCGGGAACCACAGCTGCCTGGGCCACCGAGGAGCTATCAGGATAAGCAAGGCCCTCTCGCGGAGAGTCCTGAACAGTGTCTTGGCGATCAGCAGAGTTGGAGGGAAGGCGTACATGAGGCCTTCCGACCATGAGACCAGGAACACATTAACTGCTACCCTGGAGGGGTGGGCCTGCTGGGAGTATTAACGGAGCAACTCTAAGTTGTCCAAACTGGCAAACAGATCCATCACAGGTTCCCCACAGAATCTGAAAAGCCGACTGGCTACTCTGGGGTCCAGTTGCCACTTGTGCAGCTGGAGAACTCTGCCGAGTCTGTCGGCCAGCAGGTTGTCTTGGCCTGACAGGTAGACTGCCCGCAGGAGAATACCCTGTTGGATTGTGTACTAGCAGAGGACCAGTGCCTCCTGACAAAAGGTACGAGACCCTGTGCCCCCCTGTTTGTTCATGTAGAACATTGCCACTAGGTTGTCCGTCTGGACCAGCACCGGCTCGTGACATAGGTGGTGACAGAAGACCCTCAGGGCAAGGTGTATGGCATCGAGCTCCAGGAGATTGATCTGCTGGGCGCTCTTGTCTGGCGACCAGTTGCTCCGAATGTGGAAATCTTTGCAGTGGGCTCCCCAGCCGAGCAGGGAGGCATATGTGGTGAGGATCCTCGAGTGACTTGGAGCCTGAAAAGAAATGCCTGCTTCGAGATGCTCGGACGACTGCCACCAGTCCAGGGAGTCTGCCAACTGACGGGTCACCGAGACTCGATCCCACAGATGGTTCGTGACCTGAGACCATTGGTCCCAGAGACATCACTGCGCAATCTTCATATGGAGGCATCTGGGGTGACGTGGACCATGGAGGCCAGGTGCCTGAGGAGGCGCAGGAGAAGCCGGACAGGAACCAAGGGACGGTGTTGTACATCTCGAGCTAGGGATCGGAAACGATCGGCTCGGTCCTTGGGCAAGAAAGCCCTCGACTTGAAGGTGTCGATCTTTGCTCCGATGAACTCCAGGACACTGTGTCGGGAGGAGGTGAGACTTGGGGTAGTTTATGACAAAGCCCAAGTGTTGCAGAATCTGGATGATGCAAGCAGTGGCCTGCTGTACCTCCGAGGCTATGCCTTCCCTTTTGAGCCAGTCGTCCAGGTAGGGAAAAATTAAGATCCCCTGGAGCCGGAGGAAGCTGGCCACGACTGCCAGCCATTTTGTGAAGACCCTGTATTGAAAGAGCCTGCCCCCTACTATGAACCGCAGGTACTGCCTGTGGTTGGGGTGGATGAGGATGCGAGTATAAGCATTCTTGAGGTCTAAGGAGCATAGCCAGTCTCCCTGCTGGAGGTATGGCAGCAATGTTCCAAGGGAGAGCATCTTGAACTTCTCCCTCACCAGGAATTTGCTGTGGTTGTGCAGGTCGAGGATGGGCCTTAGGCCCCCTGTCCTCTTTGGGACGAGGAAGTATCTGGAGTAGAGCACCTTCCCCCTGAGGTGGTGGGGCACCAGTTCCACTGCCTTGTCCTCGAAAAGACCTTCCAACTCCCTCAGCAGAAGGTCTCGGTGGAGGGAAGACCTGGGGGACTCTCGCGGGAAATAAGAGGGAGGTGTCTGAGCCAGGTGGAGGAGATAGCCCTCCCTTAGTGCCCAGGAATCAGTGGTGATAGCCACCCATCTCTGGGCATAGAGGGCCAGGCATTCCCCTGAGGGTTGCTGACCTCCTTGGGATAGAGAAGCTATGCTCAAGGAGTCAAAACTCACCCCTGGCAGGGCCGGGGCTGGTGCCTGAGGTTTTGGAGCCTTCTGCTTACACGGGCCAAGCCCACATATCTTGGCCTGCTGACCCTGTTGGGGAGCCGGGGAGGCCTGATAGGGTGGGTAGTTTCAGTAAGCAGCTCCCTTCCTCGGGTGAAAGGGCTTTTTACCCAAGCCCTTCCGTCGGGGAGGGGCAGTGGTCTTCTTAGAGAGCCTGGTCCTCGTCATGAACTCGGTCTCCAGCTTGGCAGCCTTGTCGGTCATGAGTTTGTCAAATATATTCTCCCGTTGGCATGGGACATAGACCAATTTGTCCTGAACCCACTGCTCAAGATCGGACGACTGAAGCCAAGCTTGGCAGCGTGCACCGATGCTTGCCACGGCTACCCAAACCGCTGACTCGAACCAGTCATAGGCTGTTCGAGACAAATTTGGAGCACTCACGGACAGCTTTGGCCAGGCTCTTGAACGACTGCAAGGGTTCCTCGGAGAGACCAGCAGAGAACCCTGCGAGTTCCTTCACCAGGTCTCTCAGGTACATGACCATGTACAGCTGGTAAACCTGGATGTGGCAGAGGAGCATCGAGTCCTGGTAGCACTTCCTGCTGAGGGCATCAAAGGTGCGTGCCTTCCTGCCGCGGGGCACCAAGAAGTGCGTCTTCTGGCTTTTCAACCGACACATGGCCAACTCCACCACCATGGAGTTATGCGGCAGTTGTGACTTCTGGAAGCCTAGGTTCCAGCAGATCCGATACGAGTCGAGCCATATGCTCACCACCAGCACCAACACTTGTGTCTCCCACATGTGGAGCATGAGACGTTCCAGGATTGGAGGGATGGGGAGCATGAGCGATTCCCACGGAGGAGCCTCATACTGGAGGAACTCTAACTCATCCGCCCGAGGGTCCTCCTCCGACTCAATCAGGATTGCCAGGGCCTCAGACATGTCTTTGACAAAGTCCAAGAAACCCATATCCTCAGGTGGGGACCGCCGCAGAGGTTCTGAGACGGGGGAAATCAGAAGGGACGTCGCAGTGGCAACGGGTATCAGGGGACTCCTCATCCATCGAGGACTCACCGGAGGGTTGCGGTCCTGACGAGTGGGACTCAGAGTGTGACCTCAGCCGAGGATCGACTCGAGGCCAAAGGACCTTGAGGATTGGCTCAGCCTCCGGGGACATCTTGGACGTTGATGGCCCCGTGGTCGGGGCGGATGAAACGGTCATACTGGACAACAGTGCCCACTGCTGGTCCATGAAGGCAGACAAACTACACTCCAGGGCCGCCATTCTGGACCAGCCCATAAGGCTCGGCAACCTTCGGTGTGGGCACCGAGGGACTTGGGCCCAACGCCGGCTACCCCGAAGGGGAATCCTCGATGAGGATGGTGTCTGGGGACAGAGGCCAATCCACGGCCGGATTCTTCCAGGGGACCTTCACAAGTCGCTCCCCTCTCCGACGCCTCAAGGGTTTCTTCTTCTTTCTGGGTACCCTCAAGGGAGACTCCCTTTCTGAGGACCCATGACAAGGCTTGGATTCGGAAAGTTCCGCCCGAGGTGTCGGGGCCTCAGACAATGCTCTGGGCTTTGGGAGGCACTGATCACACTTTTTAAACCCACCGGGCTGCCAGCGGGAGAAAAAGGGCACAAAGGCGCCAGGAAAAGAAAATAACGAAAAAACTACAAAAATAAAACTGAGCCCAACGCCGAGGCACCAAAGTCGTTATGCGGGAAGAGTACCGATGCAATGTTCCTGAAGAATATACAGAGTTATTATTTATTTAGATAGTTTTCTATACCACTTCAATCAAAGTGGTCACAACACAATTGGAGGATATATTTAACACAAGGGGATATGAGACACATACACTAATACTTACAGGGAACATGGGCAATGGAGAGTTAAGTGGCTTGCCCAAGACCACAAGGAACACCTGTGGGACTAGAAACCCCAGTCCTTCCGGCCCAAGGTTGCTGTCCTCTAGTGGGATTTGAACCTCCGACCTTCCGGCCTGAGGTAACTTGCCCCAACCACTAGGCCACGCCTCCCTCCGTTCTACCATAATGATCAAATGGACCAACAGCCGTTTCAACTTGTACCTTATGATCAGGAACCATTGGTGATAAAAGAAGAGGTCGAAGCAGCATTGAAAGCATTATCAAAAAACAAAGCACCCAGCACTGATGGCATTTCCATTGAAATATTAACACAATCGGATGCAGTTATTACCATACTTTCAAGGCTCTGCCAGGAAATTTGGAAGACATCATAGCTAACTGACTGGAAAAGATCTGTGCTTATACCAATACTGAAGCAAGGTGATACGACTAACTGTGGAAATTATTGCACAATCTCTCTGATCCCACATGCCAGCAAGATCCTACTCAAGATTGTTCAACAGAGACAATCACCATACCTGGAATGAGAACTGCCTGTAGTGCAAGAGAGGTTCAGGAAAGGGCAAGGAATGAGAGATAATATAGTGGATGTGAGACGGATTCTAGAAAAGACAAAAGAATTCCAAAAGAATATTTATATGTATTTTCTTGATGACAGCAAGGCTTTTGACTGTATAAACCATGAGAAACTCTGGGTATACCAGAACACCTGATAGTTCTCTTGTACAACCCTTTACATTAATCAAGAAACAATAATTTGAATGGAACAAGGAAAAACAGAACAAGGCTACATACTTTCCCCCTACATGTTTAATTTATAGACAGATCATCAGAGAAGCATAATTGTTATGAAAACAATGGAGGTGTGAGGTTGGTGGAAGACGCATCAACCCATAGGGGTCATCAACCTATGCTGACAACACCGCAATACTGGTTGAAAATGAAGACGATCTGAAACATTTGCTTCTCAAGATCAAGGAATAGTCTCACAATGGACCTGCACCTTAATGTAAAGATGACAAAGATCCTGCCACCTGACAAAATCAATAAGTTCATCGGCGATGAAGAAATTGAAATAGTGGCCAACTTTAAACTGCTTGGATCAATAACCAATAAAGAAATGACAAGCAGTCAAGAAATCAGATGACGCAATGCTCTTGGCAGAATGGCTATGAAGGACCTAACAAGATTCAAAAGAGCAGAGATGTCTCTCTCCATACAAAGATTTGACGTGTTCAAGCCATGGTATTTTCAATGACGTCATATGGAACTGAAAGTAGGACAGTGAAAAAGATAGGAAGAAAACAGATGCCTTTGAATTATGGTGCTGGCAAAGAAAGCGTAGTTACTCACCTGTAACAGGTGATCTCCGGGAACAGCAGGAATAAGTCTTCACATATGGGTACCGTCGGCACCGACGGAGCCTGCGCGGGAACGCTCCCCAGCATCCCAAAAGGAAAGCTTTTGGGAGCATCCCACCATGCACGCGTGCTGCCTTCCCGCCCAACTACCTCTCTCACTTCAGTTGAGTTGAAAGCTGAGACCAAAAGAGAGAAGTAGAAGAAAAATAGAAAGAGAGAGAAAGACAACTCCTAGGGGAGGTGGGTGGGTTGTGAAGACTTATTCTTGCTGTTCCTGGAGATCACCTGTTACAGGTGAGAAACTACACTATCTCCAGGAACAAGTTGGAATGTAGTCTTCACATATAGGGACTCTCCAGCTAAAAATGCCTAGGGATGACCCCAGCATGTTGCGGATCTATGTAAGATGGGCCATGCTTCCTCCCAGGGACCTCAGGCATCCAAGAGTGGATGGTGGGAAGGAGTTGATCTAGGAATGGAAGTGATGCTGTAGAACAGCCTGACCGAACAAGGCGTCCCGACAGGAGTCCTTGTCTAAACAATAGTTGGCAGTGAAAATATGTACAGAAGCCCAAGTTGCTGCTTTGCAGATCTCATCAATAGCAACTGAACGAAGATTAGCTGTTGAGGCTACCATGGCTCTGACATTATGAGCCGTGACATGGCCTTCAAGAGGGATTCCTTTACTCTGATAGGTAAAGGAAAAACAGTCTGCAATCCACTTAGAGTTCTCTTAGTGACTGGAAGTCCTAAATGACTAGAGTCAAAAGCCAGAAAAAGTTAAGAAGACTTTCTAAATGGCTGAGTTCTGTGAAGATAAAAAGCCAGAGCCCGTTTACAATCTAAGGTATGAAGATTTCTTTCCGTGCTGGAGGCATGAGGCCTAGGAAAGAAGACTGGGAGATAAACCGATTGGTTTAAATGAAAAGGCGATACCACCTTTGGCATAAAATGAGGATGAGTCCTCAAGACTACTTTGTCATGATGAAACCTCGTATAAGGCGGGTCAGCCACTAAAGCCTGCAATTCACTAATGCGTCTTGCAGAAGTGATAACAATTAGGAAAATGACTTTCCATGAAAGAAACTTTAGCTCCGAAGTAGCTAAAGGTTCAAAGGGTGGCTTCATGAGTTGACCCAGAACAAGATTAAGATCCCATGTCACCGAAAGTGGTTTGATGGGAGGTTTTGTTAAAAGGAGACCCCTCATAAATCTTGAAACAAGAGGATGAGAGGAAATTGGTTGTCCATTGAAGAGTTTATGAGATGCAGCAATAGCACTAAGATGGACTCTAACAGAATTTGTCTTGAGATCAGAAGTTGATAAATGAAGGAGATAGTCCAGAAGGGACTCTCTACTGGTACCAAGAGGGGATTACGTTCCCTTCTGGGAACACCAGACTGAGAACCTCTTCCACTTAAAAGCGTAAGAATGCCTTGTGGAAGGTTTTCTGGAAGCTAGAAGAATATCCTTCACTTGTTGGGAAAGGCCTAGATCCTGAAATTCTATGCCTTGAGTAGCCAGGCCTTGAGATGAAGGGACTGGGAACTGGGGTGCAGTAGGGATCCGTTGTTCTGGAACAGAAGATCCAGAGCACTCCAACTCCAGAGTAGCAGCTTGGGAGAGACCTAAGAGAAGAGGATACCATGCTTGCCTTGGCCAACAGGGAGCTATGAGTATCATGCGACCTCTGTCTCTCTGGAGTTTGAATAAGGTCTTGGGAATTAGGGGAATTGGTGGGAAGGCATAAAGAAAATCCTGGCCCCAATGGAGCAGGAATGCATCCCTCGCCTGACAATTTTGAACTGGAAGTCTGGAACAGTACCGGGGAAGTTTGGCATTCTGTGGACTTGCAAAGGCGTCTATGTCTGGTGTTCCCCAGACTTGAAATACTCGAGCAAAGTGATATGAGTGGAGAGACCACTCATGTGGCAACAGGACTCAGCTGAGCCTGTCCGCCCAAACGTTATGAATGCCTGGAAGGTATACTGCCAATAAATGAATGTGATGCTCTCTGGCAAAGGCCCACAGTTGCAAAGCTTCATTGCATAATTAAAGAGAGCCTGTTCCGCCTTGTTTGTTTAGGTAAAACATGGCCACTTGATTGTCGGTTTGCACCAGAACTGTTTTGTTTACGAGATGGAAGCAAAAGACTCGAATAGCATTGGACATGGCCCTTAGTTCTAGGAGGTTTATTTGAAGAGTAGCCTCCTGAGGGGTCCAGAGACCCTGGGTAGACAGATCGCCCAAGTGGGCTCCCCAACCCAACTTGGATGCGTCCGTCATCAGGACAGCCTGAGGTAGGGGTTGCTGAAAAGGAGAGCCTACTGTAAGGTTTTCCAGAGATTGCCACCAATGCAGAGACGCAATCAGGCGTGTGGTAACTCTGATCTTGTCCGACAGGCATCTTGAGGCCTGGGACCATTGGGAAGCTAAGGTTCACTGGACCGCTCACATGTGAAGGCGTGCATAAGGAATGACATGGACTGTAGATGCCATGTGTCCTAGAAGTTGAAGCATCTGTCGGGCAGTGAGGAAGGTTTGTAGCACTGCTTGAGATGCTAGTTCGATGATGCGCAGGCAGCGAGGCTGAGGCAAGAAAGCCTTTGACTGCTGTGTGTCCAAGCAAGCCCCTATAAACTCGAGGGATTGAAATGGGGTGAGCTGGGACTTTGGAAGGTTTATGATCCATCCTAAGTACTGTAGTATGTGCATTGCTTGGGAAAGAGCATGACTTGCCTCTAGAGCTGACGGTGCTCGGATGAGTCAATCGTCTAAGTAAGGGAAGACAAAAATTCCTAGTCCTCATAAATGCTGCTACTACTGCCATGCATTTTGTGAAGACCCTTGGAGCAGAGGCCAGTCCGAAAGGAAGGACCCTGTATTGAAAATGTCTTCCTTTGACTAGGAATCAAAGGAATTTTCTCTGATCTGCATGAATAAGGATATGCATGTAAGCATCCTTAAATCTAGAGAACACAGCCAATCTTGTTCATGAAGGTATGGAAGAAGTGTGCCAAGGGAGATCATTTTGAACCTTTCTCGGACTAAATATTTGTTCAATTCTCTGAGGTCCAGGATTGGTCTTAGTCTCCCTGACTTCTTTGGAATGAGAAAATAGGGGGAATAGAATCCTGTGCCCTGCTGGGACACTGGAACTTCTTCTATAACCCCTTGAGCCAGAAGAGTGGTGACCTCTTGCCACAACAGCTCTGAGACCAGTGGTTGAGATTTGAACTGCTTTATTAGCGTGGATGGGGGCAAGCTGAGGAAATGAAGCTTGTATCCCAGAGTCACGATAGATAGAGTCCAGTCTTCTGATGTGATTTGTTGCCATCTTTTGGCAAAATGGCAGATACGGCCTGGAATATTTAAAGGTTCTGGGCTTAGAATAGGAAGAATGGCTAAGTTCTCTAGACAATAGTCAAAGACCCTGGGGAGGCTGGGTCTGGTGAGCCTGCTGAGCCTTCTGAGCTTGTGTCTTTCTTTGTCTAGTTTGTTGCTGCCCCTTCTGGGGAACATGTATTTGCTGGGTGGAAGATGGATAGAACTTCTTTTTAGAGCAAAAAGTATTTTTGAAAAACGTTTTCTTGGCTGGGTTAGCTGTAGATTTTGACTGTCTAAAGTTGTATTATCAGTGTCAATTTCATTAGCTTTGAGCTGCCAATCCTTGCCAAAGAGATTTTCTCCTGTGCAAGGAATGTTTCCCAGCTTATCTTGCACCCATTCCTCCAAGTCTGAAGCTTGGAGCCAGGCAAAACGACGTGCTCCTATGGATATAGCAGAGGTTCTACTGATACATTCAAAACAGTCAAAGGTAGCACGATTCATAAACTTAGAGACATTTTGAGCATGTCTGACTAAAGTCAAATGATCTGTCCGTTTATCCTCTTGAAGAAAAGGGTTCAAAAGTTCTAAGTCTTTTGTAACCTGCTCAAGAAACATTCCCATGTATAATATATAAGAACTGATTCTTGCTGATAGCATGGAGGACTGAAAGCATCGACGACCAAAGGCATCCAGGGTTCTAGACTCACGACCTGATGGATTGGAAGTGTGTCTTTTAGCACTCTTAATACACCTCATGACGGACCCTACCACCATAGAATGATGTGGTAACCGAGTCTTCTGAAACCCTGGACAAGGTGGTACTCGATACATAGCGTCAAGCCGTCTAGAGTGTGGAGATACTGTTAAAGGAGCTTCCCACATTCTTAACATTAGATCATATAAGATCTGGCGTATAGGAAGCATAACTGCCTCCTTTGGAGCCAAAGGATATTGAAGAATTCTCAATTCTTCTGCCCTAGGCTCCTTTTCTGGTACTACTGTAATGGCAAGACCCTTTGTCATATCACGTACAAAATCATGAAGAGACATATCCTCAGGAGGGGACATTCTGCGTTGAGGAGAAGGAGTTGAATCATGTAAAAGTTCAGCTTTGGTACCGGTGGAATCATCTGAGTCATCGGAATCGGAAGACTCAAAAGGAGGAAGCACCGGGTTCTCCCGAAACAGATGGTGTCGGTACCGAAACGAGTCGGTACCTTATCCCCCATGCTGGAGAGAGATTCCAAACTCGGCATCGGGGGAAGCATGCCTGTTGAAGCAGGTACCGAGGGCACTGGCACCGGCATCGGTGCCTGCGGAATCGTCTGCAGTGACTTTAGCAGTATCAAAGTAGCTAAAAGAGTCACTACACTGCGTTTGATAGCGAGGAGTCTTTTGTCCACTGCCAATGCCAGGGTGTCGGTACCGGTGGTAGCGGCCACAACCCCCGAGCATAGCACCAGTAGTTCCATCGAGGCCGAGGCCTCGGGAACATCCTGGAGCCCAGATAAAGCTATGGAGCCCGAAGACTCCCGCCGGGGCTGTTTTGCCGGTGAAGTATCCTCGAGGGCAACGCCAGTGGCATCTCGATGTTTAGAGGGAGATCTACCCTTCAAGGACCGGCTTGTGAAGAAGACTTGTGTTTAGTTACCTGAGATCCCTGGGAAGAAGTAGAAGCCCTGGAAGACATCGATGATACAGACATCGTGTCCGAAGCAAAAAGGGCACCAAGTTGATTCGCTCGATTCTGAAGACTTCTTTTAGTCAACTTCCTACAGGAGAGACACTCAGCAGGGCAATGGTCAGGACCTAAACATTTAAGACACCAGTCATTGGTGTCAGTAATAGAAATTGTACCGCCACATTTTGAACATTTTTTAAAACCAGTGGCTGTTTTTTCCATGGTAAGGAAAAAGAGGGCCTAATGCCCAAAATGGCGCCAAGCACCAGAGCAGGGAAAAAAATCCCTGAGAAAAGCACTAAAATAGAAATATTTTTAGAAGAAAAGAAAGAAAAGCACCGGTGGTACCGGTAGGCGTCGACGGAAGGCAGACGCAACCACAAAAAATATAAAAATAAGAGGAGATTTTCTGCAGTGACAGGGGACACGTCCTGTCGGCTCCGCGGAAAACGAAGAACTGAAGTGAGAGAGGTAGTTGGGTGGGAAGGCAGCAGGCATGCGTGGTGGGATGCTCCTAAAAGCTTTCCTTTTGGGACGCTGGGGAGCGTTCCCGCGCAGGCTCCGTCAGTGCCAATGGTACCCATATGTAAAGACTACATTCCTGCTTGTTCTTGGAGATTACTGTGTATAACATGGACTGCCCAAAGAACAAACCAGTCAGTATTAGAAATCAAACCTAAGTTTTCTTTAGAAGCTCAGATGACAAGCCTTTGACTTTCATACTTTGGACATGACAAATGCTATAGGACGTGAAAAGAAAGATCATTAGAGAAAGACATCATGCTTGGCAAGGATGAAGGTCAAAACAAAAGAGTAAGTCCAGAAATGAGATGGATTGATACAACAGCAGCTATGTATGCCACTCTATCAACTATGAGCCGCCTGACTGAAGACCGAGCACACGCCATTGAAACTTCATTAAAAGAACCAATCTTCCAACCATGTAAAAGAACTACTCAAATGAACTGACCTCTGCTACACCAGCTGACAGATCGACAACTGGATCTACAACACAAACGCCGAAGCGTGCATATTACTGCCTCTTCCTCCAATGAAACCTTGGAATACTTTTAATAGAACCAGCATCACTCAACTTGATTAGTTAAACCAAATGGATGCACCATATTCTAATTAAAAATATATTATTCCCGGTGACAAAGCCGGTTACAGAAATACCCATCACCCTCTCTATTAACTTGATCAATCACAAAACATTGGAAATCTTCCAGGCTGTGTCCTCACTGTCGTCAGTGGGACACCAACAGGGCTAATTCAACACCCTGGCATAACACCAACAGGTTTTCAATCATGTCTTAAATGGTGGTGTGGTTTGCCCTATATATTTAGCAATTGAAACAAGCAAAGAACCATATATACAACCCCACTTCAAATATTAGGTGAAATTCAATGTCTGATGGCAAAATTACTACAAGTATTAAATACTAAAAATAATAAAAATAATCAGGAGAGAAAAAGATAAACCCCTACATAAACCCCTAGACTTTAGAAAAAAGTTAAAAACACACCTCTTTAATGCAGTATATGATCCAACTTAACTATACCTAAGAGCCAAAATATACACTCCTAAATTTTTAGTATGAATCACTGTCTATAGAACCACCACAAGCATAGCCATAAGGCTCTTCTCATGCAAAACTTGTATATATATTCTCATATTGTATATATCATCACTCCTATATTGTATATATGTTACTCCTACACTGTAATTACTTGTAATTTCTAATGATTCTCCCCCGAAAATCAAATGTAAATTTTTGACTCATTACAGATGTAACCATAGTTATGCTTGACGTGCAAGTTTATCCGCTTCTGATCACTGGAAGTAGCGGTATACAAATGATAAATAAATAAACAAACATCTTCTGGAGACAGAGAAATACTGGAGCACCCTCTACTGGGTTCAGCTACATATTACCAGGGAACAGCCAATCAGGCTGCTGGTAGTTTTTTTCTATTTGTCTGTCTCCAACATCTGCTGGTAAGGGGACTAAACCCGCTTGTCTGGACTGGTCTAGCAGGATGTACTGGAAATTCAATTTGCATATTAAAGAGGCAAAGCCCACATCGCCTGCATCCCCTTTTCAATACTCTCATTTCAGAAAAAGGACACAACCTGGAATGAACCAGATGATCCCTACCCCTGCAAAATGCAAACACAAGAGGGTCCTTGAAAGCAGAATGTACTTGTAGGATAGTCCAATAGTGCAAAATCAGTCTCTTTATCTCTATGTGTTGAATAAGGTAATACACACACCAAGCATTGATCAGATCCTTCTCGGACTGTGTAAACAATAAATCATGATTAACATTCTGTCAAGAAATATGGAAGACAACATCATGGCCAACTGACTGGAAAAGATCTGTGTTTATACCAATACTAAAGAAAGGTGATCCAACCGACTGTGGAAATTATCACACAATCGCTCTGATCCCACATGCCAGCAAGATTCTACTGAAGATTATTCAAAAGGAGACTACAATCATACCTGGAACTAGAACTACCTGAAGTGCAAGCAGGGTTCAGGAAAGGGCGAGGAACGAGAGACATCATTGTGGATGTGAGATGGATCCTTGAAAAGACTAAAGAATGCCAAAAGGGTATCTATTTGTGCTTTATAGACTATAGCAAGGCTTTTGACTGTGTAAATGAGAAACTCTGAGCTACATTAAGAAGCATGGGTATACTCCCCCTGATCGTTCTCTTGCGCAATCTGTACATTGATCAAGAAGCAACAGTTCGAACAGAACAAGGAGAAACAGAATGGTTTAAAATAAGCAAAGGTGTAAGACAAGGCTGCATACTTTCCCTCTACCTGTTTAATTTATATGCAGAACAAATCATCAGAGAAGCAGGATTGTATGAAGACAGAGGTGTGAAGGTTGGTGGAAGACTCATCAACAACCTTCGCTATGCTGATGATACCACATTACTGGCTGAAAGTGAAGATGATCTGAAACATTTGCTTCTCACAATCAAAGAACAGTCTCAAAATGGGCCTGGAACTTAATGTAAAGAAGACAAAGATCATGACAACTGGCATAATTAACAGGTTCATCATTGAAGGAGAAGAAATTGAAATCATGAACAACTTTAATCTACTTGGATCAACTATCAATAAAGAAGCAACAAGCAGTCAAGAAATCAGACGACACATTGCTCTTGGCAGAATGGCTATGAAAGACCTAGATAAGATTCTCAACAGCAGAGATGTCTCTCTCCATACAAAGATTTGACTTGTTCAAGCCATGGTATTTTCAATATCATAAGGATGTGAAAGCTGGACAGTGAAAAACAGACAGGAAGAAAATTGATGCTTCGAATTATGGTGCTGGCGGTGAATGCTGTGTATACCATGGACTGCCCGAAGAACAAACCAGTCGCTACTAGAGGAGATCAAACCTAAGCTTTCTTTAGAAGCTCAGATGACAAGACTTCGACTTTCATACTTTGGACACATCATGCAAAGAGAGAGATCATTAGAGAAAGACATCATGCTTGACAAGATAGAAGGTCAACACAAAAGAGGAAGGCCAGCAATGAGATGGATCAATATGATAACTGCAGCTACGGGTATCAGTCTGTCAACAATGAGCCGCCTGACTGACCGAACACAATTTAGGATAGCTATCCAGAGGGTCGCCATGAGTCGACGCTGACTCGACAGCACTTAACAACAACATTCAGGGCTCGTTTCCATGCCCTATGTATTATATTGGAAGGATACTGACAATTTCTAAATCTAGATCCCAAACGACTTGACTGTAGTGTGTATTCTTCACAAGTGAAACAGAATTTCCTTAATCATAAAAACTGTTCCAGTAGCCTTAGAGAATATGGAAGTTAAAAAAATAAAAATAAAAAAAATCTATCTTCATACAATTGGATCTTAAAATCTAAATTAAAAAAAGGGGAGCATTCTTTCATCTTGCTGTCTGACCCCGTGGAGGCTGAGGAAGCCGGTGCTGAAATTTCCCGGCGTGTGCAGGACAACTCAGCTGACGTCATTCTCTGCCCTGGATAAAAATCTCGCTGTGTCTATACGGCGTTCTGCCGTCAGCGTTCTGTTGGGGCTTGCTCCTAAGGGGCGTGTCCAAAGGGGCAGGATACGCCCCTTGTGAGCCCCTTAGGAGCTGGTTTGTCTGTAGAAGAAATGCCAGGAGAAAAGTGGAAGACGACCACCGCCCAGGTAGCATCTCAGGCGGGGGACTCTCAACAAACATGTGATTTCTACCCCACGACTGAAAAATCCAGGTACTGAACTTCCCTTGCCTCTGTCCAACGGAGCAAGTTTGAGCTCAGTGGAGCGAACTCCCCCTCTCCCCCTCCCCCCCCCCCGGTTTTTTGGAAGTGTCTTCTGAATTCCAGAGCATTGTTTGCTCTCATAAGGACAATGTGCTCCCCAGTGCGGTGTCCTGGAAGGAGCCCCTTGTCCCCATTTCAGACCCCCAGGTTTCCACGGTCTCGTTGTTAGATGTTTGGAAAGTAGTATCTCGTACTGAGCAAGTTCTAGTTGATATTGTTCCTTCTTTATGTCAATTCACTAAAGACACAGTTGCAAAATTTCAAACTTTAGATTCACAGGTAGGAGCTTTAAGCTCCGTGGTTACATATGGCCACTCAAGTTAAATCTTGCATTGAATTTCAATCTGCTCATTTAAAGGAGAGTGGAATATTACACCAGAAACTTGAGAATCTGTAAAACTTATCACGTATATAAAAATTTGAGAATATTAAATTTTCCTGTTTGTTCTTTGTTGTCCCCTGTGATTCTATTTCGGAAATACCTCAAGGACGTCCTCCTCTTGCCTCAGGCTGAATCCATTATTATTACTAAATGTTACTATCTTTCTATTAAAAATGTATCACCTGTGGTGAATGATGAGGGGGACGTCCTTTCGGTCTCTGGTAAATTTAATTTAACTGCTTTTTTTTTTTTTTTTTTTTTTTAGAGGACACACATGATGATATTTCCTCTAGAGCAATGTTACTTATTACTTTGGCTTCCGAGGAGGATAAGAGTATTATTTTTAAAGCCTATTTCAGAAAGAAAGAAGTAAAATTCTGTGGGGATTTTGTTTCAATCTTTCCAGATGTATCACGCAGTACTCAAGAATGTAGGAAAGCTTTTTTGGTGTTAAAGCCTAGGGTTTTTACTCTCGGAGCAACTTTCTTTTTAAGATATCCTTGCAAATGCTCTGTTACTTTAAATATGTGTTTTGTACATCATCTGACTTGGAAAAGTGGATCATATCTAGGGAAAAGACGCTTTGATGTTTCTAATATTCTTTTTCTTTTACAAATTTTGGTGGGGGTGATAGGAGGGAAACTTGTCAGGCTGTATTAGTTGGCCAAGGTTTTATAAGTTGATATGACCTGTCATGAGGCTGGAGCTAGGGAAGAAACAGCCTTGGAAAAAACTCCTGATTTGCATGAATCTCAGAAAAGGCAGAGCGCGCAGTTCCAGTGTAGCTCAGCCAGAGGGCGCATGAACAGTTACACAGTACCTGAAGCAACGTGCTCAAGCACTGAGCACCTTAATGATAAGTGTTTTCACCTGCCCTCAAACTCACAGCGTGCAAGCCAGAAATCCCTTTATAAGGGAAATCAGATGAGCAGAGAGGGGAACAGGTACTGGCACAGAGACCAGCACCATGACCGGAACCGGGAAGAGCACCGGTAAGCAGGAAGGCACGGAAGAGAGGCACCAAGGAGGGTAGCCGACAGAATAACCGGAAGGGTACCAGCGAGGGTACCGGGAATAGTAACAGGAGAAGGAAGGAGAAGAACGGACACAGACAGAGGCAAGACTCAGTCCTGGGGAAGTGCCAAGGGCAAGGTCAGAAGGACCGGCAGCACAAGCTCTGAGAGAAGCCTGAAACAGGATAGTTTCCAGCTGCAGAAGCCAAAAGAGGCATACTCTATGGGATAAAGCCCAGAGAAGCAGCCTACCTGTTGAAAGAAGTTCTCCAACTCCAAATAGAGCGTGGAAATCCACGTCTGGTTTTCCTAGCAGCCTTGACTATGGAGCAGTACACAAGACAGTGGGTCAGCACGAAAAGCTACGTTGTAAGCTGAATCCTGGGCGTGGCACTCCACATAAGTTAAGGTATGAAAAGCCTTTAATGCTAAAGGGAACTTTAATTGAGGAAAGTCTTATGCAAGTAGATAAATCTCAGTATCATAGAAGAAGTAAAGCTAACTATTTAAAACCACTTCCCAAAAGTGTTTTAAGAAAGTTATGTGAGAAGCCAAGGAACCTCTGTGAGGAATTAAGAGACACTGAAGATATTCTTAACATTGAAGAGTGTAGCGATCCAGAATCAATGGACTTGGATTATAGCTCCAGTGTTCCCATGCCTCACACTGAACCTATGGAATGTAACTTTTGCTTAAGAAGTAGTTGCTTGCCATGCTAATTGTATAGCGAAGAAATAAGTCTGCATATTGTGACGCTCGCACCCCTACCAGGCGGTTGCCTAGTAGGGACGGCTGGCCATCTGATATCCCTTCTAGGATTTTTGTAGCTGTGTACGAAAAGAAGAGCCAAGTGGTTAATAAAGCGCACAGGAAATTTTATTCGGTTTCCATGCTGGTAAGTGATGAACATAAAATTCTTCAAGCTTAACTTTTGTTTCTCCAGACAAAAAGAAAATACAAGATAATTTCTCCCAGAAATAAAAATGTCCAAAACAGTGTAACCTTGAACAAACTTATACCAGCTCCTGTTCCTTACTGTAACTGCTTAACCTTAGCATCAGAAGAAAAAGGCATTTTAAAACTCTTCACATAGTGAGTGAGGTATCAGCTTCAATCCTGCTGTTGCCACACACAAACAGTTTCAGCTGTTTGAACCTCCACTGAGCTCCTGCAGTTTCAGCTTCTTAGGAGAGATTCTTAATCCTTTACATTCAGGCTTTCCCCTCTCTTCCAGCTTCTGAAACTGTCTTTAGGCTAGAACAGCCCCCTTTTTATGTTCCACTGTTTCTAGCTCACACTAATACCTTAGTGCACAGCTCACATTCCATTTCAGAGACATCAGAATTAACAACACTTTCCTCAGGGCCTACCTCCATGCTCTCTATTGAGCTACAGCTGGGTGCTCCTGGAAAGTGTTCCGGGCTCTTTTCCTTAAGAGTCTTCACCAGATTAAACAGCCTCTCCCAGTGCCTGGCCTTGCCTTCTCCAGGCCGGTCTCTTGGGGGTCTCTCCTGTTTAACTTCCCTAGTGAGATATTTCTTTCTGTGCTGAGCCTTCTGGGGTATGACAGTCTCCTCTGAGTCAGAGCAAGAACTATCCTGCTGGCAATGCTTGGTCCCTGCGTACCTTTCTTGGCTGCCTCTATAGTGGTTCCTCCTTCTGCTGCTCTCCTTGGCTGCAAAGCTTCTCTTCAGTTTGGCCACAGAACATTCCGGTCTGTGCCTTCTGAGAACTGGGCTAGAACCTGGGCTAGGCCTGGAACTGCAACTGCCGCTTGTGCTTGCTCTTGAATTCCTCCTGGACCTTCTTCTCAAAGCCCCTTCCAAACTCCAACTGGCTCTCTCTCTTGTGTTTGTTTTCTCCCTGTTAACTGCTGAGCAGGGCAACTCCCTTCCTGGCTCCGCCCACTTGGACCTCCTACTCCTATGCAGGGTTGTCCTGTGGACTGGGATTGGTTTACCCTTAGCTCTGCCCCCTAGGTTCCTTTCAGGGCTTTTAGTATGGAGTATGTGATTTTGTGCACCCATCCCCCGTAAAGAAGAGAAATTCTTCTTTTTTTTCAGTTTTCCCTAGCTGGGCTGCACCCTCCTTACCACAATATGGTGAAGCTGATAACCATTTTGTTCTGATATTGTTTTATATTGTTTTGGAAAATCCCCTAAACCCAGCTAAACAGTCAATTGTACAGCCTACAACCTTTAACTGTTTAGTCCATGGTGGAACTTTATTGTTTGAGGAAAGCATTACCTCCACTTTATGTTGATGTCCCATTGAACCTAGAGCATTGAACGGGGAAATAAAGCCTTATTTACCCTACACTTGGCGTAGTTATTCTTTTCAGGGAGTTCTATACTACAAGGACCACAATCCTTTTGGTCCTTCAGCCTAAACACTCTCTGATACAAATTAAATGTCACCGGACACCCTTATATTACTACGCCAGTAGGGGCGCCGGCCGACAGACCTTGGCTTTGGTTATTTTGTACTTTTCTGTTTAAGGTTTAAAGGAACTCCCCGATAAGTGGACTGTCATGGATAGAAATTTTCCTTAAATTTTTCTATTTTTTTTTCTATATGCCGTATTTCCTTGTACTGTAATGTTTTACTGTATAACTGAAAAATTCTTCTAAATAAAATATTTAAAAAAATCTACATATAAAAAAAAAATCTGTCTCTCGAGATATAAAGGGAGCAAAATGTAAATTAACATCCTGCATATTTAACCATTGAAGAAACATCAAGTCCGCTTCTTGACCCCGCCATATGACAAAAGAATATCGTCAATATAACTAACCCACTTTACTGCCTGTGGCCAAAACTCAGATGCACTGTATACGCCTCACGTTCTTCAAATTCACATACATACAATTCTGCCACAGAGGGGGCAACAGTGGTCCCCATAGCCACACCATATATCTGCTGACAAAATGTCCCATAAAACTCAAAAATAATTTTGCTATAACACCTGACTTAATAATTGTTGATAAAACAATAATTCATTCTCAGAGTGGTCTGAAGTGTTTAAATAATGCATAGATACCTCTATCGCCCAGATTTGCGCTATGTGCGTTGTCACACCCTTGGCCCCTTACTTCCAGTATGGAGGGGCATGGTTATCATAGAAAGTTTCACCTTTTAGCCTTTAACTGACTTGTTCTTTTGCAATGTCTCTTGGGAAAGGAAGTTCAGTCACAATTCACTTGGCTTCAGGTAAAAACACTTGTAGTTGGCTCGAATAGTAAGGCAATGACAGAATTTATTGACTCAAATGCAAAGGTTCACAATTACTACCCTTATTTTATTTATTTATTTATTTTATTTTCTTATATACCACGCTATTTGTTATCAGTGCAGTTTACACTGAAACAATACAACAATTGGTCAGATATAACAGACCTATTGCAAGTAACAGGAAAATTAACATGGAAGTAAACAGGGAAATCATTTATATTTCTAGAAAATACATGTTGGAGATATATAAAATCTATACAGTTAGGGTAGGTATGAGGTTAAAAGGATGGGGGAGGGGAAGGCGTGTTTAGGTGTTTGAAGTGTGCGATGAAAAGGTGGTGTTTAAGGGCTTTTTTGAATTGTTTGATGTCTTTAATTGCTCTGATATTGGGAGGGAGTTTGTTCCAACATCTAGGAGCATAATTTGAAAAAGCCCTATTGATGGATGATTGATTAGCTTTTAAGGAAACTTTTGGTATAAGTAGTGTGTCAACAGCTAGAGATCTCCTGGACCTGTTATTTGCTGTGTGTATGATGAGATCAGAGATGGAATCTGGAGAAATATTATTGAAGGCCCTAAAGGTGGTAAGGATGGCCTTATATTGGATTCTACAGTTTATTGGTAACCAATGAACCCTTGGATTCTTTCTCCAGGATTCTTCACAATACACATCAGGACATAAATAAACTCAAAGCAAATTTTCAGCTTATAGTGCTCTTCAGCTCAAAGATAAAGCCTTCTAACAGTCAATGCTACCAGCTTGGCTAGCATTGCTGTTTAAAGCAAACAAAAACAGCATTTCTTAATGGCAGTTTTCTGTTCTCATAGTCCCAAACACTTTCAGGATGTTTGTCTTCTTACAAAGTAAAACTTTTAACAGGAACAAAAACTTCTCATAAGCAAATAACACTCTATTCCAGGCTTTAGGAATATTCAAAAACAAAGCCAAATACTTTACTTTCTTTCACCATTAGCTTGGCTTCTTGCACGGCTCTGGATAACAGGTGTTTAATAAGCCCAATCAGAGAGCTTCAGCTTGCTCTGGCTTTCTCAGCAAACGTATTTCTTCTTTAATACAGGACATGCACAAAACCATCTACAGGCTTTCAACGTTACCTGACTCTGAAGGTTTTCTCTGAAGGGTGGTTTTCCTTCAATCCCTCTACAATAAAGGATTGGCACAAGGAGCAATCCATGTATAAGTCCTCGTCATTCACAGCTAGGTCTGGTTCACCTAGTTGCATAGGCTCTACCTCACCTTCCAGTTCACAGGGTTCAGCTGACTGCCTTCCGTTAGAGCTGAGAGTATCCCTTGCAACTCTGCACCACTCTGTATTAGACAAGCTTTCAAGGCTCATACCTGGGCCTGGGCTTGTAGCAGCTTCTCCTCCCTCATGCTCTGGCCACCATTCTCCTGTGCTTCCTCGTCCTGTCCTCCAGCTTGTGTTTCTGCTTGGGTCGCTCCCTGAGACTCTCTCTGGGACTCTCCTCCTCTGCTTCTTTCTCTATCCTAGACTTAAATCCCCAAGGCTCCAGCCCCACCTCTTCTCCTCTCAGGTGACGGAGATCAGCTTGCCTCCTGGCAGCTGGGTAATTAGGGAACTCAGTGACGTAAGGGTCCTTTACCCTGGGTCTGTATTCCCTCTCCTTTTCTCCACTAGAGGAACTCTGAAACCTATCCCATCCGGGAATTTCCTGCTTTCTAGGTGTGATTGGGGTTCTGTTGCTCTGACCTTGTAGAAAAGGTCCTTTTATAAGAATGAATTCCTTTCCTTTATCCCTTTCTCCTCTGTCATGACAAGCTTCCTTATCACATCGTATACAATGCTGTGATATCCATGGTAACCATAATAAAGAACCCAAAAGGGTCCTCCAATGAGTCCAAATATGTGAGCAAATCACAAGAATCCCATATAAATGTAGCCGCCTGTTTTACCAAAGCACATAACAAGGAATCCATATACTGTGAAAGAGGCTCCAGAGTTAGTTATATTTTTTTGATATACTGCCTATAGCAGGTAGCAGCTAGGCCATTAAGGAAGTTACATTCAGGAAATGTATGTATTTCCCTGTCCCCAAAGGGCTCACAATCTAAGGTCATACCTGAGGCAATGGAGGGTTAAGTGGCTTGCCCAAGGTCACAAGGAGCACCAGTGGGACTGAAACCCCAGTCCCTCCAGCCTACTGCCCCAACCAATGTATTTGTCCCATGCGTTCTTGAATTCAGATACAGTTTTTGCCTCTACAAACTCCACTGGAAGACTATTCTATGCATCTACCACTCTCCGTAAAGCGTAGTTACTCACCTGTAAAGCACAGTTACTTACCTGTAACAGGTGATCTCTGGGAACAGCAGGAATAAGTCTTCACATATGGGTACGTCGGTACCGACGGAGTCTGCGTGGGAACGCTTCCCAGTGTCCAATCAGAAAGCTTTTGGAAGTATCCCAACACGCCTGCGTGCTGCCTTCCCGCCTTCCCAACTGCCTCTCCTCAGTTAAGTTTGAAAGCTGAGACAAAGAGAGAGAGAGCAAAGAAAGGAAAAATAGAGATAGAGAGAAAGCAACTCCTAGGGGAGGTGGGTGGGTTGTGAAGATTTATTCCTGCTATTCCCCAAGATCACCTGTTACAGGTAAGTAACTGTGCTATCTCCAGGAACAAGCAGGGATGAGTCTTCACATATGAGGACTCCCAAGCTCAGATGCCCAGATGGAGTCCTAGCATGTTGCAAGTCTAGAACGAGCCATGCTATTCCTCAGGACCTCAGGCATCCTGGGGATGGAGGGTAGGAGTTGAATACAGAAAAGGAGCTGTGTAACAGCTGGTTAGAACAGGGCTTCTAAAGGGGAAGACCCTGTATAGAGGGCATTTAGAAGTAAAATATTGTAATCTGGGCCTCCCTTGTTGGCATGGCACAAGTCACTGAGCTACATATGGATCTATTAGGAGAGCCAGTGAATGGGCTCAAGGGGTACCTCACTGAGAAGTAGAGGTAATAGTGTAGAAGAAAAAAACAAGTGGAGGTCAGAACCCTTCAGGGTGAGAAATAGCCCCAGGGGAAAAACTGGGGTAGCATAAGAGGTAGAGCTTCAGCGGGGACGCAGAAGGTACTATGAAAGAAAGCTTAAGCTGTTTTGGTCCAAAAGCAGCACAAACTAGGACCAAAAGAAAAAATGAGTCTGACCCAACTGGACTGCAGTTGGAATCAGTCCATGTAGGGGAGAAAGGGTATGGAGACCCTTGTATCTGATAAGAAAGTAAGAACAGCTCAGGAGCGCTAAGCTTTAGAGTAATTGAAGCTCCGCAATGTCTTTCCTAAATCGGGTTAATTAGGAAAGAAAAAAGGTACATGGAGAGCTTCAGGAGTCCCTAACCCTAAAAGGTTACGGTAAGGAAAATTGTGTTAATTACCACAGGAAGTGGTTATAAGTGTAGTCGCCTAAGCATGCTGGCACAGCATTGATAGGGGTAGAGCCCATCTGTCAGGATCAGATAGGAATGTAAGGAAATCTGAACCTAACAGATAGATAAGTATATGGATACAGATCTATCTAAAAATATATCTCACTAGATCTAGAAATATATATATATGTATATATATATATATAAGAACATAAGAACAGCCATACTGGGTCAGACCAAGGTCCATCAAGCCCAGTATTCTATTTCCAACAGTGGCCAATCTAGGTCATATGTACCTAGCAGTTTCCCCAAGAGACACAAGTTCCACAATGCTTGTACTGGGTCAAGCATTGATATCTTCGGTCACTTCTTAATAATGGTTTATGGACCTTTCCTCCAGGAACTTGTCCAAACCTTTTTTAAACCCAGCTACACTAACAGCCTTTACTACATCCTCCGGTAACAAATTCCAGAGTTTGATTACACGTTGAGTGAAAAAATATTTTCTTTTATTAGTCTTAAATAGTTTACCTTGTAGCTTCATTGCATGTCCCCTAGTCTTTCTATATTCTGATAACGTATCCAACGGCCCCGTGGGTACCGAGGACGCCAGACGACGATCCTTGGTGAGGAATGTTTCAACCAACACCATTGCCGATGCCGGGGTATCGGTACCACTTGACGTGGATGCCACCACCGGGCATGGCTCAGGTATGTTCTGTGAGGGGTGAACCTCAGGAACAACCTGAAACCCCACACTGGATTTGGAGGCCGAAGACTCCCACCGGGGTTTTAAAGCCAGTGGATTCTCGAGGGCAAGGCTGGCGGCATCTCTATGCTGTGCATGAGATATGTCACTCGAGGACTGGCTAGTCTTAACAGACTGTTTTTGGGTTACCTGATGCTGTGTAGAAGAAGATATGGTCGGTGCCCAGGAGTAGGATGGGGACCGCGTGTCGAGGGGATCTCGACGTTGGAAACTTCTTCCCACAATACTATCCGAACAGGTTAGAAACCAATTGTGAGTGTCCAAAATTAAGTTTGTACCGCCACAGTTTGTACATTTCTTGGGGATAGTGGCTGGCGGTTCCATGAAGGAAAGTGGAGAGGCCTAGCAGGCCTGAAAAACCGTGAGACACTAGGAAGGAAAAAATATTCCTTAAAAAGGAAAAATTTCACAAGAAAAGAAAAAGAAACACCAGCGGTACCGGTGGCGTCGGGAAAGGCAGCCGCGACCACAAGAAAAACTAAAAAATAAAAGATGAATTTTCTGCGGTGACAGGACGACGTCCTGCCGGCTCCGCGGAAAAACAAAAATTGAGGAGAGGCAGTTGGGAAGGCGGGAAGGCAGCACGCAGGCGTGTTGGGATGCTTCCAAAAGCTTTCTGATTGGACGCTGGGAAGCGTTCTCGCGCAGACTCCGTCGGTACCGACGTACCCATATGTGAAGACTCATTCCTGCTTGTTCCTGGAGATCAGGTGATCTACGGGAACAGCAGGAATTAAGTCTTCACATATGGGTATCATCGGTACCTACAGAGCCTGCGCAGGAACGCTCCCCAGCATCCAATAGGAAAGCTTTTGGGAGCATCCCACTGCGCCTGCGTCGCTGCCTTCCCACCTTTCCAACTCTCCCTCCTCAGTTGAGTTTATAGCTGAGACAAAGGAGAGGGAGAGAGAGAGAGAGAGAGAACGCCTAGGGGAGGTGGGTGGGTGGGGGTTGTGAAAACTAAATTCCTGCTGTTCCCGGAGATCATCTGTTACAGGTGAGTAACTACGCTATCTACAGGAACAAGCAGGAATGTAGTCTTCACATATGGGGGACTCCCCTGAGAGATGCCAGGGAGATGACCCCAGAAAGCTGCGAAACCCAGGTTGAGATGGGTCATGCTTCCTCCCATGGATCTCTGGCATCAAAACCGGGATGGTGGGTAAGAGTTGTTCTAAGTCTGAAAGAGATGCCGGAGAACAGCTTGACCAAACGAGGCATCCCGACGGGAGTCCTTGTCTAAACAGTAGTGGGCTGCAAAGGTGTGTACTGAAGCCCAAGTGGCTGCTCTACAGATGTTGTCAATGGAAACTGAATGAAGGTTAGGCTGCCATTGCTCTCACATTGTGAGCTGTGACGACCTTCAAGAGAAAGTCCTTTGCTCTCGTAAGCAAAGGATATGCAATTTGCAATCCATTTGGACAGTTTGTTTGGAAACTAGTAGTCCAAGATGACTGGAGTCAAAAGCAACAAAGAGCCGAGAAGATTTTCAATGTTGCTTAGTTCTCTGCAGTTAAAAAGCCAAAGCTCTTTTACAATCTAGAGTGTGTAGATTCCTTTCTTCATTGGAAGTGTGAGGCTTAGGGAAAAATACAGGAAGGTAAACAGATTGGTTTAAATGAAAGGGCAAAACCACCTTTGGCATAAAATGTGGGTGAGTTCTAAGAACTACCTTATCATGGTGGAACTTTGTATAAGGAGGATCAGTCATTAAAGCCTGGAGCTCAATGATGCGTCTCGCAGAAGTGAGCGCAATTAGAAAGATTACTTTCCAAGAAAGAAACTTTAGGGATGTAGTGGCGAGTGGTTTGAAGGGCGGTTTAATGAGCTGCCCAAGGACAAGATTTAAATCCCTTGTCACAGGTGGTGGCTTAATGGGAGGTTTAGTTAAGAGTAGTCCTCTCATAAACCTTGCTACAAGAGGATGAGAGGAAACAGGTTGTCCATCTAAGGGCTTGTGAAAAGCAGCAATGACACTAAGGTGGACTCTTACTGAATTGGTCTTAGGACCAGAGGATGATAAATGCAGCAGATACTCAAGTAACGCCTCCACTGGCAGTAAAAAGGGGTTAAACTCCTTTTTAGAACACCAAATAGAAAACCTTTTCAATTTGAAGGCGTATGCTCACCTTGTGGAAGGTTTTCTTGAAGCCAGAAGGATATCCTTTACCTGTTGAGAAAGGTTGCTATCCTGGAATTCTAGGCTCTCAGGAGCCATGCCCTGAGGCGTAGAGACTGAGGATTCGGGTGCAGTAGCGTCCCGTTCTCGTGGGATAGCAGATCTGGAGCATATCCCAACTCCAGAGGTCTTACTTGAGAGAGATGTAGAAGCAGAGGATACCACGTTTGTCGTGGCCAACGTGGGGCTATGAGGACCATATGGCCCCTGTCTCTCTGAAGCTTGAACAGAGTTTTGGGAATGAGAGGAATGGGTGGGGAGGCATAGAGGAAGTCTTGACCCCAGTGAAGATGGAAAGTATCCCTTGCCTGACAGTTCTGAGCTAGAAATCTGTAGCAGAATCGGGGAAGTTTGGCATTCTGAGGACTTGCAAAGAGGTCTATCTTTGGGGTTCCCCAGATCTGAAAAATTAGAGCAACTCGTGTGGCAGCAGTACTCGACCGAGTTTGTCTGCTAAAAGATTTTGCGTGCCTGGAAGATATACCGCTAGAAAGTGGATTTGAAGATTCCTGGCAAAGACCCAGAGGCATAAAGCTTCATTGCACAATGCTTGAGAACCTGTTCCACCCTGCCTGCTCAAGTAGAACATGGCTACTTGATTGTCGGTCTGAACCAGAACCATCTTGTAGCTGAGGTGGGCCTGAAAAACCTGAAGAGTATAGAAGATGGCTCTGAGTTCCAGGATGTTTATATGCAAACAAGCCTCCTGCTGGGTCCAACAACCCTGTGTGGAGAGATTGTCCAAGTGAGCCCCCCCCCAGCCTAACTTGGACGCATCTGTCATCAAGGTGGCTTGGTGCAATGGCTGCTGGAAAGGAAAGCCTACGAGAAGGTTTTCCAGTGACTGCCACCACTGTAGGGATGAAATGAGACATGTCAAAATCCTGATTTGTCCATCAGGCGACCCGAAGCCTGTGTCCACTGATAGGATAGGGTCCACTGGGCTGCTCGCATGTGAAGTCGAGCATAGGGAACCACATGTACAGTGGATGCCATATGCCCCAGCAACTGAAGCATTTCTCGAGCAGTAACGTGGTTTTTACTGCTGCTTGAGATGCCAGCTGAAGTATTCAAAGACAACGTGGCTGTGGCAGGAAAGCTTTTGACTTGTGTCTAGAAAAGCCCCTATGAACTCTAGAGATTGAGAAGGGGTGAGATGAGATTTTGGGAGGTTTATGACCAATCCCAAGTACTGCAGAATCTACATTGTGCGGAAGAGAGCGAGGCTGGCTTCTGGAGCTTTTGATGCTCGGATGAGCCAGTTGTCCAAATAGGGGAAGACTAATATCCCCAAAGTTCTTAGAAATACTGCTACTACTGCCATGCATTTTGTAAAGACTCTTGGGGCAGAAGCCAGTCCGAAAGGAAGAACCCTGTACTGGTATGCCTTCCTTGAAAAAGGAAGCGAAGAAACCTCCTGTGATCTATGTGGATGAGGATATGCGTGTATGCATCCTTTAGATCTAGAGAACATAGCCAATCCTGACTCTGAAGTGTTCCGAGGGAGATCATTTTGAATTTTTCTAGGAATAGATACTTGTTTAACTCTCTGAGGTCCAGTATGGGTCTGTATCCCCCTGTTTTCTTTTGAATGAGGAAGTAGGGGGAGTAGAAACTCATGCCATGTTGGGATATGGGTACCTCTTCTACTGCTCCCTGAGCCAGTAGTGAGGTGACCTCTTGAGACAAGAGTGGTGGAGGGGCCCTGAGAATTGAACTGTCTTGTTATGGTGGGAGGGGGCATACTGTGAAAATGAAGCCTGTACCCCTCTCGTACAATGGAAAGGATCCAGTTTTCTGATGTTATTTGTTGCCATCTTCTGGCAAAATGACAAAGACTGCCGGGGATGGTGAGAGGTTCTGGACCTTTCAGGGGCAGGTTGACTAAGTTCTCTAGGAAGGAGTCAAAGCCCCTGAGGAGGCTGAGTCTGCTGAGCTGGTTGAGCTCTGGGAACTTGGGCTTTTCTTTGCTGTCTGGTTTGCTGCTGCCCCTTCTGGGGAGCATGAACTGAACAGTGGCCAGCCTGGGTATAAGATGTGTAGAATTTCTTTTTCTTGTTGAAAAAGGGTTTCTTAAAAGTCTTTTGTTGGATTGGCTGTAACCCTTGACAATCTGTTCAAGGTGGTATTTTCAGACTCAATCTGATTAGCCTTGTCTTACCAATCCTTGCCAAATAGATTTTCTCCTGTACAAGGAATATTCCCCAACTTATCTTGCTCCCATTGTTCTAAATCTGATGCATGAAGCCAGGCAATGTGACGTGCACCTATGGAAATAGAGGTTCTGCTAATGCACTCAAAGCAATCAAAGGTTGCATGATTCCTGAACTTAGACACATTCTGGGCATGTTTAACCAGAGTGAGGAAGTCTGTTCTTTTGTCATTGGGGAGAAGTGGAGCCATGAGCTCTAAATCCCTTGTAACCTCTTTAAGAAACATTCCCATGTAGAGAATGTAAGAGCTGATGAAGTAATTAGATCTTACCTGCTAATTAGTGTTCCTGAAGGAACGACAGTCCAGACCCTTTACTTATGGGTTACGCAACCCTTCCAGCAGTTTGGAGGCTGAGCCCAACCTTTTTGGAGGTGGGGCGGTATAAATACCACCGGGACCACCCACCAACTCCAGTATTCAACTGAAAAAGTAGCCTAAACAAATTTCTATAAATAATCAACAAACTAAAAAACCTAACCCCTATAGGGGATACATTACAAACAACCAAACCCCGTTTTTTTTTTTTTTTATTTATTTATTTTTTGAAATTGGAAATAGGGGTAACGAAGGGGGAAAGGTAACGGAGGGAGGTGGTATGCCTGATACTGTCCGAGGCGACTTTCTCCTGCCCTCCTTCCCCCAGACCTGGTTTCGCGCTCGATCCGCGGCTCCGCCCTTGTCTGGTAGTTCTTCAAGTCCGACCGAGCCGGGTGAGATCAGGGACTGGACTGTCGTTCCTTCAGGAACACTAATTAGCAGGTAAGATCTAATTACTTCTTCCTTATCGTCACTCCAGTCCAGTCCCTTTACTTCTGGGATGTATCAGAGCAGTTCAACTCTGGGTGGGGTCCGGCAAACCGGACTGAAGGACCGCCAGACCAAACCGAGCGTCCGCTGAACTCTGTACGTCCAGCCTGTAGTGTTTTGTGAAGGTATGTAGAGAGGACCAAGTCGCCGCTCTACAAATATCCAAAGGGGGAACCAGACTGAACTCTGCCCACGAGGTGGCCTGAGCCCGGGTGGAGTGCGCCCGTAGTCCGACTGGAACCTGCTTCCCTCTTAGGATGTAGGCGGAGGCAATCGCCTCTCTGATCCACCTGGAGATGGAGGCCTTGGCTGCCACCTCCCCTTTGTGCGGGCCTCCGAACTGGACGAAGAGCTGGTCGGATTTCCGGAAAGGAGCTGTGCGGGAGAGGTATCACTTCAAGATCCTCTGGACGTCTAGCAGTCGCAGCTTGCTATCCCTACCTTCAGGACCCTCGGCCGGGCAGGCCGGGAGGGTAACCGTCTGGTTCAAATGAAAGGGAGAAATGACCTTGGGCAGGAAGGAAGGAACTGTTCGTAGGACCACCTTGTCCCTGAGAAAGGCTAGGAACGGAGGTTGGGAGGACAGTGCTTGCAATTCGGAGACCCGCCTGGCCGAGCAGATAGCGACCAGAAAGACTGTCTTGAGGGTTAAGTCCTTCAAGGAAGCCTTCTTTACCGGTTCAAAGGGTTCCCCTACCAATGCCTTTAGTACCAGATTGAGATCCCAAGGGGGGGATCACCGACCTCCGTTGTGGCCGCAGACGTCTAACCGCCCTTAGGAACCTGGAGACGTCCGCGTGGGCCCCTAGGGGCTTGCCGCGGATCTTACCTCTGTAGCAAGCGATGGCGGCAAGTTGGACTCGTAAGGAGCTGTGCGCCAGGCCCTTGTCAAAACTTGCTTGTAAGAATTCCAGGACCTCAGGGACTGAGGCCGAAAGGGGTTTCCTTCGGTGTTCCGCACACCACGCTTCGAAGATACGCCAGACCCTTACATAGGAAAGACAGGTCGAGCGTTTCTTTGCATTCAACAGCGTTGAGACTACCGCTCCTGAATAACCTCGCTTCAAGAGGCGCGCCCTTTCAATAGCCAGGCCGTAAGCGAGAATCGATCCACGTGAGGCATCAGCACCGGGCCTTGCCTGAGCAGGCCCCTTTTGCAAGGGAGCCGCCAAGGCTGGTCGGCTAGCAACCTCACCAGATCCGCATACCAGGGGCGACGCGGCCAATCCAGGGCAATGAGGATCACCAGTCCCTGGTGAGACTCTACCCGCTGGAGGGCCTTTCCGATCAGGACCCAAGGGGGGAACACGTAGAGAAGACCCTCCGCCGGCCATTTCTGAGACAGGGCATCCAGGCCTTCGGACATTCTTTCCTTCCGCCGACTGAAGAACCGGTCCACCTTGGCTGACGAGAAACTTGCCATGAGATCCATGACTGGGAGTCCCCAGCGGGCCACTATCTGGTCGAAGGTCTCCTTCTCCAGCTCCCACTCTCCGTGGTCTATCCTGTGCCTGCTGAGGTAATCGGCCGTGAGGTTGTCCGTGCCTGCCACGTGTTGAGCCGAAATCGCTTCCAGGCGGACCTCCGCCCACTGGAAGAGGACATCCGCCTCCTTCTCCAAGGCGGGACTGCTGGTGCCGCCCTGGTGGTTGATGTAAGCTACCGTGGTGACGTTGTCGGAGAGAACGCGAATTGCTCTTCTTAGCACTAGGAACTTGAGCGCTCTGAGCGCTAGGGTGACAGCCCGCAAATCCAGTCTGTTGATGGGCCATTGAGATTCCAATGGGGTCCAACTGCCCTGGACAAATTGGTCTTCGCAGTGAGCTCCCCAGCCTGTCAGGCTGGCATCCGTCGTCAACAGTACCCATAGGGGAGGCTCGAGGGGCATCCCCCGTTCCAGATTCTTTGGGCACTGCCACCAGCGAAGGGCTTGTTTGGTCCGCGGAGCACACGGTAACTGAGTTGATAGGAGATGGTGTTGTGGGGACCATCGACGCAAGAGGGCGCGCTGCAACGGTCGCATGTGGGCCCTGGCCCAAGGCACTACCTCTATTGCTGCCGCCATAGTGCCCAGTACCTGAAGATAATGCCATGCTGAGGGGTTTCGTCTGTTCAGGAACTGCGCAACTAGCAGTCTTAGGTCCCTTGATCGCGTTCGAGACAGGAACACTCTGCCCCTTCCGGTGTCGAATCTTGCTCCGAGATATTCGAGGTCCTGGGAGGGAGTCATCCTGCTCTTTGCTCGGTTGATGACCCACCCCAACTCCTCTAGAACCTGAATTACTCTGTCCATCACCGAGCGACTTTCTACTTCCGACTTTGCCTGGATCAGCCAATCGTCTAGGTATGGGTGTACTAGTATTCCCTCCTTCCGGAGGAAGGCCGCCACTACCACCATCACCTTGGTGAATGTTCGTGGAGCCGTAGCTAGGCCGAAGGGAAGGGCCTGGAATTGAAAGTGGCCCCCCGGCACAGCGAATCTTAGGAACTGTTGATGGGACTTCCTGACTGGAATATGCAGGTAGGCTTCTGTCAAGTCGAGGGACGTCAGGAACTCTCCGCCCCTTACTGCCGCGATGACTGATCGTAGGGTCTCCATGCGGAAATGTGGTACCCTGAGACAGCGGTTGACCTGTTTTAAATCCAGGATTGGCCGGAAGGACCCTTCCTTCTTTGGTACTACGAAGTAAATCGAGTATCGACCTGATCCGAACTGGTCTGGTGGTACTGGGATCACTGCCCCGAGAGCAATTAGACGTGCGAGGGTTGTCTCTATCGCCGACCTCTTTGCAGGGGATCCGCTGGGAGATTGGATGAACTCTGGAGGTATTTGTTTTGCGAATTCGAGAGCGTAGCCCTCTCTGATCACCTCCAGTACCCATTGATCCGAAGTGACCCGGGACCAGGCGGGAAGAAACAGCCTTAAGCGACCTCCCACTGGCAGCTCTTCCCCCTGGCCCCCCGTCGCCTCATTGGTGTTTTCTAGGGGCCGAGGAGAAGGAGGAGGCCCCAAAGCCGCGACCCGCTCCCCGAAACCCCCAGAAACCTTGGCCCCTGGAGGGGAAGCGCCCTCTGGAGGGGGGGTTGGATCTGGCTGTGCGAAACCTCCGAGTGTCCCTAGTCTGGGTACGCGTCGGGGGCAGAGGACGGCCTTGTTTTGGTCTGTCTTCCGGGAGCCTGCCTCCCTTGGACTCGCCAAGGTCCTTTACCAGCTTCTCTAAATCCTCCCCAAACAGTAGTTTCCCCTTAAAGGGGAGTCGACTCAGGCGTGCCTTTGAGGAGGCATCCGCTGCCCAATTTCATAACCACAAATAACGCCTGGCCGCAACCACCGAGGCCATGTTCTTGGCCAGACTTCTGATGAGGTCATACTGACTATCCGCCAAGTATGCTGCTCCGGATTCCAACCTAGAGGCGTTGGGCCGAGCATCGCCCGCGGGGGCTTCCGCTGCTTGAAGTTCTTGAGACCACCTTAAGCAGGCCCGAGCTACCCAAGTTCCCGAGATGGAGGCCTGTAAGGCGAGAGCGCTTACATCAAATGCCTGTTTCAGGAGGGTATCCAACTTCCTGTCCTGAGAATCCCTTAAGGCCGTGCTGCCCTCAACTGGGATAGTAGTCTTTTTGGTGACTGCCGATACCGCTGCATCCACTCTGGGGGACTTCAGTAGCTCTTTGTCTGTCTCTGGAAGGGGATATAGGCGCAGCATGGACCGGACTCCCCTTAGGCTAGATTCCGGCTGGTCCCATTCTTCCTGGATCATCTGGCGCACCACTCTGTGGACCGGAAAGACTTTCTGGGATCTCCTAATGGCCTGGATCAATGGGTCCTCCAACGCCTCCTCTTCAGCTGGCGTATCAGAGGCCACATTGAGAACTTTTAGGGACTCATTAATTAATGCCGGGAGTTCCTCCCGACGAAAGACTCTGATGATCCTGGATTGGTCTTCCTCTGGGATCTCAACTTCTTCCAGCTCCTCTTCCTCTTCGTCCAAGTCCCTGTCCGAGTAAGCCTCTTCTGGGGTACCCTGAGAGAGGGCCGCTGGGGGCTCCTCCTCACTCAGCCGGGGGCGCTTAGGTGGTATGCCGGATTCTGGATTACCTGCTCCCAAGAGCCTGGCTGATTTGTCTTCCCTCGACGGTCCGGCCTCTCCTGCTCCTGAGCCCTGCTTCCGCAAGCAATAGGCCTTGTGAAGTAAGAGGATGAAATCCGGGGAGAAAAAATCCCCAGACCCTCCTTCCCCCGCTGGGAGGGGGGTCGGGAAGGAGAAGGTACGTCCGAGGACGTAGAAGGAGGGACATGAGACTTTCCCTCCCCCCCTAGGAGGTCTCCTGACCCCTGAGGAGGGAGAGCTACGGTCAGATTAATTTCCTGCTCAACTGAGGCCGCCACTGCGGCGCAGCTCCTGCAGATTCCTGCCTCTGCGGAGGTGCCCCTGCGTGTTCCGCAGGAAGGACAGCGGGACTTGGTTGCCATGACTTAACTTCCCACTGTGCGTACCGAAATTCAATAAATTTCAATGTATTTCCCCCCCGGGAAAGGGAACTAACAGCCCCTTAGGTTGGGAACAAGGGGAAAAAACAAAGGAAAATTCAAATCGGTTCTGAATGAAAGCCAAAATTAAGGTAAAAATTAACAGAAAGGAATTAAAATTAAAATAATTAAAAGCAAAGTTGTACTAAATTAAATTACAATTAAATTTATCTCCTTTTTCTCCAACGGAGGTACTTGCGTTTTGAAAGCTGATCTGAATTCAGGGCCCGACTCAGCGATCCTAGCCCGTAGGCTCTACACGTGGTAGGCCTCACCACGTGGAGCCTGAACGGGGGACCGCGAGGCTATCCGACGGACCGTGCTGCACTCCCACTGCTGTGCAGAACTGGAAACCGCTGCTGCCTCTCCAAATCGCTGCTTTACCAGCTCCCCCGCAGCGCCGTGAAGAGCGGGACTCGCCTCCGCGTCTGGCAGCTCCGGGACGGGTTCGGCGGGAGACACTGAATGGCGGTCTTGCCTCAAGCGCTCAGCCACCCGGAGGGCTTCGGCGCGAGGCAGGGAATGGTTGGAGAGCTCGATGTGCTGTTCTTCCCCGGGGCAGAGGAGAGCAGAAGTCCTCCTCGATGCTGCAGGCTGCCGTTCACCTCCGATACCCGGCCCGATCAGGAGGGGAGGGGGGGAGGAGGGAGAAGGGAGCAGGCAGGAATTAAAGGCGCAGGGGCAACAAAAATTAAAACCCAAATGCAGAAATAAAATGTAGACTAAAAGGAATTAAAGGAAATTAAAAGAATAAAATTAAAAGTAGGACTCCAGTAAGCCCTAGGCTTACGGAACCCTCCAGCTGCTTGGAGGCTGAGAATACTGGAGTTGGTGGGTGGTCCCGGTGGTATTTATACCGCCTCACCTCCAAAAAGGTTGGGCTCAGCCTCCAAGCTGCTGGAAGGGTTGCGTAACCCAGAAGTAAAGGGACTGGACTGGAGTGACGATAAGGAACCTGGGTTTTAGCATTCAGCATTGAAAGCATCGACGCCCAAAGGCATCGAGTGTCCTCGATTCTTGGCCTGGAGGAGTGGAAGAATGGTATCGAGTCTCTGAGAGTGTGGAGACACCATTAAAGGAGCTTTCTACATTCTTAGCATGAGATCATGCAAGATCCGGTGAATTGGAAGAGTTGCAGCTTCTTTAGGGGCTGCCGGGTATTGAAGAATTTCTAATTCTTCTGCTCTCGGTTCCTTCTCAGGAGTCACTGTGATTGAAAGTCCCTTGGCTACATCACATATGACATCCTGAAATGAAATGTCCTCCGGAGGAGACATCCTTCGCTGAGGAGAAGGAGAGGGATCCTCTGGTAGAATCATTCCGCTATCGGGGGAGTCAGAGTCATCAGAATTGGAGGACTCGAAGTATCTCCGTGCCAGATGCTCCTGCATTGCTTAACGCCGGTATCGATCAAAGTCGGCATCGGACTGTCTCGATACCAGATATTGATTCAAGAGCCGGCATGGGGGGGAAGCACATTGGTTAAAGCAGGCACAGTCGGTACTGGTACCGGTACAGATGACTGCGGAACCGTCTGAAGCGGTCTTAGAGGTACCGAGGCTGCTAAGAGAGCCGCTAGACTGCGTTCGATGGCCAGGATGCGTTGATCCATAGCCCCTGCCGATGCCTGGATGTCGGTACCGGTAGAACAGGCCACGACACCAGAACGTGGCACCAGGAGTTCGCCCGATGTGGAAGCTTCAGGAACATCCTGGAGCCCCGTTAATGCTTTGGAGACTGGGGCCGTTTTGCCAGTATATTTTCCTTGAGGGCAACGCTAGTAGCATCTCGATGCTTCGAAGGAGATCTACCCTTTGAGGACTGGCCGGGTCTTAGAAGACCTGGGTTTAGTTACCTGAGATCCATGGGAGGAAGATGTAGCCCTAGAGGACATCAATGCAACGGACATCGCATCTGCAGCAAAGAGGGTGCCGAGTTTTGCAGCTCTATTCTCTCTTGGTCATCTTTCTACAGAGGAGAAACTCCGATGGTGAATGGTCAGGATCTAAACATTTATGACACCAGTCATGGGTGTCGGTAGCAGAAATGGTACCGCTAAACTTTGAACATTTTTTGAAACCACTAGATGGTTTCTCCATTTTAGAAGAAAAGAGAGCCTAGTGCCCAAAATGGCACCTGGCACCTAGAGTGGACAGACCCTCCAAAAAGAAGAATTCTTTTATCCTTTTTTTTTTTTTTTTAAGAAAAGTAAGAAAATGAAGAAAAGATCAGTGGTACCGGTATAGGCGTTGATGGTGAAGGCAGATGTGACCACAAAAAGAAAATTTTCTGCAGTGACAGGCTTTGCTGCCTGTCTGCTCCACGGAAAATGAAAAACTGAAAAGGGAGAGTTGGAAAAGGGGGAAGGCAGCGATGCAGGTGCAGTGGGATGCTCCCAAAAGCTTTCCTATGGGACGCTGGGGAGCATTCCCGCGCAGGCTCCGCCAGTACCGACGATACCCATATGTGAAGACTACATTCCTGCTTGTTCCTGGAGATAGAAGTTTTCTCCAAATTACTCCCAAGTCTATTTTCTTTCACATTTATCCTATGCCACTCATTGCAGAGCCTTCTTTCAATTGAAGAGGTCTTTCAATTCAAAAAGGCTCTCCTCCTGTGCATGCCATGGAGGTATTTAAATGTCTCTATCATATTTCCCCTCTCTCACCTTTCTTCCAAAGTATACATATTGAGATCTTTAAGTCTGTCCCCATATGCCTTATGGCGATGCCCCATAGACACCCTCTATACCAGCTCAATTCTGTTTATATCCTTTTGAAGGTGTGATCTCCAGAATTGCATATAATAGTCTAGATTAGGTCTCACCGAAGACTTATATAGAGAGGCACTATCATTTCCTCCTTCCTGCTGGCAGTTTCTCGCGCTATGCACCCAAGCATCCTTCTGGCTTTTGCCATCGCCTTTTCTACCTGTTTAGCCACATTAATATCATCAGAAACAATCATGTCTAGGTCCCATTCTTCTTTCAAGCACTTCATCCTCTATACTGTACCGCTCCCTTGGATTTTTTCAGCCCAAATGCATGACCCTGCATTTTTTAGTGTTAAATCTCAGCTGCCAAATTCGACCCAAAGCTCGAGTCCACTGAATTTTAGAGATAAAAGATTATATATATATATGAATATTTTAATTTGTGTGTGTAAATGCTCAGTAACTGTAAGGTAAAACGAACCTGTCACAGTGCGTTGCCCCTCACTAAGGCTATGCCACCACTGGTTAACCTAAAAAGAAGAAAAGAACCCATGATTATAATATAGTTTGCTGGAAAATCAATACAACTTATTGCAAGAGAACAAGCAAATGAATATCAGAAAGCAATTCTTACAGACTATATTTCAGATAGTAAAGGGGCATTAGAGAATGACACAACAGGTGGAGCAGCACATATACATTCCCTGCCTAACCCCCGAAGCTCCTAGCAAAGAGGGGGCATACCCACTGCAGACTTGCTCAAATGTATTAACAGACAGCAGACTTTTGTCATAGTACAAAAATTGCTTCTCAAAATATTCTCATATTTTCAATTAGAAAAAAGCCAAAGCAATATCTGCACTGGAGCAAAGAAAAAGTGTAGTTACTCACCTTTAACAGGTGTTTTATTTATTTTTATTTATTTATTTGTTGTTTTTCTATATCGCGCTATTTATCAGCAGTGCAGTTCACAGGAAACATATTTGTGCAATGTAGAAGATCTACATTGGACTTACAATAAAACGGGGTGTTTAAACAGGGCTAACAGGTAAAGCACAGTTACTTACCTGTAACAGGTGATCTCTGGGAACAGCAGGAATAAGTCTTCACATATGGGTACGTCGGTACCGACGAAGTCTGCGCGGGAACGCTCCCCAGCGTCCAATTAGAACGCTTTTGGGAGCATCCCATCACGCCTGCGTGCTGCCTTCCCGCCTTTCCCAACTGCCTCTCCTCAGTTAAGTTTTAAAGCTGAGACAAAGAGAGAGAAAGAAGGGAAAGATAGAGATTTTATTTTATTTATTTATTACTTTTATATACCGCGCTCTTTAAAATCAGTACGGTTTACAGGTAACATTTGTGCATATCGAATATCAGATATGTCTTTACAGAGAACAGGGATACAACTTGGATTTCAACTTGGGTAACTATATACAATATATACAATTCTGTACAACACAGCTACAAAATGTTTGTGGGTCATCGATGTTTAGCTGGGTGTGTTGTGGCTAGTATTGGGCTGTGCATAGTGTAGGAGAAAGAGGTGATGTTTGAGAGCTTTTCTGAATTGTATAATATCGGTAATTGCTCAGATTGAGGGTGGGAGTGCATTCCAGCATGTGGGTGCATAGAAACTAAAAGCTCTGCTCCTTGTCGCCTGTGAGCATTTGGTTATTTCTTTAGGGATCAGAAGGGTGTTGATGGCGAATGATCTCCTCTCTCTGTTTACCGAGGTAAGGTGGATCAGCTCTGTAAGGGAAGAGGACGACATGTTGTTGATGGCCTTAAATGTTATCAAGGCTACTTTATATGTAGTCCGACAGTAGATTGGCAGCCAGTGTAATTCCTTTAGAATCGGGGTGATATGGTGTCCTTTGGAGGCTCCGTGGAGGAAGCGAGCCGCAGTATTCATAGCTAGTTGTAGTGGGCTTAATGAGCACTTGGGTAGGCCATGGAGAATAGTATTGGCATAGTCAAAGTGGGGGGTCACAAGTGCCTGAAATACTGTCCTGAAATCGCCTGGTTGTAGTAGAGGTCGGAGATGTCTCAATGTATGTATTTTATGGTGGATCTGCTTGACGGCATTGCTGATGTGTGCTTTGAAATCAAGCCGCTGGTCTAATGTAACACCAAGGTAGCGGATTGTGGGTCTGGTTGTGAGCTCAGCATCTTTCGTCTTTAGCGCAGGTGGAGGGGAGAAGTTTTGATTTCTTGTAGTGAAGAGTACGTCTGTTTTGCTAAAGTTTATCTTGAAGCCTTGTGCATGGAACCAGTCTGTTACAGCCTCAAAACAATCAGAGGGAAGAAATCTGGCTTATCAGTCAGGAATGGGATGAAGAGTAGTACGTCGTCAGCATAGATTAGACATGAGACGTTGAAGGAGCAGATTACTTTGCATACGGGTTGCATATATATGTTGAATAATAAAGCAGAGAGTGAGGAGCCTTGAGGTACACCATGTTTTTGCTGGAAAGGTTTAGAAGTTGTGGAACCTGTAAGAACTTGCTGCCATCTATCCGTTAGGTATGATTTACACCAGTTCAATGCTAAACCGCTGATTCCCTTATCTTGAAGCCGTCTCAGGAGTTGATCATGGTTTACGGAATCAAACGCGGCGGCAATGTCCAGGAAAATCATTGCGAATCCTTGTTTGATGTTATCGGTTCCTGTGACTAGTGTATTGATTAGTGTGGTTAGGAGAGTTTCCACGCCGTGTGATTTTCGAAAGCCATGTTGGGCTGGGTCCAGGGGAGCCATTGAGTCAATATGGTCCTGTATTTGGCATTGCACAACTTTTTCAATTAACTTTGCCAACAGTGGAATGCTTGATATTGGTCGATATGATTCATCCTTCTGTGGATCCAGTTTGGTGTTCTTCAGAAGAGGTCTGATTGACGTCTGTTTGAGGCATGATGGGAATAGACCTGTAGAGAAGGATAGGTCCATGATCTTACATAGTATAGGGTTGATTTCCTTCTGTAGAGCTCTTATCCAGAATGCTGGACAGGGGTCATTTGATGCAGTGGTGGCGTTGACGGTAGTAATGATGTCCTCAACTTGTGTGGTTGTTGGAGTTACGATAGGTGTGAGTGGCTGGATATGTGGCGAATTACTGCTAGGGTTGGATAATATGGCTTTGCTGACATTGTTGATTTTGGCCAGTAAGTAATCTGCATAGTCTTGTGAATTAATCATGTCCAGATGGCGGGGCAATGGCTCCTTCATTAGGGTTTTTACAATGTTGAAAAGCTCATGGGGTTTGTTTAAGGCGCGGTTTAGGAGATTTGAGTGATGTTCTCTCATTGTCGCTGATATTAACTCCCGATGTTTTTTAAGGTGGGAGGTGTATGCTATTAGTTCCATTGGGGCCCGTGTACGTTGCCACTTTCTTTCCATTTCCTTAGTAGGAGTAAGGAGGTTCTTAGTTCAGCGGTATACCATTGTGCGGGTATTCTACTTCTTGGACACTTGCCAGGGGTAAGTGGTTTAGTTTGGACAGGTTTGCGGGCAAAAGAGCTCAGGCAGTTGTTCCATGAAGCCATCATCTCTTCGAGGTCTGGAGGTGTAGATATGATTTTAGGTAGGACGTCCTTGATGATTGTCTCTTTGTCCAAGGGTCTGAATCGAGATGTTGGTGTTGCTGGTTTTTCAGTTAGTCTCTTTGTTTGCTCATTTTCCTGCTGGATAGGTATTTGAAATTGTATTAGGTTGTGATCCGACCATGGGACGGGTGCTATAAGTATGCCATACTTGTATTTTGAGTTCTCATCCGGTTGTGGGTAGAAAATGAGGTTGAGCATGTTTCCCTTCTGGTGGGTGGGGGCATCAACTATTTGTTCGTATCCTAGGTTGTTGAAGGCATTGGCCTGATTATCCTGCAGGGCTGGCAGATTAAAATCACCTAGTACACAGTTTGGCTTACGTGTGTCTTTGGGGTTGGAGGCTAGGTCAATTATATTTGTGAGCTCTTCAGGGGAAGAGACGGGGGATCTATAGACAAGGTTAATGGTATTATGGATGTTGGATATAGTGATGATATCCAGGTGGGTTGAGCTGTTAGAGCTGATTGTTTGATACTGGAGATCTGCCTTTGCTAGAATGAGAGTCCCACCTCCTCTGCGGTCCATTCTGTGGCATGAGTGTATAGAGAAATCTGGGGGGATGATTTGATTGATAAGTACTGAGTCTGAGGTAGTGAGCCATGACTCTGTTAGTAGCAGGATATCTAGCTTGAGTTGTGTTATGAGGTCAATAATGGCTGGCCACTTTTTACAGATTGACCGGGAATTTATGAGTGCACATTTTAGGTTGCGTGGTTTAGATTCTGCACCTCCTTGTGTTTTGTGGTGTGCTGGAGTGGTATGTAAATTAGGTATGAGTGAGGGTCTTGGGGGGGTTCTGTTAGTGTATGGTGTGTGTTGCAGTATTGTCTCCAACCTTGCGTTTGAACTACTGGGATTGGGTTATAGGTGGAGGCGGAAGATAGAGTGTACAGGAGAGAAATGCTGAGGAGGTATAAACTGGATAAGGTCATGATGGATAGTAAAGTGTTGGTCTGGTTCGGAGATTCCTGTGATTGGTAGGGATTCTTTGGTGGGATGTGTAAGCTGGCCGGTCTTCTAACGGAGAGATTTGTGATGTGGGTAGTACTTGCAGTAAGCAACAGCACAGACTACTGATAACAATAGCAGCAGTAGAAGCAAGGTATTGGCAACACTGGTAAACAGACTACTAGCAACAATAGTAGCAACACTAGTAAGGTATTGGCAACACTGGTATACAGACTACTAGCAACAATAGTAGCAACACTAGTAAGGTATTGGCAACACTGGTATACAGACTACTAGCAACAATAGTAGCAACACTAGTAGCACAACACTGATGATACTAGTAGCAAAATCTTAATAAATTGTAGCAGACAACAGTGGTTATACTTGCAGTCTGTAGCAGAGGGAAGAGCAGTAAGCTGGTTAAGTCATTACTGTCACGTCTAATGCCTCTTAAGGGTGATCCTAGAGGACGTGCTGCTGTTCGGTCTTGTCTTGTTGTTGCTGTATGCCTCGTAGACTTGCTGGATAGCCTCGAGGGGGTGCTGGATGTAGTGCGTTTTTATTGGCAGTCCACGCCTAAGGGCCACGCCAAAGGGCCCTCTGGCAAGCTTTAAAGCTCCCGGGCTGCCCCGATTGGGCAGTGCTCACTCCTTGTTCTCCCGTGTTGCTCCGGCGTGCTCAATCCCCTTCAGGGAGAGGCGATGGATGCCGAAGTGAAGAAGGCGGCAGAGAGGGTGGTGCGCCCGATGGCGTTCGGCTTTAAAGCTCCCGGGCTGCCCAATCGGGGCATAGAGATAGAGAGATACAACTCCTAGGGGAGGTGGGTGGGTTGTGAAGACTTATTCCTGCTGTTCCCAGAGATCACCTGTTACAGGTAAGTAACTGTGCTATCTCCAGGAACAAGCAGGAATGAGTCTTCACATATGGGGACTCCCAAGCTAAGATGCCTGGAGGAGTCCCAGCATGTTGTGGATCTGAGAAAGCCATGCTATTCAACAGAACCTCAGGCATCCTAGGGATGGAGGGTAGGAGTGGAACTAAAAAGATGTGCTGTGGAACAAGCTGGACCAAACAGGGCGCCTAGATAGGAGTCCCTGTGCAGGTGATATCTAGTAGTAAATATTGAATTGCAATGCAGCAATATGGACCTCACCTGGTGGTATTGTAAAAGGTTATGGAGGTTCATATGGATGTGCTAATATGAACCAGCAGAATATCCCCAAAAGGTACCTCAATGTAAGCAGAGGTAAATAAACTGTGCAAAAGACAGGTTGAGGTCAGAACCTTTAGGGAGAGAAGGAAAAACCCCAGTGGAACTGGGGTAGTTCAATGAGGGAGGACTTTTGCAGGAAACGCGGAAGTCCCCCTTAGATAAGACTGAAGCTCTTTTGACCTTAAAGAGACATAGTTCTTATAGGAGAAGAGGGGCTTTGAAGAACCCTATATCCGATAACAAAGAAGGACAGAAGTATGAGGCATTGTAGCCTCCTATTTTCTGAAGATTCAGAATATCCTTCCTAACTGAAGTCACTTAGGAAAAAGAGGGTATATGGAGGGCTTCAGATGTACCTAAACTGAAGGTCATGGTGTAAAAACCCTTTAACTACCACAGGGAAGTGGTTGTTTATAGAGAACCCTAAGTATGCTGGAACAGCATTGCAAGGGATAGTGACTATCTGTCGGGGCCATGAGGAAATATATATCTATATACATTTTCTGTCTGTCTGCCTAGGTTCATATATATAGATATAGATATAGATATATATATATATATATATATATATATATATATATATATATATACCTACTATCATATATTGCAATATATATATAGATAGGTAAATACAGATATATCAATTTATATATAAATAAGCACAGACATGCATATGTCTATATACATACATACATATACACATACATATATATATACCAATGTCCCCACATAGGGAATGTGGAGAGAGAAAGTTTCATCTAATAACAAGAAGGGAGATAACTGCTTGAGAAGATGTTTAGAGAATCCATTCTCCCTGGTTATGAGTGGGAGAGCTAAAGGAGTGCTCTCACTGGCAAGGAGAAGTCTAGAGTACTTTAAGAACTCTAGCCCTTGAATAACCAGGAATGGAGAACTACATGAAAAATGCAGAGGATGTTTTTAATCTGCAGATAGTAAGTCTGAATCCTTCCATAACTCCAGCAGGCAGCTGGAGAAAAAGATGCAATGAAATAAAATACCGTATTTACCCTTCTATGAGGGCAAAATGAGTATGGTGCATTCTTGCGCTCAATATGAATTACGCCATGAAGAACTGAGGATGGAAGGAAAAAACAAGACAAGGACTGGCTATTACTGAAAGAAAACCATCTCTGGTGAAGGGGCGCACTAGAGATGTGAACCAACCCAGGGTATTGGATAATTCTTTAGGTCTTCACTTAATTAAAGGCCTGTGTCCTTTATTTAAGAAGACTTTAATGGAAATGGTAAGGGCAGGGAAGAACCTAGTAGTCATGACTAGGTAAAGCCCTTCCTAACCATCTGGAATTATTTGCTCTCTGACAAGGTCCCATAGTGGAGGAGTGGCCTAATGGTTGGGACAAGGTACTTCGTGCCGGAAGGTCGTTGGTTCAAATCCCACTAAAGGACAGCAACCTTGGGCCGGAAGGACTGGGGTTTCTACTCCCACAAGTGCTCCTTGTGGTCTTGGGCAAGCCACTTAACCCTACATAGCCCATGTTCCCTGTAAAATAGTTATCTCCAAGTTATAATGCCCTGTTCAATGTAATTTCAGTTTGTTAAATGTAAACCGCACTGATGCAGAATAGCGCGGTATATAAGAGAATAAAATAAATAAAATAAATAAAAATAGTGCAGAGCTGCTCTGTAGAGATGCAGAGAGCATGTTGCAAGTTGATTAGAAGAAAAAACTGACTGTTTAAGAGCCAGTATGTAACCTGAACTACTCCGCCAAGCCCAAGGATTGGGGAAGGCTAAGGATAGGAGGTAGGGTGATGTGTCTGCAACAATAGCCAGAAAAGGTTGATATTGGAGATCAAGCCCTGGTTGCTTGGTCAGCAAGTCAGTGGTCTAACCACTAAGAGCCCCTGCAGTTCTAACTATTGTTAGTGCAGCAGAAGAAATCTTAGGTCCTAAGATTGGAGAAAGACATACAGACATAAGTAGGAGTGGTAAGACTCCGTCATTGTCTGAGAAGCTGCCAGCAAAAACAAGAATGCAAGGGGGAGACAACTCTGAAAGAAAACTTAGGGGCTTAGGGATAAGCCTTCATTTAAGTGGTACCACTCTTACAGACCAAATGTCTTAGTAAGAGGGACAGAGTTGAAAAAAGACTTATGATGGAGTAAATCTTTGAAAAAGTAATATGAGACATGCTGATACAGGAGAAAAAGTCAAAGGTAAAGGCATAGCAACCTTATTGACAGCTGTTACTCCTCTGTGTACTTCAGAGGAAGAGGAGTAACTTTACTACCTGTAAAGCATAATCATCTTAAGAAGCTCTATGAGCTAAAAGTCAAGATGTCTCTTTAAGAGAGAGATGTGTAAATTTTAGGATGGAACCGATGTAGATGCTTGTAATGGGAAGAAGCAAACTACAGGTTCTAAACCTCAAACAGGAAGAGGATTCAGTGAAGAGTCTATCAACCCTGCGACTGCTGGGTTTGCTGAACCTGTTGAGGTTGTGGTTTCCTTAGCCTGGTTGGATGTTTCCCCTGTCTGGGAACATCTGTATGAAGGGTAGAAAATGAATAAAACTTTCTCCCCTTAAGGGAACAAAGTTTGTTAGTAGATTTTCTACAAACTGGGATAGAGGAAGGCATAGACAAGCCTCTAAAAGCAATAGTGTCAGTAGTTAACTGAGCAGCTTGGAGTAAAGTCTCCTTGTTAAAGAGATTCTCTCCAGTGCAAGGAGTATTTCCCAGTCTATCTTGTAGCCATTTGTCCAAGTCTGAAGATTGGAGCCAGGCTCTACGTCGTGCCCCTATGGCTATAGCAGAAGTTCTGCTAACAGACTCAAAAGAGTCCAGGGAAGCACGAGTAAGGAACCTAGAAATATTTTGAGCATCATTGACTAGTATAGAAAAATCTGCTCTTTTAGGCTCTTGGAGAAAAGGGGTCAAAACTAGTAAATCCTTTGTGACCTCCTCAAGAGATAATCCCATATAGAAAACATATGAGAGAATTCTTGCTGAAAACATGGATGCCTGGAAGGTTTGGCGTCCAACGGCATCTAAACTCCTAGCCTCATGACCTGGCGGATAAGAAGAATGCTTCTTAGTACTCTTAACACGCCTCATTGCTGATTCTACAACAATAGAATGATGAGGGAGCTGAGGCTTTTGAAAACCTGTAGAAGGGGGCACCATGTATAGAAGATCAGTTGCCCTAGAAGGTGGGGATACCGTTAAAGGAGCTTCCCACGTTCTAAATAGGAGATCCTGCAAGGTCTGATGCAAAGGAAACATAATGATTTCCTTTGGATTGCAGGGGATCTGCAGAGGTTCTGGATCCCCTGGTGCAGGATATTGACCAGGTATAGAAATGGCAAGTAACTTTGCCATATCAAGCAGGAATGCTTGAAAAGAAATCTCCCCAGAGGGGAGTCCTCTAGGAAGAGGAGGAAGAACTAGATCTGTTGAAGAACTAGCTCCAGCACCGACCGGTTCATTCAGCTATTCTAAAGATCTGAAGGGGTGGAGCATCGGATTGTCCTTGAAGGATAGTTGTCGGTACCGCTGGAAACCGGTACCGCAAACCATCGGTAGCAAATCGTCCATGCTAGGGATCGATTCCAAACTAGGTATGGAAGGAAGCGAGCTGGTTGAAACGAGCATGGGAGGTACCGACACCGATGTTGATGTCGATACCGGTACCGAGATCGGTACCGTCACTGATACCGATACATGAAGATCAGTCTGTGATAGCACTATCGGTAACCGAGGTAACCGAATGTGGCAGACCTTGATCATCGGTAGAATGTCTTCGGTATCGTTTGAAGTCGATACCAAGACGAGTTGGTACCCAGTCATCCAGACTAGAGATCGATTCCAGACTCGGCATCGAAGGAAGCGAGTCTACCGATGCATATCTGGAGGGTACCGACGTCAATACCCGTACCGGTACCGGGATGGATACCAATACTGGAAGATCGGTCAGCAGCGGCTCAGTCGACTCCGAAGGAACCGAGAGCGCTAGACTGCGATCTTTGGTGAGGAATGTTTCATCCAACACCATTGCCGATGCCGGGGTATCAGTACCGCCCCAAGCGAATGCCGCCACCGAGCATGGCTCAGGTATGTTCGTAGAGGTGAGAACCCCAGAAACAACCCGAAACCCCATAAATGGTTTGGAGGCCGAAGACTCCCACCGGGGTTTTAATGACAAGGTGTTCTCGAGGGCAACACCAGAAGCATCTCTATGCTGAGCATGAGATCTACCACTCGAGGCCTGGCTAGTCTTAACAGATTGTTTTTGGGTTACCTGATCCTGTGAAGAAGCAGCGCTGGCTGGTCCCGTGAAGTTTAATGGGGACCGCGTATCAAGACATGCTCGATGCTGAAGACGTCTTCTGGATATACAGAAAGAACACTGCAGCGGATGGTGGTCAGGACCCAAACAGGGTAGACACCAATTATGAGTGTCTACAATTAATTTTGTACTGCCACAGTTTAAACATTTCTTAGGGTTAGTGGCTGGTATTTCCATGAAGGAAACTGAGTTGGCCTAGCAGGCCAAAAAAACTGTCAGGCACTAACAGGGAAAAAATATTCCTCAGAAGGAAATTTTGTAAGAAAAAAGAAGCAAGAAACACTGGCAGTTCCGGTGGCGTCAGGAAGGCAGATGCGACCACAAGAAAATAAAAAAATAAAAGAAGAATTTTCTGTGGTGACAGGAGTACGTCCTGCCGGCTCCGCGGAAAAACAAAAACTGAGGAGAGGCAGTTGGGAAAGCGGGAAGGCAGCACGCAGGCGTGATGGGATGCTCCCAAAAGCGTTCTAATTGGACGCTGGGGAGCGTTCCCGCGCAGACTCCGTCGGTACCAATGTACCCATATGTGAAGACTCATTCCTGCTTATTCCTGGAGATACTATGTACAGGTAGGTAGACAAGATTCTACATGCATCTCAAAAATATATACAGGTCACACAACAAAGAGACTATATACATTTCAGTTGTATATCGCAGGGTAGAGTATGGCTCATCGTTATCTAGGTTAGTGTCGGTTGTCAAGGGAGGTGGTTTAAGACGGGGGGGGGTTCACTTAGATGATCGTAGAGGTGTGGTGGGTGGGCATTCTGGAGGTGTTGGTTGGACATGGGGTGTGGGTGGCTGCGGGATGTCGTTTGAGTTGGTGAAGTACTGAAGAAACAGATGATGTTTCAGTGCTTTCCTAAACTGTGGAAGGTTGTTGATGGCCCAGATGTCTGGTGGCAGGGCATTCCAGCAGGAAGGTGCGTAGAGAGCAAAGGCGCGGTTTCTCGTAGCCTTGGAGCATTTGGTGATTGCTTTCGGGAGTAGTAGGGTGTTGGTGGCGACTGATCTCCTTAGCCTGTTGGGAGGGGTGACCTGGACAAGGTCAGAGAGGGAGATGGCTGTGCATTTGTTGATGGCCTTGAATGTCATTGTTAGGATCTTAAAGGAAATCCTGCAGTGGACGGGGAGCCAGTGCAGATGTTTTAGAACTGGGGTAATATGGTCCTTTCTAGATGCTCCGTGGAGGATTCTGGCTGCAGCATTCATCGCGAGCTGCAAGGGATTCAACATGTTCTTCGGAAGGCCGTGCAGTATGGAATTAGCGTAGTCAAAATGGGGCATTACTAGTGCTTGAAAGACTGTTCGGAAGTCTTTCGGGTCTAGCAGCTGTCATGTGGCGCAGTGTCCAAATTTTATGGTATATTGCCTTTACCATGTTAGTTATCTGGGCATTCATGTTGAGATGTTGGTCGAGCGTGATACCAAGGTATCGTATCGTAGGCTTGGTGAGGAGTTCTGCCTCGCATACCTTCAGTGATGAGGGTGGAGTGAATGCACCTTTTACAGGTGTTCTCTGGGGACAGCAGGAATCAGTCCTCACGTATGGGTGACGTCAGCACCGAAAGAGCCCTCACGGAAGCATCCCCCCAGCTTTTAGAGAAAGCCTTTGGGAGATATCACCATGCATGCATGGTCCCCTTCCCGCACAGGGGTGCCATCTTACTCAGTCAGATGACATAGCTAAAAGATGGCAAAATAAAAGAAAGAAGCAACTCCAAGGGGAGAAGGGAAGGTTATGAGCACCGATTCCTACTGTCCCCAGAGAATACCTGTTATAGGTGAGTAACTATGCTTTCTCTGGGAACAAGCAGGAAATCAGTCCACACATATGGGACTCCCCAGCTACAAGCTACCGAAAGTCCATAGCAAAAAAAACATGGTCTCTTTCAAGGGGAGCCACGAGCAGCAGCAATTGAGTCCATAGTTACAGACTGCAGTAGGACCCTTGTGTCCAGTGAAAACCAGCACTCCGGTAGCCTGAACAAAGAAAGGTCGGAGGGTAGAGTTGCCTAAACCCCGAAAAGATTATGTAGCACAGCCTGGTTGAAGGCACTATCCTTGTCGGGACTCCCTTTCCAGGCAGTAATGAGCTGCCAAGGTATGGACTGAAGACCAGGTGGCGGCCCAGCATATGGACACCATTGGGACAGAGCACAGGTTTGCTGCCATGACCATGACATGGTCTTCCAGCGAGAGCCACAATTGCTCATAGGCGAGGGCAATACAGTCCGCTACCCAGGTAGACAGTGTACGTTTGGTTATCGCCTCCCCAAGACGACTGGGGTTGTATGAGACGAAAAGCTGAGCAGCTTTGCGGTGGCCCTGAGTACGTTGGATATAGAAGAACAAGGCCCTCTTACAGTCCAGAGTGTGAAAGACTGTCTCATCCCTATTGGTGTGAGGTCTTGGAAAGAAGGTGGGAAGTACCACTTCCTGGATGAGATGGACGATAACCACCTTTGGAAGGAATTTAGGGTGCGTGCTGAGCATCACCCTATTCTTACAGAACCTGGTATAGGGCACCTCCGCCACTAAGGCCTGAAACTCGCTGACTCTGTGAGCGGCGGTGAGTGTGACCAGGAACACCACCTTCCACGAGCCAGAGGCTCAAAGAGCGGGCTAGTGAGCTTCCCTAATACCACATTGAGATCACACTATGTCACCGGAGGGCGAACCGGGGGGTTCGATAAGAGCAAACCCCTTAGGAAGTGGTTCACCAGCGGCTGCACTGAGAGGGATTTTGCCATCCAAAGGGCAGTGGTGCGCTACTAGGGTACTAAGGCGCACCCTGGCAGAGTTAGACTTAAGCCCGGATTGCGAGAGGTGGAGAAGGTACTGTACACCAATTCCACCGGGCAGGAAAACAGGTCTGTCCTGTGCTCAGCACACCAAGTTGAAAACCTTCGCCATTTGAAAGCGTAAGCTTTCCTATTGGAAGCCTTACGAGAGGCCAGCAGGATTTCCTCTACCTCACCCGAGAGGTTGAAAGGGCTAGTGTCACCCTTTCAGCTGCCACGCTGTCAGTGACACGGACCCCAAGTTGGGGTGCAGAATGAGCCCCCCTCCTGAGACAGGAGCCCTGGAAAGTTCCCCAACGGGATGGGAGTCTTCACCAATAATTAGAGAAGTAGCAGGAATCACAGTTGCCTGGGCAATCGAGGGGCTATCAGGATGAGCGAGGCCTTGTCACGGAGGGTCCTGAACAAGGTTTTGGCAATCAGCGGCATGAAAGGGAAGGCGTACATGTCACCCTCCAACCATGACATGAGGAATGCGTCCGCTGCCACCCTGAAGGTCTGGGCCTACCGGGAGCAGAAGCGGGGCAACTGGTAGTTGTCTGGGCTAGCGGACAGCTCCATCACCAGTCGGCCACACTGGGGTCCAGCTGCCACTCGTGCATTTGGAGGACCCTGCTCAATCTATCAACCAGTAGGTTTTTCTGAACTGGCAGATCTACTGCCCATGGGAGTATACCCTGTCGGACTGCATAGAAAAAGAAGACCACCACCACCTCTCAGCAGAGGGCATGAGACCCCATGCCTCCCTCTTTGTTCACACAGAACATTGCCACCTGGTTGTCCGTCTGGACTAACATCGGCTGGTGACGTGACGGTGGCAAAAAGCTTGGAGGGCTAATTATATCACCCGTAGTTCCAGCAGGTTGATCTACTGGCTACTTTCGTCCTGCGACAAGCTGCCCATGGATTGGAGTTCCTCGCAGTGGGCTCCCCAGCCGAGCAGGGAGACGTCAGTGGTGAGGACCCTTAAGGGGCTCGGGGCTTGAAAAGGCATCTCCGTCTCGAGAAATTGCGGAGTCCACCAACTGGCGGTTCACTGAAACTTTGTCCTGGAGGCACCCCATGGCCTGTGTCCACTGGTCCCGAAGGCACCACTGTGCGGCCCTCATGTGGAGGCGGGCGTCTGGAGTGACGTGTACCGTGGAGGCCATGTGCCCAAGGAGGCGCAAGAGGAGCTGAGCAGGCAAGGTCCTGAGGTGGTCAGCTCAGTCTGGGCAGGAAGGCCTTTGCCTGGAGGCTGTCCAGCCTGGTCCCGATGAACTCCAGACATTCTGTCGGAAGGTGGTGAGACTTGGGGTAGTTTATCACAAACCACAAGTGTTGCAGGACCTGAATGGTGCATGAAGTCGCCTGTTGCACCTCTGAGGCTGTGCCTCCCTTTAGGAGCCAGTCGTCCAGGGAGGGGAAGACAAAGACCCCCTGCAGGTGGAGGAAGTCTTCCATGACTGTCAGGTATTTTGTGAAGGCCCTTGGGGTGGAGGTGTACTGTACTGTTAGTGCCGCCCCCCATCATGAACCGCAGGTAATGCCTGTGGTTGGGGTGAATGAGGATGTGGGTATAGGCATCCTTCATATCCAAGGAGCATAGCCAATCTCCATGATGGAGGTAAGGCAGCAATGCTCCAAGGGAGAGCATCTTGAACTTTTCCCTCAGCAGCAACTTGTTGAGGTTGCGCAGGTTGAGGATGGGCCTTAGGCCTCCTGTTCTTTTTGGTATGAGAAAGTACCTGGAGTAGAACCCCTGGCCTTGAGATGGAGGGGCACTGGTTCCACTGCTTTATCCTCGAGACGACCTGCAAGCTCCTTCAGTACAAGGTCCCGGTGGAGGGGATACCTGAGGAGCTCTCCCAGAAAATAAGGGGGAGGTAACTGAGTGAGATGGAAGAGGTAACCCTCCTTGACCACTCGAAGTGCCCAGGAATCGGTGGTGATGGTTAGCCACCTTTGGGCATAGTGGATCAGACGTCTCCCTGTGGGCTGCTGACCTCCTTGGGGTAGAGAGGCTATGCTCAAAGAGTCAAAAGCTCCCTCCTGGATGGGCCGGGGCCAGCACCTGGAGTTTGGGAGCCTTCTGCTTATAAGGGTTATGCTCATGTCCCTTGGCCTGCAGATCCTATTGGGGAGCGGGGGAGGCCTGAAAGGGTGGGCAGTTTCTTTAAGCCGCCCCTTTCCTCGGGTAGAAGGGCTTTTTACTCAAGTCCTTCTGTCGGGGAGGGGCAGTGGTCTTTTTGGAGAGCCTGGTCCTCGTCATCAATTCAGTCTTCAGCTCGGCAGTTTGTTGGTCATGGGCTTACAAAAATGTTCTCCCCTTGGCAAGGGACATCGACCAATTTGTCCTGAACCCATTGCTTGAAGTCAGACAACTGTAGCCAAGCCTGGCATCAGGCACCAATGTCCGCCGCCACTACTCAAGCTGCCAACTCGAATCCATCATAGGCTGCCCGAGAAAAACTTGGAGCACTCACGGATGGCCTTGGCCAGGTTTCTGATCCACTGCAGGGGTTCCTCGGACAGACCAGCTCAGAACCGGCAAGTTCCTTCACCGGATCTCTTAGGTACATGCCCATTTACAGTTGGTAGGCCTGGATTTAAGCAAACTGTACAACCAGCCGATATATTGCATTAGTGCACCTCTTGCTAATCTAGCCATTATTGCATCATGCTTCAAATGACAGTCGTGTTATTGTGGTATTGAAGGTTTCTTAAAGGCAAATGTCAAGAAAAGTTCAGTAAATATGATATAGCGCATGGCTGGTTCTATAGTCTGGCACAGACTTATTTGTAATTCCCTCAATATGAGGGGAATACTAAAAATAAATATTGTCTCTAATGGTTTATGCACTTTTCGACCTTTAGCCCCACTGGTATTTTTTACAACTATTTTGTAAAGTTATAAGGTATGCACGTACCACATTGTTGTTTTATGTCAGATTAGAAATTTACATGGATTCGTCTGTAAGAATCAATCTAAGACTCCAAGGTTCACTTTCACATTGTGTGCTGTCAGCATTGGCATCGCTGTTTTTATAAAAAAATTCTGCATTAGGTATAGCACAGTTACTTACCTGTAACAGGTGATCTCTGGGAACAGCAGGAATAAGTCTTCACATATGGGTATCGTCGGTACCGACGGAGCCTGTGCGGGAACGCTCCCCAGCGTCCAATAAGAAAGCTTTTGGGAGCATCCCACAGCGCCTGCGTGCTGCCTTCCCGCCTTTCGCAACCGCCTCTCTCCAGTTCAAGTTTTAAAGCTGAGACAAAGAGAGAGAGAGAGGGAAGGAAAGATAGATAGAGAGATACAACTCCTAGGGGAGGTGGGTGGGTTGTGAAGACTTATTCCTGCTGTTCCCAGAGATCACCTGTTACAGGTAAGTAACTGTGCTATCTCCAGGAACAAGCAGGAATGAGTCTTCACATATGGGGACTCCCTAGCTGCAGATGCCAGGGAGAGACCCCAGGGTTGTGTGTCCCTGAAAAGGGCTCCACCTCCCCCCATGGATCTCTGGCATCCAACCAGGGTAGGTGGGTAGGAGTTGATTAGGAATGGAACAGGTGTTTGAGAACAGCCTGGCCAAATGAGGCATCCCGGCGGGAGTCCTTGTCCAAACAGTAATGGGCTGTGAAGGTATGAACTGAGGCCCAGGTGGCTGCTCGACAGATTTGGTCGATGGACACAGAGTTTAAATGAGCCATTGAGGTTGCCATGGCCCTCACATTGTGAGCTGTGACATGGCCTTCCAGAGAAAGGTTCCTACTCTGGTAGGCGAAAGAAATACACTGATCAATCCAGTTGGACAGTGTCCTCTTAGAAACGAAGTCCTAAATGGGAAGGATCAAAAGCCACAAAGAGTTGAGAAGACTTTCTATGTTGCTGTGTTCTTTGTAAGTAAAAGGCGAGGGCTCTTTTACAATCCAAAGTATGAAGATTCCTCTCTGCACTTGATGCATGAGGTCCTGGAAAAAAGACAGGTAAATATACCTCTTGGTTCAGATGAAAAGGTGAGACCACTTTGGGCATAAAGTGTGGATTGGTCCTGAGGACTACTTTATCATGATGGAACCTTGTATAAGGAGGATTAGCCACCAAAGCTTGCAACTCACTGATGAGACGTGCTGAGGTGACTGCAATGAGAAAGATAACCTTCCAAGAAAGGAATTTCAAGGAGGTGGTGGCTAAAGGTTCAAAGGGTGGCTTCATAAGCTAGCCAAGAACCAGATTCAAGTCCAAGGCCACTGGAGGTGGTCTAATGGGAGGTTTAGTTAAAAGAAAGCCTCTCATGAATCTTGCTATAAGAGGATGAGAGGAAATAGGCTGTCCATTGAGAGGCTTGAGGGACGCTGCAATAGCACTCAAATGGACTCTTACTGAATTTGTTTTAAGGCCTGCATGGGTGTGGTGATGCAAAGGCAGCACAGCCCTTTAAAACTGGAAAAAAAGAGGTTTTTTTTTCATAAACGGGGGATGGGCTCACCAAAGCATAGCTCCCAGACAGAAAGAGAAACTAAAGCAAACACTAGAAGAGCTAGCCTGAAGCCACACCCAGCCTCTAGAGCAGCTGCAGGGAGAGAGGGGGTGGGGCCAGAGAAGGAAACAAGCTATAGAACATTTAAGCTGTGTCACTCAGCAAGTGAGGCAGAACAAGGACGCCCAGAGAACAGGAAAGACTGCAGAGAGAGACGGCCAGAGGGCAGAAAATACTGCAGGACAGAAGCCACGAGGAGAGGCAGAGAGTCCAGAGAGCCCAGGGGAAGAGACAGCATTACAGGGCTGTGAGACCTGGTGGTTCAAAAGGGACCAGCCACAACTCCCAAGGCAAGTGTCAAGGTTGTGGGCAAGAAAGGAGCTGGGGAAGAATTCAGAACTATACGTCTGATTCTGAAGACAGCAGCTCAAGTCCTGGGCCCGTAAGACAGTACAGAAAGCCTGATAAAAGGAGGGTTTCTGCCAGCCAAGCAACTCATGTATTTCCTGAAGTTGAGTTGTTAAGGGAAAGAAGGGCAAGAGGTTCTGACCCAGTTAAAAAGGGGAGCAAGAATCTTAAATGGGGAAAGCTTTTTAAACTTTTAAAGGAAGTGCAGCTGAGCGTTCCAGAACGTGCCCCAAGCCCTGAGCCTGACAGCACACAGGAGGAGATGGAAGTGGAGCTTTATCCAGATAGTCCAATGTCCTCAGAAGAGTCAATGGAATGTGGGCTTTGCACAAGCAAGGTTTAAAGCTTTTATGGAAGGCTGTATGAGACAGGGTAAGAAGATAATGTGTGCTGGTGTCAATTAATGCCAAGGAGAAAGGCAGACAAAAAGATAGAAACCTCGTGTTTAAAAGCAGCCAGTTTTGCCACTGCTAAAGCCATGCTAAGAAGGCTGTTGGTTTTAAACTAAGAGGCAGCACATGATTTGTACCCTAGTCTGCAGCAGCTGAGAATAACAGAGTTGAGTTCAAAACTGTCTTACTGAAGTTTAAGTTTGGTTGAACTGTGCAGTTAACAGTGTTATGCTGGTTTGTTAAACTGAAGAAGTCAAAGTTAACCCAAGAGTGGAGAAAACTACTTGGAGAGTGTTTGCTGAGAAAGTTTACTGGAGAAAGTATCCCATTTTCAGTTTGTTATTTTGTTAGCCTTGTGAAGGTCATTTGTCAAAGTTGACTCCGCAAAGAAAAATAAAAATCAATTTATTTCACAAATTGTCCTGTGACCCTCATCCACTCGTATTGCTTGCAAAGCAAGCCACAACTAACACTAAAAGAAGAGTGATGACTGGCGCGCCCCACTAGGCAGCCGCCTAACAGGCCAGCGCGCCGCCACAATGGGATAGATGCAGAAGATACTCTAGTAAAGAAGTCAAAGGTATTGCAAGAGGGTTTAGACCCTTCTCTGAACACCAAATGGTAAAACTTTTCCATTTGAAAGCATAGGAACGTCTAGTGGAAGGCTTTCTAGAAGCATGAATAATATCTCTGACTTGCTGAGAGAGATGGAAAACTTGAAGGTCTAGGCCTTCAGCAACCAGGCCCTGAGACGGAGAGACTGGGGGTTTGGGTGCCACAACGTTCCGTCTTCCTGGGAGAGAAGATCTGGCGCAGAGCCCAACTCCAGGGACGGAGCTTGAGAGAGACGCAGAAGTAGAGGGTACCACACTTGGCATGGCCAATGTGGTGCTATGAGGATCATAGAACCTCGGTCTCTCTGAAGCTTGAATAGTGTTTTGGGAATTAGGGGAATGGGTGGAAAGGCATAAAGGAAGTCTTGACCCCAGTGAAGGAGGAAGGCATCTCTGGCCTGAACTCCCTGACACGGAATCCTGGAACAGAACCGGGGAAGTTTGGCATTCCACGGACTTGCAAAAAGGTCTATGTCCGGGGTTCCCCAAATTCGAAAAATCCTGGCTACCTGATCCCTGTGGAGGGACCATTCGTGTGGAAGCAGAACTCGACTGAGTGTGTCCACCCAAGAGTTTTGAATGCCTGGAAGATATACTGCCATGAGATGAATCTGATGCTCTCTGGTGAAGGCCCACAGTCGCAAAGCTTCGTTGCAAAGTGACAGAGAGCCAGTCCCTCCCTGCTTGTTCACATAGAACATGGCTACTTGGTTGTCCATGTGGATGAGGACTGTCCTGTAGCTGAGCAGGGAGTGGAACACTCTGAGAGCTAAGAAAATTGCTCTGAGTTCCAAGAGATTGATGTGTAGCGAAGTCTCCTATGGAGACCAGATGCCCTGGGTGGAGAGATCTTGCAGATGAGCTCCCCAACCCATTGGAGAAGCATCTGTTGTGAGGGTTGCTTGGGGTGGTGACGGTTGAAAAGGGGACCCCAACAACAGGTTTGGAGAGGACTTACACCACTGGAGAGACCAAAAGAGGCGACTGGAGTTTGCTATTTTGTCTGACAGGCAACCTGATGCCTGAGTCCATTGGGTGGACAAAGTCCATTGAGCTGCCCTCATGTGAAGGCGAGCATATGGAACCACATGCACAGTGGATGCCATGTGGCCTAAGTGTTTTAACATTTCTCGAGCAGTTTAATGGGGCTTTAACTGTATTTGGGAGGCTAACTGCACCAAACGTAGGCAACGGGCCTGAGGAAGACAGGCCCTTGCAGTTGTGGTATCCAACCAAGCCCCTATAAACTCGAGGGACTGAGTAGGGGTGAGATTGGATTTTGGGATGTTTAATACTAGTCCCAAATACTGAAGGAGACGCATTGTGCAGGTTAGACAAGTCTTGGCCTCTGCTTGAGATGGAGCTCGAATGAGCCAGTCGTCCAGATATGGGAAGACGAATATTCCTAGAGTGCGTAGAAATGCAGCTACTACTGCCATGCATTTCGTGAACACCCTTGGTGCAGAGGCCAGACCAAAAGATAGCACCCTGTACTGGTAGTGCTTTCCTTGAAAAAGGAAACGAAGGAACCTTCTGTGAGTTGGATGGATGAGGACATGGGTGTACGCATCCTTGAGATCTAGAGAACAAAGCCAGTCCTGACTCTGAAGGTATGGAAGCAGAGCACCGAGAGAAATCATCTTGAATTTCTCCTTGAATAGAAATTTGTTCAATTCTCTGAGATCTAAGATGGGTCTGTAGCCCCCTGTTTTCTTTGGGATAAGAAAATAAGGGGAGTAGAACCCTGTGCCTTGTTGAAGAAGAGGTACTTCTTCTATTGCCCCTTGGGCAAGAAGGATAGCAATCTCCTGACCTAGAAGGTTGAGGAGAGATGTTGGAGAATTGAACTGTTTCACCATGGTGGGAGGGGGAAGGCTTAAGAAATGAAGCTTGTACCCTTCCCTTATGATGGAGAGTGTCCATTGCTCTGCTGTGATTTGCTCCCATCTGGGAGCAAAGTAAGTCAACCTTCCTGGGATGGTAAGGGGCTCTGGTCCTTCCAGAGCTAGAAAGGCTAAGTTCTCTAGTTGCAAGTCAAAGGCCCTGAGGAGGGCTGAGGCTGCTGGGCCGTGGAAGGCCTAGCAGCCTTTGACTTGGCCTGTTTAGGAGGTTGCTGACGCTTTTAGACTTTGAAAATCGATCCAAAGCAGAGTTTTCAGCATCCATCTGAGTGGCCTTTGCTTGCCAATCCCTACCAAAAAGGTTTTCACCTGTACAAGGGAGATTTCCCAATTCATCTTGGACCAAGAGCTCCAAATCAGAAGCTTGTAGCCAAGCAATTCTGCATGCCCCTATGGCAATAGCCGAAGCTCTACTTACACACTCAAAAGAGTCAAACGTTGCAAAGTTGGAAAATTTGGAGACATCTTGGGCATGTTTGAGCCAAGTGAGAAACTCCTGTCTTTTATCCTCTGAAATGAAAGGGGTTAAAGTCTGCAGATGATCTGTGACTTCTTTTAGAAACATTCCTTTATAGAGACTATAGGAATTGATCCTAGCAGCTAGCATAGCAGCTTGGAAAACCCTTCGGCCAAAAGCATCCAGGGTCCTGCATTCACGTCCTGGAGGATTAGATGAGTGTCTTTTTGCACTCTTTATCTTCTTCATGGCAGACTCTACCACAATAGAGTGGTGAGGAAACTGAGTCTTGTGGAAGCCAGGACAAGGAGGGACACGATACATGGTGTCTAACCTGCGAGAATGAGGAGAGGTGGTGAGAGGTGTCTCCCACATCCTCAACATGAGATCATACAGAATCTCATGAACAAGTAAAGTAGCTGCCTCCTTAGGAGTTTTAGGATATTGTAAAATATCCAACTCCTTGGCTCTGGGTTCTGACTCAGGGGCCACTGTGATAGAGAGGCCCCTAGCCACTTCCCTAATGAAGTCTTGAAAAGACAAGTCTTCTGGAGAAGACATTCTTCGTTTAGGTGAAGAAGACTCCTGAGGAAGAAGTATCGATGCTTGTACAGAACCCTCAGACTCATCAGAGTCCTCAGAGGAATCAAAGTATCACCTGTCTGGATGCTCCTGTAAAGCCCGATAACCGTATCGAGTGGGATCGACATTGGGAGTAATCGGTACCGGTTCGGTAACGATGGGCATCATAGGACAGGGTACCGTTGCAGTCGACACCGAAGCCGATGTCAATGCGATGCCGGTACCAGCAACAGGGATTGTTGCGGTACCGGAGGCGTCGCAGCCTGTATGAAAGCCGTTAAGGTGCGCTGCATGGTCAGAATCTTCTGATCCATCGACGCCACCAAAGTCTGGATGTCGGTACCAGTGGGAGCCACCAGTACCCCAGAACACGGCAACAGGTGATCTGTCGAGGCCGAGCCATCGATGTTAACCTGTGACCCCATAGATAATGCTTTGGAAGCCGGAGCTTCCCGCTGGGGTAATTTTGCCGGTGCGGCATCCTCGAGGTCAAGCCCGGAGGCATCTCGATGCTTGGAGGCAGATCTGCCCTTCGAGGACCGGCCAGATTTATGCTTGGTTACCTGAGATCCATGGGAGGAAGAAGCAGCCCTGGAAGACGTCAATGCCACCAAAGCTGCATCAGAGGGAAAACAGGGTATTGAGCTTGGCTGTTCGGTTCTGTCGACCTCTTTTAGACATCATGGTACAGGACATATAATCCGTGATGGAATGGTCAGGTCCCAAACACTTTAGACACCAGTCATGGGTGTCGGTGAAAGAAATAGTACGGCCACATTTTGTGCATTTTTTAAACCCAGAAGCGGGCTTCTCCATGAGGAAAATATTTTTAGGCCTAGGGCCAAAAAACTGAAAATGCACAGTAAAGATAAAGCGGTTTTGTTTTGTTTTTTGAAAGAAAGAAAAGACCGGCGGTACCGGTCCGACGTCGAAGAAGGCAGACGCGCCACAAAAGAATAAAGAAAACAAAGAACTTCTTCTGCGGTGACAGGAACACGACCTGCTGGCTCCACGGAAAAAGAAGAACTTGAGAGAGGCGGTTGGGAAAGGTGGGAAGGCAGCACGCAGGCGCTGTGGGATGCTCCCAAAAGCTTTCTTATTGGACGCTGGGGAGCGTTCCCGCACAGGCTCCGTCGGTACCGACGATACCCATATGTGAAGACTCATTCCTGCTTGTTCCTGGAGATGTATATTTTTAAATAATTCTGCATTAGGTATATCTTTGGATTTTTATATCTTAACATAGGAGCTATTATAACATCTGGAATATTTTAATACTGAACCAGTATTTTTAGAGAAGTCACTATATTTTGTTTTTTTAATAATTATGAGTAGTCTTGGTTAAAACTCTCTGAATTTGTTTTTTTATGGTTATTTTGGTGGGAATTGCATTTTCTATTTCATGCTGATCACTCCTGTTTTTATGTATAGTGATATAATCAGTACTATCTCCTCTTTCCCTTTAGCTTACAAGACAACATAAGGGGTTATAATCGACAATGGATTTTTTCTCCTTGCTACTGGTAACAGAACTTTAGTTACATGTCACACCTTTTGTATATGGCTGTTTCTTTTATATTTTGATTTTACTTTTATTTATTTATGATATTTTTATTGTTATAATTATTTATATGCATTTCATTCACATATATTGTGTTATTAGTCACATTTGTTCAGTTTTATGGTTAATATTCTTTATCTTCGTGTTTTTATGTATTATTTTTTATGGTTCATTACACAGGTACACTACCAAAAAACTGCCTCCAGTTTTGCAACTGATTCCTATAGATTTTGGGGTGCTGAATCCAGGAAAAATAGCCAAAATGTTCCTTCACGTCACGTTTTCTTGCAAAATTAGATTTCTTACCCATATAAGGAACGTTCACATAATTTCTTTTTAGCCGACTGCAGTTTATTTTCTTGGCCCAAAATAGAGGTTGTAATGGTTAACTAACTAGAAACACTCCCTCATGATATTTTAGAGTGTTTTGTATTCATTTTATACATTAACAGGACAATTGGGAGGCGGGGGGCTAAATCCAGTACTCGCGCTGACGCATGTTCTTTCCTGTTCGTCTCGCCTCGTTCACTCGCTCAAACATGGTGGTTGCGACATGAACATTCCTGTCAAATTTCAGTTTCTTGCAAGTTCATTATTACCTTTTGTTTGCTCAGTCGTAATCCAGCTTTATTCCGAAGTGGTTCACTACAGTTGTAGTTTGCAGTGCTGTGTATTTGTGATGGCTCACAGAGCCAGAGGTTGCGTCAACTCTCCGGACAGTTTTTGTTTTATTTGTGGGGAATATACCGTGAAAAAGCGGAAGAGGAACATTTCTGCATTTATTAAAAAAGTATATTTCGCCTATTTCGGTTTGAAGTTAGGCGATCAAGACAAACCGTGGGCTCCTCACAAAGTGTGCAAGACATGTGAGGAAGATCTACGCTTATGGATGAAAGGTAAAACACAAGCATTTTGTTTCGGAATACCTATGATGTGGCGTGAACAAAGAGACCACAGCAGTGACTGCTATTTTTGCTCTTGCATTGTGAAGGGATACAACTTAAAAAATAAGAACGTAATAAGTTACCCCAACCTTCCCTCAGCAATTAGGCCTATGCCTCATAGCAACGAAGTACCTGTGCCTGAACCACCAAAATCTTTGGATCATATTTGTGTGGACGGTTCTGATCATGATGAGACTCATCAGATGGCTTTTCCCGATGAGTCCAGTACTTCCGAGTTTGAAACTGAACCAGATCCGAAACCTGAACTTTTCTCTCAAGCTGAATTGAATGATTTAGTCCGGGATTTAGGACTCCCAAAAGATGCTGCCCAACTGCTAGGTTCTCGGCTTAAACAGAAAAATCTATTGTCACCAGGAACAACTTTGTATTGGTACCGCAACCGCGAGACACAATTTTTGAAGTATTTCAGCAAAGAGGAAGATTTGGTATTTTGCAACGATATATACGGAGTGATGGAAAAGTTTAAACTCAAGTATGATCCTGCTGAATGGCGGCTGTTCATTGATTCGTCAAAAGACAGCATAAAAGGTGTTCTTCTTCATAATGGCAACACATTCGCTTCAGTTCCTATTGCTCACTCTGTTATTCTCCAAGAAAAATACGAGAATTTGGCCCTGATTCTTCAGAAGATTCGTTATGATGAGCATAAGTGGATGATTTGTGGAGACTTTAAAATTCTATCCATGCTATTAGGGCAGCAATCCGGTTTCACCAAATATCCCTGCTTCCTTTACTTGTGGGATAGCCGGGCCCGCGACCTACACTGGGAGAAAAAAGACTGGCCAATTCGGGAGTATTTGAGACCTGGTGAGAAAAATGTTCTTCATGAGAGCTTGGTACCTCGTGATAAAATTCTATTACCACCTCTCCACATTAAGTTGGGTCTCATTAAGCAATTCATCAAGTCCCTTCCAAAAGATGGTGAGTGCTTTCGGTACCTTTGCTCAAAGTTCCACCGACTTTCTGAAGCAAAGCTAAAGGAAGGAGTGTTTGTTGGCCCTGATATAAGGAAACTCATTTCAGATGGAGCATTCGCTGAAACGATGTCTGAGAAGGAAAAAGAAGCCTGGGATTCCTTCAAGGATGTTGTTCTCAAATTCTTGGGGAACAGGCGGGATGAGAACTATAAGGATATTGTTGCCAGGATGCTCAATGCCTTCAAAGAACAAGGTTGTAACATGAGCCTGAAAGTCCATTTCTTGCACTCCCATGTGAACTACTTTCCCGAAAACTTGGGGGCGTACAGTGAAGAACAAGGTGAAAGGTTTCACCAGGACATCAAGGACGCAGAGAGAAGGTACCAAGGAAGATGGAACACCACTATGATGGCTGATTTCTGCTGGTTGCTGCTGTGGGAAACCCCAGATGAAAAATACGCCAAGCAGCGCACCAAGAGAAGCATTCGGGGGAAGAAGAAACGGGCCCACCAGGAGATTGATTGACCCAAGAATGACTTTAAAATCTAAACTGTGTTGACAAATATCGTGTTTTTACTAAACTTTGAAATAAAAATTTGCTAGTTATTACCACAGTGTCGGATCTCATTTATTAGAATTTTATTTTCACACCATCGGGTGTTTGTCTTCATGTATTGCAATGGTGCGGTTTGCGTTTTCTATTCTTACATACATACCTGTACAACATTTTTTGCACATTTCTTTGCTTTGCTTTGTGTCTAACCTCGCTCTTATATGCTCAATGTTTGTGCACATGTATGTGGCTGTTTTAAGTGCAAACAATTTTGCTACCATCACAGTGTGCTTGGTTGACATTACTCTATTCTTATGTGCTGCCTTGTTACAATTTTCTTTATTCTTATTTGAATAACTACTAAACAATTAGTATAAAGAATTCATCCAAGAAACTTTTATCTCGATCGCACTCAATCTGAAGTTCACCTCAAACTGCTAACCCAATGTAGCAAAAAATCTGTACGTGATGGAGCAAATTGGTTACCAGATTTGGATTCAGCGCACCAAAAAACGTAAAAATCAATCGAAACATTAGAGGCAGTTTAAAAAAAATGTTTTTAGTGTACCTGTGTTATTTATTATTTTTTAATTTTTAGTATATTTTAATTGATATTGTTGTTTATTATTCATTTTTACTGTTATTTGCCTTTTATAATTTCAGTATGCCAAGAATACCCTTGATGAAGGCATAACCGAAACACGACCTGTGTCAGGTCAGCTTAGCTATTATACCTGTTATTTTTAATAAAGTAGTTGTCCTTTTCTTTTTACCACGTTTGGACTGGGTTCATGCATATCATGTGGTTTTGTGCTTCTGTGTTGGACCCAGGCCCACCAAGGCCCCTCTGCCGGCGCCAAGCACACTGGCTAGGGACGATCACGGCCCCATCAAGAAGGAACCAGATTGAGACAGCGGCCGAGGATCGACTCGAGGCCGAAGGATCTCGAGGATCGGCTCGGTCTCCGGGGACATCTTTGATGTTGAGAGTCTGGTGCTTGGAGTGGATGAACCGGTAGTACCAGACAACAGCACCCGCTGCACATCCATCAAGGCAAACTAACTGCGTTCCAGGGCTGCCATTCTAGACTCCAAGCCAGAAGGCTCCACAGCCATTGGCACGGGCACCGAGGAACTCAGGACAGACGCCGGTTCCCCCGAAGGGGAGTCCTCAACAAGTATGGTGTCTGGCGACAGAGGCCGGTCCATGGTCGATAATTTCCAGGGGATCTTTGCAGGCCGCTCCCTCGGATGAGCATCTCAGACTGCGGGACCTGGCTTGGGATTACCTGGCCTGTCGGATCCATCCAGGGACGCCACCTTCTTGGGTTCCCTCAAGGGAGACCCCCTTTCTGAAGAACTACAGCGTCGCTTCGGTTCGGAGGGGCCCGTCCGAGATGTCGTGGCTTCAGATGAGGCCCTGGCCGGGGATTCAAGGAAAAACTTATCGTGCTACTGCTGGTGGCTCTTGAGGGCCTTGCTGGACATCTTTTTGCAGAGACCGCATGCTGTAGGGTCGTGGTCCGGCCCAAGGCAGTGAAGGCAGCGGTCATGTGTTTTGGTCAAGGACATAATTTTGGTACACCGATCACACTTCCTATAGCCACTGGCAGCCATGAGGGAAAAAGGCACCCCAGTGAGGTTGAAGAAAGAAGTTGGAAAAAAAGGCAAGAAAATGCCAAAAATGAAAACTACAAAGGGGGACCCGAACTTGATGCCGAGACAGCGAAGTCGGGTGGTGGGAAGAGTACTGGTGCAATACTGGAGGAGAGTATGAAATTCAGGAGAAAAAAATATCAACTTTTTTCAGGGACAAGGCAGACGGATGTCTGAAGGGCTCAGCGGAAAAAAGGAGACTGAGCAAGATGGCACCATTGGGCGGGAAGGGGACCAGGCATGCGTGGTAGCATCTCCCAAAGGTTTTCTTTGAAAATTGGGGGGATGCTTCTGCAAGGGCTCCATTGGTGCCAACATCACCCATATGTGAGGACTGACTTCCTGCTTGTTCCTGGAGAATCTTAGTTACTAGCCCTGTGGAGTATGGGAAACCAGGAAGGAACCTGCAAGCCTTTTGAGAGGCTTCCCTGTCCCCAACAAGCACACTGACAGGCAGGTAAAGCACTCAGATAAGCTTCATGCTGAATTTAAAACGAGTCTCCTTTAAGGAGTGGAAGCAGAGCAGTTAGGATTGAGCCCTGAGCCTCTGAAGGCAGATTGATTTGCTAGATAAATAAAGGCCTTCTGAAAGGAAAGGAGGTGGCCCCAGGAAGAGGAGCAGAGCCCCACAATTCTAGAACCCTGCCAGATGGGCAGTAGCAGGAAACTCCGGTACTTAGCCTGGCGGGTGTGGTGCAGCCACAGTTAAGGGTAGGTTTTTAGTTCCATTGCATTTTAGTCAATTTTTTCTAATATCCTCAAGTAGTAGTAGTTAATTTAACACCAAAATTTATCTATAGACTTGTTCCACGTATCCCGTTTATGATAGTCACTGTAAACTGCTTTGATATTATGAAAATAAATTTAACATTTTTTATATACCGCTTTTCAGTTTTATCAAAGCGGTTTACAATGAAACATAACAATGGTTTACATAGAATGGTATAGTATTTACATTAAACAATTAACAATTCCCGGTGTGTTACAACAATAGTCTTACAACATTTTTATAAATATTTACAGTAGCTTTGGAACTTGCTTAAAGAAGTAACTTGTTGTGGGTGGGACTGCTGGTCGGAAATTTTTATTATTAAGGTTGTGTGTTTTCTATGGTGTCTAAGTCGTCTGTAAAAAGGTGAGTTTTTAGATATTTTCTGAAGCCGGCGATATCTGTAGTTGCTCTCAGGTGGTGCGGGAGCTAGTTCCATAGCGATGCGGTGTAATATTCGAATAATCTGTGTAGCGCTGTCTGAGAGGTGTAAGTAGATATAGTAGCTGTTGTGAGGGTGTTCTGATGTTGCTTCCTTCTTGACAGAGTGTCTGGAACTCTTGACTATTTCTTTTAGACATTCAGCAGACTGGTTGTGTAGTATCTTGAATGCCATCATTAGAGCCTTGTGTATTATTCATAGTAACATAGTAAATGACGGCAGATAAAGACCAGTATGGTCCATCTAGTCTGCCCAATAAGATGGCAGGAGTAGGTGCACCTGCCACACTGTGCAAGTCACCCCTCCCCATGTCTTTGTTTAGGGGTGAACCCACCACTCCATGTAGGACACCCCTATTTGTTGAGAAATTAATGGTTCAGTTTATTTTGATTCATGATCGAATGGGGAGCCAGTGGAGGGATTTAAAGCTAGGGGTGATGTAATCTTTTGCTTTTTTTTGTTACAGTGATTAATCGGGCTGCTGTGTTTTGCGCTAGTTGTAAAGCTTGGGTAGCACATTTGGGTAGACCTTGAAGAATTAGAATGCAGTAATCTAACTGCAGGGTGATTACTGCCTGGCAGACAGAGCAAAAGTGATTCTAGTCGAATAGGGGCCGTAAGTTTTGCAGGATCTTCATTTTATAGTAGGCTTTGGCAGTTGTTTTGTTGATGTGGGATTGGAAATTGAGCCTCTGGTCTAGGAGAATTCCTAGGTATTTTACTTCACTCTTCACTGGAATTGGTTGGTTTCTAATTAGTAGATTATGAGGGGGTTAAATGTGGTGTCTTTAGTGATTGTGAGAGCTTCGGATTTGTTGTAGTTAATTGCTAGGTTGTGTTGTGCTAGCCATTTGTGACTGTGTCATGCAAGAGGAGATGGTAGAGTAGTCGGGATTCCTGGTGTCAAGAGTGGAGTATATCATCAGGTCATCCATAAGAACATAACATATGCCATACTGGGTCAGACCAAGGTCCATCAAGCCCAGTATCCTGTTTCCAACAGTGGCCAATCTAGGTCATACGTACCTAGCAGTTTCCCCAAGAGACACAGGTTCAACAATGCTTGTACTGGGTCAAGCATTGATATCCTGGGTCCCTTTTTAATAATGGTTTATGGACCTTTCCTCCAGGAATTTGTCCAAACCTTTAAGCCTAGCTGCACTAACAGCTTTTACTACATCCTCTGGTAACAAATTCCAGAGTTTGATTACATGTTGAGTGAAAAAATATTTTCTATTATTAGTCTTAAATAGTTTACCCTGTAGCTTCATTGCATGTCCCCTAGTCTTCCTATATTCTAATAACGTAAACCATCTACTTTTACCCATTCCACTCCGTTCATTAATTTATAGACTTCTATCATATCTCCCCTCGGCCTTCTCTTTTCCAGGATAGAGAGCCCAAACCTTTTTAGCCTTTCTTCATAGGGGTATCCTTCCATCCCCTTTATCATTTTGGTGGCTCTTCTCTGAACCTTTTCTAATAAAGCTATATCCTTTTTAATATACGGCGACCAGAATTGCACACAATGTTCAAGGTGCAGTAGCACCATGGAACAAGACAGAAGCATTATAATATCCTTTATTTTCCATTCCTTTCCTTATGATGCCTAGCATTTTATTTGCTCTCTTGGCCACCGCTGCACAATGGGCAGAGGGTTTAAACATGTTATCCACAATGACGCCTAAATCTTTTTCCTGGGTGGTAGTTCCTAATGTGGAACCTTGCATCGTGTAACCATAGTTTGCATTGTTCTTCCCTAGGTGCATAACTTTGCACTTGTCCACATTCAATTTCATCTGCCATTTCAATGCCCAATCTTCCAATTTATCAAGATCCTCTTGCAAATTTTCACAATCCTCATGGGTTTTAACATCTTTTAGTGTCATCTGCAAATTTGATAACCTCACTTGTTATTCCCTCTCCCAGGTCCTTTATGAATATGTCAAAAAGCAGCGGACCCAGCACAGATCCCTGGGGTACACCACTATTCACCTTTCTCCATTGGGAAAATTGGCCATTTAGCCCTACCCTCTGCTTTCTATCTTTTAACCAGTTCCTGATCCACAATAGTACACTGCCTCCTATCCCATGACTCTTTAGTTTTGCCAAAAGTCTCTGATGAGGGATCTTGTCAAAGGCTTTCTGAAAGTCCAAATACACTATATCAACCGACTCACCTTTGTCTACCTGTTTATTCACACATTCAAAAAAACATAACAGATTAGTAAGACAAGAACTTCCTTGTCTAAAGCCATGTTGGCTGTCTCCCATTAGGCCATGACTATCTACATGCCGAGTAATTTTGTTCTTTATGATGGTTTCTACCATTATTCCCGGTACTGACATCAGGCTCACCGGTTTGTAGTTTCCCGGATCACCTCTGGAACCCTTTTTTAAAAACTGGCGTTACATTGGCGATCCTCCAATCTTCAAGTATTACAGATGATTTTAATGATAGTTCACAGATTACTAATAGTAGGTCTGCAATCTCATATTTCAGTTCTTTCAACACCCTTGGACGTATATCATCCGGTCCAGGTGATTTGCTACTCTTCAGTTTATCAAATAGTTGTAATACAACTTCCCGGTGTAGCGATATTTCTTTCAATTCTTCTGCAGTATCTCCTTTAAATACCACTTCAGTCACAGGTAACATCCCTACATCTTCCTCAGTAAAGACGGAAGCAAAGAATTCATTCCGTCTCTCCGCTATAGCCTTGTCCCCTCTTACTGCCCCTTTTACCCCTCTATCATCTAATGGACCAACTGACTCTCCCACAGATTTTTTGCTACAAAAGTACTTGAAAAAGTCTTTATTATGTGTTTTTGCTTGCACAGGAATTTCTTCTCAAATTCTCTCTTTGCCTGCCTTATCAATGCCTTGCATTTAACTTGCCAGTGCTTGTGCTGTTTCCAGTTTGTCATTTGGCTCTTTTTTCCATTTCCTGAAAGATGCTTTTTTGACAACAGCCTCTCTGACCTCACCTTTAAACCATGCTGGCAGTTTTTTGGACTCCTTCCACTTTTCTTAAAGCGTGGAATACAGCTGGTCTGGGCTTCCAAGATAGTATTTTTCAACAACACCCAAGCTTGATGTAAGTCTTTAACCTTTGCAACTGCTCCTTTTAGTTTTTTCTTAACTATTTTCCTCATTTTATCATAGTCTCCCTTTCGAAAGTTAAAAGGTAGTACTGTGGATTTCCTTACCATCCCTCCTCCATTAATTAAATCAAACACTATCATGCTATGATCACTATTGCCAAGTGGCCCCAACACCCTTATCTCTTGCACCAGAACTGGTGTTCCACTAAGGACTAGGTCCAATATGGCTTCCCCTCTGGTCGGTTCATGAACCAGCTGCTCCAAGAAGCAGTCATTTATTTCATCTAGGAACTTTATCTCCCTAGCATGTCCTGCCGTGACACTGACCCAGTCAATACCAGGGTAATAGAAATAACCCATTATTATTACTGTGAAGAACTTTTGTTTGCTTCCTTGATTTCTTTGAGCATTTCATCATCCATTTGTTCATTCTGGCCAGGCGGTCGATAGTATACCTCCACCTTCCCCTTTTTACATGGAATTTCAATCCATAGAGATTCTACAGCAAATTGTGTTTCCTGCAAAACTTTAATCCTTTCTGACTCAATGCCCTCTCTAACAGAGCGCAACCCCTCCACCAATTTGATCAGCTCTATCATTACAATATAGTTTGTACCAAGGTATCACAGTGTCCCACTGGTTGTCCTCCTTCCACCATGTCTCTGATATTCCAATCATATCTAACCTTTCATTTAGTGCTATATATTCTAACTCTCCCATCTTAGTTTTTAGACTTCTAGCATTTGCATACAAGCATTTTAGAGACTGTAATTTATTCATATTAACCTGGCTATTGGTAAGCATGGGTAATTTGGAATCTTTAAGCTCTGTCTGCTCCATACTCAAGGGCATTTGGGCTACTTTACTCTTTATTGGAACCTCTCTGCTTTTGGTAGTATCCTTCAAGGATACATTCTTCCAAACCATCCGCTCTTGGGTGACTGTCGGCTTTCCCCTATTATCTAGTTTAAAAGCTGCTCTCTCTCCTTTTTAAATGTTAATGCCAGCAGCCTGGTTCCATCCCGGTTAAGGTGAAGCCCATCCCTTCGGAAGAGCCCCTCCTTTTCCAAGAATGTTCCCCAATTCCTAACAATCCAAAACCCTTATCCTTGCACCACTGTCTCATCAACGCACTGAGACTCCAGAGCTCTGCCTGCCTTTTGGGTCCTGCGCGTTTAACGGGAAGCTACCCTGAAAGTTCTGGATTTCAACTTCCTATCTAAAAGCCTAAATTTAACCTCCAGAACCTCCCTACCCCATTTTCCTATGTTATTGGTACCGACATATACCAAGACAGCAGACTCCTCCCCCAGCACTATTTAAGACCTTGTCTAGGTTGCGCGTGAGGTCCGCTACCTTCGCACCAGGCAGGCATGTCACCAAGCGATCCTCACGTCCACCAGCCACCCAGCTATCTATATGCCGAATGATCGAATCACCAACTATAACAGCTTTCCTAACCCTTCCCCTCATGAGCACTTGGCCCTGGGGAAACGTCCTCGTTGCGAGAGGGTTTTACATCACCTGGAGGACAGGTCCTAGCTATAGGATCACTTCCTGCCACACCAGGGTGATGCTCTGTCACGTGACCTCTCTCCTCCCAGGCAGCAGGGATGCGGCCAGACTGAAGGTGGACTTCAGGACTATATCCCTGTAGGTCTCGGCTATGTACCTCTCTGTCTTCCTTATGTCTTCCAAGTCTGCTACTCTTGCCTCTAGAGATCGGACTCGTTCCCTGAGAGCAAAGAGCTCCTTGCACCTTGTGCACATGTAAGACCCCTCACCAACTGGGAGAAAATCATACATGTGACACTCAATGCAAAAGACTGGAAAGTCCCCATCTCGCTGATGGACTGCTGTCTGCATCTTGGTTTTAAGGTTGTGTTTAGATATTTAAGTTCTTTACGTACTAAGGGTTGCTGGGGATGCTTATACTAATAAAACTATACCTAATACGTTTAATATACTTTGTTCACCTGAAATTTAATTAATCTCAGGTTCTTAATGTATGCTGATGAGAATGAACAGCTGCAACTGAGAATGAATATGGCACCTTCTTTCCTTTAAGAGGTTTAAGCACCTATAAAGCTACGATTATCCTAGGGGTGGGTGGTGGATGGGGAGGGAGGGAGGGAAAAAGACTTATTAAAAGCTGGCTGCTACACAGTACCCTCTCCTGTGCTTCTAAAGTAATCTGTGACCAATCTCCAGAGGGGATCCCACAGCCCTTGCTTGGATAGAGGTAGTCTTGGGTTCTAAAGTTAAGCAGAAAGCTCTCCTCTGTCTTTTAAATTTAAACTGAAACTCTTTGCTGCTACTAGGCTCTGCTTGATTTAACAAATACAATGGGTTCACAGATTAATCAGCTTTAATATAAAGAATTCCTTTTTCACTAAAATTTAGAAAAATTCCCAGAAGTAAGACTTACAATTGCAGATCTCTCTCCAGAAGTAGCAGTCCCCTTTTTTAGTCCTTCAAGACTGCCGGTTATAGGTGGTATTGTATGTTGTGCTTCTGTATAATTTTGCACACTGACTGAATGTAAATGTTGAAAAGGAGAGCAGAAAGTGCTGAGCCTTGAGGAAGTCCTTGATTTAGTGGGAAAGGTCTTGATATGATGTTTTCAATCTTGACCTGTGTCATTCACTCTGATAGGAGCAAAACCATGTCAACAGGGTATTGCTTATTCCTATCTCCATCAGCCTGTCCAAGAGTATGGAGTGTATTATTGAATCAAATGTGGACGTTATGTCGATGAATATGAGTACAAAGCTTTGCTTGATGTTTTCAATCCTTAAGAACTGTATTCAGTAGAGACCTTAATAAGGTTTCCACCCCGTGGAACTCTCGGAATCCATGCTGTCGAGGATCGAGTAGGAAGGTTGAGTCAACGTGATCTTGTAGCTGATGTAGGACTGTCTTTTCGATTAATTTGGAAAGAAGCAGTATACTGGATATGACGATGGAGAGTTTGGGTCAGTTGTGTTGTTCTTTAGAAGTGGTCTTATGGATGAGATTTTTAGTGATGGTGACAAATCCTTGTGAGAGGGATAGATTTATTATTCTACAGGGTGTCAGAGATAGCTCTTTTGAAGTCATTTCTATCCAGGCGGTAGGGCAGGGGTCAAGGAGGAATTGGTTGTGATCAGGGATTTTAGGAGGTTGAGGCAGTGATCCTCAGTGATCGAGTAAAACGATGTCCAATTCTTTGGGTGGTCTTGTTTGGTCGTTAGCGTGAAGGATTGGTTTGGTGCAAGCTGTGTACAGGTGAGCTTGCTCTGAAGGTGGGTTGCATAAGTTTCAGGAGTTACTGAAACTGCAATGTAGCTTTGCGGGGCTCTGGTTAGAGCTTTCACTATTGAGAACAGCTCTCTAGAGCAGTTTAGAGATTTCATGATGTTTGTATGATGTTTCTTTTGGTTTAGAATTAGTTTGTTGTATTCCTGTTGCTTTGTCCTGTACTCCTGATGATCTGATTGATCTTTGTTTTTCCACCATCTTCTTTCTAGTCTTCTTAAGACAATCTTTACCTGTTTTATATCAGAGGAGTACCATAGAGCTCTGTTTTCTTATTGAGAAGTTCTTGATTTAGGTTGTGCAAGGGCAGCTGGTGAAATGGTGATGTTCAAATTCGCTATTAGGGATGTGAGGTTCGAGGTGTTGGTGTAGAACTTGGGGTGTATTTGGTCGAGCAGGGTGTCCTTGTTCAATTCTTTAAAGCGACAGTGGGTGTTTGAGCAATGTTGTCTGGGCTTTGGGGATTGATAGAAAAGTCAAAGGATATCATGTGATGATCCGACTAGGGTACAGGAGTTACTTGGTAGGTGATGCGAGAATTGAGGGAGTGGAGATTGAAGGGTATAAATACCAGGTCGAGGTAATTTCCACTGGTGTGTGTCTGAGATTCAATAATCTAGGAGAGGTCCAGTGAGTTTAAAGCATCGAGGAATGCCATAGCTTGGGCTGAGGATAATGAGTTCAAATTGAAGTTACCTAGAATTATTGTTTGTTTATCTTTGTTGGAATAGTTGGTGGCCAGCTCAATTATGGCAGAGAGGTTATCTGGGTCAGAGGTAGGGGCTCTGTATATTAGGCATATCGTTAGTTCCTTGTTTTCCAGGATTATGGTGTTTAGAGTGGCGGATGATAGGGTGCTGATAACCTTAAGGTTTAATTGCTTATTTGATAGGATAAGGGTTCCTCCGCCTCTGCGTCGTGCTCTGGGGCAATGGTGGGCATCCATGGTTGCTGGGGAGAATTGATATATTAAAACATTGTCTGCGTCAGTCAGCCATGATTCAGTTATACATATAATTTTCGCTTCCTGATCATGCACATAGTCTGCTATGGTGTGAATTTTGTTGCGAATTGAGCGGGCATTTATCAGGGAGCATTTGTTTGAATTTGTTATTCGGCTCTTGTGTGTGACTGCGTAATTTCCTTTGCGTGTATGTGGATAAGTCAATGTGATCCTTTATTGTGGTGGAGGTACCATGGTTGTGCCATTAGCTGGTATTTGGGTCTGCAGAGGATGGGAATTGAGTTATTCCAGTTGTGTGTTGCTCTGGCTGGTCTTATTATAAGAGTTGATGAGAGGGAAAGGAGTAGGATAGCCTGTATCCACTTCATTTCTGCTTTTATGGTGTAAATGCTTTATTGTGTGGTAGTTTGCACACTTATGTTGGAGCCCAATTAGCGTAGTTACTCACCTGTAATAGGTTCTCCAGGGACAGCAGGAATCAGTCCTCACATATGGGTGACGCCGGCGCCAACAGAGCCCTCATGCAGAGCAAATCCCCAGCTTTCTAAGAAAGCTTTTGGGAATTGCATCACGCATGTGCGGTCCCCTTCCTGCCCAAGGGTGCCATCTTGCTCAGTCAAATGACATAGCTAAAAAGACGGCAAAAGAATAAAAATTAATAGAACTGCAACTCCAGGGGGAAGAGGGAGGGAGGGTTGTGAGGACCGATTCCTGCTGTCCCTGGAGAACACCTGTTACAAGTGAGTAACTACGCTTTCTCCAGGAACAAGCAGGAAAACAGTCCTCACATATGGGACTCCCCAGCTATAGGCTACCAAGAACCCATAGCTGAAAAATAGGCTCCCTCTACTAGAGCCGCAAGCAGCCACAATAGGAATCTAACAGAGAGTAACACTCTGGTAGCTCGACACCAAAGGGTCGGAGGGTAGGAGTTGCCTAGACCTCAAAAAGGTTACAGAGTACAGCCTGGCCAAAAGCACTGTCTCATTGAGACTCTCTGTCCAGGCAGTAATGGGCTGTGAAAGTCTGGTCCGAAGACCAGATGGCGGCCCGGCAGATGTCTGCCAGCAGAACAGAGTGGAAGTGAGCCACTGATGCCGCTTTAGCCCTGACCCGGTGGGCCATAACATGACCCTGCAACGGAAGGTTGGCCGCCCTGTATGCACAGGCGATACAGTCCGCCACCCAGGTAGACAGCGTACGTTTGGAGATGGCCATCCCCAGTTTACTGGGGTCATAGGATATGAAGAGCTGCGAAGCCCTTCTATGGCCTTGCGTATGCTGAATGTAGAAGGCCAGCGCCCTCTTAGAATTCAGGGTATGCAGAACTGTCTCTGCCCGACTAGCATGCAGCCTGGGAAAGAAGGTAGGTAGTGCTACCTCCTGACTGAGGTGGAACCAAGAGACAACCTTAGGGAGGAACTTGGGGTGAGTGCAAATCACTACCCGGTAACTATTGAACCTTGTATAAGGCCTATCTGACACCATGGCCTGAAGCTCACTCACTCGCCGAGTCGACATGAGTGCTACCAAGAACACTACCTTCCAAGAAAGGTAGCATAGATGGCAAGTTGCCATCGGCTCAAATGGCGGCCGAGTAAGCTGCCCTAAGACCATATTCAAATCCCATTCAGTTGCCGGAGGGCAAACCGGGGGCTTTAGAAGAAGTAGGCCTCTTAGGAACCTGGACACCAAAGGATGTGCAGACAGAGGCTTTCCCTCCACTGGGAAGTGGTGTGCCGCTAAGGCATTGAAAACTCTGACAAGAGTTCAACTTAAGGACCAAATCTGAGAGATGGAGAAGATATTGCAAGACCACTGCCACCTGGCAAGAGAAAGGATCTTCTTTCTGCTTCTTGCACCACACCCCGAACCTATGCCACTTGAAAGCATAGGTCCGTCTAGTTGATTGCCTCCTTGAGGCCAGCAGAACCTCTTCCACATTTTCAGCAGCCATGTCATCAGATTGAGTGATCTGAGGTTGGGGTGCAGAAGAGTGCCCCCCCCCCTCCTGAGGTTGGGATAGGATCCCAGAGGGATTGGGGCCTCCACTGCCAGTTGAAGTAGTAGCTGAAACCAGGGTTGTCTCTGCCATCTGGGGGATACCAGAATGACTGAGGTCCTGTCCTGGAGAATTCTGAAAAGGGTTTTGGCCACCAGAGGTGTTGGAGGAAACGCATACAGGAGGCCCACAGATCATGAGATGAGAAAGGCACCGGCAGCCACTCTGTTTGGATGTGGCTGTCTGGAGCAAATTCTGGACAACTGGTAGTTGTGTGGGCTCACAAACAAGTCCAGTTTTGGCTGTCCCCAGATGTGAAAGAGCCATTGGGCCATATTTGTATCCAGCTGCCACTCGTGGGGCTGGAGAATCCTGCTGAGCCTGTCGGCTAAGTAGTTTTCCTGGCCTGGCAGATAAACTGCTTTCAGATGCATGTCGTGCTGGTCTGCAAAGGTGCACAAGTCCAGAGTTTCCTGACACAGACTGCGGGACCCTGTGCCTCCCTGTTTGTTCACACAGAACATCGCTACTTGGTTGTCCGTCTTTATTAAGACAGATTAATGAGCCAAAGTTTGGCAAAAGGCTCGTAGAGCTAGGCGAATGGCACAAAGTTCCAGGAGATTGATCTGCTGTGTGGTCTCTGCACGAGACCACACTCCTTGAGTGCACAGTCCCTGGCAATGGGCTCCCCAGCCCAGCAAGGATGCATCCGTGGTTAGGATCCTCGTGTGTTGAGGAGCTTCGAAGGCGACCCCGCCTCCAAGTGTTTTGGTTGAAGCCACCAGGCCAAGGCCTGTATCAGTCTTTTGGACACTCTGACTCTGTCTCGGAGTCTACCTGTGGCTTGTGTCCACTGGTCCCTGAGATACCACTTAGCTGTTCTCAAGTGGAGGCGGGCATTCGGTGTCACATGTACCATGGAGGCCATGTGGCCTAGGAGGTGCAGGAAATGTCTTGCTGATATCCGAGACCTGCAGCTCACTTGATGTGCCCGGGCCAGGAGTCTCTGTGCCCTGTCCACTAGCAGGTAGGCCCTCACCTGAGTGGTATCTAGTTTGGCCGCAATGAACTCTAGTTGTTGAGTGGGGACTAGGGTAGACTTTGGATAATTGTTTTGGAGCACCTGAATGGTGCGATCTGTGGCTTGTTTTACCTCCCTAGCTGACGTGGCTCTGATGAGCCAATCGTCTAGGTAGGGGAAGACAAAAACTCCTTGTATTCTGAGGAAGGCAGCCACCACCACCGGGCACTTTGAACACCCTGGAGGCGGAGGCTAGGCCAAAGGGAAGCACTCTGTACTGGTAGTGCTTTCCCCCTAACACAAAGCGTAGGTATTGTCTGTGGTTTGGCTGAATTAGGATGTGTGTATACGCATCCTTTAGGTCTAAGGAGCATAGCTAGTCTCCCTGGTGGAGGTAAGGCAGCAATAATTCAAGGGAAAGCATTTAGAACTTCTCCCTCACCAGGAATTTGTTTAAGGTGCGCAGGTCGAGGATGGGCCTTAGGCCTCCTGCTCCTTTTGGTATTAGAAAGTACCTGGAATAGAAGCCTTTGCCCTGCAGGTGGTGGGGCACCGGTTCGGCCGCCTGGTCCTCGAGGAGATCTGCCAATTCCTTCAGAAGAAAGTCCCGGTGAAGGGGAGACCTGAAAGGCTCTCCTGGAAAGTAGGGGGGGGGGGGGTGTGGCACCTGGGTCAAGTGAAGTAGATAGCCCTGATAGCCCTGAAGAATCGAAGTGTCTGTGGTGATGGCCGGCCACCTGCAGGCATACAGGGCAAGCCTTCCCCCTGTGCATTGCCTTTCTACTATGGTGAGAAGGGCTATGTTCTGAGTGTCAAAACCCACTACCAGGCTGGACCAGAGCTGCTGCCTGGGCTTTGGGGGCTTTCTGCTTACGCGGGCCGTGCCCCTGTCCCTTGGCCTGCTGCCCCTGTTGGGGAGCTGGGGAGGCCTGAAATGGGGGGTAGCTGCGGTAAGCAGCACCCTTCCTCGGGAAAAAGGGCTTCTTATCTGAGCCCTTCTTTTTAGAAGGGGCAGAAGTCTTCCTAGAGAGCCTTATCCTGGTCAGGTACTCGGACTCAATCTCAGCAGCCTTCTCGGTCATGGGTTTGCTGAAGAGGTTTTCATCACGGCATGGGACATTGACCAACTTGTCCTGAACCCATTGTTCCATGTCTGATGACTGTAGCCATGCATGGTGGCGTGCATCGATGCCAGCCGCAGCCACTCGGGCCGACGTCTCAAACCCGTCATAGGCTACTCGAGTCATGAACTTCGAGCACTTACGGACTCCGGTGGACAGGGTCTTGAAGCGCTGCAAAGGTCTCAGAGTCCAGCTGAGAACCCGGCGATTTCCTTTGCCAGGTCTCGCAAGTACATGCCCATGTACAGCTGGCAAGCCTGGATCCGACATGCCAGCAGAGAACCCTGGTAGCACTTCCTGCCGAGGGCGTCTAAGTTGCAGGCCTCCCTGCCAGGAGGCACTGTGGAGTGCATCTTCTGGCTCTTGAGCCGGCACATGGCCGATTCCACAACCATGGAGTTGTGCGGCAGTTGTGCTTTTTTTGGAACCCAGGGCTCTTGCAGACACAATACATCGAATTGAGCCGCCTGCTGATCACCAACACCAGCGTCTCCCACATCCGGAGCATCAGTCATTCCAAGATTGGAGGCACTGGTACAGTAAGGGCTTCCCGAGGGGGAAAGTCATACTGGAGGATCTCGAGCTCTTCAGCTTGATGCTCCTCCTTGGACTCCGTAGAGAATGCCAAAGCCTTTGACATGTCCCTAACGAAGTCCAAGAACTGAGTGCCCTCTGGGGGGGACCTTCTCCGAGGTTCAGACACCGGGGAGTCGGATGGAACATACTTGCACTTGCACATCAAGTGAGCTGCAGGTGTCCAGGGACTCTTCGTCCTCCGTTTCCCAGCCCAATCCAAAGAGGAGTTGAGTGGCTCCGGTCTCGAGGACTTTGGCATCGACATCCTCGGTGGCACCAGTGTCGACGACCTCACTCCCAAACAGGAGGTTGAGGGGGACCTCGGCCGAGAATCAACTCGAGTCCATATGGTCTTGAGGATCGGCTCGGCCTCCGGGGTTGACTTGGACGTCGGGTGCCCGGTGGTCAGGGCGGAAGGACCGGTGAGACCGGCTATCAGCGTCCGGCTATCAGTGTCCATGAAGGCAGCGCCCGGCTATCAGCGTCCATGAAGGCAGACATGCTGCGCTCCAAGGCCACCATTCTGAGACTGAGCTCTGAAGGCTCTGCAGCCACCGTCGGGCCCGACGCCACTTCTCCCGGAGGACAGGCATGTGTGACTCAGATCCCCTTCTTCACAGGACCGCCATCAGGTGCATCGGGCCATGCCACGTGCCTCCTCAGCGGCCCCTTCTTCACAGAAGCGCCATCAGGCACATCGGGCCATGTCGTGTGCCTCCTCAGCGGCCCCTTCTTCACAGGAGCACCATCAGGCGCACCTGCACCTGAGGGCCTCACCAGACGGCCCTTTGGCTTGGCCCTTAGGCGAGGACCAAGAGCGCCCTGGCGCAAACCATCAAACCCAGCCCCAGGCGCCCTGGTATTGCTCTTGCTTCCCATACCTGCATAGAGCTTGCTTCCCACTGTTTGCACTGAACTTGCGTCCCATTGCCTGCATAGAGCTTGCTTCCCATTGTTTGCATAGTACTTGCTTCCCACTACTTGCATAAAACTTGCTTCCCATTGTGTGTATTGAACTTGCTGCCTATTGCCTGCATTGAACTTGCTACCCACTGCCTGCATTGAACTTGCTGCCCATTGTCTGCATAGAACCTGGCTTCCCACCGTTTGTTTCGAACCTGCTTCCCATTGTTTGCATTGAACTTGCTGCCCATTGCCTGCATTCAACTTCTGGACTTGTAACTCACACTGCATAGTAACTAATCCCAGCTTGTAAGTCAATATATATTGCTTAGTGTCATAGTGTCTAGAATCCTTAGCCACCCACTGCTTTGAAGATAACATATGGTCATAGCCCCCACTACTCTACTATGGCCCCACACTACATTGTCCTTCTCTTCCTCATCCTCCCCAACTGCCTCCTCTCCCCCTCCTGTCCTCTAACCTTGCATCTGCCCTTGAGCTTCATCATGCCCTCCCCCTCATTCAACCAGCCCCTCTCTCTTTAAGGCAACCCCACCCTCGCTTCCACCATACTGCCTCTGTTTTACCCCGCTCCCTACTCCTCCTCCTCTCATCAGATAATATCAACCCTAACCCTGGCCCCCCTCGATTTCTCTCTCACCCTAAGAAGAGTTCTTCACGTACCCTATCTAATCTCATCCATATCCCACTCCTTTCCCCATCCACCCTCCCTCACTCACACCAATCATCCACAGATAACCCAAACCCTACCCCATCCAGAGCTCTGTCTCTGTTGCACTCTAAAAACAGATCCTCAAGAAACCTACCTGATAGACACACCCACCCATACCCTGGCCCCTCTAGATCCCAGTATCATTCTGGAAATAGCTCCCCACGTAACGGCCCCACTAGACCACTGTCTTACTTTGGAAAGAAATCCTCCCATAACTTGTCTAACCTTATCCATATCCCTCTCTTTTCTCCCTCCACTCTCCCGTTCTCATGTGCCCTATGGAATGCATGCTCAGTCTCTAAGAAACCTGTTTTTACTCATGACCTCTTCATCTCTAAAGCACTACACCTACTTGCCCTAACTGAGACCTGGCTGCTCCCAGACGATACTGCATCCATTGCTGCTCTCTACCACGGGGGCTACCAGTTCTCCCATACACCTCGAACCACTGGTCGCGGTGGAGGTGTTGGGCTTTTACTTTCTCCCTCTTGCCAATTCCAACCCCTCCCTCTGCCTCAGTCACACTCCTCCCTCTCTTTCGAAGTCCACTCCATTCGCCTCTTCTCACCACTTCCCCTCTGGGTAGCTGTTATTTACCGCCCACCCGACAAACCCAAATTGGCCTTCCTTACCGACCGACTCCTGGCTCTCCGCCTTCCTGGATCCCTCTTCCCCCACTCTTATTCTCGGCAACTTTAATATTCACGTTGATAACCCCTCTGATCCCTATGCTTTAAAGTTCCTTGCCCTCACCTCCTCATTTGACCTACAACTCTGCTCCACTGCCCCCACCCACGTACATGGCCACTGCCTGGACCTGGTTCTCTTCTCTAACTCCTCTCCCTCAAACTTACACAACTCAATCCTTCCCTCATCTGATCACCACCTCAGTCTTTAATCCTCAGCTTCCACTGTCTCAACCTCGTCCTGTCTCCTCCAACCTATTTAGAAATCTTCATAATATTGATCCCTTGACTCTCTCCTCTACAATTTCTCCATCTCTCTCCTCTATTGTGTCCTCCAAGTCTGTTGATGAAGCAGTATCCTCTTACAATGCTGCATTATCCTCTGCTCTTGATACTCTTGCCCCACCCACCCCTCATCCTGTCAGATGTTCTACCCCCGGCCCTGGCTTTCACCCACAACACGCTATTTACGCACATGTGCCCGTTCTGCTGAACGTGCCTGGGCCAAATCCCGCTCCCCGGAAGACCTTATTCACTTCAAATTCATGCTCGGCTCCTTCCAGTCAGCCATAGCACTTGCCAAATAAGAATACTACATCCATCTGACTAACTCCGTCGCTTCTTATCCTCGCCACCTCTTTAATACCCTCAAATTCTCTCCTCAAGGTGCCCCTACCCCTGGTCCCTTCCTCCCTTTCCGCCCAAACCCTAGCCGACTACTTCCACGACAAAATCCACAAGATCACCCTCCAATTCCCCAATCCTACCTCCCCCCTCCCCAATCCTTACTTCCTCTGCTATCCTCTCCTCCTTCCCTACGATCTCCGAAGATGAAACCGCACTCCTCCTCTCCTCCTCCAAACCCACCACCTGTTCCTTTGACCCTATCCTCACCCATCTCCTATATCTCATCTCATCCATCATTGTTCCATCCATCTCTCATATTCTCAACCTTTCGCTCTCCACTGCAACTGTCCCAGTCGACTTCAAACATGCTATTGTCACACCTTTCCTCAAGAAACCCTCACTTGATCCCACCTGCCCTTCTAACTATCGACCCATCTCCCTCCTTCCCTTCATTTCTAAACTACTAGAACGAGCAGTCCACCGCCGCTGCCTCTACTTCCTCACCTCCCATGACCTCTTGGACCCACTACAATCAGGCTTCTGGCCCCTACACTCCACTGAAACGGCCCTTACTGAAGTCTCCAACGACTTGCTCCTGGCTACATCTAAGGGCCTCTACTCTGTCCTCATCCTTCTCGACCTCTCCGCGGCCTTTGACACTGTTGACCACAATCTTCTCCTTAACACCCTCTCCTCGCTTGGCTTCAACTACTCCGTGCTATCCTGGTTCTCCTCCTACCTCTCCCATCGCTCCTTTAGTGTATGCTCTGGGGGCTCCTCCTCCTCCTCCACCCTGCTTCATGTTGGTGTTCCACAAGGATCCGTCTTGGGCCCCCTCCTTTTCTCCCTTTATACCCAATCCCTTGGTGCACTTATCTCCTTTCATGGCTTTCAGTACCATCTCTATGCTGACTCCCCCCAAATCTACCTCTCTACACCTAATATCTCTCCAGCAATCCAGACCAAGATCTCAGCCTGCCTTTCCGACATCGCTGCCTGGATGTCCCATCGCCGCTTGAAACTGAACATGGCCAAGACTGAACGCCTCGTCTTCCCCCCCCCCCCAACTCCTCCCCTCCTCTTTCCCCTTTCTCAGTCTCAGTGGATGGATCTACGATCTTTCCTGTTCCCTCAGCCCGCAATCTGGGGGTTATCTTCGACACCTCTCTCTGCTTCTCCACACACATACAGCTCGTAGCTAAGACCTGCCGCTTCTTCCTCTTCAACATTAGCAAAATCTGCCCCTTCCTTTCTGAACACACCACCAAAACCCTTATTTATTTATTTAACTGTATCCACTCCTTAATTTCCTCTTGCCTAGATTACTGCAACCTGCTCCTTACTAGTCTCCCCGCGAATCATCTCTTTCCCCTTCAATCTATACAAAATTATGTTGCTCGACTAATATTCCGCCAGTCTCCCCATGCCCACATTACTCCTCTTCTCAAGTCACTTCATTGGCTCCCCATCCAATTCCGCATACAGTTCAAACTTCTCATACTGACCTATACATGCATCCACTCTTCGGCCCCTCAATACCTCTCATCCCTTATCTCTCCTTACATCCCCTCTCAGGAACTTCGCTCCGCTAACAAATTACTTCTATTTAGGCCTTTCACTCGTACAGCTAACTCACGCCTTCGCTCCTTTCACCTCGCTGCACCCTACGCCTGGAACAACCTACCTTTGTCTATACGCCAATTACCCTCACTGGCCCTCTTCAAATCCAAGCTGAAAACCCCCCTCTCTTCACTGCTGCCTTCAGATCCTGACTTCCACCCGATTCCCGTCAAAGTCCCATGACCGAATTACATAGACCATATTATGCTTTGCATCGAATTGACTATCGCTTTGTATTGTAGTATTAGATTGTAAACTCGGATGAGTATTAGATTGTAAGCTCGGATGAGCACGACTGACGAGCAGGGACTGTCTTTTGTATGTATATCTCTTATATGCATGTCATACCTGTACAGCGCTGCGTGCTCAGCGCTATGTAAGTGCTAAATAGTAGTAGCAGTAGGAGAGTCCTCAACGAGGACAGTGGTTACCTGCCTCGGCTGATCCAGGTCCCTTCAAGGAAGTTACGCTGGGTGCTCCAATTCAGAGGATCTGGGCCGACTGTCGGGGCTCTGCAACCGATCCCACGAGGAACCAGGTCGTTCGAAACCATCCAATGACGATGCCTTCGAGGATTTTTTCTTCCTCCAATGTTCCCGTGAGGGAGACCCCCTCTCCGAAGACACCCGACGCTGCTCAGGCTCAGAAAGTTACCAAGATGTTGAGGCCTCAGATGAGGTCCGGGCCCGGGAGGGTACGGACTCACCAAAAATCCTATCATGCTGCTGCTGGTGGCTTCTCAAGACCGTCAAGGACATTTTCTTGCACGGGCCACAGACCTTCGGATCATGGTTGGGCCCGAGGCAACAGAGGTAGCAGTTATGTGTGTCGGTGAGGGACATCAACTTTGTACACCGATCACACTTTTTGAAACTGCTGGCAGCCATTGGGGGGGAAAAAGGGCCCCTGCGAGGTTGAAGACCCAGGCTGCCAGTGAAAAGAAAAAGAGCGCGAATGCTAGTCACGAAGGACAAAAAACGAAAAACGTGACCAGACTCGATACCGGCGTACCGAGCCGAAGGCGGGAAGGCGAACCAGTGTCGAACCGAAAGAAGAGAAAAACTTTTCAAGTATTTTTAAACACTTTTTTTTCCCAACGGCACAATGACCACATCCGAAGGGCTCCGCGGAAAAAAAGAGACTGAGCAAGATGGCACCCTTGGGCGGGAAGGAGACTGCGCATGCATGATGCAATTCCCAAAAGCTTAATTAGAAAGCTTGGGATTTGCTCCGCACGAGGGCTCCATTGGCGACGACATCACCCATATGTGAGGACTGACTTCCTGCTTGTTTCTGGAGAAACTATTTTAGATATGTTATTTTGAGTGATGCGGATTGATGTTGGCCTATCGCTTATTGCTATAACATTGGATATGACTGTAAATCAGAGAGGGGACATTTGGATGCTAATCTTGCCCAGAATCTCATCAATGAAGGACAGTTACAGAGGTAGAGGGTTATAACAGTGGTCTGAATGGGGTATTAGTATACTATAACTTAAGTCTTGTATCATACGAGTGGAATAGCTGGTTATAAATGCATATCATAGTCCATGGAGACTTAGGGAGGATAAATTTAACTAAATCTAAACAGTGAGAGTGAATTACAGAGGCAGTAGAAGTAGGAATTACAGAAGCGGTAGGGGGAGAACCAGTGCTCTGGTAAAGTGCTTACAAGGATTCTATCTGAATGTATGGTTTGGTATTGTGGTGCTGTCTTCGAGCGCCTAATTTCCACGCCTAAGGGCAACGCCAAAGGGCCCTCTGGCGAGACCCTCAGGTGCAGGCCCGTCAAGCATGGACATGCCCAATGGTGCTTTAAATTTAAAATTCCTTCTGGTCTCCTGATTGGCCTTGGGCCCAGTGAGCAGGGCAGGGTAAGGTTTCCTGCTCCCTCGCCCGATGCTGGTCAGGAGGCTGCAGCAGATGTCAGCAGCACTGGTCTTTCCCCGCCCCCAATGGCGCTTTAAATTTAAAGTTCCTTCTGGTCTCTTGATTGGCCTTGGGCCCAGTGAGCAGGGAGGAGCATTAAATAATAGTGGATAAAAGTCTCACTGCATTAGGACAATAGGGAGGGGATCCTTCTAGGTTAGTAGGACTGTGTATTTAAAGTCCTACTGGAAGCATCACTGGGAGAGAGTGAGGGAAGCTGGCTGTGTGACAAGGCAGTAGATTGAAAACATGTGGAATTAGCTGTTACAGTTGAGCTGAAATCTACTGGGATAAAGAACAGTGTATGACATACTGCTGGATGTCACCAAGTGTGGGGTGGACTCTGATTACTTTCAGTCCCCTGGCCAAATGCCAGTCTAGTGCACCTACTCTTGCCGCCTTGCTGGGCAGACTAGATGGACCATATTGGTCTTTATCTGCCGCCATATACTATGTTACTATGTTTCAGCTGCACTAAAGGTGCTTTTTTGTGTGTGAAATCTCTTTATTACATTTTCCAAGAAAGAAATACAAACAGAGCAGAAAGTTACACGTGAGGATTATAAAAGACCTCCTCTAACACCACACGTCCAGAATAAATAACTCACCCTTTACAAACACTGAATCCCAAAGAATCCCATACACAGTAAATTAACATAACATACCACAGCATAAGAAAATAGTACCATAGCACAGACATACAGTGAGAAAGAGGATACCTTCCCCTATATATCATAGCCCATGCTGCACTTCTCAGCACAGCCCACACACTCATAGAAACCCCTAGCCTATTCCATCTTAACATAAGGGCCATACAAAACTTCGAAAGAACTTCCCAATACTAACCAACCCTCAAAAACCAGGATCCACTTAGACCAAGCCAACCCATCCGCAATTGACCATCCCACTCATTCTCCAACACCCCCTTCGTCCTCCTCCCACCCACCCTCACCACAAGAAGAGTAGCTTCACATAATGGGACAGGTGGAGTAGCACGCAGAACAACATCAGGAAAATACAGACAAGGGATGGCACTATCGCCCCTACTCATGGTAAGACCGAAAGGAGGCCCAAGTCTCCTCAAACCTTTTAAGAGTACCACTTAATTTGGAAGTCAGCCGATCCATTCACAGCATATCGCAAACCTTTACTAACCACTCCGGCCCTTGGAGGGGGTATCGGCCCACTTCCAGGCGCGAGCCACTGCACATATGGCAGCTAGAAGCAAATTTTTGGCCAACCACCTCAAAGCAACAGAGCCAAAATCCCCAAATACAAAACCTAACAGGAGAGTCTCTACCTTGAAAAGAAGGCTAATGATGGTCATGTACAGACTTCAAAGCAGATCTCTTTCCAAAAAAAAAAAAATCAATCACAATCCAGGGACAATCCCATCACATATGTATAAAGTCACCGACCCCACCACAGCCACACCAAAACACCTTTGTCACCCCATTTCGCTAGCTGCTGTGGTGTACAGTACATCCTGAGAAGCATTCTCAGTTGCATCTTCACCACTGACAGAGAAATGGAACAGCAGAGCACATACTCCTAACACTGTTGACCAAAACGTCCAATCGCAGGCCGAGAATCTGTCCCCACCAACACCTATATGGGTGTCGTTCACCAACCGGTTCACCCAAGCCCTTATACAACTTGGCCAAGAGAGCCTTCCCTCTCTTATCTAAACCCCCTCTCCCACACTCGACCTAAGTTACTCCATATCTGCCAACTGAATGGCAAAATGCCACAGCTGAAAGTACTGAAAAAAAAATTCAAAGTGACACCCCCAACTTCCTCTACCCTCTTATCACTGAAAACCCCACTCTTATAAAAAGAGCTCTTAGAAAAGAGGATTGCTCCCCCAGACATGGCAGTTTTTCCATCTCTTGGGTGAATAGGAAAGCTAACTGATGTAAATGGTGATATGGAGGGAGAGATCTTCTGATAATGACAAACAGCCCTCCATACCGTCCACATTCCTGCTTTAGCTGTATCCAACTTAACAATCCTATGGTTCTCCAGAAAAACATATCACGCAAACACATACGCCAATAATAATGTTGCAGGTTGGAAAGACCCAGGCCACTCCTATCCCTGGGGACAACAGTGTGTGTTAAAATATACCCTCGCCCATTATCCTTGATAAATGAAGCATGCAAATTCACTATGCATCTGAACAAAAAAAACCTCCTGGGCACTCGAACTGGGAGTTGCATATAAAAGAATAAAAATCTTGGAAGCACCAATATTTTAATTACATTAATTCTTCCTAACCACATAATAGGCATATCCTTCCGACTTTGTACATCATCTGGACTTTCTGCTCAAGTTTAGAGCAGCCGGTCAAGACAATTACTTAGGGGTAAGTACTCCCAAATATTTACAGTGTGTAACATTTTGAAAACCAAACACAGACTCTGACCGGAGGTTCCACTGAGACTTCGTCTTACAGGGCATTAAAACAGACTTCTGCTAGTTCACTGTGAATCCAGATACCTGCCCAAAGGCAGAAACCATATCAACAACTGCTAGGTAATGTAATGTCTGGGTTCCGAAGATAAATCAAGGTGTCATCGCATAAAGGGAGATGCTCTGACACTGCCCATTCACTGCAATCCTCAATACCTGCACCTCTGCCCTGAGCCACACTGCAAGTAGGTCGATGGCCAGCACAAACAAAAGCAGAGACAAGGGACAAGTTTGCCGAGTGCTCCGTCCTAACTGAAACATAGGTGGACTATGTCCATTCACCATTACTATGCCCATTGAACATGCACACAGCACCTCAATTCAGCTGCACAAGATACTACCAAATTCAAAATCCCGCAGCACAGAAAACAGATACTGCCACTTGATCTTATCAAAGGCTTTCTCTGCGTCTAATGAAAGGACAGCATATTTTTCACAAGCAGGCCAAATCACATACAAAATGTTCACTAAACGCCAAACAGCCTCAAAAGCATACCTCCCATCTGAACAAGGTGAATAAAGTTTGGAAACAGAGTCAACAAAAAGGAACATAGTAACATACATAGTATATGACAGCAGATAAAGATAAGCACCTCCAAAATCATTGACGTTCTTGCTTCCATTAAGCCAGGGTCTAATTTGGTAATATATTTGAGTTTAAACCAGCGGAGCTGTGGGCTAAGTTACCTGTAACACTAAAAGGGATTTCACTGATTAATGTAAAAAATTTTAATCTTGGCTGTTTCTCTAATACTTAAAACTCATCCCATTTCTGTAAATGTTTTAGAAATGGTTTTACTATAAACCGCGCAGAACTAATTATTAATTGGAATTGCAGAGGTACAGAAATATTTTATAATAATAATCAGTATGGTCTATCTAGTCTGCCCATTAAGGTGGCTAGAGTAGGCATGCCTGCCGCTTTGTGAAGATCACCCCCCTCTATGTCTTTGTTTAGGGTTGTACCTCTCACTCCGTGCAGGTCACTCCTCTCAAGTTATTAACATAAGAAATGCCATACTGGGTCAGACCAACATCCATCAAGCCCAGTATCCTGTTTCCAACAGTGGTCAATCCAGGTCACAAGTACCTAGTAGTTTCCCAAAAAGACACACAGGTTCCATAATGCTTGTACTGAGGCAAGCAGTTGATTACTTAGGTCCTTTTTTATACTGGTTTATGGACCTTTCCTCCAAGAACTTGTCCAAACCTTTTTTAAACTCAGCTACACTAACAGCTTTTGCTGTATCTTCTGGTAACGCATTCCAGAGTTTGATTACACATTGAGTGAAAAAATATTGTCTTATTAGTCTTAAACTGGTTACACTGTCGCTTCATTGCATTTCCCCTAGTCTTTCTACTTTTTGATGGCATACAGAATCGATCTACCTTTACCCAGTCCACTCCATTCATTAATTTATAGACCTCTATCATATCTCCCCTTCAGACTTCACTTTTCCAGGTTGAAAAGCCCTAACCTTTTAAGCCTCTCCTCAAAGGAGTATCAAAATGGCACACGGCACCAGACAGGAAAAAGACTGAAAAAAAAAAAAGATTACAAATTTTTTTTTTTTTTTAAAGAAAGAAAGAACTGGCGGTACCGGTATAGCGTCGAGGAAGGCAGACGCTACCACAAAAAATAATGAAAGATGGGATAATTTCTGCGATGACAGGAAAACGACCTGCTGGCTCCATGGAAAACAAAGAACTGGAGACAGGCAGTTAGGAAAGGTGGGAAGGCAGCACGCAGGCGCTGTGGGATGCTCCCAAAAGCTTTCTAATTGGACGCTGGGGAACGTTCCCATGCAGGCCCCGTCGGTACAGACGATACCCATATGTGAAGACTACATTCCTGCTTGTTCCTGGAGATATCAGTTTACATATTACATCGTGTATATATAGCTTTGTTTTCAAGTCAATTGTGTGAAAAATGGTATGGCCTATAGGAGCAAGTAGGCTGGAGAAGGGAAATTATATATGTATCAGGTAGGGTCAACTTGCGAAATCAGATCAGTGGTGTGCTGTATGTTGTTGAAGTGCTGGATGAAAAGGTATGTTTTAAGCTCTTTTCTGAAGGTTAGTAGGTCTTTAACCTCTCTTAGGCTGGTTGGTAGATTGTTCCATTGACTGGGTGCACAGAATTGCTTGTTATCTGCTTCGTTTTCCTTATAGAGTCAGGGATTAGAAGCATGTTAAGACTGACTCTTCTTCTCATTCTGTTTTCTGGAGGGGTCTGAATTAAGGTTGAGAGATGAGGGAGCTATTTTATTAATGAGCTTGAAAGTGGTAACTATGGATTTATAAAGAATCCTTATAGCAAAGGGAGCCAATGGAGAGAGTATAGAATGGGAGAGATGTGGTCGGCTAGTTTAGTTTTGAAAATAATCTGGGCAGTGACATTTTGGGCCATTTGTAATGTGTAGATTTTTCTTAGCTGTGCCTTGTAGTATATACTGTTGCAGTAGTCTAAGTGTGTTGTAATGAGCGCTAGGACAATGGTCCTGAAATCGTCTATGTCAATGAGAGGTCTGAGCTGCTGAATGGTCCTAAATTTATAGAATATAGCATAACTTTGCACTTGTCCACACTAAATTTCAGCTGCCATTTGAACGTCTAGTCCTGCACTTTATCAAGGTCCTCTTGCAATTTTTCATAATCCTCTTGGGTTTTAACAACTTTGAATAATTTTTTGTCATCTGCACATTTGACTGCCTCACTCATTATTCCCATTTCCAGGTAATTTACGAATATATTAATATATATATGAAAAAGAAGCGGACCCAGCACAGATCCCTGGGGTACTCCACTATTCATCTTTTTCAAACGAAAAATTGGCCATTCAGCCCTACCCTCTACTTTCTATCTTTTAACCACTTCCTGATCCACAATAGTACACTGCCTCCTAACCTATGACTTTTTAACTTCGCCAGGAGTCTCTCATGAGGGACCTTGTCAAAGGCTTTCTGACAATCCAGATACACTATATCGACCGGCTCACCTTTGCCTACCTGTTTATTCACACCTTCAAAAAAACATAACAGATTAGTAAGACAAGTCCTTCCTTGGCTAAAACTATGTTGGCTTTCTCCCATTAAGCCATGACTATCTACATGTGAAGTAATTTTATTCTTTATAATGGTTTCTACCATTTTGCACAGAACTGATGTTAGGCTCACCGACCTGTAGTTTACCGGATCACCCCTGGAAACCTTTTTAAAAACTGAAGTTCCACTGGCTATTCGCCAATCTTATGGTACTACAAATGATTTTAACTATAGTTCATAGATTAATAATAGTAGGTCTGCAATTTCGTATTTCACTTCTTTCAACATCCTCAGGTGTATACCATCCAGTACAGGTGATTTGCTACAGTTTAATTTATCAAGTTGTTGTAATATATCTTCCCGGTTTATCGATATTTCTTTCAATTCTTCCGATGCATCACCTTTAAATACCATGTCAGTAACAAGTAACTTACCTACATCATCTTAAATAAAGACCGAAGAAAAGAATTCATTCAGTCTCTCTGCTATGGCCTTATCCCATCTTAGTGCCCCTTTTACCCCTCTATCATCTAATGGTCAAACTGACAATCTCACAGGGTTTTTTTTTTATTACAGATGTATTTTAAAAGTCTTTATTATACAGTTTTGCTTCCACAGCAAGCTTCTTCTCAAATTCTCTCAGCCTGCATCCAACTTGCCAGTGCTTATGTTTCCAGTTTTCGTTATTTACCTGCTTTTTCCATTTCCTCAAAGATGCTTTTTTAGCTATAACAACCTCTCTGACCTAACCTTTAACCATGCTGGTAGTTTTTTTGACTCCCTACCACGTTTCTTATGGCGTGGAATACAGCTGGTCTGGGCTTCCAAGATATTTAAAAATACTAACACCTATGCTTGATGTAAATCTTTAACCTTTGCAACTGCTCTTTGTTTTCCTCATTTTATCATAGTCTCTGTTTTGAATGTTAAAAGGCAGTACTGTGGATTTCCTTTCCATCCTTCCTAAATTTATGAAATCAAACATGATCATGCTATGATCATGCTATTGCCAAGTGGACCCAACACCCTTATCTCTTGCACCAGATCTGGTGTAGCACTAAGGACTAAGTCCAAAATGGCTTCCCCTCTGGTCGTTCATGAACCAGCTGCTCCAAGAAGCAGTCATTTATTTCATCTAGAAACTATCTCCCTAGCAGGTCCTGCCGTGACACTGACCCAGTCGATACAGCATAGTTACTCACCTGTAACAGGTGATCTCCGGGAACAGCAGGAATTTAGTTCTCACATATGGGTATCGTCAGTACCGATGGAGCCTGCGTGGGAATGCTCCCCAGCGTCCAATAGGAATGCTTTTGGGAGCATCCCTCAGCACATGCGCACTGCCTTCCCAACTGTCCCTCTTCAGTTAAGTTTGTAGCTGAGTGAAAGGATAGAGGGAAAGAGGAAAGAGAAAGAGAGAGAGAGAGAGAGAACTCCTAGAGGAGGTGGGTGGGTTGTGAGGACTAAATTCCTGCTGTTCCCGGAGATCACCTGTTACAGGTGAGTAACTACGCTATCTCCAGGAAGGTGCCACTGTCGAAGGTGTGAATCCTTCCTCCCATGGATCTATGGCATCCCACCAGGGTTGGTGGGCAGGAGTTGGTTTAGGTTTGAAAGAGATTTTGAAGAACAGCTTGGCCAGAGAAGGCATCCCGACGGAAGGCTTTATCTAGGCAGTAGTGGGCTGTGAAGGGGTGTACCGAAGCCCAGGTGGTTGCTCGACAAATGTCATCGACAGACACAGAGTGGAGATTAGCTATAAAAGCTGCCATGACTCTCACATTATGAGCTGTGACATAGTCCTGAACAGGAAAACCCTTACTCTCATAAGCAAAGGATATGCATTGGGCAATCCATTTAGATAAAGTTCTTTTGGAGACTGGAAGTCCCAAATGACTATGGTCAAAAGCTATAAAAAGTTGTGAGGTCTTTCTATGTTGCTGTGTTCTTTATATGTAAAAGGCCAAGGCCCTTTTACAATCCAAAGTATGAAGGTTTCTTTCTGCATTAGAGGCGTGAGGCCTCGGAAAAAATACAGGAAGGTAAATTGATTGATTTAAATGAAAAGGCGAAAACACCTTTGGCATAAAATGTGGGTGAGTTCGAAGAACAACCTTATCATGATGAAACCTAGTATAAGGAGGATCAGCCACCAAAGCTTGCAATTCACTAATGCGACGGGCAGAGGTGATTGCAATTAGGAAGATGATCTTCCAGGTCAAAAACCTAAGGGTTGTAGTGGCTAAAGGCTCAAAAGGCGGCTTCATGAGCAATCCGAGAACTAGATTTAGATCCCATGCCACCGGTGGTGGCTTGATGGGAGGTTTAGTTAATAAAAGGCCTCTCATAAATCTTGATAGGAGTGGATGAGAGGAAATTGGTTGTCCATTTAGAGGCTTATAAGAAGCTGCAATTGCACTAAGATGGACTCTTACCGAATTGGTCTTTAACCCAGAATTCGATAAGTGAAGGAGATACTCTAGTATTGATTCTAAGGGTATGACCAGGAGGTTTAATCCCTTCTTGGAGCACCATATAGTAAAACGTTTCTACTTGAAGGCATAAGATCTTCTTGTGGAAAGTTTCCTAGAAGCCTGAAGGGTATCTTTTACCTGCTGGGACAGGTTGAAATCCTGGAGGTCTAAGCCTTCAGCAGCCAGGCCATGACGTGCAGGGACTGGGGATTCGGGTGCCATAGCATCCTGTTCTCCTGGGAAAGGAGAACTGGAGCATGCCCTAACTCCAGAGGTGCTGCCTGAGAGAGATGCAGAAGCAGGGAATACGACGTTTGGCGTGGCTATCATGGTGCTACGAGAATCATGCGATCCCTGTCTCTCTGAAGCTTGAAGAGTGTTTTGGGGATGAGAGGAATGGGTGGGAAGGCATAAAGGAAGTCCTGACCCCAGTGAAGGAGGAAGGCATCCCCTGCCTGACAGCTGTACGCCAGAATCCTGGAACAGAACCGGGGAAGTTTGGCATTCAGTGGACTTGCAAAGAGGTCTATGTCTGGAGTGCCCCAGAGATGAAATATATTTGCCACCTGTTCCAGGAGCCGTGACCACTCGTGAGGTAGCAGTACTCAACTGAGTTTGTCTGCCCAAAGGTTTTAAATGCCTGGAAGATATACCACTAGAAGGTGAATTTGATGCTCTCTGGTGAGGGCCCATAGTCATAAAGCTTCGTTGCATAACGACAGAGAGCCTGTTCCACCCTGCTTGTTCACACAGAACATGGCTGATTGTCCGTCTGAACTAGGACTGAGCTGGGCGTGGAACACTCGAAGAGCTAAATCAATTGCTCTTAATTCCAGGAGGTTTATGTGTAAACCAACCTCCTATGGAGTCCAGGTGCTCTGGGTAGAGAGATGATTCAGGTGTCCTCCCCAACCCACCTGTGATGCATCTGTTAGGGTGGCCTGAAAGAGGGGTTGATGGAAAGGAGACCCCACTGTCAGATTTTCTAGTGATTGCCACCATTGGAGGAACAAAATTAATCGTTGAGAGATTGTTATTTTGTCCGACAAATGACCCGTGGCCTCTGTCCACTGTGTGGAGAGGGTGCACTGAGCTGCTCGCATGTGGAGGCGAGCATATGGGACTACATGAACTGTGGATGCCATGTGTCCCAGTAACTGCAGTAGCTCCCGAGCAGTGAGGGAGGATTTGCCTGCTGCTTGGGAAGCTAGCTGCATTATGTGAAGACACCGGGCTTGTGGAAGGAAAGCCCTTGCCTGTCTGGTATGCAGACAGGCTCCTATGAATTCTAGGCATTGGGAAGGAACTCGTTGAGATTTCGGGAAGTTTATTACCAATCCCAAGTATTGGAGGATTCGCATTGTACGGGACAGTGCAGTGCTGGCCTCTACAACTGTGGAGGCTCGAATGAGCCAGTCGTCTAAGTAAGGGAAGACGAAAATCCCCAGGGTTCGTAGAAATGCAGCTACTACTGCCATGCATTTTGTGAATAGAAACATGATGACAGAAAAAGACCACATGGCCTATCTAGTCTGTCCTTCCATATCAACAACTACAACAGTCCACTTTTTACCTTTAGAGATCCTCTGTGTTGGTCCCATGCTTTTTTGAATTCAGTTACTGTCCTCATCTCTACCACCTCCACTGGGAGACTATTCCATGGATCCACTACTCTTTCCGTAAAGAAATACCCTTGGTGCTGAAGCCAGACCAAAAGGAAGAACCCTGTACTGGAAATGTTTTCCCCTGAAAAGGAAACGTAAAAATTTCCTGTGATCTGGATGGATCAGAATGTGAGCATATGCATCCTTTAGGTCTAGAGAGCAAAGCCAGTCCTGGCTTTGAAGGTATGGCAGAAGAGTTCCTAGAGAAATCATTTTAAATTTCTCTCGAAACAGATATTTGTTCAATTCTCTGAGGTCTAGAATGGGTCTGTGTCCTCCTGCTTTCTTTGGAATAAGAAAATAGGGGGAGTAGAACCCTGCACCCTGTTGAAGAATGGGTACTTCCTCTATTGCCCCTTGGGCAAGAAGTTTGGAGACCTTGTGATCTAGCAGATTGTCTGCAGAGGTTTGTGAATTGAATTGCTTTAGAACTGTAGGAGGGGGTAAGCTGTGAAAATGAAGTTTGTACCCCTCTCCTACAAACGGACTAAGTACAATCTTCTGCTGTTATCTGATGCCATCTGTTGACAAAGTGGCATAACCTGCCCAGAATATTGGGGGGTTGGGGACCCTTCAGAGGCAGAAATGCAAAGCTCTCTAGGAAGGAGTCAAAGCCCTTGAGAGGGCTGAACGTGCAGAGCTGGTTGGGCTCTCGGGCCTTTTGGTTTCTTTTGCTGTCTAGTTTGTCCCTTTTGGGCAGCCTGCCCTGGAGTCTGACTCTGCTGGGTATAGCAAGGATAAAACTTCCTCTTTTTGCTAAAAGAGGATTTTTTATAAGGCTTCCTTTTTGGCTGGAGTGGCTGTAGACTTTAACAATCTATCTAAGGTAGAATTGTCAGCATCTAACTCGTTAGCCTTATCCTGCCAGTTCTTGCCAAAGAGATTCTCCACCGTGCAAGGAATGTTGCCTAACTTATCCTGTACCCAAGTCTCCAAGTCTGATGCCTGTAGCCAGGCAATCCGTTGTGCGCCAATGGCAATAGCAGAAGTTCTGCTGATGCATTCGAAGCAATCAAAGGCTGCACGATTGACAAACTTGGAGAAATCCTGAGCATGCTTAACTAGAGCAAGAAAATCTTGTCTCTTATCATCTGGGAGAAATGGGCTCATAAGTTCCAAGTCTCCTGTGACTTCTTTGAGGAACATTCCCATATATAGGATATATGAACTTATCCTAGCTGAAAGCATGGAAGCTTGAAAAGTTCTGCGTCCAAAAGCATCCAGAGTCCTGCATTCACGACCTGGAGGATTGGATGCATGCCTCTTTGCACTTTTCATCCTACACATGGCTGATTCCACTACCATTGAATCGTGTGGCAGCTGAGTTTTCTGAAATCCAGGACATAGTAGAACTCGATACATAGTATCAAGTCTCCTAGAGTGAGGAGAAGTAGTCAGAGGTGTCTCCCACATTCTGAGCAAAAAGCTATGCAGAATTTCATTGATAGGCAGAGTAGCTGCCTCCTTAGGAGCTTTAGGATATTGGAGGATTTCCAATTCCTTTGCTCTGGGTTCCTCTACAGGAGCTACTGTGATTGAAAGACTTTTGGCCATATCACGGATGAAATCCTGAAATGACATGTCCTCTGGAAGTGACATTCTGCGTTGGGGAGAAGAGGGATCTTCTAGGAGAAACCCTCAAGTGCCAGCAGAATTGTCAGAGTCTTCGGAATCGGAGGAATCAAAGTATTCCTGACCCCAATGCTCTTACAAAGCACGATCCTGGTACCAATCGAAGTCGGTACAGAGGTGACCCGGTACCGCTTTGTCCACTCCAGCCAGAGATGGCATGGGAAGAGTTTCCATCGTGGCCGGTACCGGCATCGGTGTCGATGTCGGCACCGGTGCCCTTGGGACCACCAGTACCGCAGCTGAAAGAAGAGCTGCGATACTGTGCTCGATAGCAAGAAACCTCTGGTCTATCGACGCTGCCGATGCCTGGGTGTCAGTACTGGTAAGAACGGCCGGAACCCCCGAGCATGGCACAGGTAGTTCTTGCGAGGTTGAGGCCTCGAGAACATCCTGAAGCCCCTTCGATGATTTGGAAGCTGAAGCCTCCCGCCGGGGCTGTTTTGCCGGTGTGGTTCCCCTCAAGGGCAATGCCAATGGCCTCTCGATGCTTAGCAGGAAAGCTACCCTTTAAGGACCGGCTTTTATGTTTAGTTACCTGAGATCCATGGGAGAAAGAAGAGGCCCTTGACGATGTCGACGCAATGGATCTGGCATTTGAAGAAAAGAGGATACCGAGCTTTGCGGCCCGGTACTGTCTTCCTCTTTTGGTCATCCCCATGCAGGAGACACATTCAGTTGGAAAATGATCAGGTCCTAAACATTTTAGACAACAGTCATGGGTGTCAGTGACGGAAATGGTACTGCCACACTTGGTACATTTTTTAAAACCACTAGTTGGCTTTTCCATGATTTAGGAAAAATGGGGCCTAATGCCCAAAATGGCACCTAGCATCAAAGAGGAAAGTTTCTGAAAAGAAACAGTCTAAGTTTAAGTTGTTTTTGTTTTTTGTTGTTTTTAATGAAAAGAAAAGAACCGGCGGTACCGGTAGGCGTCGTGCAGTAGGCAAACGCGACCACAAGAAAGAAATTTAAAGATGGAATTTTCTGCGGTGACAAGGAATAGGTCCTGTCGGCTCCGCGGAAAACGAAGAACTGAAGAGGGACAGTTGGAAAGGCGGGAAGGCAGCGCGCATGTGCTGAGGGATGCTCCCAAAAGCGTTCCTATTGGATGCTGGGGAGCGTTCCCGCGCAGGCTCCGTTGGTACCGACGATACCCGTATGTGAGGACTACATTCCTGCTTGTTCCTGGAGATCAGGGTAATTTTAATCACTCATTATTATTACAGTATTGTAACTTTTGCTAACTTTCCCTGATTTCTTTGAGGATTTCATCATCTATTTGTTTATTCTGGTCAGATGGTCAGTAGTACACTGCCATTGTCATCACCTTCCCCTTTTTACATGAAATTTCTAACCATAGAGATTCTACCTTGTATTTTGTTTTCTGCAAAACTTTAATCCTGTGTGACTCAATGCCCTCTCTAACAAAGCACAACCCTTCCATCAATTTGATCTACTCTATCAATATGATATAATTTGTACCCACTGGTTGTCGTCGTTTCACCATGTCTCAGATACCAATCATATCTAATGTCCCATTTATTTTTATTTTATTTATTTAGCTAGCATATATTTGTATACCGCTACTTCCAGCGATCAGGAGCGGTTTGATTATGTAACGGAGATTGTCAGATCAAAGACAAATTTCAAAAATTACAGCGTGATTTACAGGATTATATGTCAAGGTTGTCAGATCAAAGGCAAAGCATTTTCACAATATGTACAACGTGATTCACGGGATATGCACAACATACAGTTAGGAAGGGAAGAGAGGAAGATTTAGCACAGTTACTTACCTGTAACAGGTGATCTCCGGAACAGCAGGAATTAGTCTTCACACGTGGGAGACGTCGCCGACGGAGCCCGCACGGGAAAATGCTCCCCAGCATCCAATCAGAAAGCCTTTGGGAGCATCCCCCGCGCCTGCGCGGTGGCTTCCCGCCCTTCCCACTGCCTCTCCCCAGTTTATTTATTTATTTTTATTTATTTAGACAGTTTTGTATACCGCCTTATCCTTCAATCAAAGCGGTCACAACACAAGTGGGGGATACATTTAACACGCGGGGATATGAGACACACACACTAATACTTACAGGGAACATGGGCAATGGAGGGTTAAGTGGCTTGCCCAAGACCACAAGGAGCACCTGTGGGACTAGAAACCCCAGTCCTTCCGGCCCAAGGTTGCTGTCCTCTAGTGGGATTTGAACCCCCGACCTTCCGGCCTGAAGTACCCTGCCCAAACCACTAGGCTACTCCTCCCAGTTGAGTTTCATAGCTGAGCCGGCAGGAGAGGAGAGGAATGAATAGAGAAAAAGAGAGATACAACTCCCAGGGGAGGTGGGCGGGTTGTGAAGACTAATTCCTGCTGTTCCGGAGATCACCTGTTACAGGTAAGTAACTGTGCTATCTCCAGGAACAAGCAGGAATGAGTCTTCACACTTGGGGACTCCCTAGCTTAGGATGCCCGGGGAGATCCCATAAGCGCAGCCCAGACGGGATGGCATTCGCCCAGCCTGAATCTCCGGCATCCCCTGAGGGATGGAGGGCAGGAGTTGAATAGAGAAACAGCGAATCCAAAGACTACGGAGGCAAGTCTTTAGAGTGCAGAACAGGTACCATTAGGATGCAGCAAAAAAAAACCCAGGCTACAGGAGTAGGCAGAGGGGAGCATGAAGAGAATCATTAAGCATGTAATGAGTAAATGACCTAGTACCATACAGAGCTTACCGGCCATTAAGTTTCTACTGAATTAATGGTTTAGAATCCTGTACCGCTTACCCACCGGGTTGTCGGAAGTAGTCCTGTGATGAAGGCACTGTAGACGCAGTAGCGAGGTCATCAAGGAAACTTTACCGCAGCGGGGAGGAAGTTCCAAATCTGGAAGGCCATGGAATCCAGGCATCAGCTGGGTCAGGAGAAGGACGGCAGGTCTTCCAGGGGGCTCACGGCAAGCTGAGCACTCCCTTAGGAGTAGAGTCCATAACTCAGAGGACCAACAGTGGAAGACAGGCCAAACTAGAGAGCCTATCCCGGAGAAGAGTAGAGGTGTACCCCGGAGCAGAAGGGGTACACAGTCTGCCCTAGCGAGAGATAGGGAGACAAGGGTCCGGACCTCCGGGAGGAGGACCTAACTGAAAAGGGACTGTTAACTTCACAGCAGTAGGGTGCCACCAGTCCGCGGCCCGACGGGGATTAGGCAGGTAGACTGGCCGGACCCCCTGGGGGGGTGAGTACCGGCCATAGGGGGAAAAAGGCGATAAACACTGGTACTGTGGGGATCCCCCAAGGCGCCTGCCAAGCAGGTGATATCTAGTATATCTAAGCCGGTGGACATGGGGAAGCCCCCTCCGGTACTAACGCAGGCACGCCGGGGGGCCTGCCTCCATGAGCAGCACTCAGGTAAGGCGGATCTGCCATCGATCCCCAGAACGTCCACCTGGAGAGGTGGCCGCAAGATCCGTCAGGGGAGGGATCTTTCCCGGAGGGCAAGGGCAGATCGGCGAGCTAAGAGCGCGGTAGCGCGGGGGACGGAGATAGCATCAGTCCGGTAGAATGCCGCAGGGGTTGGAGGCCCTAATGTGTCCCCAGGACCTGCGCGTAGAAATTGTCCCCCGCACAATCGGGGAACATGAAGGTATAGTCCCTGGAGAGTATAGGGGGACTATAGCGGCTGGAGGGGAATTCCAGTACGGAAGCAATCAGCAAGAGGATACTGGCTGAGAGGGGTTCGGGGATGTACCGAAGAGTAAGTAGGGTGACCGTGGGCCAGAGCGATCATGGCGTAAGGTGGTCTCCCTTTCCCACGGAGGAGAAGACCTGAACCCCTAGATAAGTCCCCGAACATTTTCCAACTGGACGAGCCCCAGAGTAGAGCTCTAGTCTAAACTTCTGGTAAGGAGGTTAAGAGCAGGCAGCCGCCCACCTGAGCCTAAAAATGCTTAGTATGAGAGTCCTGGCGCGGGCCCGGGGACATCAACCCGGGGTGAGAGGTCTCTTGCTTGGGCGCGCCTGGAGGGTGGGCGGAGGGCTGACATTTCCTCTTCCTAGGGAAGGGGGGTCTGGAGGGGCGTTTACCACCACCGGGGGGAAGCCGGGCCCTAGGCTGGCTGCTAACTCTGGGAAGGTTAGCGAAGCACTGTGCGACCTGACACAAGGCTTCGCTATTGAAGAGGTGATCTCCGTCGCAGGGAGAATTACCCAGGATGTGCTGTGCCCGTCGACACAACTCGTACGCCTGCAACCATGCCGTGCGGCGTGCTCTAATGGCAACAGCAGAGGCTCTGCTGACCGACCGGAAGGAGTCCAGCGAAGCACGAGAAAGGAACCCGGAGATATTCCTGCAATGATAAAGAAGCAGGGAATATTCAAAGGCCTTGGTTGCAGATACGAAGGTGGATAACCGAGATAAACTCTCGGTGACCTCCCGAAGCGACAGACTCATATAAAATATATATGAAATAATTCTGGCCGCCAGCATAGACATTTGGAAGGCCTGACGTCCTAGAGTATCTAGCGTCTTCGAGGCGCGACCTGGAGGACGAGAAGCATGCCTCTCCTTGCTTCCGGCCTTCCTCAGCACCGATTCCACCACAATGGACCGATATGGAAGCTGGTGCTGCCGAAATCCCGGGGACGGAGGCACCCGGTACAGAGCCTGCATCGCAGTCGGCGGCGCCGGAACCCTCAAAGGCGACCGCCAAGCCCCCAGCAGGAGATCCTGCAGGGCGGGATGCAGAGGAAGCATCGCGGCTGCCTGTTCCGCAGGACCTGGGCTCGGATCCGGGATAGGGATGGCCAGAAAGTCCGCCATGTCAAGGAGGAAATCCTGAAAAGGCGGCTATGCCGGAGCAGTTATGGCGGGAGAGGTCGCCCGGGCACTAAGAGGCCGCTCGGACTGATGCCCGCTGGGCAGAGGAGGGGACCAACCGACCCGGCTCGGGGCAGTCAACATGGCGTCGTCGGCTCCTGGAATTGATTCCAAGCCAGACATTGAAGAAGTCGATGGCACCGACGGCGCCGCAGGAACCGGCCTCGGCCCCGAACCCGGGGGCGGCGCTTCCCCCCATGACTGGAGCGAATCCGCGGCCACCAGAGGGCAGGGGCCAGCGGTCTCTGCTCTGCGCTGCGGGAGAGGACAGGGGCCGATCCCGAGACGTGCCGTGGCCAGGCTTTCAAGGCTGGACAATGACTCCAGGCTGGGCATCGAACCGAGCGAGGAGATCGACTCCGTCCTCGAGGCCCCCGGCGGGAGTGATCGCGCCAGTGGTGGAGATCCCGGAGCGCGGATCGGAACCGCGCCGACCGGTGCCGCGAACATCAAGGGCCCCCGAGGACGGTGCTCGGAGGAGAGAGGGTCATCTGACGCCGGCGCCGATGTCGATCGGCGGGCACTGCCCGGCGCCGGGCTTCCTCTCGAACCCATCCGACCCGGAGAGAAATCCTTCCGGGGCATACGGCCCGTCCCCGAGGGGACCCCGGTCACCCGACGACGAGTCCCTGCGGGGGGGGGGGGAGTGCAAAGCCCCTGCGCCGACGTCGGGGTACCGTAGCGGGGCGGCGCAGACCCAGATTGGGTCGAAGCGGTCGAAGACCCCGAGGCCCCTTCTCTAGGGAAGGGCGGGGCCCTCGACGGCCGCGTCGATGCCGGGGAGTCGCCCGTGCGCTGGCCGACATACCCCGAGGTCCCCGGGGAAGGTCGATGGCGGTCTCTCGTGCTCGACGCCACTGCCGTCGCCGGCGGAGTGGCGCCGCTCGAACCCGGCACCACCCTTGCGCAGGGCTGAGATACCAGCGACCCGTCGCGGGTCGAAGCGAGTGGCCCCGAGGGGAGGGAGGCCAGATGACCATCCCCGGCGCGGGGCGGAACCACCGACGCCCGCGCCCTCAAAGCGGGTACTACCCCCGCGCATGACCTAAACGTAGGGCCGTCAGTGTCAAGTCGATCGGCCCCCGAGGTGCCGAGGGCAGCGGCTGGCGATCCCCAGAGGGGAGCGGGTCACTCGACATAGATGCCGATGGGTCAGCACCACCCAAAGCGGATACCACCCCCGTAGGAACGCCATACCGGCGCGAGTCGGTCGGCCCTGGAGACGCTGAGGACCACAGCCGCCAATCCCCGGTGAGGAGCGGAACGCTCAACACCGATGCCGAGGGGCCGGTACCGCCCGAAGCGGGTACCGCCCGCGCGCATGGCAGGGCTGAAGGAACGCCAGGCTGGACTGAGTCGATCGGCCCCGGAGGCGCCGAGGACAGCAGCCGACGATCCTCGGTGAGGAGCGGAGCGCTCGACACCGACGCCGATGCCCGGGGCTCAGTACCGCCCGGAGCGGCTACCACGCCCGAGCATGGCTTGGATGTAGGGAGGTCAGACCCGGTCGGCCCCGAAGGCGCCGAGGACACCGGCTGACGATCCCTGGCGAAGAGTGAAACACTCGACGCCGACGCCGATGCCGGGGAATCAGCACCGCTCGAAGCGGGTACCTCCCTCGGGCATAGCTCGGGAATGTTCTGTGAGGAGCGAACCTCAGGAACATCCTGAAACCCTGTAAATGCTTTGGAGCCCGAGGACTCCCGCCGGGGTATATCAGCCAAGGAGGACTTGAGGGGTTGGCCGGAGCCGTCGCCATGCCGCGCATGAGACTCGCCCCTCAAGACTCGGCTAGTCTTAACAGACTGTTGTGTGGTTACCTGATCCTGGAGAGAAGGACATCCCGACGACCGCGCCCTTGGCGCGAAGACGTCGTCGAGGGATACCCGAAAGAGGGAGGGTCTTCTCCCGACACTGTAGCCCGGGGAATCCAGGGAAAAAGGGTCAGGCCCCAAACAGGAGAGGCACCGGGCATTGGAGTCCACGTGGAAACTTAAGTCCACGCCGTGAGGCTGGGGGGAAGAAGGCTCCATGCCCCGGTCCTCAGCGCCCAAAGGGGGCGACGAAAATTAAATGAAAACAATTAAAAGAAAGAAAAAAAGGGGGGGGGGGCATGGAGATGCCACCGTCGGCGGGAAAGCCGCGACTACAGAAAAAAGGAAAATTTTCTGCGGTGGCAGGAGGGACGTCCTGCCTGCTCCGCGGAAAACGAAAAACTGGGGAGAGGCAGTGGGGAAGGGCGGGAAGCCACCGCGTAGGCACGGGGGATGCTCCCAAAGGCTTTCTGATTGGATGCAGGGGAGCATTTTCCCGTGCGGGCTCCGTCGGCGACGTCTCCCACGTGTGAAGACTCATTCCTGCTTGTTCCTGGAGATACATATATACATTTTACATTTGACTACATTTTGGTTCTGCAGATAATGATTGAATTCATTACTGTTCAGGACATAAGAACATAAGAACATAAGATATGCCATACTGGGTCAGACCAAGGTCCATCAAGCCCAGTATTCTGTTTCCAACAGTGGCCAATCTAGGTCATACGTACCTAGCAGTTTCCCCAAGGGACACAGGTTCCACAATGCTTGTATTGGTTCAAGCATTGATATCCTGGGTCCCTTCTTAATAATGGTTTATGGACCTTTCCTCCAGGAACTTGTCCAAACCTTTTTTAAACCCAGCTACACTAACAGCCTTTACTACATCCTCCGGTAACAAATTCCAGAGTTTGATTACACGTTGAGTGAAAAAATATTTTCTTTTATTAGTCTTAAATAGTTTACCCTGTAGCTTCATTGCATGTCCCCTAGTCTTTCTATATTCTGATAAGGTAAACAATCGATCTACGTTTACCCCGTTCCACTCCGTTCATTAATTTATAGACTTCTATCATATCTCCCCTCAGCCGTCTCTTTTCCAGGTTAAAGAGCCCCAACCTTTTTAGCCTTTCTTCATAGGAGTAGCCTTCCATCCCCTTTACCATTTTGGTGGCTCTTCTCTGAACCTTTTCTAAAACTGCTATATCCTTTTTAAGATATGGCGACCAGAATTGCACACAATATTCAAGGTGCGGTCTCACCATGGAACGATATAGAGGCATTATAATATCTTTTGTTTTATTTTCCATTCCTTTCCTTATCATACCTAGCATTCTATTTGCTCTCTTGGCCGCCGCTGCACACTGGGCCGAGGGTTTTAACATGGTATCCACAAGGACGCCTAAATCTTTTTCTTGGGTGGTGGTTCCTAATGTGGAACCTTGCATCGTGTAACCATAGTTTGGGTTGTTCTTCCCTAGGTGCATAACCTTGCACTTCTCCACATTAAATTTCATCTGCCATTTTGATGCCCAGTCTTCCAATTTATCAAGATCCTCTTGCAATTTTCCACAATCCTCCTGGGTTTTAACAACTTTAAATAGTTTTGTAGTTTTGTAGTTTTGACATGTTGTAGGCCTGTTGAAATAAGTACGTCTTTAGTTTTTTTCTGAAGTCCATCAGGTCGTTGACTGAACGCAGCTCAGGTGGGAGTTGGTTCCAGAGTGTGGGTGCAGTATAGGAGTATGCTCTGTTGCTTGTGGCTGTTTTAACTGATCTTATACTTATTGGTACATGTAGGTTGTTTAGGTTGGTGGTTCTCCTGTTTCTGTTAGCAGGTTGCATGTCGATTAGGTTAGTGAGGAAAGTTGGTGCCAGGTTGTGGATAAGTTTAAAAGTGGTAACTAGGGTTTTGTATTTTATGCGAGCTACGATGGGGAGCCAGTGTAGTTCGACTAGCACTGGTGTGATGTGTTCAGCAAAGCCTGTTTTCATGATGATTCTGGCAGCGACGTTCTATGCCATCTGGAGTATGCTTAGGGTTTTCTTTGGAAGGCCCTGTAGAATTGCGTTACAGTAATTAAAATGAGGTATGATGAGGGCTTGAGCTACTGTCCTAAAATCGGTAGCTTCAATGATGTTCCTTAGCGGCTGTATAACTCTGAGCTTGTGAAAAATGGCCCTGTTTACTAAATGGAGGTGTTTTACCATCTTTAGTTCACTATCAAGTGTTACTCCAAGGTACTTTATTTCATTCTTTGTGTGATAGGTATTCTTGCATAGGGAGATTGTAGCAGGCGGGTTGAACTCCGGTTTTCTTGATATGTACATGACTTCAGTTTTTTTATGGTTTATGGCCATGTTGTTTCATTGAAGCCATGTTTGCATCTCTCTTATGCATTCTTCTAGCTGGGAGTAGTTTGGGTTGTTTGTGTCAAGTTGAGTATACAGCATAATATCGTCAGCGTATATGTGGTAGTAGATTTTATGCTTTTTGAATATTTCGCAGATTGGTTTCATGTACACGTTGAAAAGAAGCGAGGATAGGGCTGAGCCTTGTGGTATGCCCTGAGTTTGGGGAAAAGCCTTTGCTTTTTCGTTGTTAAACTGTACCTGTTGCATTCTGTTGGAGATATATGATGAGAACCATTTTAGGGGGTTCCCGATATTCCTATTGCTTCTATTCTGTTTAGGAGTGTTTGATGGTGAACCGTATCGAAAGCCGCTGAGATGTCAATGAATATGAGAATGAACATTTTCTTTTTGTTTTCAATCCCTTTGAGTAGGTTGTCCAGTAGTGCAATAAGCAGAGTTTCGACCCCATGGTGTGGCCTGAAGCCGTATTGGTGCTCATCTAGTGTTCCGTTGTTGTCCAGGTGGTCTTGTAATTGCTGTAGGACCGCCTTTTCAATAATTTTTGCTAGCAGTGCTATGCTGGATATTGGGCGATAGGATGTTGGGTCTTCCTTATTGAGTGTTTTATTTTTTAGTATTGGTCTTATGATGGATTTCTTAAGTTGTGCTGGCATGGTTCCCTGTTGGAGTGATTGGTTTACTATATGAGCGATTTGGTGGGCGGTTTCTGCTTTCGTTGCTTTAACCCATGCAGCTGGGCAGGGGTCTAGTGGAGAGGTTGTGGTATTAATGCTGGCAATTATATTCATGACATGCTTGTCTCCAATGCTGCAAAAATTGTTCCAGTGGGTGATGTGGGTTTGATTTGTCATCGTGCTAGGTTGTGGCGCGGGGGGTTCGTCCAGGGGTTGTAAGGGTTTAGAGCCCATCTGTGGGTTTAGTGTATTCTAACTCTCCCATCTTATTTTTTTTTTTTTAACTTTCAAGCAATTGCATACAAGCATTTTTGAGGTTGTATTTTATTCCCATTAATCTGACTAACAGTAGGCAGGGGTAATTTGGAATCTTTAGGCTCTGTACTTTAGGGCATTTGGGTTATTTTTGTCTTTATTGGAAATTGTCAATATGCCCTAACTTAAATCTTTTGCTAGTATCTGTCACAGATAAATCATTCCGAACCATGTGTTCTTGGGCAACTGTCAACTTTCCCCTACTATCTAGTTTAAAAGCAGTTCTATCACCTTTTTAAAGGTTAATGAAAGCAGTCTGGTTCCATCCCAGTTAAGGCGGAGCCCATCCCTTTGGAAAAGCCCCTTATTTCACCAGAAGGTTGCCCAGCGCCTAACAAAAATCTAAACCAGGTTGAAAACACCATCCAAACAAAGAAAACTTTTTTTGTCGGAAGAGCCAGCCCAGTAGAGAGGAGAGATCCCTCCCACCGCTGTGGCCTTTGGCTGCCGAGCAGTGTTTTGACCTGATGCAGGGGTAATACGGGAATTACCCCGAAATGTGCCAAGTCGTGTTCCTGGCATTGCTGTTTGGATGAAAGCGGCCTTTGCTCTACAATTTCAGCTAAGTGAATGCTGTTTTTATTAATTTAATGATTAAAAAGGAAAGGCCACAGCGGTGGGAGGGATCTCTCCTCTCTACTGGGCTGACTCTTCCGACAAAAAAAGTTTTCTTTGTTTGGATGGTGTTTTCAACCTGGTTTAGATTTTTGGATACATTTTGCACTAGGTTCTGGTATTTGTTGGCATTTTCAGCTCCTAACAAAGCCAAAACCCTCTTCTTTGCACCATTGCCTCATCCATGCATTGAGACTCCTGAGCTCTGCCTGCCTTTTGGGTCCTGAGTGCGGAATGGGAAACTTTTCAGAGAATGCTATCTTGGAACTTCTTGATATCATCTTCATATCTAAAAGCCTAAATTTGGCATCCAAATCCTCCATACCGCATTTTCCTATGTCATTGGTATCAACATGTACCAAGGCAGCAGACTCCTCCCCAGAGCTAACTTACAGCTTCTTTAAGTGGCATTTGAGGTCTGCTGTCCTCGCATTAGGCAGGCATGTTACCAAGTGATCCTCACGTTCTCCAGCCACACAGCTATCTCTACATGCCTAATGATCAAATTACCAGCTATAACAGCCATCCTAACCATCCCCTCATGGGCATATAGCCCTGGAGAAGCTTCCTCGGTGTGAGAGGGCTTTACAACACCTGGAGAACAGGTCCTAGCTACAGGATCACTTCCTGCCACATTAGGGTGATGTTCTATCACGTGACCTCTCTCCTCCATGGCAACAGAGAGGTTGCCAGACTAGAGGTAGGACTTCAGTACTACATCCCTGTAGGTCTCGTCTATATACTTCTCTGTCTTCCTTATGTCTTCCAAGTTTGCTACTCTAACCTCCAGAGATTGGACTCATACCCTGAAAGCAAAGAGCTCCATGCACCTAGTGCACATGTAAGACTCCTCACCAACTGGAAGAAAATCATACATGTGACACTCAATGCAAAAGACTGGAAAACCCCATTTCGCTGCTGGACTGCTGTCTGCTTCTTACTTTTAAAGTTTTGTTCAGATATTTAAAGTTATTTACTTACTTGGGTTTGCAGGGAATACTTATACTAATATACCTATACAGCGTAGTAACTCAATTATAACATGTGATCTCCAGGAACAGCAGGAATGTCACATATGGGTGACATCGGGTACCGATGGAGCACGTGTGGGAAGATCCCTAGCTATCAATATGAAAGCTTTTGTGAACAATCCACTGCACCTGTGCTGGTGCCTTCCCGCTCTTCCAATATACTCTCCTCAGTTGAGTATATAGCTGAAGAAAAATGAGAATATAGAACCTTACAACTCCATGGGGAGGTGGGCAGGTTGTGAAGACTAACTTCCTGCTGTTCCCAGAGATCACCTGTTACAGGTGACTAACTATGCTATCTCCAGGAACAAGCATAACATATTCATAAATGACCCGAAATGGGAACAACAAGTGAAGTTATCAAATTTGCAGATGACACAAAACTATTCAAAGTTGTTAAAACCCATGAGGATTGTGGAAAATTGCAAGAGAAGCGTGATAAATTGGAAGACTGGGCATCCAAATGGCAGATGAAATTTAATGTGAACAAGTGCAAAGTTATGCACCTAGGAAAGAACAACCCAAACTATGGTTACACGATGCAAGGTTCCACATTAGGAACCACCACCCAGGAAAAAGATTTAGGCGTCATCGTGGATAACATGTTAAAACCCTCCAACCAGTGTGCAATGGCAGCCAAGAGAGCAAATAGAATGCTAGGTATCAAGGAAAGAAATGGCTGAATAAAACAATTGTTGACCGCACCTTGAATATTGTGGGCAATTCTGGTCACGGTATCGTAAAAAGGATATAGCGTTATCAGAAAAGGTACAGAGAAGAGCCACCAAAATGGTAAAGGGGATGGAAGAACACCCCTATGAAGAGAGGCGAATAAGGTTAGGGCTCTTCAAACTAGAAAAGAGACGACTGAGGGGAGATATGATAAGAGGTCTATAAATTAATGAATGGAGTGGAACGGGTAAATGTAAATCGATTGTTTACGCCATCAGAACATAGAAAAACTAGGGGGCATGCAATGAAGCTACAGGGTAACCTATTTATTGTTTATTGTTTATAAAAACATTTGATATACCGCCCCCCGTTACATCGGGGCGGTTTACAATATTAATAAAAACATCAAAGTCAGAAACAGAAAGTTACAATTACTTAGGAGAGAAAGAAAGAGAGACAGAGGACAGAAGAAAGTAGAGAGTTAAAGTTAGGGAGGGCAGTTAGATCCAGGAAAGGCACAGGAGAATAGATGGGTTTTGAGAAGGGAACGAAACTTGGGGTATGATTCTTCCAGTCTGAGAGCAGTGGGTAATGAGTTCCAGAGAGAGGGACCAAGGTAGAAAAATGCTGATTTACGGGTGGATTGAAGATGTGCACGGGAGGGGGCTGGAAGGTGGAGACGATTGATATGGATGGACCGGAGGCTTCGAGTGGGGACATGGAAAGAGAGCAGATCGGAAAGGTATTGGGGTCTGTGGAGGTAAATGGCTCGATGTACCAGGGTAAGGACCTTGTAAGGGATCCAGAATTGTAATGGCAGCCAATGGAGGTGCTGTAGAAGGGGAGTGACATGATCGCATGGAGAAGCATGGAGAAGCATCCGGGCAGCTGTATTTTGAATTAACTGTAGGCAATGTAACTGATATTTAGGGATAGAATTGCAGAAGTCCAGTCGTGTTATGACTAATGAAAGAAGGAGGGTAGTGAGTGCCTGAGGGGATAGAAAAGGTCGAATGGCGCGAATTTGCCGAAGACAGTAAAAAGATCGCTGGGAAATAGAAGAGATATGATCATGAAGCGTGAGTGCACTATCAAGAATGACACCTAGATATCTAAGTTTAGGTACTGTGAGAATAGAGACACCAGAGAGAGAAGGTGCGAGAGGTGGAGTGGGGGAACCATGAGTGAACCAAACAGCAGCCGTTTTAGAGATATCTAAAGCTAAACAGTTTGCAGAAAGCCAAGAGGAAACGGAGGCTAAACAGACATCCAATGGAGTGATGTTAGGGTGGGATGAGGACGTGTGATGCAAAAGAAGAATATCATCCGCATAATAATAACCCAAAATACCCATCTGTTGTACAAGGAGTGAAAGAGGGGCTAGGAAAAGATTAAATAGTAAGGGAGCCAGGATAGAGCCCTGGGGAACACCACAGGTGAGAGGAAAGTTATCCGAAGTAGAGAGACCAGAGGTAACTGCAAATGAACGAGAAAATAGAAAGGAATGAAACCACCGGTAGACAGCACCACGAAAACTCGAATCCCGCAGACGAGAGAGAAGAAGGGGGTGGTCCACAAGATCGAAGGCGGCTGAGAGGTCAAGAGACACAGCGATGGTAATCTCACCTCGATCTTGGGAAGAACGTATTTCATTTAGAACCGCTGTGATGGTGGTTTCCACACTATACCCAGACCAAAACCCAGATTGGCGGGGGTGCAGAAAGTGTGTAGAGTCCAAGTGATGGGAAAGCTGTGAGAAGACTACTTTTTCAAGAAGCTTAGAGGCAAAAGGAAGATTGGATACTGGACGGAAATTAGCAGGAATGGAAGGATCAAGAGAGGGAAGTTTCAGAAGACGGCGAACCAGAGCGTGCTTCCAGGAATCAGGGAAAGTACCGCAGGACAGACTAGTGTTTATAATAGTAAGAAGGGAATGTAAAAGGGCAGGAGGGGGCTTAGTGAACCAAGGGGAGGGAATGGGGTCAAGAGGACAGGTAGTTTTGCGGGTTGTAGCTAGCAGCTGAATAAGCTCCGGAGAAGTGATTGGGGAGAAATGGGCCCAGGTATGAGAGAGAGAGGGAGACAAAGTAGGCAGTGGTGGAGATAACACTACAGGGCAAGAAGGAAGAGAAGAGCGAAGGCTTTGGACTTTGGAGGAAAAGAAGGAAGCCAGCGTGGTTGGGTTAGGGGCGGACAAGAGAGGGGCAGGTGCACATGTGGGAGGGGCATGAAGCTGAGAAAGAGTATGTAGGGTAGCAAAGAGTTGTCGTGAACGGTTAGGAGCTGAGACAATGGACGTAGAATAAAAAGTGCACTTAGCATGGTGGATGCTTGAGCGGTAATGAGCGTGGGAGAGCTTGAAATGCTGATAGGAGACAGCAGTGCGTGATTTCCGCCAAGAGTGCTCAGCTCTCCTCAACTGGGAGCGCAACAGGAGAAGACCCGGGTGAAACCAAGGGTGACGAGAAGTACGACGGGGCTTATTAGGTTGAAGGGGGGCAACTAGATCAAGAGCAGAAGAAAGACCAGTTGACCAAGCAGTTACTTGAGCGGAGGGCAACAGGGAGCAGAAGTCCGGTGAAGGAGGACAATAGACTGCAGAAAAATTATAGAAAGAAGCAGAATTAAGCCGACGGGAGAGTCGGATCGGTAGGGAAGGTGGAGGGGAAGGGGGTGGACTAAAAAGGAGAGAAAATGCAACACAGGCATGATCAGACCAGGGAACAGCTTCCGCAGCGAGAGATGAAATCTGAAAGGAGGGGTTTAAAGAGGAGATAACAAGATCTAAAGTGTGTCCAGCCACGTGAATGGGAAAAGCTACATATTGCAGTAAGGAGAGATCGTGAAGAAGAGTGGAGAAGGCAGTATCCCTGGCAGTGATAGGTGAGTCAAAATGAACATTAAAATCACCAAGGATGATAAGATGAGGAAACTGGAGAGATAGGTCAGAAACAGTGGAAAGAAGAGAATCCCATATAGAGGGAGAAGAAGAAGGAGGATTATAGATTAGAAGGAACTGCAACGTTGGCTGGCCGGTGAGTTGCAGAAGCAAGGCCTCAGGATGACGTAAAGAGGTAGAGGAGAGCTGGGACATGGGAACCGAAGAGTGAAAAATGACCGCAACTCCCCCAACCTGACTGCGAGTTCCGGTGGAGGAAGAGGGCTTGATAATTCTGGGGCAGACATCGCGTCAAAAGAGGATCTTCGCCCTCCTTCAGCCATGTCTCAACTAGAAAGAGAGCGTCGAGGCGTTTACGCTCAATGAGGTCATAGATGAGAACAGCTTTAGATCGAAGCGAACGGCAATTGAGTAGGCCAAGACGGAGAGATCGAGTGGATACCGGGACCGGAGAAAGCAGTGGGGGCACATGAATCCGTGCAGAAACTGGGAGGAGGGGCAGAGGCATACAAACAGACGTATGAGGCGGCAGTAATGAGGTATGCGAAAGCATGGGAACCTGAGAAAGGATGCGAGGTCGGGGGGGAGCAGGAGAAAAAGTTAAGGACCGACGGCCCCAAAACACTGGAATGGCCGACATAAGAATCAAACAGAGAAGAAGGTAGAAAAGCCAAGGACGCCAAGACAATGGCCGAGGCGTGGACTTCACGGGGGCCCTGCGAGTGCGACTCGCAAAGACCTGAGTGCCGCTATGGGCGAGAACGACAAGGACCGCAAACGGAAGAAGCAGAGAGATGTCAGAGAGCAGCAGGTAGGCGCAGCATACCGTGGAGAAGAGAAGGTCGCCCCTGTCGTCGCCCCAAGGAGCTCGCCCAAGGAGCACGTCCTGCTCTTACTGTCCTGTCCTTATACCTGTGTTTTGTTTTTTTTCTTTTTCCCGCTCTTCCGCGAAACGCCGCAGGCAGCATTTTTAAGTAATGGCTTGCTCGGCGCGCGTGCGCAGCTGCAGGAGACACAGCCGCACAGCCTCCGGGGTAACCTGAGGAGGGTAACAGCAGGAGCTACAAAAGAAGAAAGAATATAAGCCTACCAGGGAGAGCGGAAGAGCGGGAAAAAGAAAAAAAACAAAACACAGGTATAAGGACAGGACAGTAAGAGCAGAACAGTAAAACGGAAAATAAAACACAGGGCAGTAAAACCAGCACAGCCGTCCAAAGATAAAACTAACTCATATAGGGATAAATTATAAGCATAAACCAAATAAAAACAGCTCACAACATACTTTGTTGGCACAGTAATTAGCAGGAGAATGAGAGGCACAAGCAGGCAGCGTCTTTAAGTAATGGCTTGCTCGGCGCGCGTGCGCAGCTGCAGGAGACACAGCCGCACAGCCTCCGGGGTAAACTGAGGAGGGTAACAGCAGGAGTTCGTTGGCACAGTAATTAGCAGGAGAATCAAACAGAGAAGAAGAATAATAAGAGAAAATATTTTTTCACTCAACGTGTAATCAAACTCTGGAAATTGCTACCGGAGAATGTAATAAAAGCTATTAGTGTAACTGGGTTTAAAAAAGGTTTGGACAAGTTCCTGGAGGAAAGGTCCATAAACCATTATTGAAGGGGACCCAGAATATCCACTGCTTGACCCAACACAAGCATTGTGGAACCTCTGTCTTTTGGGGAAACTGCTAGGTACTTTTGACCTAGACTGGCCACTGTTGGAAACAGGATACTGGGCTTGATAGACCTTGGTCTGACCCAATATGGCATCTCTTATGTTCTTAAGCAGGAATGTGGTCTTCACATATGGGACTCCCTAGCTCCCAGATCTCAGAGGACACAGTTAACACTGGACAAGGTCGTTGACCTCGACTTCCCAGTCACAGTGGGCGGGGGGAGGGGGGTAGGAGTTGTTTCTATATCCCAAAGAGATGCTGAAGGACCACCTAGCCAAAGGCCGCATCCCAGCGGGAGTCCTTGTCCAAGCAGTAGTGGTCTGCAAAGGTATGGATGGAGACTATGTAGAAGCTCGGCAAATCTCAGCAAAGGTACGTAAATTGGCCACAGAGGCAGACATAGCCCAGACATTGTGAGCAGTGACATGTCCCTCGAGGGAAAGTCCTGCTTTGTCATAAGAGATATGCACTCTGCTATCCAGCGGGAGCGTTTAGTCTCTGGAAGACCCAAATGTGCTGGGTCAAAGGACACAAACAGCTGTGAGATTTTATTGAGGTTTTGTGTTCTCTGGAGGTAGAAGGCCAGAGCTCTCTTGCAGTCGAGGGTACGCAGAGTTGCTTCTGTACGTGAGGCGTGCGGTTTTGGAAAGACGACTGGGAGGATGACAGATTTATTAATGTGGAAAGGGGAAACCACTTTAGGGAGGAAGTGGGGGGATGTCCATAGGACTACTTTATCATGGTGAAAGTGCGCATAGGGGGTGTGTGCCACCAAGGCTTGTAACTCGCTCACATGCCTGGCGGAAGTCCGGGCAATGAGCAGGAGCACTTTCCATGAGTTGTTGAGCTAGCACTACATTGAGATCCCATGCCACTGGTGACGGGCGAATAGGTGGCTTGGTGAGGAGTAGACCCCTCATGAATCGTGCCACGAGAGGAACTGTGCAGATGGTTTTGCCATCAACCGGGTTATGAAAAGCTGAAATAGCACCAAGGTGTACTTGGACAGAGTTTGATTTAAGTTCGAGTGAGGATAAATGATAAAGGTAGTGCAACAGCATTGACAATGATGCTTCAAATGGATTGGAAGCGTTTTCAGAGCACCATGTAGCATATCTTCACCATTTGTAGGAATAAGCCCTTCTGGTGGAGGGTTTTCTGCAGGAAAGAAGGATGTCTTTGACCTCCGCAGATAGAGGAAGATCCTGAAGAACTATGCTTTCAGGAGCCAGGCTGTTTGGTGAAGGAATCGGAAAATGGGGTGGAGGAGTGCTCCATTGTCCTGTGAGAGAGGAGACCTGGCTTGGATCCTAGCGGGATCGGTGAGGCTTGTGCCAGGTGTAATAGGAGTGAAAACCATGGTTGATGAGGCCAGTGAGGGGTGATTAGTATCATGGAGCCCTTGTCTGCCCTCAGTTTTGAAGTGGGTTTTCGAGATTGGGGGATAGGGGGAAACGCATACAGGAGTCCCCGACTCCAACTGATCATGAATGCGTCCGATGCCAGACTGAGTTTGGATGGCATTTTGAAGCAGAAGCGAAGAAGTTTGGCGTTCTGCGGGGAGGCAAAGAGATCTATCTATGGAGTTCCCCAGAGATGGAACAATTCTGTTGCCCTCCTCTGATCCAGAGACCATTTGTGGGGTTGCAGGATGAGACTCAGGCGGTCTGCCAGGAGATTGCTCTCTCCTGGAATGTAAACTGCACCTAAGTACATGTGACGAAGTCCCAGAGTTCACAGGCCTCCTGACACAGAGGGAGAAAGTCCGTTCCCCCCTGTTTGTTGATACAGAACATTGCGACCTGATTGCCTGTCCGTATGAGGAATGGACTGTTGAAGAGTTGATGTTGCAAAACCTGGAGAGCTTTCGTGATTGCTTGAAGCTCCAACAGGCTTATCTGTTGTTGGGACTCTTGTGCTGTCCAGAGACCCTGGGTGCACAGAGAGTCCGTGTGTGCTCCCCAACCCTGTTTGGAAGCATCTGTTGTCAGTGTATGCTGAGGATGGGGTGTCTGAAAAGGAGACCCTGCTAGTAGATTTCCTGGAATGCACCACCACCGGAGGAAGTCAGCCATGGGAGATGTTATTTGGATCAGATCCCGTAGACTCTCTGTGGCCTGAGTCCACCTTGTTGAGAGAGTCCACTGTGTCTGACACAAGTGGAGTCTGGCATATGGGACTACATGCACGGTGGAGGCCATGTGGCCTAGAAGGGTTAGAAAGCAGTGTGCTGAAGCCTCTTGGCTTTGTCGCATGCTTGTGGCCAATGCTATTAAGCAATCCATGTGGTCTACTGGGAGAAAAGCTTCGCATTGCTTGGTGTCTAGGCTAGCACCTATGAATTCCAAATTTTGTGTTGGAACAAGGTATGACTTTGGAAAGATTATGACAAACCCGAAGGATTGAAGAAGGGTTAGGCTCTTTTGCTGAGACAAGCAAAGTTCTCCAGGAGAGAATGCCTTTATGAGCCAGTCGTCTAAGTAGGGGAAAACAGATTTTGTGTTTTTGAAGATGAGCCGCCACTACAGCCAGGTATTTTGTGAATACTATTGGTGCAGATGCCAAGCTGAAGGGGAGAACCCTGTATTGATAATGGGTTCCTTGACATGTGAACCTGAGATACTACCTGTGGCTTGGGTGTATCAGGATATGTGTATAGGCCACTGAGGTCTAGAGAACAAAGCCTGGAGGTAGGGAAGAAGGGTCCCCAGGGAGATCATCTTGAACTTTTCTTTTACCAGGAATTTGTTTAGATCTCTGAGGTCCAAGATGGACTTGTGGCCTCCTGACTTCTTTGGAATAAGGAAGTATTTATTTTATTTATTTATTTACATTCTCTTTTATACCGCGCTATTCATCATCATGCGGTTTACATTAAACAGAGAAGTACACAGTGCAGCAAGCTGTACTGCGTTTACACAGAACAGGTACTAGAAACTTGGATAACGTTGGGGTAACTATTTACATACAGGCATCACGTCAAGACATGTTAGTCGGTAATCCTTTGTCATGGGTAGCTTTGCTGGGAGTGTTGCTGTGGCTGTACTCGCTGGGGGGTGGCTGCTTGACATACTGTCATCTGGGGGAAGTATATGGGTAGGGGGGAGTACAAGCCTTTGAACCGTTCCTGAGTTAGAGCTAGTTCTACAGCTCCTTGTGTAAGGAGAATGTCTATTTCCTGTTGGAGGAGGGCCTCCGGGGGGGTGTTTGGAAGGATGGTCCCCTCTGAAATAGTGAGGGGGAGGCTCTCGAAAGTTGAGTTGATATCCCTTCTCTATGATGGTGAGAGTCCAGTTTTCTGTGGTAATGCTATGCCATTTCTGACTGAACAGAGAGAGCCTTCCTGGAATAGGTATCTGATCCTGCAGAGTCCGCTGAGAACTGGCTATGTTCCCTATGTGAGAGGCAAAAACTCGACTGAGCAGTTGCTGATTGAGTTTGGGGTTGTGTTTTAGCAAGTCTGGGCTTCTTGGCCTGCTTGGGTCCCTGTTGCTTCTGCTGTGGGTTATAGGCTGGCTGGGGGTAAGAAGGGTAAAACCTTCTCTTCTTGGGGTAGAAGGCTTTCTTAGATGGTGCCTTCCTTTTGGAGAGTTCAGATGTTTTCCTAGAGAGCCGTTTAAGGGTGATATCATCGATCTCTAGTTCTCCTGCCTTTTCTCGCCACTTGTTACCGAATAGGTTTTCACCCATGCAAGGAATGTTGCCAAGCTTATCTTGGGCCCATTGTTCCAAATCTGAGGCCTGAAGCCAAGCCAGTTGCCTAGCCCCTATAGCAATAGAAGATGTTCTGCTGGATGACTCAAATGCATCAAAGGTGGCTCTGTTGACAATTTTTTTTTATTTATAATTTTAACCACATAACAAATTCCTGTACATATCACATTTTTCATATAAAATATTCCATATCTACATACTTTCACACATTCTGATCACCAACAAGATTCCCATCTGTCATGTAATTTCAGTTTCCTAGTTTTCCCTAGATCCCCCCCCTAATTTCCATCTACCCCCTCCTTTGACACCATGTCATCTCTATACACAATTAACCCATTACTGCAGCGCTATCCACTATGTATATTTCCCCCACACCTGCACATATTTTTGTGGTTTACCTTTTTTAACTTACTCATTAACGCTATCTGTGCCAGTGATCCCTTATACTCTGCCATCTGTGGAACTTCTACTTTCTTCCATTTTCTTGCAATTAAAACTTTAAGAGCCCCACATCCCAGATCCACAAAATTACCCTCTGCCTTATTCAAATTCGATGGCCTAACTCCCAACATAGCCGTCTCAAGTTGTGGAGTAACCTCCTTCCCCAGAATCTCCCCCAGCAACCGGAACACTTCTGTCCATACTTGCTTTATTGCCCCACAACTCCACCAAATGTGAAGGTAAGACCCTATCCCACCACATACCCTCCAACACTTATCTTCTACATGCCCATAGATCCTATGTAACCTTACTGGCATCATATACCATCTATATAAAATGTTTAGTTATTCTCAATCAAATTGCTAGCTAAGAGTCCCTTATATTGACCCCAATGGATTCCTTCCCATGTTGTATTCCCAAATCTGCCTCCCAGGCCCTTTGATAGCTTTCCCATCCCGTTTCCACAGTGACCATACTGTACAACCCCGCCAGAACCTTCTTTTGATGCCCCATCAAGAAAAACCTCTCCACCCTGGCTCCTCTGTTGAATATAGTGCCGGAGCTGCAAATAACTATACCTATCTTTATCATCTAACTTATACTGCTCCACTATCTCAGCAAACTCTTTTACCTTCTTACCTTCAATCAGCTGGCCCACTCTCTGCAACCCATTTTTCTCCCATTTTTCAAACGTATTCCTCCTCCCCAATGCCGGCGGGAACTCTGGATTCCTCTGGATTGGTACTAACCTAGATACTCCGTTCTCCCCCAGCAATATCCGTTTCCACTTATTCCATACTTGTAGTGTATTTTGCACATAGGGATTGTCACCCTGATAACCTTTTGGTATACCTTTAGGCATCCACACAATCACTGATCCCTCCCTCTAGTACATCTTCTGATTCCATCTGTACCCACTCCTTCTCCTCCTCCATCCCCCATTCCACAATCGCCGATAATTGCGCAGCCTCCCAATACTTCAATAAATTCAGCACCACCATTCCCCCTTGATCTCTCGCCTTAGAACATAAGAACATAAGATATGCCATACTGGGTCAGACCAAGGTCCATCAAGCCCAGTATTCTGTTTCCAACAGTGGCCAATCTAGGTCATATGTACCTAGCAGTTTCCCCAAGGGACACAGGTTCCACAATGCTTGTATTGGTTCAAGAATTGATATCCTGGGTCCCTTCTTAATAATGGTTTATGGACCTTTCCTCCAGGAACTTGTCCAAATCTTTTTTAAACCCAGCTACACTAACAGCCTTTACTACATCCTCCGGTAACAAATTCCAGAGTTTGATTACACGTTGAGTGAAAAAATATTTTATTTTATTAGTCTTAAATAGTTTACCCTGTAGCTTCATTGCATGTCCCCTAGTCTTTCTATATTCTGATAAGGTAAACAATTGATCTACGTTTACCCGTTCCACTCCGTTCATTAATTTATAGACTTCTATCATATCTCCCCTCAGCCGTCTCTTTTCCAGGTTAAAGAGCCCTAACCTTTTTAGCCTTTCTTCATAGGAGTATCCTTCCATCCCCTTTACCATTTTGGTGGCTCTTCTCTGAACCTTTTCTAAAATCGCTATATCCTTTTTAAGATACGGCGACCAGAATTGCATCAATATCCATCCCGCTACCCTATTGTTCTTCCCCCCTGCAATGAACCGCATTATACTCTGCTGTATTTTCCCAAGGTAATTCTTTGGTACACTTATAGGGAGATTAGAGACGAGATACAACCACTTGGGTAGGACCATCATTTTAACAGCAGACATCCTCCCCATCCACGTCAACGTTTTGCTCTGCCACTCTTCCATTCCTTTCTTAATGATCTGTTCCAGCCGAAGGTAATTCTCCTTAGACAGGTCAACTTCTCTAACGGTTAAATAAATCCCCAGATATCGAATACTATGTTTTGCCCATCTGAAAGGGAACTCTACTTTTATCTGTGCTTGCGTATCCACTCCTGTTGAAATGTTTAAAATTTCCGATTTTGCCGCATTAATTTTAAAGCCCGAATATTTCCCAAACTCCAGCAATACCTTGTAAAGCGCCACCAGCGACTCCCTCGGCTTGGTCAGCATAATAATAAATCTGCAAAAAGCGAAATTTTGCTCTCCAGCTTTTTCCACTTTACTCCCCTAATTTCCACACTATCCCGCACCGTCTGCGCTAAAGACTCCATACAGTACAAATAACATCGGAGATAAGGGACACCCCTGCCTTGTTCCTCTGAACAAGGCAAAAGGTCTGGTATAATCCCCATTGACCTTAATCTTTGCCATTGGTGCCTCATAAATTGCCTTAATCCATTTCAAGTAATTTCCCTCCATCCCCATTTGTTCCAATACTTTAAAATAAGAAAGGCCAGGAAACTCGGTCAAACGCTTTTTCCGCATCAATGGCCAATAGAATCATCTGTTCCCCCCCCCCTCTCCATCCCTTCCACACTGCATTTAATACTTTCCTCATGTTATCCCTTGCTTGTTGCCCCAGGAACAAACCCCGCCTGATTTTCATGTACTAACCAGGTCATATAAGGGAGTAGCCTATTTGCCAAAATTTTAGTAAAAATTTTAAAACCCATTCCGAGAAGAGATATGGGTCTATATGATCCACATAAAGTAGGATCCTTTCCCTCCTTTGGCAGGACTGTGATCCTGGCCGTCTTCATTGTTTCTGGTATCTTTTCTCCATCCTTAAAGGAATTGAACAGTCTAGTCAAGGCAAAAGGTCTTCACTTCATCGCTAAAGACTTTGTAAAACTTATTTGTGAAGCCATCTATCCCCGGTGCTTTATGCAATGGGAGTGCTATAATCACCTCCTCGACTTCCCTTTCCTTTATGGCTGCGACAACTGTTCAGCTTCCCCTCTTGCCAGCCTCGGTAAACCCATCTGTAAGAACTGGTCCATCCCCTCCCCTACATTAGTGTCCTCAGCCATATACAATTGTTTATAAAACTCCACAAATCTCTGCTGAATTTTATCCGGGTGTCTCACCTCCTTCCCCCTTGCATCCCTTATCTTATTTATATGATTCCGGTTCTGCTGTTTTAACCTATGCGCTAGCAAGCGACTGGGTTTATTACCAAACTCAAAAAATTGCTGTTTTATCACGTCTTGCGCATGTTTAATCTCTGCTAGTTCCAGTTCATTTAATTCCCTCTTCACCTTAATTAACTCCCGTAGACCTGTGGTCTCCCCTCTGCCCTGCATTTGCCTCCCTTCTAGCTCTCTAATCCTTTCCCTCAGTGCTTCCTTTCTACTCTCCTTAGCTTTCTTCACATATGTACCAATGGATATTAAATCCCCTCTTATCACCACTTTCAAACACTCCCACAGTGTAGCAACCTTACATCCCTCCCACATATTGTTTAATTTTCCTCTTTATTGTTTGTACTGTTTCCGGACTCTCCAATATGGCTTCATTAAGGATCCATCCCACCTTTCCCTTCCCCCTACTTCCCATATTTAGGACGATCCAGATGGGTGCATGATCAGTCCAAATCCTCTCCCCAATCTCACACCCTTCCATTCCCGCTATTAAAGATTTGGACACCCAGAATATTCTCGAGAAAGATTGATGCACTGGCGAATAAAACGTAAAACCTTTCTCCCTCCCTCTCAATTCCCTCCAAACATCTACCAACCCCAAGTTTTTACTCATTAACTTCATCTTCCTCCTACTCTTAGTGCATCCCACCCATCTCCCGTGGAATTAACTAAGCCAGGGTTGCTTGTTAGATTAAAGTCCCCCCCCTAATTATTTGTCCTTCTGCAAATTGTGACACCACCCCATTCAGCTGCTCATAAAAAGCCCCTTGAGCCACATTCGGGCCATAAATATTTACTAGGGTATACATTTATTCCCGAATCTTCAGTTTGATCATTATATATCTCCCCCCCTTTATCCCGCTGCACCACACACTTGAAGCATGGTATTTTCCCATTCATCAAAAATACCCACCCGCCCTTTTTCATTTCCAACTTCTTCGATGCAAACCATTTCTCTTGATAATTTTTATGCGATACTCTCCATTCATCACATTTTTTCAGGTGTGTTTCCTGTACAAATATATCTCCATTGTCTATCTCTTTAAACATTCGCTGCCTTTTAATTGGGGAATTCAGACCCCTTACATTCATTGTCACTATCCTAAATCTCTCCATTTGACAATCATCTCCACTCCCCCTCCCACTTTACTGTGTATCTGGAAATCGCATAACCCCCCACCCCTCCCCTCCCCCCTTCTATCCTCTGTACTCTCCTCCTCCCCTTTCCTCAGAGGCATGATTCACCACCACTCCTGGAAGCGCTATTCCTTTCCTCCTACTTTCCCCCTTTACCAAATAAAACATACACTTATAGGTGCACTTTTTTTTCCCCTTCTTCTCCCTTCTCCCTCATTACCCTTAACTAATAACAAATCTATACTCTTAATAACTTTAACTTATATTATAACCACATTGCCCCAATGTCCATCATTTCATCCTTCTCCTCCTACTCCCCGGTCTTCTGTCTGTTTTTGTCTCCGTAGCCTGCGGTCTCCTCAAGGTGCCCTCCGCCACTCGCTTCCCCCCCCCCCCCTTGTCTTCTGGTTCCTTTATTAACTTTTGGAAGCTGGACCTCTGGTATCTCAGTCCATCCAGCTTCTTCCATTGCTTTTATCGCCTCTGCCGCTGTTTTAACATATGATGTTTTCCCTTCAATGCTGAACTGTAATCCGAAGGCAAACAGCCACTTATACCTGACTGCTTTCTCCCTCAATTTCTTGGTTATCGTTGCCATCTCCCTCATCGTTATAGACAGGTCTGCATACAATTCAACTTGGTGGTTATCCCACTTAATTTATTTTTATTAATTTATTTAGAGTACATTTGTATACCACTACTTCCAGCGATCAGCAGCGGTTTACTATACATATAAGGTTCAATACAGTACAAATCAACATGATAAACATTTCGATTAAGGGGATACACACACATCACAGCAGCTGGATTACTAAATGTACACTAGATTGAAAAGGGGTGTCTTTACATATATACATATTTACAGGTCAGCGGTTGTAAAATCTCTTGTGAAGTGACTAGGGTAGGTTGTAATGAGTCTGGAAAAGGTGAGTCTTGAGCTCTTTTCTGAAGTCTTTCAAGTCGCTATTTAAACGTAGCTCGACAGGGAGCTGGTTCCAGAGAAGCGGAGCTGCGTATGAAAATGCTCTGTTGCTCATAAATGCTTTGACTGTTCTAATGCTATTCGGGACACAGAGGGTATTGAGATTTGCTTTTCTTCTGTTTCTGTTTAGAGGTTGCGTGGTGATTAAGTTGGTGAGATATGAAGGTGCTATATTGTGAATGAGTTTGAAAGTGGTTATTATTGTCTTGTATTTGATGCGGGCAGTAATGGGGAGCCAATGTAGCTCAATTAGTGTTGGTGTGATGTGCTTGGCGAAGCTTTTTCTCATGATGATTCTGGCAGTAACGTTTTGTGCCATTTGAAGTATGTTTAGGGTTTTCTTAGGTAATCCTTGCAGTATGGCATTGCAGTAGTCCAAGTGTGGGGTAATGAGAGCTTGAGCCACTGTTCTGAAGTCAGAGTGTTCAATGATGTTACGTAGTGGTTGCAGAACTTTTAGTTTATGGAATACGGCCCGGTTGGTTAACCGGAGGTGTCTGTCCAACTTTAGATTGCTATCAAGCATTACCCCTAGGTATTTTATTTCGGTCTTCGGTGGTTGTTAAGAGTGATTGTTGAGGGAGGGTTGAAGTCCGGTTTTCTAGAAATATACATCACCTCTGTTTTTTTGTGGTTTATAGACATGTTGTTTTGACGCAACCATGTTTGCAGCTTGCCTAGGCATTCTTCTATTTGGTTGTAATTTGGTTGACTTACGTCGAGTGGAGCATAAAGCATTAGGTCATCTGCATAAATATGGTAACTGATCTTGTGGGTCCGGAAGATTTCGCAGACTGGTTGAATGTATAAGTTGAAGAGGAGGGAGGAGAGAGCAGAGCCTTGAGGAATGCCTTGGGTTTGCGGGAAAGGGTTTGCCTTTTCATCGTTGAAGTAGACCTGCTGCATTCTGTTTGATATGTAGGAAGAGAACCATTTTAGCGGGGTTCCTTTTATTCCTATGGATGCGAGTCTGTTCAGGAGTGTACTGTGGTGTACAGTGTCGAATGCTGCTGATATGTCTATAAATATAAGCATGAACATCGTGTTTTTATTTTCCAGGCCTCTGAGGAGATTGTCTAGCAATGCTATGAGAAGGGTTTCAACTCCGTGATGCTGTCGGAAACCGTATTGGTGAACATCAAGGGATTTTCTGTCGTCCATGTGGTCTTGCAATTGTTGGGCTGCCTTTTCAATGATTTTGGCTAGGAAGGATATGCTTGATATTGGGCAGTAGGATGCTGGGTCGTCCTTGTTGAGAGTTTTGTTTTTTAGAATGGATTATGGATCTTCCTTGCAGTTTCCACCACTGCACTTTTGGTAGCATATTCATGAAAGCAGGCTATTATGTCCCGGACATAGCCTTCTCTTCTAGGCCCAAGTGCTCTATGGACCCGGTCTATGTCCCAACAGAGATGAGCGCCATCCTGCCCTGCTTCTCTCAGAATTTGTTTGCAAACCTTTTCCACCAGCTCCCCACAGTCTGATTTCTCCACATTTTCAGGGATCCCTCTTATTCTAATATTCGCCCTTCTGGATCTGTTTTCCAAGTCCTCTACCTTAGACCACAAGTCCTCAGTCTCCATCGCTTCCATTCTTTCCTTCATTTTTCCTGCACTTCCATTTTATTTTCCATATCTTCCACCCGCTGCCCTATGTCCCTCACCTCCACCTTTAGTTCTTCCATCCACGTTTGTGCTTCTGTCTTAAAGTATGCCAAGTCCTGCCGGAGTGTACTGAACCATCCTCGCAGTTCTCCTCGCAGTACCTCCATGTCTCCGCTCTGGCTGCTCTCTCCATTCTTCATTTTCCCCGCTTCCTCCACACTGGTAGCATTCACCGCAGCCATTTTGTTTTTCCCTCCTGTGTTCCCCACGGCGTTTTTAAATGCAAATGCCTTCAAATCGGCGGTGTTCTTCTTCATCTCTCCGCGGTCATCGACATCCTCAGCATCCACCATGCTTGTTTCCACCTCTCCCTCCACTCCAGTATGTTAAATTTGGCAATTTGCCTCCCGCTTCCTCGGAGCTCCGCTCTCACACGGCCGCTCCGTTTGGTGACATCATTTCCTCCTGTTGACAAATTTTGATACATTCTGACTATGGGAGAAGACAGCCTGGAAGGCTGGTCGTTTTCCCTCTGGGAAGAAAGGAAGGAATCCTTCCCAGTCCTTGTTCAGTTTTTTCAGGAATTTCCCCATGTAGAGAATGTAGGAGTTTATTCTACTAGCCAGCATTGATGTCTGAAAAGAGCGTTGGGCAAAGGAATAGTTTTTTCCTCGATTCACGACCCCGGAGGGATCAAAGCATGGTTCTTCCTGCTGTTTATCCGGGGCATCGCCAATTCCACCACCATGGAATGGTGAGGAAGCTGCAGTTTTTGAAAGCAGGGGCAGTTGGGCACTTGATACATTGTATCCAGATGACGACGACGACTTATAGAGGAGATGGTAATAATCGTCTCTCACATTTGTAGCATTAAATTGTGTAGAATTCAGAGCACCGGCAGGATAGTGGTTTCTTTCAGTGCTGTGGGGTAAATGAGAATCTCCAGCTTCTCCGCCCTCTGTTCCAGTTCCAGTTCTGATGCCGCCAGGATTGAGAGGCCCATCGCCATACCCTGATGAATTCCTGAAAGGACATGTCCTCAGGAGGGGATTTTCTGCAGGTATTGGCCGATGGTGGCGAGGGTTATCAGAACATAAGATATGCCATACTGGGTCACCCCAAATCCCTGGTTGGCCACACTCCTGGTAGCCGGAACAAGAAGGATAGGAGGGCAGGAGTTGCTTAAACCCCGAACAGGTTAAGGAGTACGGCCTAGCCGAAGGTGCTGTCCTGACGGGACTCCCTTTCCAGACAGTAATGCGCCACAAAGGTGTGAGAAGAGGACCAGGTGGCAGCCTGGCAGACGTCTGTCAGCTGCACCAAGCGCAGGCTAGCAACCGATGTCACTATCGCTCGGACATTGAGGGCTGTGACTCGGGGATCTAGGGGAAGCCTGGCCTAGGCCTGGACAAAGGTAATACAGTCTGCCACCCAGATGGACAAGGTTCACTTGGTGACTACAAGCCCCAAGCGGCTGGTGTCATAGATGACAAAGAGCTGCCCAGATCTGCAGGGATCCAGAGTCCACTGCAGGTAGAAGGAGAGAGCCCTCTTGCAGTCCAGCGTGTGGAGAACCATCGACACCCAATCGGCATGGAGCTTCGGGAAGAAGGTGGGCAGCACTCTCTCTTGGTTCAGATGGAAATCCGAAACAACCTTTGGGAGGAACTGGGGCGAGTACACAGGACCACCCTATTCCTGCAGAACCTCGTGTACGGGGCCTCAACCATCAGTGCCTGGAGTTCGCCGACTCTCCGGGCAGAGGCGAGAGCCACTAGGAAAGCCACCTTCCATGACAGGTGCCGCAGCAAGCAAGTAGCCATGGGCTCAAAGGGCGATTTGGTACATTGTATGAGGATCGCATTGAGGTCCCCATTCTGCAGGTGGAGGGTGGGCGGTGGGCCTAGAAAGGAGGAAGGCCCACAATAAGCAGGAGACCAGTGGGTGGTTCGCTGAGATGGCACTCAGGTGAATCCTGACCGAGTTCGACTTCAGCCCAGCCTGTGAGAGGTGAAGAAGATACTGCATGAACAATCAGGTGGGGCAGCAAAACAGGTCCACTCAGACCTGCGAGCACCACACAGAGAACTGTGTCACGCCCATAGCCCCTTACATATATATGGAGGGGCGTGCTTGTTATATAGAATTCACCACTTTGGCAATGTTCCAGGCTGTCCTCTTAGATACTCTGGCCAGTATACATTTGAGCTTTTATGACCTGTCCTCCAGTCTGTATTCCTGGACCTCAGGGCATCTGCACCATACCTCTTCGAAAAAGGTGTTCATGTTCCTTCTCCCTTCAGCTGCTTCGGTCCTCTTACCGGCTGCTGCTGCTTTGGGGTTCCTAGCTGAAGTTCTCCAACCCTTTGGCTTTCTCCAATCCCTTGAAGCTGGCTTCTCATAGGAATCTCTCCAAGAACATGGATCTCTCTGAGCTCCTCTCTCCTTCTTGGCTCCTACTCCTGCTCCCGCCCATTCTACTCTTTGAATATTCTGTTCTAGTTTTAAAGTTCCCAGTTTCCAACCCCTCCCTTTCACGCCTCAGGTGTTGGTGGTCAAACTCCCTCCTGGCAGCTGAGTAATTAGGAGTGACGTAAGGGTTTCTCAATCTGGGCTTATACTCCTACACCTCATCTCCACTAGGGGCTTTCTGCAGGCCACTGCAGCCTGGAATAATCTGTCTTTTAGGAAAACATGCAGTTTTATTCCTGTGACCTGACAAAACAGGTCCCTTGATTATGGTAAATTCCCTTCCTTTGTCACTATTCTCTGGGCTCGGATAAGCTTCCTCATCACAACCGGCACCACTTGAAGTCGTACGCCCGCCTGTTCGCATCTTTCCATGAGGCCAGAAGAATGTCCTCGATCTCCATAGGGAGATGGTAGAAGGCTAGGGTGACCCACTCAGTTGCCAAGCTGTGAGGGAGAGAGACCTCAAATTTGGGTGAAGCAGCAAACCCCCCCACCTGTGTCAGCAGCCCCAGCAAATTCCCTAGAGGAACCAGGGGCTCCGTCGAGAGGAAGAGTAACAGAGGGGACTCAGTTGTCTGGGCAACTTTGAGGCCACAAGGTTCACCAAGGCCCTGTCCCACTGGACCTTGAGAAGGGGTCCGAGCAATAAGCGGCATCGAGGGGAAGGCATACAGCAGGTCAGTGGTCCATGACAGGAGGAAGGCATCCAGAGCCACCATGCCCAGGTGAGGGAGGGGGCCGCAGAACTGGGGGAGCAGCAAGTTCACAGGGCTGGCAAAGAGATCCAAGTCTGGCATCCCCCAACACTGGAAGAGCTGCTGCGATGTACGGGGACACAAGCACCACTTGTGTGGCTACAGGACCCTGCTTAGCTAGTCCACCAAGGCATTGTCCTGGGTGGGAGAAAGGTGGCTCCGAGGATGATGCCCAGGCTCACTGCAAAAGAGCACAGAACCATCGCCTCCAGGCAGAGGCTGTAAGAGCAGAGTGCCCCCTTGTTTGTTCATGTAGAACATCATGACCTGGTTGTCCATCTAGACAAGCACCACTTGATGCTGCAAGCAGTGCTGAAAGGCCCCGAGTGCAAGGAGGATGGCTTGGAGCTCCAGCAGATTGATCTGCTAACGAGCCTCCTCAGGGGACCAAGTCCCTTGCATGCACAGTTCATTGCAGTGGGCCCACCAACCCAACAGGGAGGCATTCGTCATCAAGAGTACTTGATGCGTCGGGTCTGGAAGAGCATGCCTTGGAGCAGTCCCGTTCATCCCACTACTAGGCCATGGACTCCGCCAGGCAGGGTTTGACCGAGATGTGGTCTCGAAGACAGCCTGTTGCCTGGGTCCACTGTGCCACCTACATGTTGAGGGGGACATGGGGTACGACATGGACCAGGGAGGCCATGTGGCCCAGAAGGCGAAGCATCAACCGAGCAGAGCCCACGCTGCTGCGGTGTTGCACGTCGGGCGAAAGGGACACGAGGCAGTCTGCCCTGTCCTGGGAAGGAAGGCCATGGCCCACAGAGTGTCCCCAAGTGGGCCCCGATGAACTCCAGGGATTGCACCGGAGAAAAGTGGGATTTTGGGTAGTTGACCACGAATCCCAGGTGCTCCAGAAGGTGAATGGTGAGGTCTGTGGCCCGATGAACCTCATAGGCCATGCCCTCCTGTCACGAGCCAATCGTCTAGATAAGGATAGATGAAGGGTGCCCTGAAACTGGAGCTGGGCCGCAGCCAAGGCCAGGCATTTGTGAAGACCCATGGAGCGGACGCGAGGCCAAAGGGGAGCACCCTGTACTGGTAGTGGTTCCCCTGTACCATGATGCGAGGGTACCTTCTGTGCTTGGGATGGACAAGGATGGGAGTATAAGCATTCTTTAGGTCCAAGGAGCATAGCCAATTGCCCTGCTGGAGGTAGGGCAGCAGCGTTCCAAGGGAGAGCATCTTGAAATTCTCTCGCACGAGGAACTTGTTTAGGTTCTGCAGGTCGAGGACGGGTCGGAGACTTTGGGAGGAGAAAGTATCGGGAGTAAAACCCCATACACTGAGGTGCATGGGACTGGTTCCAACGCCCTGTCCTCGAGGAGGCCTGCTAGCTCCTGAGTCAGGAGGGCCTGGTGCAGAGGAAACCGCTGCGGCTCCCCAGAAAAGTACGGAAGGGGGAGCTGGTCCAGACTGAGAAGACAGACCTTCAGTACAACCTGGAGAACACGGGCATCGGTGGTGATGCATTCCCACCTGAAGGCAGTGGACCAGACGCCCACCGACCAGCAGCTGATTTGCCAGCGAACGAGACGCTATGCCGACAGCGTCAAAACCCAGAGGCCAGCTGAGCTGGTGCCAATGGTTGGGTCTTGGGACCCTTTGGCTTATGAAGGCCGTGGGCCGCGTCATTTCCATAGCTGGCCTGGGCATCGGCAGATAGGGTGGGTAGCGCCTATATGGGAAACCCTTCCGATGGAAGAAAGGCTTCTTGCCCTGCTGTTTCTTCTTGGAAAGGGAGGTGGTCTTCTGGGAGAGGCAAGTACAGGTCATGTACTCTGCCTCAATCTCTGCTGCCTTGTCCTCAATGGGCTTGCCAAACAGTTGCTCCCCAAGGCAAGAGACATCCAGCAGTTTCTCCTGGACCCACTGTTCCAGGTCTGAGGATTGGAGCCAGGCCTGTCAGTGGGCTCAGAAACCAGCAGCCACCACACGGGTGAAGGACTTGAAGCAGTCGTATGCTGCCGAGAGGTACTTACAACACTCTCCCATGGACTTTGAGAAGGCCTGGAAGAGGCAGAGGTGGTCTCCATCAAGGCCCGCCACAAAGCCGCTGAGCTCCTTAGTGAAGTCACAGATGAACATCCCAATATGCAATTGGTAAACCTGAATGCAGCATGCCAGCACAGAGTCCTGGTAAGCCTTGCACCCGAGGGCATCGAGGGTACGAAACTCTGTCCAGTGGGACTGAAGAATGAGCCTTTGAGCTCTTCTGCATCTGCATGACCAATTCGATCACCTTTGAGATGTGGGGAAACTGGAATTTCCAAAACCCCCGTCCCCGCTGGACTCTATACATAGTGTCGAGGTGCTTGCTAACAATAGGGACGGAAGCCAGACTCTCCCACATGCAGAGGAGGAGCCGGTTGAGGATGGAGGAAACCGGGACCATGAGAGCAGACAGAGCTTAAAGATCCCAAATTACCCATGTCTACCAATAGTCAAATTAATATGAATAAAATACAGTCTCTAAAATGCAAATGCTAGAAGTCTAAAAAATAAGATGGGAGAGTTAGAATATATAGCACTAAATGAGAGGTTAGATATGACTGGAATCTCAGAGACATGGTGGAAGGAGGACAACCAGTGGGACACTGATACCTGGGTACAAACTATATCATAATGATAGAGCTGATCAAATTGGTGGACGGGTTGCGCTCTATGTCAGAGAGGGTATTGAGTCAGAAAGGATTAAAATTTTGCAGGAAACAAAATTGGATGTAGAATCTCTATGGATTGAAATTCCATGTAAAAAGGGAAAGGTGATGGCAGTGGGGTTGTACTATCGACCGCCTGGCGAGAATGAACAAATGGATGATGAAATGCTCAAAGAAATCAAGGAAGCTAACAAAAGTTATAGCGCAGTAATAATGGGTGATTTCAATTACCCCGGTATCGACTGGGTCAGTGTCATGGCAGGACATGCTAGGGAGGTAAAGTTCCTAGATGAAATAAATGACTGCTTCTTGGAGCAGCTGGTTCATGAACCAACCAGAGGGGAAGCCATATTAGACCTTGTCCTTAGTGGAACACCAGATCTAGTGCAAGAGATAAGGGTTTTGGGGCCACTTGGCAATAGTGATCATAGCATGATCGCATTTGATTTAATTAGTGGAGGAGGGATAGTAAGGAAATCCACAGTACTATCTTTTAACTTTCAAAAGGGAGACTATGATAAAATGAGGCAAATAGTTAAGAAAAAACTAAAAGGAGCAGCTGCAAAGGTTAAAGACTTACATCAAGCTTGGGTGTTGCTGAAAAATACTATCTTGAAAGCCCAGACCAGCTGTATTCCACGCTTTAAGAAAAGTGGAAGGAAGTCCAAAAGACTGACAGCTAGGCTTAAAGGTGAGGTCAGAGAGGCTGCTGTTGCCAAAAAAGCATCTTTCAGGAAATGGAAAGAAGAGCCAAACGATGAAACCTGGAAACAGCACAAGCACTGGCAAGTCAAATGAAAGGCATTGATAAGGCAGGCAAAGAGAGAATTTGAGAAGAAGCTTGCTGCGGAAGCAAAAACACAAAATAAAGACTTTTTCAAGTACATTCGTAGCAAAAAACCTGAGAGTCAGTTGGTCCATTAGATGATAGAGGGGTTAAAGGGGCATTAAAAGGTGACAAGGCGATAGCGGAGAGACTGAATGAATTCTTTGCTTCGGTTTTTACTGAGGAAGATGTAGGGATGTTACCCATGACTGAAGCGGTATTTAAAGGTGCGGAAAAACTGAAGGAAATATTGATACATTGGGCAGATGTATTACAACTATTAGATAAACTGAAGAGCAGCAAATCACCTGGGCCGGATGGTATATATTCAAGGGTGTTGAAAGAACTGAAATATGAGATTGCAGACCCGCTATTAGTAATCTGTGAATTTTCATTAAAATCATCTGTAATACCTGAAGATTGGAGGATCGCCAATCTAACGCCAATTTTTAAAAAGGGTTCCAGGGGTGATCCAGGAAACTACAAACATCAGTACCGGCATAAATGGTAGAAACCATCATAAAGAATAAAATTACTCAGCATGTAGATAGTCATGGCCTAATGGGAGACTGCCAACATGGCTTTAGACAAGGAAGATCTTGTCTTACTAATCTGTTATGTTTTTTTGAAGGTGTGAATAAACAGGTGGACAAAGGTGAGTTGGTTGATATAGTCTATCTGGACCTTCAGAAAGCCTTTGACAAGGTCCCTCATCAGAGACTTTTGGCAAAACTAAAGAGTCATGGGATAGGAGGCAGTGTACTATTGTGGAACAGGAACTGGTTAAAAGATAGAAAGCAGAGGGTAGGGCTAAATGGCCAATTTTCCCAATGCAGAAAGGTGAATAGTGGTGTACCCCAGGGATCTGTGCTGGGTCTGCTGCTTTTTGACATATTCATAAATGACCTGGAAAGGGGAACAAGTGAAGTTATCAAATTTGCAGATGACACAAAACTATTTAAAGTTGTCAAAACCCAAGAGGATTGTGGAAAATTACAAGAGGATCTTGATAAATTGGAAGACTGGGCATCAAAATGGCAGATGAAATTTATTGTGGACAAGTGCAAAGTTATGCACCTAGGGAAGAACAACCCAAACTATGGTTACACGATGCAAGGTTCCACATTAGGAACCACCACCCAGGAAAAAGATTTAGGCGTCATTGTGGATGACATGTTAAAACCTTCGGCCCAGTGTGCAGCGGCAGCCAAGAGAGCAAATAGAATGCTAGGTATCATAAGGAAAGGAATGGAAAATAAAACAAAATATATTATAATGCCTCTATATCGTTCCATGGTGAGACCATACCTTGAATATTGTGTGCAATTCTGGTTGCCGTATCTTAAAAAGGATATAGAGATATTAGAAAAGGTTCAGAGAAGAGCCACCAAAATGGTAAAGGGGATGGAAGGATACTCCTATGAAGGGTAAAAAGGTTAGGGCTCTTTAACCTGGAAAAGAGACGGCTGAGGGGAGATATGATAGAAATCTATAAATTAATGAACGGAGTGGAACGGGTAAATGTAGATCGATTGTTTACATTATCAGAATATAGAAAGACTAGGGGACATGCAATGAAGCTACAGGGTAAACTATTTAAGACTAATAAAAGAAAATATTTTTTCACTCAACGTGTAATCAAACTCTGGAATTTATTACCGGAGGATGTAGTAAAGGCTGTTAGTGTAGCTGGGTTTAAAAAAGGTTTGGACAAGTTCCTGGAGGAAAGGTCCATATACCATTATTAAGAAGGGACCCAGGATATCTATGCTTGACCCAGTACAAGCATTGTGGAACCTGTGTCTTTTGGGGAAACTGCTAGGAATGTATGACCTAGATTGGCCTCTGTTGGCAACAAGATACTGGGCTTGATGGACCTTGGTCTGACCTAGTATTGCATATCTTATGTTCTTATGTTATGTTCTTATGTCTCCTTTGGGGGAGCCTCATATTGAAGGATATCAAGATCCTCTGCATGGGGCTCTTCCTCAGATTCGATGGTGAGTGCCAGGGCCCGTGTTATACCCAGGACAAACTCCAAGAAGGTGGTGTCCTCAGGAGAGGACCACCGCCTCTGTGTCGGCGGAGAGAGATCCGAGGGAAGGTCCCGGTGGGACGGGTTTCCGGGGAGGTGTCTCCATCCGATTCCCAGTTTGAGTAATCAGAGGAGGACTGAGTCGGGTGGCCCGAGAAGGATCGGTGACCTGCACTTGGCTCCCGAGGCCGAAGCCTGCCCAGATCCAGAGGTGCTCGCACGCGAGGATCTTGCACCCGAGGACCAGGAGAGAGATCAAGACCCTCGCCGAGGACTCTTGCGAGATCTTTGGCTCTCAGGGGGTCACTGCGGTGGCCTGGAGAGTCCTCGAGGTAGAGGTCCCTGCAGTCTCAAGGAGCATGCGTGCGGGGCCTGGCACTAGCGCCTGCTGAACAGCGAGGAATTCAAAAACACTGCATTCCAAGGCCAGCATTCGGGCTTCCCACTCAGGAGTGGGGCTCTGCGACACCGACGTGACCTGGTCGCAAGTTGAGGAGGAGAGGGAGTCCTCGCCGGGACGACATTCGGGAGACCGGGCGCCATTGCCAGAGGCCTCCGTATCAATTTGAGGTACCTTTCTGGGCCACTCCCTCTCCGACTCTGGGATCTGCCGAGGGGGGCTGAGAGACCGAGCCTGTGACCGCTCACACTTGCCTGGTGCCCCCAACAATGTCCTCGCGGCCTCCTCCTTCCACTCGCGCTCAGGCTACTCCTGGTCCGAGTGCCACCGGGCCCGAGGAGGAACCTTGGGACTCCAGGGGTTGCAGGACTGCGGAGCAGGAGGCTATAGGGGATATCGGGACTATCTTATGGAAAAGATCATCCAGCTTCTGCTTATAACTGGATGGCCTTGGAGGACATCTTCTTGCATAAGTAGCATTGCTCAGGGTCATGGTCAGCTCCCAGGAACCTGAGACAACAGTCATGGGTGTCCATCAGCAACATGTTCTTAGAACACCTATCACGTTTTTGAAACCGGAGGCCATCGGGGCAAAAAGGACCCCAGCGAGGTCAAAGATCCTCGATGCAGCCAGGGGTTAAAAAAGGGTGCGAAAGCACTGGGAGAAAAAGAGGGCAGAAAAAGAATCATGAGACCGAGAGACTAAGCAATGGAGTTCGGGATGGCTTGAATAGGACTGGCGAAGGCCAGAAGGCAAAAACAGAGCTGGGATTTGAAAAACCTTTTTCGGAGATGAGACGCATGTCGGAAGGGCTCCATGGAATAAGGGAGACTGGGGAAAGAGGCTACCCTTGTTCAGTCAGATGACTTAGTTAGGTAAAAAGATAAAAATAGAGGTGGCAACTCCCAGGGGAGGAGGGAGGGCTGTGAGGACCGATTCCTGCTGTTCCTGGAGAACACCTGTCACAGGTAAGTAACTACGCTTTCTCCAGGAACAAGCAGGAAGTCAGTCCTCACATATGTGACTCCCTAGCTCCAGGCTACTCTTACCCAAACCATGACAGCACCAATGGCGACCACCAGGGGAGGCCACCAGTTGCATAAGACTAGCTCCTATCCAGACTATGCAACGCCCGGCTACCCTCATCACTATTAGTCCAGTAGGTAGGCTGACCATCAACAGACTGGAGCGCAGGAGTTGCCTATACACCGAGTATGCTACGGATTACTGCCTGGCCGAAGGCACTGTCCCTGCAGGACTCACTCTCTAGGCAGTAATGTGCTGCAAAGGTATGCACTGAAGACCATGTGGCAGCCTTGCAAATTTCCTTCACCAGGATCGAGCGCAGGTTGGCCACCGACGTGGCCATGGCCCTGACGTGATGAGCAGTGATCCGGTGCTCCAGGGAAAGGCCAGCCTACTCATAAGCGAAGGTGATGCAGTCCGCCACCCAAGAGGACAGTCTGTCTGGTTACCGGCAGCCCCAGCTTACTGGGGTTGAATGAGACAGAGTAGGGCGCTTTGCGATGGTCCCTAGTCCTATGAAGATAGGAGGACAGGGCCCTCTTGCAATCCAATGTGTGCAAGACCGACTCTACCTTGCCGGCAGGAGGCCGTGGAAAAAAGGTAGGGAGAACCACCTTCTGGTTGAAGTGGAAAGCAGACACCACCTTAGGAAGGAACTTATGATGCATACGCAGCACCACTATATTCATGTAGAACGGGTGTAGGGAGGATCCATCACCAGGGCCTGCAGCTCACTCACCCTGCGGGCAGAGGTCACGGCCACCAAGTAGGCCACTTTCCAGGAGAGGTACCTCAAGTGACAGGTGGCCATAGGCTCAAATGGTGGTCTGGTGAGCTGGGACAGCACCACATTAATCGTGCAACCACTACGTAGCATCATAGATCACTCTGACTTCAGGACCGTAGCACAAGCCCTCATCATTCCTCATCTGGACTATTGCAACGCCATACTACAGGGTCTGCCTAAAAAAACCCTCAATATCCTGCAAATGGCACAAAATGTGGCAGCTAGAATCATCATGGGGATCGGCCTGAAGGATCATATCACACCAATACTAATAGACCTACATTGGCTCCCAATCACTGCATGCATACAATATAAAATCATTATCACCGCATTCAAGCTCATTCATAATATAGCACCCTCTTACCTCAACACCCTTATCACCTTACAGCCAAATAACAGAAGCAGAAGATCTCCAAACCTCAATACCCTCCTGGTCCCGGGGAGCCTGAGATCTGTCAATACAAATACCAGCAACCGAGCATTTTCATTTATAGTGCCTCTGCTATGGAACCAACTACCATGCGAACTGAGAGCAAACAGTGACTTGTTGGACTTCAGAAAAAAACTTAAGACTCATCTTTTCCAGACGCATTTCAATCCTGCCTAATCACCATGTACTCACACTGGGTCACAACAGGCACAAAGAAAGAACTCCATATTCTAGCCAACAATAGACCCAGCGACATGTAAATATGTATATACTTGTGAAATCACTAGCCTGCAATCAAGTGTGAATCATATAATTTGAGTGATATGACCTGTACTTTCCAACTAAATCATTATGTATGTTTTAATTCCTGGCCTGTACAGCCGCACTGTTATGTATAGCAAACCGCTGCTGATCGCTGGAAGTAGCGGGATACAAGTGTACACTAAATAAATAAATTAAGGTCCCATTCCGCAGCCGGAGAGGGGACTAGACAACAGAAGACCCCTGAGGAATCTGGAGACCAGGGGCAGAGTCGAGAGGGGCTTTCCATCTACAGGGTGGTGATTCGCTGCTATAGCGTTGAGACGCACCTGGACTGAATTCGATTTCAAGCCCGAGTGCAAGAGATGCAAAAGGTATGCAACACAAGTTGTACCTGGCAGCAGAATGGATTCACTTTCTTGTGTGTGCATCAGACGGAGAACCTCCTCCACTTGAAGGCATACGAGGTAAGTCTTCTAGTGGAGGGCTTCCTGGAAGCCAAGAGAACCTCCTCGAACTCCCTTGAGAGGTGGAAAGGAGCCAATGTTACCCTTTCAGCAGCCATGCTGTCAGCGCTAGGGCCCTCAGGTTGGGGTGCAGGAGGGAGCACCCCTCATGCGAGAGAAGGCCCAGGCCCTGGCCCAGGCCCAGGGGTACCAGGGCTGTCACAGACAGAGAGAGAGCAGCAGGGGGAACCAGGGCTGCCTGGGCACCTGGGGGCCACCTGGATCACTGAAACGTGCTCGCTCTAGATTTTGAACAGACACTTGGGTATCAGGGGTTTGGTGGGAATGCGTAAGAGCAAATCCTGCGAGCATGATATAAGAATCGCATCCGCCGCCACCCTCCCGTGGTGTGGGCTGAGAGGAGCAGAACCGCGGAAGCTGCGCATTATCCAGAGAGGCAAACAGATCCAAGCAGGGCCTGCCCCAGTCGTAAGAGCTTCTGGGCCACCTCGGGTTCCAGGCGCTACTCATGTGGCCAGAGGATCCTGCTGAGCTTGTCCACCATGAAGTTGTCCTGGCCCGGTAGGTACACAGCCCTTAGGGTCATGTGGCTGCGTACCGCAAAGGAGTGAAGTGCTACAGCCTCCTGACAGAGGGATTAGGAGCCCGTTCTGCCCTGCATGTTCACAAAGAACATGGCCACCTGGTTGTTCGTCTGTATGAGGATTGGAAGACCTCGGAGCAGGTGGCTAGAAGGTCTGCAGGGCCAGAAAAATGGCTCGGAGTTAGAGGAGGTTGATCTGTAGGAGAGACTCCTTGGAAGAGCAGTAGCCCTGAGTGCGTTGGCCCTCGCAATGCGCATCTCAGCCCGCCAGGCATCCATAGTCAGGACCCTCTGAGATGCTGGTGCCTGGAAAGGCATCCCCGCCCTGAGGTGGTGTGGGGTCTTCCACCAGTTCAGGGAAGACATCAGCTGCCCCCCCAGTTTGCCTGTGGCCTGAGACCACTGAGACCGAAGGCACTGCTGGGCCATCTGCATGTGTAGGCGGGTAAGGGGGGTTACATGCACCGTTGAGGACATGTGGCCCAACAAGCGGAGGAGCCGCTGGGCAAGCACCGACCTACAGGTTTGCACTTCCCTGGCCAACCACATCAGGTGGTGGGCTCTGTCTACTGGGAGAAAAGCCTTGACCAGCAGAGTGTTCAGCTTGGCCCTTATGAATTCAAGGGTCTGACCTGGGGAGAGCCTGGACTTGGGGTAGTTGATGACGAAGCCCATTTGATGGAGGGTGTGAATGGTAAGCCTTGTGGCCCAGTCCGCCTTCCGGATGGTGTTGCCCCGACAAGCCAGTCATCTAGATGGGAGAAGATGTGAGCCCCCTGAAGGCACATGTGTGCAGCTACTGCGGCCCGGCATTTTGTGAAGACCCTTGGGGAGGAGGCCAGGCTGAATGGGAGCACCCTGTACTGGAAGTGCAGACCTCCCACCACAAACCTCAGGTATCGCCTGTGGGAGGGATGAATCAGGATGCGGGCATAAGGATCCTTGAGATCCTAGGAGCACAGCCGGTCTTCCCTGGCGGAGGTAGGGAAGTAATGTTCCAAGGGAGAGCATCTTGAACCTCTCCCTCACCAGGAACCTGTTGAGGTTGCGCAGATCCAGGATAGGCCAGAAGCCTCCTGTTCTTTTGGGGACAAGGAAATACCTTAAGCAGAAGCCCCTGCCCCAGAGGTGGTGGGGCACAGGTTCCACCACCTTGTGGCTCCCCTGTTAAGTAATCTGGAGGGTTTTGCTGCAGGTGGAGTGAATAACCCTCTCTAACCACCTGCAGAACCCACTGGTGATGGTGGCCCAGCTATTGGCAAAGGAGGCCAGTCAACCCGCTATGGGCTGAAGAGGGTCTCCTAAGGGAGGGGAGAGCCAGCCCACAAAGTCAAAAACATCCCCCTGGCTGAGGGTGGGGGGGGGGGGGCTTGTGCCTGGGGCTTCAGAGCCTTGGGTTTCCTGGACCCATGCCTCTGGCTCTTTGGCTGTGCAGGTTGATGAGGCTGAACCTGGTAAGGCTGGTAATGGCTAGCCGAGGCGTAACCCTTTTTTGGGGGGGAAAAAGGTCTTCTTTCCAGAGGGCTTCTTCCTGGGGAAAGCAGAGGTCTTTTTGGAAAGCCTCTGCCGTATAACTACCTCGGCCTCTATCTCGGCGGCCTTATCAGACATAGGCTTTCCAAAAAGATTCTCCCCATTGCAGGGCATGTCCAGGAGCTTCTCCTGCACCCACTGCTCCATGTCCGAGGCCTGCAGCCACACCTGGCGCCAGGCAACAATGCCTGCAGCCGCCATCCTGGCTGAGGCCTCGAACCCATCGTAGGCAGCTCTAGAGAGAAACATAGAGCAGTCCCGGACAGCCCAGGTCAAGGACAAGCAGCACTGGCGAGGTTCCCAGGTGAGTTCCACAAAGAACCCCGAGAGCTCCTGGACCAGGCTCTTCAAATACATCCCCGTATATAGCTCGTAGGCTTGCATACGGCACCGAGCATGGTGCCCTGATAGCATTTACAGCCTAGCACATCAAGGGCCCAGGCCTCCTTGCCCAGGGGCACGGACGAGGTGGTCTTTTGACTCTCGAGCCTTTGTATTGATGACTCCACCATCATTGAGTTGTGGAGGAGTTGAAGCTTATGGAACCCCGCATTCTTACGGACTCGATAAATGGCATCGATCCACCAGCTGACCACCGGCACAGAGGCTGGCATCTCCCATGTCCGGAGCAGGAGCCTCTCGAGGATGAACAGGATCGGGACTGTGAGAGTCTCCTTAGGTGGAGACTCGTACTGCAAATTTTCCAGCACCTCAGTGCGCAGGTCCTGCTCATAAGAACATAAGATATGCCATACTGGGTCAGAACAAGGTCCAACAAGCCCAGGATCCTGTATCCAACAGTGACCAATCTAGGTCACAAGTACCTAGCAGTCTCCCCAAAAGACACAGGCTCCTCAATGCTTGTATTGGGTCAAGCAGTGATATCCTGGGTCCCTTTTAATAATGGTTTATGGAACTTGTTCAAGCCTTTTTTAAATCCAGCTACACTAACAGCTTTTAGTACATCCTCCGATTACAAATTCCAGTTTGATTACACGTTGAGTGAAAAAATATTTTCTCTTACTTGTCTTAAATAGTTTACCCTGTAGCTTCATTGCATGTCTCTTAGTCTTTATATAGTCTGATGACGCAAACAATTGATCTACGTTTATCCGTTCCACTCCGTTCATTAATTTATAGACATCTATCATATCTCCTCTCAGTCGTCTTTTTTCCAGGTTGAAGAGCCCTAACCTTTTTAGCCTCTCTTCATAGGAGTATCCTTCGATCCCCTTTACTATTTTGGTGGCTCTTCTCTGTACCTTTTCTAATAACGCTATATCCTTTTTAAGATACGGCGACCAGAATTGCACAATATATTCAAGGTGCGGTCGCACCATGGAACGATACAGGGGCATTATAATATATTTTGTTTTATTCTCCATTCCTTTCCTTATGATACCTAGCATTCTATTTGCTCTCTTTGCTGCACACTGGGCGGAGGGTTTTAACATGTTATCCACGATGACGCCTAAATCTTTTTCCTGGGTAGTGGTTCTCAATGTGGAACTTTGCATCGTGTAAACATAGTTTGGGTTGTTCTTTCTTAGGTGCATAATTTTGCACTTGTCCACATTAAATTTCATCTGCCATTTGGATGCCTAGTCTTCCAATTTATCAAGACCCTCTTGCAATTTTCCACAATCCTTTTGGGTTTTGACAACTTTAAATAGTTTTGTCTCATCTGCAAATTTGATAAGCTCACTCGGCCACAAGGAGTGAATATAGGACTAGAAACCCCAGTCCCTCCGGCCTGAGATTGCTATCCCTAGGTGGGACTTGAATACCCAGCCCTCCGGTTTGTCCTAACCACTAGGCCATTCCTCGCCCCAGTACTTTTGACTTGTCTTGTCTTGCTGCGCATTGGAAATCTGATGAGCTCTTTGAGTGCCTCTCTTTCTCCTCTGACTTTAGATTGTTTATGCTTCTGAGCAATTTTCAGAGTTTCTTCAGTCATCCATTTTGGCCGTTTTTGCCTTTTCACCTTATGTAGAGACTTCTCGCTTTCTTCCGACATAACATTCTCGATGTCATCCCATAACTCTTCTGGAACTCTATCATTTGTATCTAAAGCAGCAAATCAATTTTGCAGGCAGTCTTTAAATTCCAGTGGTATATTCTCAAGGTCATATTTTGCTCCATTCACGAGTGGCTTGCTCAATCCATTCCCTTTTCCAGGTCATTTATGAATATGACAAAAAGCAGCGGACCCAGCACAGATCCCTGGGGTACAACACTATTCACCTTTTTCCATTGGGAAAATTGGCCATTTAGCCCTACCCTCTGCTTTCTATCTTTTAACTAGTTCCTGATCCACAATAGTACACTGCCTCCTATCCCATGACTTTTTAGTTTTGCCAAAAGTCTCTGATGAGGGACCTTGTCAAAGGCTTTCTGAAAGTTCAGATACACTATATCAACCAACTCACCTTTGTCTACCTGTTTATTCACACCTTCAAAAAAACATAACAGATTAGTAAGACAAGATCTTCCTTGTCTAAAACCATGTTGGCTGTCTCCCATTAAGCCATGACGAGCTACATGATGAGTAATTTTGTTCTTTATAATGGTTTCTACCATTTTTCCCAGTACCAACGTCAAGCTCACCTGTCTGTAGTTTCCGAGATCACCCCTGGAACCCTTTTTAAAAATTGGCGTTACATTGGCCATCCTCCAATCTTTAGGTATTACAGATGATTTTAATGATTGCAGACCTGCTATTAATAATCTGTGAGCTCTCTCATATTTCAGTTCTTTCAACACCCTTGGATGCATATCATCCCGTCCAGGTGATTTGCTACTCGTCAGTTTATCAAATAGTTGTAATACTGTGGCAGGCTAAAGCCTACAATACGTATGGGAGGCCTGTAAGCTAGCCCTGAGTCCCCACCCCCACCTGAGACTAGTAGTGCTGAGAAAGACCAAAGTCAGTGAAAGTCTGAGAATCTGCCTTAAACTGCTTTAAACTGCTTTTGATAAGTTTGTATGAATCCTTTATTAAATTCTTCCATGCTGATGATAGATATGTTCCAGTGTTCTGCATTCTCACATTCTCTGAGCTAGAAATGACCTTGCAATAGAAATGTATCTATGTCTAAAAACTGTGCCTTTGTTAGAATAGCCTGAGAAGGGGGAACAGGGTGCTAGGCCCAGAGAGGGTCCCCGATTGAACAGGTGCAGGGGGCGTTGGGACCAATAGAAAGTTTGCCTGTATCAAACTGTAAAATTGTATAAAATGAATTTGCTTCTGTTCTCCATTGCTCAGTCACTTTTGGATGCACTCCTTGTCTGAGCCTGTGCACAATAAATTGGCTTGGAACCTGCAATTGACTCCTGGTTTTATTCATTGCGTGCACTTCGCTGCTACATATTCTTGGTGCGTTGGCCGGGAATGTGCGAGTAGTGGATGGTATTCAAGTGAATATTCCACGTAATTTCACCTCAAGGTTTGGCCCGGTTGGAACCGTGTCTGTCCGACCGCAGGGGAAACCTCAGGGGCCACCGGTCCTCTTGTATCGGAGAGGGTTCTGCCTTGCCTCGGAGGACTACTGGGTCCGGCTGGCCAACACCTCCGAACCCGAGGGGAGTCCAGGATCCAACCCATGTACTGGTTTGGTATCGGGAACCAGATCCGGTGAGTAGAAGTTTTCTTTACTACTCAGATAGTCAGTTTTGGGAATATGGTATGGTAAAAAGAGAGCCTGATCACCTCTCCAGGGCGGTCCTAGTAAGCCTCGCATTGGTGTTAGCGAAGCAGAAGCCACCGACCCTATGGTATGGTTAGTCAGTAAGGCCTTGGGAATTTGGGAAAAACGTTGCTAGCATGTTTGTGTGTGTGTGGATGAGAGGTCTTGAAATACAGACCAAGCAAGTGCGGACTCCGGAGTAGTGCAGTTCCTGGCCGGGAGACTCAATCTCTTGGATCTTGGCAGCGACCAGTGGCCTATTTATCAAAACAATTGGATATGATTGCAAAAGGCTGGCCCCCTTGTTTGAGAGCTGTTGCAGCCACAGCCCTCTTAGTGAGCGAAGCTGACAAGCTCACTTTGGGACAGAATCTTTGGAGTCATCGTACCACACTCTGTCTTGACCCTTATGGAGCACAAAGGAAACTTCTGGCTTACAAATTCGCGAATGTTGAAGTATCAAAGTATGCTGTGTGAGAATCCTCAATCGCAATTGATGGTCAGTCAGGCTTTGAATCCTGCTACGTTGTTACCAGTTGGTCTTGGCCCCCCCTGATCATGACTGTCTGGAAATTATGGACACTGTCTTCTCAAGTCGCCTGGATCTGGCTGATGTCCCTTTGGAGAACCCTGAACGGACATTCTTTGTGGATGGAAGTAGTCTCGTCATCAATGTACATCGTTGTGCCGGGTATGCAGTGGTGACCCTTGATCTGGTGGTTGAGTCCTCGGCTCTGGCCCCGGGGACTTCAGCACAGAAAGCTGAACTGATAGCCCTCACTAGGGCGCCGATATTAGGAAAAGGGCTCCATTTAAATGTGTACACTGATTCCAAGTATGCCTTTACAACTTTGCACACGCATGGGACCCTGTACAGAGAACGAGGGTTGATAACTTCAGGAGGCAAGTCCATTAAATATGGCCCAGAGATATTGACATTGATAGACGCTGTGTGGGCCCCTAAGCAAGTTGCAGTCATGCACTGCCGAGGTCATCAGGCAGGAGAAGGAGAAATTACACAAGGGAATAGGTTTGCCGATGCCACTGCTCGAAAAGCAGCCACAATTGGACAGGTTTTGACCCAAGATACCTCAGCTCAGGCAGCCTTATTCCCTGTGTCCCTTAGCTCATGGGCCCCCTGATACACCATGAGGGAGTTAGACTATTTCAGCGAGAAGGAAGGGGGTGTCCTAACAGAAAAGGGCTGGATAGTGTTGCCACCTCCAGAGGGTGGCTCACCTCCAGGGCCCACAGTAATTCCTGAAGCGTTAGGTCCAGCCTTTGTTCATGCTTTTCATCAGGCCACACATTATGGGAAGACTGCGATGGAAAAAGCTCTCAAACTTCATTTCTATATTCCATTATTAGGACCCCTGTCTGCCTCACTGGCTCAACAATGTTTAACATGTGCTAAGAATAATGCCAAGCAAGGTCCTGGTCCACCCCCAAGAGTTCAGTCAGTAGGAGTTACCCCCATGAGTAATACTCAGGTGGGTTTTACTGAAATGCCACGAGCAAATGGATATCATTACCTATTGGTCTTAGTCTGTACCTTTTCTGGGTGGGTAGAAGCTGTCCCCACCAGAACTGAGAAAGCCAGAGAAGTCACTAAAATTCTGCTTCATGAGATTATTCCCCGATTCGGGATACCGTTGACTATAGGGTCAGATAATGGGCCCTCATTTGTATCTCAGGTGACTCAGCAGTTAGCACGAGCTCTACAGGTGCAGTGGAAATTGCATACTGGTTACAGACCTCAGAGTTCAGGAAAAGTAGAGCGTATGAATAGAACCCTGAAATCTCAGTTATCTAAACTTTGTCAAGAAGTTCACCTGAAGTGGCCCCAGGTTCTTCCTATAGCCCTTCTTAGGATACGCTCAGCCCCTACTAAGTCATTAGGAGTTTCCCCTTTTGAGATTCTGTATGGGCGACCCCCGCCTATTGTACAAGGAATAAAAGGAGATATGCAACAGACTGGATCTGAAATTACTAGACAAGAACAATTGGCTTTAAGTTCTGTTTTGCAGAATCTTCATACGTGGGCACAGGATCAACTGCCCATCAATCTAACAGAACCACTGCATTCTTTCAAGCCTGGAGTCTCGGTGTGGATCAAAGAATGGAGAAAGACACCGTTGGCACCGCATTGGAAGGGACCTTATGTTGTTATCTTATCAACCCGAACAGCAGTCAAAGTTGCCGAACTCGAACCCTGGATCCATCACAGTCGAGTAAAGCCAGCAGCCGCTTCTGAACTTGGTCATTGGACTTCAGTAATGACCCTGCAACCCCATTGTGGCTCACGCTGCGACGGCAGCCACCACTGTGAAAGAACTTAAGTGAGAATCTACAGCCCTACTCCTGCCACCCACTGGAAACTGGCAGGTCTACGTACGTCAGAAGCTTGAGGATCTACAACCCTACGCCTGTCGCACGGCGCAGAAGCTGACAGGTCTACGTACGGTGGAAGCTGGGAAAAGAAGCCTTCAAGTTCAGAGTTCTCAACATTTCAATCCATCTATCAGAGACTGTGATTATGATGATTTCCTATTATTGTTTCATTTCTGCGATAGCCTTGGGGTCCCTTGGGACAACTTTTGCCCTACCCCCCTGTGCAGCCTGTATAACTACTACCCGAACTGGGATAAAGGTTACCCAAACTTTACTTTATCATTCTTACTACACTTGTACTGGTATAGTTAGCCGGTGCGTGTACAATGGTACAGAATTAAATATCTGTACAAAAGAAAAGAGCAAAACTTGTTTTAGTCCTCATCAGAACCCTTCTTATTATGTTTTAGAGTTGCGATGGAATGATGAGGATGGGGCCCTCATAAATTCCACATGTCAACTTTCAGATCCCACAAGACCTGTACCCCTATACCTTGATGCTTGTGATGTTATAAATAGAAATGACTATTACAAATGTGGGTCTTGGGAGCAAGCTTACTATTATGATGATAAATATATGTGTCCTGAAGGAGCATATGGATGGGGAAAATGTACTGGGAAATATTCCCCATCCACCTACAGTAAGCCATCTAAAGATGCATACTTCTGTCCAAAGTGGGAATGTGTGTACTATGCTACTTGGTCGGGAGGCCCTACTGGACAAGATGGGGATAATCGTAAAGCCAATTTAGAAAGACTACGCTTGCTTGAGCCTCAGAAGTGTAAGACAGGTGCTTGTAATCCCCTACGGCTCCTCATACTTGACCCTAGCCAGTGGAAGCAGGGGTTCAGATTTGGTTTACGTATAGCAGTGGGAGGAACCTTTTTATATATACAGCTTTACACTAAAGCACAGTTACTTACTTGTAACAGGTGATCTCTGGGAACAGCAGGAATAAGTCTTCACATATGGGTACGTCGGTACCGACGGAGCCTGCGCGGGAACGCTCCCCAGCTTCCCAAAAAGGAAAGCTTTTGGGAGCATCCCACAGCGCCTGCGCGCTGCCTTCCCGCCTTTCCTAACCGCCTCTCCTCAGTTCGAGTTTTAAAGCTGAGACAAAAGAGAGAGAGAGAGGAAAGGAAAGACAGATAGAGAGATACAACTCCTAGGGGAGGTGGGTGGGTTGTGAAGACTTATTCCTGCTGTTCCCAGAGATCACCTGTTACAGGTAAGTAACTGTGCTATCTCCAGGAACAAGCAGGAATGAGTCTTCACATATGGGGACTCCCTAGCTAAAGATGCCTGGGAGATCCCCAAGGATATGAGACCCTGGGAAGGGTTCTACCTCCTCCTATGGATCTCAGGCATCCATCCAGGGAAGGAGGGTAGGAGTTGATTAAGAATGGAACAGGTGTTTGAGAACAGCCTGACCAAACAAGGCATCCCGGTGGGAGCCCTTGTCCAAGCAGTAATGGGCTGTGAAGGTATGAACCGAGGCCCAGGTGGCTGCTCGACAGATCTGGTCGATGGACACAGAATTTAGATGAGCCATAGAGGTGGCCATGGCCCTCACATTATTTTTTTTTTTACCATTTAATACAATACTGTTGTCAGTAAAATTAACCTCTTACACGCTATTATATTGTTACCTGCATTATTCTACTGTTGTCAGTACTATTTAACCTATTACACACTATCATACTGTCATCTGTATTATTCTACTGTTGTCAGTACTATTTAACCTATTACACACTATCATACTGTCATCTGTATTATTCTACTGTTGTCAGTACTATTTAACCTATTACACACTATCATACTGTCATTTGCATTATTCTACTGTTGTCAGTACTAATTAACCTATCACACACTATTATATTGTTACCTGCATTATTCTACTGTTGTCAGTACTATTAACCTATTACACACTATTATACTGCTATCTGAAAATCAATAAGCTCTATACAGCAAGTCATAACACTGTTACCCATTTAAAATCAACATGTATAAGGTCCTGTTATCGTTAACTACCCTCATTACAATCGAGCTCCCCTGCGTAACAAACGCACTCAACCTCAATCATGACATTAGCTACATACCTATTTTACATTCGTTTGGAAGGAGATGGTACGAATTCCCTCATAACACTTCAGCAAAACACAACCACACATCTTACTCACACCTAATCAGCATTCCCCTTCAAATCATCAATAAAACACAAGCTGAGAAGTCTCATCGCCAACGCCTCCTAAAATGTGCATTAATAAATGCCAGATCCATACGATCAAAGTGGCCTGCAACGATGGACTTGATTCCTCAATACAATCTCGACATCCTAATGGTCACGGAATCATGGTTATCAGATTGTGACAACATCCTCCTGAATCAGATGCTGCCTACAGGATTCGACCTTTACACATGCCACAGGTCTACTCAAAAAGGAGGCGGAACATTAATCCTCGCCAAAACTGACCTCAATTTCAAGCTATGCAATTCCTCCAGCTCAACTCATCTTGACTCCCTCTCTATATCTAATGAACTATGCTCAATCAACCTGCTTTATAGAGCACCATCCCCATCACCTGACGATCTTCCAACAATAATTGAACTCGCATGTTCAACTTCCTCTTCACGATCTCCAAATTGGCTAGTTGGAGACTTTAACCTCCCATCTCTCCATGATAGCCAATCAGAAGCATTCCTAGAAGCACTAAAGGATCTAGGTTACAACCAATACGTTGACTCTCCTACCCACATTAAAGGAGGTAAACTAGACCTAATATTCGCACCTTATCTCGACACCTTATCACAACAAGCTCTGGATCTGTCAGTTATACCAGTGCCATGGACAACCTTATTCAATTTAATATACCCACCTATACCTCGCATATGAGCCAAAGACCATCTAAATCACCTGAAACTCACTCAGCCCGTTATCAACCCCTCAACCGTGAAAAGGTCCTAGAGAACCTTCGACCTCTCATGACTAACACCTCCCTCAACTTAGATGACCTAATAGCCAAATGGAACGAGAACCTCAGAGCCGCCTCATGTCCTCTGCATAAAGATAAGAAAAGAAGAAAACGAGAACATGCACCATGGTTCTCAACTGACTTGCGTTCATCTCTCATTCATCTACGCAAACTTGAAAGACAGTGGCGTCGAACCCACTCTCCAGAGGCACTTGAAACATATAACTCACACTTAACTACACACCGTGAGAAAATAACATTGAGTAAGAAGATCTACCACACAAACCTGTTGAAACGTGCCATCAATAAACCTCATGCATTATTCAAGTTAGTAAAATCCATAACAAAAGAACCAGTCTCAGATCAACCTGCAATGCCGCAGCCTCAGGACTACGCAAATTACCTGCAATCAAAAATGATTACAGCTAACACAAGCATAAATACCAACAACCCTTCTGCATCACCTAAGAAATCCCATATAACACCTTTTTGCAACTTCAACACTATATCTACTAGTGAAATTGTAAAAATTATCGCCTCCATCAATCCTAGCACAGCTCCTAATGACCCATGCCCAGCCAGCTGGATCAAAGAGTTACGTCATGAGCTAAGTCAAATTCTGTGCCTGTTACTGAACCAGTCCTTCCTAACAGGCTCATTCCCAAAAAGTCTGAAACACACCTCCATCAAGCCTTTACTAAAAAACAGTAAGCTTGACTCATCCAAAGTTGAATCGTTTAGGCCAATCTCGAGCATTCCACAACTTGCAAAAATTATCGAGAAAGCTGCCCAACAACAGCTCCAGCAGCATATTGACATTGAAGCGCCTCTAGACAAATCACAACATGGTTTCAGAGAAGCACATGGAGTTGACACAATCCTTACAACCTTATTCAATGATCTTATCACGGGAATAAACGACATTAAACAGGGATTTGTGCTCATATTTTTGGACATCTCCGCTGCCTTTGATTCTGTAAACCACAACATACTGCTGCAACGTCTGAGTGAGAAGGGAATTCAAAACACAGCACTTGAATGGTGTAGATCCTACCTTTCCAATAGGTGGCAACAAGTTAAAACAGGTCAGGAATCATCAGAGCCATTCCTACAGTCTCAAGGTGTACCTCAAGGATCTTCATTATCAGCATTAATGTTCAACATTTATATGCAGCCGATATGTGAGTTGATCCGATCCTTCAACGTGCAATGCCTGGCATACGCAGATGACATCCTCATTTACATGCCGTTTAATACTGACCAACCAGTGTTCACACCTATAATTAATTGTTTTGGTGCAATAGCCGAATGGCTGTTGACACAAAACTTAAGAATAAATCACAACAAAACTGATGTATTATTTGTCACAAGAAATCGCAAGTTCATACCCCCTCCGTCACTGCTAATCAATAACATAGAACTGACGTCAAAACCCACTATCCGATACCTCGGCATCACATTGGATCAACACCTAGATATGACAACGCATGTGAAGAATGTGACAAAGAGGATATATCATAAGATCAGAACGCTACGCCACCTCCGACCACTACTTGACTATACTGATTATCGCTCAATATTCCAGGCTCTAGTCATCCCTCACCTAGATTTTGCGAATATCATCCTCCATGGCCTCTCTCAATCAACCTTAAATCCACTTCGTCTGGCTATGAACGCAGCTGCAAGAGTCCTCTCTGGGTCACCAAGAGCTGCTCACATAACGCCGATCATGAAGGACCTACACTGGTTACCATTACAAGCCAGACTTACATATAAGTCTCTAGTTCTGACCTTCAAGGCCAGGAATAACTACCCTCCGACACCAATTAGCAAACTAATACATAACAACCTCGAAAATAGAAACAGAAGGACCACTGCTACGAATACATTAATAGTTCCCAAGATGATGACATCTTGTACTAAAGCTACATCGAACAGAGCTTTCTCTTTATTTGCACCCCTGAACTGGAATTTACTTCCTCATGAAATTCGTTGTATCAAAAACCTTTTACAATTCAGGAAAGCCGTGAAGCATCACTTATTCACAAAATTCTACCCAGAAGTGACCCCGCATGTTCACTCAAACAACAGACCTCCAACGTGCACTAAACACCATATTACCTTAATTCAACCAGAAAATGGTTAAGCTCCACGATAGCTCCACATCCTCTGTTGATTCCCGCCTCCTACATAAATTACGCAGATAATATCCACTTGAGCTAACATATTTATTTAGTAAAAACATATACATATATGATGTTGACTGTACATAGTTTTCCCTGTTAATCCATGTTATATATTCCCATGTTCTATGTAAACTCAATGTTACTTGCATACATTGTTGTATATTTTGTTCAATGTAAACCGCACTGATCTTAATAGCGCGGTATATAAGAAATGTTAAATAAATAAAATAAAATAAAATGAGCTGTGACATGGCTCTCCAGAGAAAGGTTCTTACTCTGGTAGTCGAAAGAAATACACTGAGCAATCCAATTGGACAGTGTCCTTTTAGAGACTGGAAGTCCCAAATGAGAGGGATCAAAAGCAACAAAGAGCTGGGAAGACTTTCTATGTTGCTGTGTCCTTTGTAAGTAAAAGGCAAGAGCTCTTTTACAATCCAGAGTATGAAGATTCCTCTCTGCACTTGATGCATGAGGAGCTGTAAAAAAGACAGGTAAATATACCTCTTGATTAAGATGAAAAGGTGAGACCACTTTAGGCATAAAGTGCGGATTGGTCCTAAGGACTACCTTATCATGATGGAACCTTGTATAAGGTGGATTAGCCACTAAGGCCTGCAGCTCACTGATGCGGCTAGCTGAGGTTTCTGCAATGAGGAAAATAACCTTCCAGGAAAGGAATTTCAAGTAGGTGGTGGCCAAGGGTTCAAAAGGAGGCTTCATAAGCTGACCAAGAACCAGATTTAAATCCCATGCCACCGGAGGAGGCCTAATGGGAGATTTAATTAAAGTTAGGCCTCTCATGAATCTTGCAATAAGAGGATGAGAGGAAATAGGTTGTCCATTGATAGGCTTAAGGGATGCTGCAATAGCACTCAAATGGACCCTTACTGAATTTGTCTTAAGGCCTGCATTGGAAAGATGCAGGAGATATTCCAATAGAGAAATCAAAGGTAGTGCTAGAGGGTCAAGACCCTTTTCAGTACACCAAATGGAATATCTTTTCCATTTAAAAGCATAGGAACGCCTAGTGGAAGGTTTTATGGAAGCATGGAGGATATCCTTCACTTGTTGAGAAAGATTCCAGCCTTGAAGGTCTAGGCCTTCAGTAACCAAGCTCTGAGGTGAAGGGACTTGGGGTTTGGGTGCCACAAAGTCCCCTCCTCCTGGGACAGAAGGTCTGGAGCAGCTCCCAAGTCCAGGGAGGGGCTTGGGAGAGATGCAGAAGTAGAGGGTACCACACTTGGCGTGGCTAGCGTGGAGCTATGAGGATCATAGATCCTTGATCCCTCTGGAGCTTGAACAGAGTCTTGGGAATCAAGGGAATGGGTGGAAAGGCATACAGGAAGCCTTGACCCCAGTGAAGGAGGAAGGCATCCTTGGCCTGAACTCACTGACACGGAATTCTGGAACAGAACCGGGGAAGTATGGCATTCCACGGACTTGCAAAGAGGTCTATGTCCGGGGTTCCCCATTCTTGGAAGATTCTGAGTACCTGATCCGTGTGCAGGGACCATTCGTGTGGAAACAGAACTCGACTGAGTCTGTCTGCCCAAGAGTTTTGAATTCCTGGGAGGTATAAGGCCAGGAGATGGATTTGATGCTTTCTGGCGAAGGCCCACAATCTTAAAGCTTCATTGCAAAGCGACAGAGAGCCAGTTCCTCCTTGCTTGTTTATGTAAAACATGGCTACTTGATTGTCCGTATGAATGAGGACTGTCTTGTAGCTGAGCAGGGTATGGAAGACCTTGAGAGCTACAAAAACTGCTCGAAGCTCCAGGAGGTTGATATGAAGAGAGGTCTCCTGTGGAGACCAAGTACCCTGAGTGGAGAGGTCTTGCAGAGGAACTCCCCAACCTGTCTGGGAAGCATCTGTTGTGAGGGTTGCCTGGGGCAACAACTGTTGGAAGGGGGACCCCAGCAACAGATTTTGGGTGGATATCCACCATTGGAGAGACCAAAAGAGACATTTGGAGGTTGCTATTTGTTCTGAAAGAGCTCCTGATGCTTGAGTCCACTGGGTGGACAAAGTCCATTGAGCTGCTCTCATGTGTAGGCGAGCATAGGGTACCACATGCACTGTGGATGCCATGTGGCCTAACAGTTGCAGCATCTCCCAGGCAGTCAAGTGTTTTTTGGACTGAATCTGGGAGGCTAACTGCACTAGACGTTGGCAACGGGCCTGAGGCAGGTAGGCCCTTGCAGTGGTAGTATCCTACCAGGCCCCTATGAACTCTAGGGACTGAGTAGAGGTGAGCTGAGACTTTGGAAGGTTTACCACAAGTCCTAGATACTGCAGAATGCGTCTTGTGCGGTCCAGGGAAATCTGGGCCTCTGACTGAGATGGAGCTCGGATGAGCCAGTCGTCCAGGTATGGGAATACAAAGATTCCCAGAGTGCGAAGAAATACAGCTACTGTTGCCATGCATTTGGTGAACACTCTTGGAGCAGAGGCCAGACCAAAAGGAAGCACCCTGTATTGGTAATGTTTTCCTTGGAAAAGAAAACGGAGGAACCTTCTGTGAGATGGATGGATGAGGACATGTGTGTACGCATCCTTGAGATCTAGAGAACAAAGCCAATCCTAACTTTTTGGGGCAGGCGCCTCTATGCCGCTCCTGGTTATTCTAAGCGGTTACACCATCGTTGCCTCGCCAATCTTATTATTTGTAATAGATCTGCTTTTTCTCCCCCTCGCCATACAGCCCTGCCCACTGCGCTTTCAGTGGCTGCTAGTGTAACTTTGGGCCTAGCTTTGTTGAACTGTAGGTCCCTTCGTTCCAAGTCCTTACTGGTTCATGACCTTGTCCAGCAGCACTCTTTCGATCTGTGCTTCCTCACAGAGACTTGGCTCAAGGAAGGAGATACTCCCCTCCTCTCTAGTGCCCTCCCCTCTGGTTATTCGGCCTTCTCGACACCCAGGCTAGGCAGAGGAGGTGGCGGGGTAGCCCTCCTGTATCGTGCTTCGCTCCCTATCACGGAGGTTGCAACACCATCGGTTCATTCCTCGGAGTCTTTGCTTTTGCGTTTTCACTCTTCTTCCCCGTTTTATTTCTTTCTTCTTTATCTTCCTCCCTCGGTCTCCCTTGACCATTGGGAGGCGTTTCTGCTAACTCTTTCTGAAACAGTCCTACAGTACCCCAATATTATGATCCTAGGTGATTTTAATATCCACGCGGATGCCCCTTCCAGGCCAAAAGATAGGGTTTTCATGAATTTACTCCGTGACTTATCGCTTTGCCAGCATGTGTCTGGTCCCACTCACCAGTTGGGTCATACTTTGGACCTAGTCCTTACCTCTTCTTCTAACATCTGCTCGGTATTATCAGCACCTGTGTCTCTTAGTGTTCCGTGGTCTGACCACTATTGCATCTCTTTCTCTGTTTCCCTCCCAGGGTACAATCCTAGTAACTCTTCTGCTTTCCAGCCCCCTGGGCGTCTCCGGCGCCATCTCACTCCCTCTTCTTTGGCTGCTTTCCCCCCAGCCCACTCATTATTTCCAGATGATTTTTCAACGCGTGATCCGGATGCCCAAGTCGCTCTCTGGAACTCGGTTCTTTCACATGCCTTAGATGAAGTGGCCCCTCTTCGGCCCTCCAGTGCCCCGTCTCAGACTCGTTCGCCTTGGTTTCATCAGGGCCTACGTTTGCAACGCACTCAATTGCGCCAAGCCCAGCGGCATTGGCGTTCTCACCCATCTACATCTGCCATGGCTCGTTTTAAACTGTTATTTTCAGAATATCGTTCCGCAGTTCAATCTGCCAAACGCTCATATTACACGCTAGGTATTTCACAGGCTGCCAATTCCTCAAGACAATTGCACACAATTCTACGGCAACTTTCTTCTACTGTTTCCCCTTTTGCCTCTCAAGTTGCCATGCCATCCCCCGCATCCTTAGCATCTTTTTTCTCAGATAAAGTCCAGAACTTACGTTCGTCCTTTCCTGTTGCTCCCCCGCCTCCTTTGTCACCATCCATTTTCTCCTCAGCTTCTCCCTTGCCCCTCTCCTTGGAGGAGCCTGCTACTATTGAATCCTCTGGTATTGCTATTCCTGGTGTGACTAGCTCTACTAACAGGACTTTATCTCACACTTGGTCTTCTTTCCACTCCCTTACCTCAGCGGAGGTATTACTCACCTTATCCCAGTCTAGGAAGACCACCTGCGCTCTGGATCCAGTCCCTTCTGCTTGGCTGGTGGACCCTTCTCTTCAGCTTATACCTCTCATCACTACTCTGTTTAACTCCAGTTTATCTTCAGGTCATTTCCCTTTGGCATGGAGATCTGCCGTAGTACATCCCCTGCTGAAGCAGCCCTCCCTTGATCCCTCTGTGTTGTCCCATTGGCGCCCAGTCTCTAACCTCCCCTTTCTTGCCAAAATGTTGGAGCGCCTAGTTTTTCTGCAACTTTCCTCTCATGTTGAGGCTACTAATGTTCTCCACCCCCGTCAGGCCGGCTTCAGACCAGGACACAGCACTGAAACTATTCTTCTTGCTTTGGTAAACGAACTTCACGTTGCACATGAACGGGGTGACATCACACTTTTGGTTTCTTTGGATCTATCTGCCGCATTTGACTTAATTGATCATCAGACCCTCTTATCCCGTCTTTCTGATATTGGTGTTCGGGGTGTGGTGTTACGTTGGTTCCGTTCCTTTCTCACTTCCCGTTCCTATGTCGTCCATGCTGCTCACCAGACCTCACCGACTATTCCATTGGTCTGTGGAGTCCCCCAAGGATCAGTTCTCTCCCCTCTGCTTTTTAATATTTTTCTTGCCCCTCTTCCCCTTTTGGCCCAACAATTTCCAGTTTCCACCTACATTTATGCTGATGATATTGTCTCTCTCTTTCACACTTCTCCAGTTGCTATTGATATTACCCCCCTCAATGATTGTCTTTCCCATGTTGCCACCTGGCTCTCATCTAATTATTTACATCTAAATCCCACTAAATCCTCCGCCATGTGGGTGTCCTTGAGTTCTTCTTGTCCGGTCATTGCACCCCAAATCAATTCTATTCCCATTCCTCTCACTTCCTCTCTCCGGTACTTAGGGGTGATTTTAGATTCATCCCTGTCCTTCCATGACCATGTATCTGCCTTGTCCCGTCGCTCCTTCTTTACTTTACGGCAAATACGTTCAGTTCGTTCAGTTTTGTCCCAGGATTCCCTTACCACTCTGGTGTTAGCTCTAGTCATGTCCAGACTGGACTATTGTAATATAATCTATGCCAACCTTCCTGCCTACCAGCTCAAACGTCTTCAGCTTCTACAGAACACAGCCGCCCGTATTATCACTTTTGCTCGTAAATCAGACCATATCACTCCTCTTTTGTTTCGTCTTCATTGGCTTCCATTACGCTTCCGGTTTAAATATAAGGTCCTTATTATATTACATAAAGTCATCCACACTTCCAATCCTCAGTATTTAGCAAATCTGGTTTCCCTTCACACCCCTTATCGTCAGCTCCGCTCTTTGCATGCCAACCGCAGTTTTCTTCCCCCCCCCCCGTCTCGCGCTCACCTCGAACAGACACGGCATGCTGCCTTCTTCTTCTTGGGTCCTTCACTCTGGAATTCTCTACCTTCTTCACTCCGTTTGGAATCTTCTTACCAACAATTCAAGAATCAGCTCAAAACCTACCTGTTTCAACAGGCTTATGACCTTCCCTCCCAATAGTGTTTGGATATTGTCTTTATCTGATTATGTCTCATTGGTTTGTTTGGTCTGTCTTTTGTTTGATGTGTTTTGTGACCTCTTTGGTCCATCTTTTCTCTATTTTAATGGATTTCTTTTCTGTTTTAATGCTTTTATTTATATTATTTTATTGTAAACCGCCCTTACGTTTCGACAAGGGCGGTATATTAAATGTAATTAAAGATAAAGATAAAGATAAAGGTATGGAAGGAGAGTGCCCAGAGAAAGCATCTTGAACTTCTCCTTGCATAGAAATTTGTTCAATTCCCTGAGATCTAATATGGGTCTGTATCCCCCTGTTTTCTTTGGAATCAGAAAATAGGGGGAGTAAAACCCTGACCCTTGTTGAAGAAGAGGTACTTCTTCTATTGCCCCTTGGGCAAGAAGGGTAACCACCTCTTGACCTAGAAGGTCGAGAAGAAATGTTGAAGAATTGAAATGTCTCACCATGGTGTGAGGAGGAAGGTTTGAGAAATGAAGTTTGTAGCCCTCCCTTATGATGGAGAGGGTCCACTGCTCTGATGTAATTTGCTCCCATCTGGGAGCAAAATGAGCTAACCTTCCTGGAATGGTGAGAGGCTCTGGCTGTTTTAAAGCCAGAAAGGCTAAGTTCTCTAGCATCAAGTCAAAAACCCTGAGGAGGTTGGGTCTGCTGAGTTGCAGCAGCCCCTGTAGACATAGGCTTGGCCTGTTTAGGTTGCTGACGCTTAGTGGCAAAGCGACCTGTAGAGGATTGTTGGCCAGAAGCAGAAGGGAATCTGCCCTTTTTGAAAAAAAAAAGACTTCTTGAAGGGTTTTTTCTTGGCAGGAATGGAGGTTGACTTTGAAAGTCTATCCAGAGCAGAATTTTCTGCATCCATTTGAGTGGCTTTTATTTGCCATTCTTTGCCAAACAGGTTTTCACCTGTACAGGGAAGATTTCCTAAGCCATCTTGGACCCAGGGTTCTAAATCAGAAGCTTGGAGCCAAGCAATTCTGCGAGCAGCTATGGCAATGCCCGAAGCTCTGCTGGCACCTTCAAAGGAGTCAAAGGCTGCCCGGTTGGAAAACTTTGAAATGTCTTGAGTATGCTTAAGCCAAATGAGGAATTCTTCCCTTTTATCCTCTGGAAGAAAAGGGAGGAAAGTGTGCAGCTTATCTGCAACTTCTTTTAGAAACATACCCATGTAAAGACTATAGGAGTTGGTTCTGGCAATGAGCATACTGGCTTGGAAGATTTTCCTACGAAAAGCATCCAAGATCCTGCATTCTCTTCCTGGAGGAGCAGAAGAGTGTCTCTTTGTACTCTTTATCCTCTTCATAGCTGACTGCACCACAATGGAATGGTGAGGAAGCTGTGTTTCATGAAAACCAGGACAAGGAGGGACAAGATACATAGTGTCCAATCTGCGAGAATGAGGAGAGATAGTGAGAGGAGTCTCCCATAAATCAATCATGTGTTCATAAAGAATCTCATGAATTGGTAAGGTGACTGCCTCTTTAGGAGCCTTAGAATAACCCAAAATATCTAATTTTTTTGCTCTAGGCTCTGATTCAGAGGTTACTGAAATAGAAAGTCCTTTAGCTACTTCTCTTATGAAGTCTTGAAAGGACAAGTCCTCTGGAGGAAATATTCTTCTTTTTGGAGAAGAAGGCTCTTCAGGAAGGGCTATGGATACTTCAGCAGACTCCTCTGATGTATCAGAATCATCAGAGGAATCAAAGTACCTCCTGTCAGGGTGCTCTTCTAAAGCTCGGTATGCGTATCGAGCGGTATCGACATCGGGCGTCATCGGTATCAGTTCGGTACCGATGAGCAGCCCTAGACAGGGAACCACTGCAGTCGGTATCCTGGTCGATGCCGGTACTGGTGCCGGTACCGGAGCAGATACCGACAATGGAGTTTGTTGTGGTATCAGCGGCGTCGCAGCTTGAATAAAGGCCTTGATAGCCTGCTGCATGGATAGAACATTCTGATCCATCGACGTCATGAATGCCTGGAATTCGGTACCGGAAGGTTGCGCCGGTACCCCAGAGCATTCTAACAGGTGATCGGTCGAGGCCTTGCCATCGATGTCAACCTGTAACCCCATAGGTGGAGCTTTGGATGTCAACCTGTAACCCCGCCGGGGTTGTTTTGCTGGTGCAGGATCCTCGAGGGCAAGCCCGGAGGCATCTCGATGCTTAGAGGGAGATCTACCCTTCGAGGACCGGCTGGATTTATGTTTGGTTACCTGAGATCCATGGGAGGAAGAAGCAGCCCTGGAAGACGTCAATGCTACTGAAGCTGTATCAGAGGGAAACAGCACATGGAGCTTGGCTGCTCAGTTCTGTAAACCCCGTTTAGACATCAAAGAGCAGGACAGACAAACCGAAATGGACTGTTCAGGACCCAAACATTTAAGACACCATTCATGGGTGTCAGTAACAGAAATAGTACCGCTGCACTTAGTGCATTTCTTAAACCCGGAGGCTGGTTTTTCCATGAGGAAAAATTCTTGTGAGGCCTAAGGCCCAAAGAAGAAAAATACACTAAGTGAGGGAAAATATATATTGTTTGTTTTTTTTTTTTTTTTTAAGAAAAGAAAGAAAAGACCGGCGGTACCGGTCCGGAGTCGGGGAAGGCAGACACGCGACCAAAGAAATAAAATAAAACAAAGAACTTCTTCAGCGGCGACAGGACTCGACCTGCTGGCTCCGCGGCAAAGAAGAACTGAGGAGAGGCAGTTAGGAAAGGTGGGAAGGCAGCACGCAGGCGCTGTGGGATGCTCCCAAAAGCTTTCCTTTTTGGGAAGCTGGGGAGCGTTCCCGCGCAGGCTCCGTCGGTACCGACGTACCCATATGTGAAGACTCATTCCTGCTTGTTCCTAGAGATGACCCATATTTCTTCACCTTATCGAATACATCACACCTTTTATGAGGCTATGAAGGCAGAGTTTGCAATTCCCCACACCTACCAGAACTTGTTCATTGAGCTAGCTGTAGCTGTAGCGTCCAGTCTCCACATTTCTGATTGTTTCTTCTGTGGTGGAACTAAGATGGGAGACCAATGGCCTTGGGAGGCACAAGAATTGAACTATTCTATCCCATATAACCAAACTGCTCTGCATAAAACTACCAGTGAATGGGTATTAGCTAACCCTATTGTTGGTAACTTATGTTTTGCTCAACAGGACCACAGTTTACTATGCTAGTTGGTCAGCTGATCTGTCTAAACCAGAAGTTTTACAATGCCACCACTAAGAAAACGTCCTGGTTTTCTGGTGTAAACACTCCAGAACCTTCCAACCCTCTAGTCATCTTTCCTAATCTTGCTAAGCTATGGACTAATTTGGTTTCTTACAATACCTGGCAAGCCCCACCTGGACTATATTGGATTTGTGGAACCCGAGCATATGCCAAGCTCCCTAATAAATGGGGAGGTGCATGTGTATTGGGAACTATACAGCCTTCCTTCTTTCTTTTGCCTATCTCCCACGGGGAACAATTAGGTTTTCCCGTATATAAAAGTCGACAGAAGCGAGAGGCTTTAAAAATAGGCCAATGGGATAAATGGGATGATGAGGAATGGCCACCTGAGAGAATCATTTCATACTATGGACCCACCACTTGGACGCAAGATGGGACCTGGGGATACCACACACCTGTGTACATGATAAATCGTATTATACGCTTACAAGCTGTTGTTGAAATAACAAATGAAACTAGTAAAGCTCTAAACCTTTTAGCTAAACAGAGTACACAAATGCGTACAGCTATTTATCAGAATCGCTTAGCACTGGATTATTTCTTAGGAGCTGAAGGTGGAGTGTGTGGAAAATTGAATTTAACTGTTTGCAAATTGATAATGAAGTTCAAGTTGTAGAAGATATAGCTAATCAGATGCGGAAGCAAGCCCATGTACCAGTCCAGACCTGGCATGGCTTGAAACTTGATGGATGATTTGGTTCTATGTTTTCAGGGTTGGGCGGCCTGAAAACACTTGTATTCATTGTATTATTAATATTGGCTACATGCTTGTTTCTCCCATGTCTCCTACCCCTCTTCTGCTTACGCATGATAACTTCAATTATTGATAGCACTGTAGAACGGAAAACAGCTACAAAAGTATTAGCTATGTGACAATATTACCCTATACCCAAAAATAATGCTTTTACACGAGTATAATATGTAATTCTCACCCTTTCTCACTTGCGGGTGAGAATAATCAAAGGGGGGAATGTGGCAGGTTAAGGCCTACAATACATATGGGAGGCCTGTAAGCTAGGCCTGAGTCCCCACCCCCACCTGAGACTAGTAGTGCTGAGAAAGACCAAAGTCAGTGAAAGTCTGAGAATCTGCCTTAAACTGCTTTTGATAAGTTTGTATGAATCCTTTATTAAATTCTTCCATGCTGATGATAGATATGTTCCAGTGTTCTGCATTCTCACATTCTCTGAGCTAGAAATGACCTTGCAGTAGAAATGTATCTATGTCTAAAAACTGTGCCTTTGTTAGAATAGCCTGAGAAGGGGGAACAGGGTGCTAGGCCCAGAGAGGGTCCCCGATTGGACAGGTGCAAGGGGCGTTGGGACCAATAGAAAGTTTGACTGTATCAAACTGTAAAAATTGTATATAAGGAATTTGCTTCTGTTCTCCATTGCTCAGTCACTTTTGGATGCACTCCTTGTCTGAGCCTGTGCACAATAAATTGGCTTGGAACTTGCAATTGACTCCTGGTTTTATTCATTGCGTGCACTTTGCTGCTACAATACATCTTCCCAGGGTATCAATATTTCTTTCAATTCTTCTGCAATATCACCTTTAATTACCACTTCAGTCATAGGTAACATCCCTACATCTTCCTCAGTAAAGACTGAAGCAAAGAATTCATTCAGTCTCTCCGCTATAGCCTTGTCCGCTCTCTTACTGCCCCTTTTACCCATCTATCATCTAATGGACCAACTGACTTTCTCACCATTTTTTGCTACAAATGTACTTGAAAAAGTCTTTATTACGCATTTTTGCTTCCACAGCAAGTTTCTTCTTAAATTCTCTTTGCCTGCCTTATCAATGCCCAGCATTTAACTTGTCAGTGCTTGTGCCGTTTCCAGTTATCATTTGGCTTTTTTTCCATTTCCTGAAAGATGTTTTTTTGGCAACAGCCACCTCTCTCACCTCACACCTTTAAACCATGCTGGCAGTTTTTTGGACTTCCTTCCACTTTTCTTAAAACGTGAAATACAGCTGGTCTGGGCTCCCAAGATAGTATTTTTAAACACCCAAGCTTGATTTAAGTCTTTGACCTTTGCAACTGCTCCTTTTAGTTTTTCCTTAGCTATTTTCCTCATTTTATCATAGTCTCCCTTTCAAAAGTTAAAAAGTAGTACTGTGGATTTCCTTACCATCCCTCCTCCATTAATTAAATCAAACGTGATCATGCTATGATCATTATTGCCAAGTGGCCCCCAACACCCTTATCTCTTGCACCAGATCTGGTGTTCCACTAAGAACTAAGTCCAAAATGGCTTCCCCTCTGGTTGGTTCATGAACCAGCTGCTCCAAGAAGCAGTCATTTATTTCATCTAGAAACTTTCTCTCCCTAGCATGTCCTACCGTGACACTGACCCAGTCGATTCCGGGGTAATTGAAATCATCCATTATTATTACCGGTACTGTTCTGTAAATTTTGTTAGTTTCCCTGATTTCTTTGAGCATTTCATCATCCATTTGTTCATTCTGGCCAGGCGGTCGATAGTACAACCCCACTGCCATCGCCTTCCCCTTTTACATGGAATTTTAATCCATAGAGATTCTACAGCAAATTTTGTTTCCTGCAAAACTTTAATCCTTTGTGACTCAATGCCCTCTCTAACAGAGCGCAACCTCTCCACCAATTTTATCTATTTTATTATTGCGATATAATTTGTACCCAGGTGTCACAGTGGCTGTCCTCCTTCCACCAGGTCTCTGATATACTGATCATATCTAACCTCTCATATAGTGATATATATTCTAATTCTCCCATCTCATTTTTTAGACTTCTAACATTTGCATACAGGCATTTTAGAGGTCGTGTTTTATTCATATTAGTCTGGTTATTGGTAGGCAGGGTAATTGGGAAGAGTGGCCTAGTGGTTGGGGCAAGTTATCTCAGGCCAGAAGGCTAGGGGTTCAAATCCCGCTAGAGGACAGCAACTTTGGGCTGGAAGAACTGGGGTTTCTACTCCTACAGGTGCTCCTTGTGGCCTTGGGCAAGCCACTTAACCCTCCACTGCCTCAGGTACAAAAACAGATTGTGAGCCCTTCAGGGACAAGGGATATATATATATATATAGATATATATATATATAGATATATATATATATACATACACATATGTATATATACACATATACACACACACACACACACACGGTGGCCCAAAAAAAGTGAGAACATCTCGTAGCAAATAAGTTATTTAAAAATTCAAACAAAGATGGCGACCAGAAATTGTCGAAATTAAGACGTTATATAGCTAAAAAGGCTAAATAAGTAAACTATTTAAGCTTTTAATTTACGAGATGTTCTCACTTTTTTTGGGCCACCCTGTGTGTAATATATACATATAAAATATATGATCATTTCCATTTCAAATAAACTTCACCGTGGCCGGGAAGAAGATTAGCACCAAAGATGTAAAGGAGGCTTGGCAGATGCTATGTAATGCAGGCCTAGTGGCTAATGTTATACCTACAACGCCTGCCAAGAGACCCACACCACAGAAATGGACTAAAGTAGGAGCGTACCATAAGTGAGGGTCACTGGCCGGGTGATATGGCAAGCGGACTATACTGGATCAAAGGGGGAAGCTTGACTTTTGCACCAGGATTGTAAAGGACTAACTTTAAGAGACGCTGCCTCCTTTGGCTGTCAATATGCTCACAGTATTAACAGGTGCAGAAGGAGAAGTGGTGCCAAGGGGGGCAGGCCTACTAAGATAGATCGGGACTAGAATATAATGGGGGGAACTGTATGCTTTATGGGTGGGGGGTGACAACCTGAGCAGCCTGCTGGTTATGTCAGTTACATCTTTATGCCTGATCAGGTGACAAGCTGTCGTACAGGTCAAACGAGGATGGAAGGGAGCCTCATATGGAGAATATGGGAGGTGAGGAGGGGGATAAGGGTGGAGGGAGGCCAACAGAGGGGAATAAGTATATGGATGATTGAATGGAGCTCAGAATGGTGTCTATGCACCTTAGAAGTGAGCAAAGTTCCCATGCTGTTTGGGGGGCACCACCACTGAGAAAGTAAGGAGAGCGTTAGGAGACTACATGATGCGAATAATTTCCTATAATGTTAAGGGGTTAAACTCCCCTAATAAGCGCTCCTTGTTATTTAAAGAATTGAAAAGTTTGAAAGGTGATGTGATTTTGTTGCAGGAGACTCACCTCCAGATGAACTGTGTGGCCTGGTTGAGGCGGCGACTCTAGGGAGAGGTATGGGTAGCAGTGGATCACATGGGGCGGAAAAAATACGGGGTGGCAATTTTAATATGCAACACGATACAATATGAAGTAGAGGGGGTGCAAAGGGATAGAGAGGGGAGGGAACTTTTTATTAACATTCGCAATGAAGATGAGTTGTATACTTTGGATAATATATATGTTCCTAACGAGGGCAAGCTGGCTTCTTTAATTTATTTATTTATTTTATTTATTTAACAATTTTTATATACTGTCTTTCTGCAAATCAAGACGGTTTACATAGAACTTTTCATGGCAGTATGTTTCAACTGTTTACAATGGAACAAAGTAACAGGGATACATAGGTGAAAAATATGAAACTATTTACAATGATCAACTATTTACATAGGTACATACAGGAATACCACATGGTTGCATGATAGAATTTGAGAGGGCAGGGGTGAGGAGGTGGAGGCAAAGGGCTAAGTACTAAGGTGGTAGGGAAAAATGTTTTGGGAAGAGATGAGTTTTTAGAAACACAGAAATATGACGACAGAAAAAGACCACATGGCCTATCTAGTCTGTCCTTCCATAACTACAACAGTCCCCTTTTTACCTTTAGAGATCCTCTGTGTTTGTCCCATGCTTTTTTGAATTCAGATACTGTCCTCATTTCTACCACCTCCACTGGGAGACTATTCCACGGATCCACTACTCTTTCCGTAAAGAAATATTTCCACATATCACTCCTGAATCTATCTCCCTTCACCCTCATCCTATGTCCCCTCGTAGCAGAACTTGCTTTCAATTGAAAGAGGCTCTCTCCCTGAACATTTATGCCACGGAGGTATTTAAACATCTCAATCATATCACCTCTATCCCGTTTTTAACTTCTTTCGGAACTCAGAGTGGTCAGAACAGTTTCGCAGCTCGTGAGGAAGGGTACTCCATAAGGATGGGGCATAAAGGGAGAAGGCCCTGTTACTAGTAGATTGTTTGCTATATCTTTTATTTGTAGGATGGTCAGTAGGTTTTTGGTAATGGAGCGGCGTGTTCTTGTGTTATTGGCGGAGGGAAGGAGTGGGGAGAGGCATGGAGCTGACTCATTGGAGATGATTTTATGTGTAAGGGTAAGTACCTTGAATTTAACTCTGTATTGAATGGGGAGCCAGTGGAGATCATAGAGGACTGGTGTGATGTGGGATTCCATTGTGTGGGGACTATATAAGTGAATGCCCTATTACTAATGATTTGTTTATTTTTCCGGAATGCGGGAGGGACCGTGAGGTTATTCTGGTTGATTCTTCTCCTAGTTCTGTTTTCTGATAGGAGATGAATTAAAGATGAGAGGTGGGATGGGGATTTGTTGTTAATTTGCTTGAAGGTGGTCACTATGACTTTATATTTTACTCTACTGGCAATTGGGAGTCAACGGAGTTCGTACAGAATGGGTGTGATGTGGTTTTGCTTTGAATATGATTCTGGCTGTGACAAAGTGAGGTGTGATGAGGGCTTGGACTACTGTTCTGAAGTCTACGAGGTCAATAAGGGGTCTAAGGTGTTGCATGATCCTTAATTTGAAGAATATGGTTCTGGATATGTGTTTTAAGTGGGGTACCACGCTGAATGTTTTGTCTAGAATGACAACCTCATGTTTTAATGGGATGGATGTGTTCTGTAGATAGATTGCTTGTGGAGGGATAAAGTTTGGGTTCCTTGCTGTGATCAATGCCCCTGGGATCTGTGCTGGGTCCGCTGCTTTTTCACATAGTCATAAATGACCTGGAAAGTGGGACGACGAGTGAGGTTATCAAATTTGCAGATGACACAAAACTATTTAAAGTTGTTAAAACCCAAGAGGATTGTGGAAAATAGCAAGAGGATAAATTGGAAGACTGGGCATCAAAATGGCAGATGAAATTTAATGTGGACAAGTGCAAAGTTATGCACCTAGGGAAGAACAACCCAAACTATGTTTACAAGATGTAAGGTTCCACATTAGGAACCACCACCCAGAAAAAAAGATTTAGGCGTCAATGTGGATAACATGTTAAAACCCTCGGCCCAGTGTGCAGCGGCGGCCAAGAGAGCAAACAGAATGCTAGGTATCATAAGGAAAGGAATGGAAAATAAAACAAAAGATATTATAATGCCTCTATATCGCTCCATGGTGAGACTGCACCTTGAATATTGTGTGAAATTCTGGTCGCCGTATCTTAAAAAGGATATAGCGATATTAGAAAAGGTTCAGAGAAGAGCCACCAAAATGGTAAAAGGGATGGAAGGATACTCCTACGAAGAAAGGCTAAAAAGGTTAGGGCTCTTTAATCTGGAAAAGAGACGGCTGAGGGGAGATATGATAGAAGTCTATAAATTAATGAATGGAGTGGAACGGGTAAATGTAGATCGATTGTTTACGTTATCAGAATATAGAAAGACTAGGGGACATGCAATGAAGCTAAAGGGTAAACTATTTAAGACTAATAAAAGAAAATATTTTTTTACTCAATGTGTAATCAAACTCTGGAATTTCGTACCGGAGTATATAGTAAAGGCTGTTAGTGTAGTTGGGTTTAAAAAAAGGTTTGGACAAGTTCCTGGAGGAAAGGTCCATAAAACATTATTAAGAAGGGACCCAGGATATCAATGCTTGACCCAGTACAAGCATTGTGGAACCTGTCTCTTTTGGGTAAACTGCTAGGCATGTATAACCTAGATTAGCCACTGTTGGAAACAGGATACTAGGCTTGATGGACCTTGGTCTGACCCAGTATGGTATATCTTATGTTCTTATGCTTCCGTTTTCTTGTAGTTTATGCCCATATTAATTTGATTGGAGCCAGTTTTCTGCTTCGTTTAAGCAGAATGTTATCTTGTCATAGGAGGGGTTATTTATGTGTAGGGGATAGTAGTAAAACACACAAAAGAACCTATATGTGATCAGTATAAATACCAATATAAAGAAATCACAAAGATAGCAGAATCTCCCAAAATCTAATAGAAATATTTTTGTCGGATGAAACAGCAGAAGAAAAGATTTATCCCTCTCGAATGCTGAAAACATCCACTTTCCTATACTGAAAAAAAAGCTCAAAGAAAGCGTAGTTACTCACCTGTAACAGGTGATCTCCGGGAACAGCAGGAATAAGTCTTCACATATGGGTATCGTCGGTACCGACGGAGCCCGCGCGGGAACGCTCCCCAGTGTCCAATAGGAATGCTTTTGGGAGCATGCATCCACGCATGCGCCTGGCCTTCCCGCCTATCTACCTCCCTCTCTTCAGTTGAGTTTAAAGCTGAGACCGAAGGAGAGAAGTAGATAAAAATAGAGAAAAGAGAGAGAAAGACAACTCCTAGGGGAGGCGGGTGGGTTGTGAAGACTTATTCCTGCTGTTCCCGGAGATCAACTGTTACAGGTGAGTAACTACGCTATCTCCAGGAACAAGCAGGAATGAGTCTTCACATATGGGGACTCCCGAGCTGAAAGTTGCCTAGGGAAGACCCAGTATGTAGCAAATCTATGTAGATGGGCCATGCTTCCCCCAAGGACCTCAGGCATCCAAATGGATAGAGGGCAGGAGTTGAACTATGAGTGGAAAAGGTGTTGTAGAACAGCTTGACCAAACAAGGCATCCCGGTGGGAGTCCTTGTCTAGACAATAATGGGCAGTGAAAGTATGTACTGAGGCCCAAGTTGCTGCTTTGCAGATTTCATCAATAGCCACAGAACGAAGGTTAGCTGTTGAGGCTGCCATGGCTCTGACATCATGAGCTGTGACATGGCCTTCAAGAGGTATTCCTTTACATTGCTATGTATAGGAAATACAATCTGCAATCCATTTAGAGAGGGTTCTTTTAGTGACAGGAAGTCCTAAATGGCTTGAGTCAAAAGCCACAAAAAGCTGAGAAGACTTTCTGTGAGGCTGGGTTCTTTGGAGATAAAAAGCTAGAGCTCTTTTACAGTCCAAAGTATGAAGTTTCCTTTCCGCAGAGGAGGAATGAGGCCTAGGAAAGAAAACAGGAAGATAAACTGACTGGTTTAGATGAAAAGGTGAAACCACCTTTGGAAGAAAATGAGGATGGGTCCTAAGAACCACCTTATCATGATGAAACCTTGTATAAGGCGGATCAGCCATTAAAGCCTGAAGTTCATTAATGCGTCTAGCAGAAGTAATGGCAATCAGGAAAACAACTTTCCATGAAAGAAACTTTAGATCCGAAGTAGCCAAAGGCTCAAAAGGTGGCTCCATGAGCACACCTAGAACAAGGTTAAGATCCCATGCCACCGGAGGTGGTTTAATGGGAGGTTTTGTTTTTAGAAATCCTCTCATAAATCTAGAAATAAGTGGATGAGAGGAAATTGGTTGCCCATCTAAGAGCTTATGAGATGCAGCAATAGCACTAAGATGGACTCTAACAGAATTGGTTAGACATGGAAAAAAGAGCCAAAGGACGAAACCTGGAAACAGCACAAGCACTGGCAAGTCAAATGCAAGGCATTAATCAAGCAGGCAAAGGTAGAATTTGAGAAGAAGCTTTCTGCGGAAGCAAAAACGCGAAATAAAGATTTTTTCAAGTACATTCGCAGCAAAAAACCTGTGAGAGAGTCAGTTGGTCCATTAGATGATAGAGGCGTTAAAGGGGCACTAAGAGGTGACAAGGCGATAGCAGAGAGACTGAATGAATTCTTTGCTTTGGTCTTTACTGAGGAAGATATAGGGATGTTACCCATGACTGAAGTGGTATTTAAAGGTGCAGAAGAGTTGAAGGAAATATCGATACATAGGGAAGATGTATTACAACTATTAGATAAACTGAAGAGTAGCAAATCACCTGGGCCGGATGGTATACATCCAAGGGTGTTGAAAGAACTGAAATATGAGATTGCAGACCTGCTATTAGTAATCTCTGAACTATCATTAAAATCATCTCTAATTCCTGAAGATTAGAGGATAGCCATTGTAACACCAATTTTTAAAAAGGGTTCCAGGGGTGATCCGGGAAACTACAGACCGGTGAGCTTGACGTCAGTACCGGGAAAAATGGTAGAAACCATCATAAAGAATAAAATTATTCAGCATTTAGATAGTCATGGCCTAATGGGAGACAGCCAACATGGCTTTCGACAAAGAAGATCTTGCCTTACTAATCTGTTATGTTTTTTTGAAGGTGTGAATAAACAGGTGGACAAAGGTGAGTCGGTTGATATAGTGTATCTGGACTTTCAGAAAGCCTTTGACAAGGTCCCTCATCAGAGACTTTTGGCAAAACTAAAGAGTCATGGGAGAGGAGGCAGTGTACTACTGTGGATCAGGAACTGGTTAAAAGATAGAAAGCAGAGGGTAGGGCTAAATGGCCAATTTTCCCAATGGAGAAAGGTGAATAGTGGTGTACCCCAGGGATCTGTGCTGGGTCCTCTGCTTTTTGACATATTCATAAATGACCTGGAAAGTGGAATAACGAGTGAGATTATCAAATTTGCAGATGACACAAAACTATTTAAAGTTGTTAAAACCCAAGAGGATTGTGGAAAATTGCAAGAGGATCTTGATAAATTGGAAGACTGGGCATTATAATGGCAGATGAAATTTAATGTGGACAAGTGCAAAGTTATGCACCTAGGGAAGAACAACCCAAACTATGGTTACACGATGCAAGGTTCCACTTTAGGAACCAACACCCAGGAAAAAGATTTAGGCGTCATTGTGGATAACATGTTAAAACCCTCGGCCCAGTGTACAGCGGCAGCCAAGAGAGCAAATAGAATGCTAGGTATGATAAGGAAAGGAATGGAAAATAAAATAAAAGATATTATAATGCCTCTATATCGTTCCATGGTGAGACCGCACCTTGAATATTGTGTGCAATTCTGGTCACCGTATCTTAAAAAGGATATAGCGTTATTAGAAAAGGTTCAGAGAAGAGCCACCAAAATGGTAAAGGGGATGGAAGGATACTCCTATGAAGAAAGGCTAAAAAGGTTAGGGCTCTTTAACCTGGAAAAGAGACGGCTGAGGGGAGATATGATAGAAGTCTATAAATTAATGAACGGAGTGGAACGGGTAAACGTAGATCGATTGTTTACGTTATCAGAATATAGACAGACTAGGGAACATGCAATGAAGCTACAGGGTAAACTATTTAAGACTAATAAAAGAAAATATTTTTTCACTCAACGTGTAATCAAACTCTGGAATTTGTTACCGGAGGATGTAGTAAAGGCTGTTAGTGTAGCTGGGTTTAAAAAAGGTTTGGACAAGTTCCTGGAGGAAAAGTCCATAAACCATTATTAAGAAGGGACCCAGGATATCAATGCTTGACCCAGTACAAGCATTGTGGAACCTGTGTCTTTTGGGGAAACTGCTAGGTACGTATGACCTAGATTGGCCACTGTTGGAAACAGGATACTGGGCTTGATGGACCTTGGTCTGACCCAGTATGGCATATATTATGTTCTTATGGTCTGAATACCAGAAGCCGACAAATGAAGGAGATACTCTAGAAGAGAGTCTACTGGTACCAAAGAGGGATTAAGTCCTCTCTGATTACACCAGGAAGAAAACCTTTTCCACTTAAAAGCCTAAGAACGCCTTGTGGAAGGTTTCCTGGAGGCCAGAAGAATGTCCCTCACTTGTTGAGACAGGTCTAGATCTTGAAAGTCTAGGCCTTGAGTAACCAGGCCTTGAGATGTAGGGACTGGGGACTGGGGTGCAGTAGAGATCTGTTGTCCTGAGACAGAAGATCTGGAGCACTCCCTAACTCCAGAGGGGTGGCTTGAGAGAGTTGCAAGAGAAGAGGATATCATGCTTACCTCGGCCAGGAAGGCGCTATGAGCATCATGCGTCCCTTGTCCCTCTGGAGTTTGAATAAGGTTTTGGGGATTAGAGGGATTGGTGGAAATGCATATAGGTAATCCTGACCCCAGTGAAGCAGGAATGCATCCCTGGCTTGACATTTCTGTACTGGAAGTCTGGAACAAAACCGGGGAAGTTTGGCGTTCTGTGGACTTGCAAAAAGGTCTATGTCTGGTGTTCCCCAGACACGAAAAACTCGAGCAAGATAAGAGTGGAGTGACCACTCGTGTGGCAGGAATACTCGACTGAGTCTGTCTGCCCAAACGTTTTGAACGCCTGGAAGATAGACAGCCCGCAGATGAATCCGATGCTCTCTGGCAAAGGCCCATAGTTGCAGAGCTTCGTTGCATAGATGCAGAGAGCCTGTTCCGCCTTGTTTGTTGAGGTAAAACATGGCTACTCGATTGTCTGTTTGCACCAGAACTGTTTTGTTTACGAGCTGGGTGCAAAAGACTCGAATAGCATTGGAGATGGCTCTGAGTTCTAGGAGGTTTATATGACGAAGAGCCTCCTGTGAAGACAAAGGCCCTGCGTTGATTGACTGTCCAAGTGGGCTCCCCAACCCATCTTGGAGGCATCTGTTGCGAGGATAGCCTGAGGTTGTGGCTGCTGGAAAGAAGCGCCTATTAAAAGGTTTTCCAAAGATTGCCACCAACGGAGAGACAGAATCAGGCGTGTGGTAACCCTGATCTTGTCTGAAAGGCTTCCTGAGGCCTGGGACCACTGGGAAGCCAAGGTCCTCTGGGCCGCTCTGATGTGAAGACGAGCATAAGATATTACATGGACGGTCGATGCCATGTGACCTAGTAGGCGAAGCATCTGTCGAGCAGTGAGGAAGGTCTGCAGCGCTGCTTGAGATGCTAGCTCGATGATTCGCAGACAGCGCAGTTGGGGTAGGAAAGCCCTTGCAAGCTGTGTGTCCAAGCGAGCACCTATAAACTCGAGGGTCTGAGATGGGGCGAGCTGAGACTGGACGATTTATGACCAATCCCAAATACTGGAGTATTTGTTTTGCTCCTAACAGGGCCTGATGAGTTTCTTGAGATGACTGTGCTCGGATGAGCCAATCGTCCAAGTAAGAGAATACAAAAATCCCCAGGGTCCTCATGAATGCTGCTATTACTGACATGCATTTTGTGAAGACCCTTGGAGCCGAGGCCAGCCCAAAGGGAAGGACTCTGTACTGGAAATGTCTTCCCTGGACCAGGAACCGAAGTAATTTCCTGTGATCTACATGAATAAGGATATGCATGTAGGCGTCTTTTAAATCTAGAGAACATAGCCAATCTTGCCTGTGAAGGTATGGCAGAAGAGAGCCGAGGGAAAGCATTTTGAACTTCTCTCGAACTAGAAATTTGTTCAGCTCTCTGAGATCCAGGATTGGTCTTAAACCCCCTGTTTTTTTTTGGAATGAGAAAATAGGGGGAATAAAACCCTGTACCTTGTTGGCAATAAAGGAACCTCTTCTATAGCTCCTTGAGCTAGAAGAGTAGAGACTTCTTGTAGCAAGAGGTCTATGCCTAGAGGTTGAGAGTTGAACTGTTTTACCAGTGTGGGTGGTGGTAAGCTGAGGAAACGAAGCTTGTACCCCAGACTCACTATGGACAAAGTCCAGGCCTCTGATGTGATTTGTTGCCATCTGTTGGCAAAGTGGCAGATATGGCCCGGAATGTTTAGAGGTTCTGGGCCTAACACAGGAAGAATGAGTATGTTCTCTGGACAAAAGTCAAAAACCTGAGGAGGCTGAGTCTGCTGAGCCGGTTGGGGTTTGGGTTTTCTTTGTCTCGTCTGTTGTTGCCCTTTTTGGGGAACATATGCCTGTTGGGTGGAAGATGGATAGAACTTTTTCTTTTTAGAGAAAAAAGTTTTCTTAAAGGTCTTTTTCTTAGCTGGGTTAGCAGAAATCTTTGACAATCTATTCAAAGTGGCATTATCAGTGTCCAGCTGATTAGCCTTAGATTGCCAATCCTTGCCAAAAAGATTTTTCCAGTGCAAGGAATATTTCCCAGCTTTTCCTGCACCCATTCCTCCAAGTCAGAAGCTTGGAGCCAGGCAATTCGTCGTGCTCCTATAGATATAGCAGAAGTCCTGCTAATGCATTCAAAACAGTCAAAGGTAGCACGATTCATGAACTTAGAGACATTCTGAGCATGTCTGACTAGTGATAAATGGTCTGCTTTTTTATCATCTTGAAGGAAGGGGTTCAAAAGCTCTAAGTTTTTTGTAACCTCCTCAAGAAACATTCCCATGTATAAATTATAGGAACTAATCCGTGCTGAAAGCATGGAGGCCTGAAAACATCTACGCCCAAAAGCATCCAGTGTTCTAGATTCATGACCTGGTGGATTAGAAGAGTGTCTCTTTGTACTCTTAATCCGTCTCATGGCAGACTCCACCACCATAGAGTGGTGTGGTAGTTGAGTCTTTTGAAAACCTGGACAAGGTGGCACTCTATACATAGTGTCAAGGCGTTTAGAATGTGGGGTTACTATTAAAGGAGTTTCCCACATCCTTAACATTAGATCATGCAAGATCTGATGTATAGGGAGCATAGCTGCTTCCTTTGGAGCCAAGGGGTATTGTAGAATTCTTAATTCTTCTGCCCTAGGCTCCTTTTCAGGAACCACTGTAATGGCAAGAGCCCTTGTCATATCACACACAAAGACATGTCCTAGGGAGGAGACATCCTACTTTGAGGAGAAAGAGTTGAATCTTGTAAAAGTTCAGCTCTGGTACCGGTGGAGTCATCTGAGTCATCGGAATACTGAAAGGGAGGAAGCACCGGGTTCTCCTTCAAAAGTCGTCTTCGGTACCGCTCGAGGTCGGTACCGAAGCGAGTCAGTACTTGATCCCCCATGCTTGAGAGTGATTCCAAACTCGGCATTGGGGGAAGTAAGCCTGCCTTAGCAGGTACCGAGGGTACCGGCACCAGTACCGACAGCGATACCGGTGCCTGTGGAACGGTCTGCAGCGACTTTAGCGGTACCGAAGTAGCCAAAAGATTTGCTAGACTACGTTAAATGGCAAGGAGTCTTTTATCCATTACCATTTCTGATGCCGGGGTGTCGGTACCGACGGAAGCGGCCACAACCCCCGAGCATGGAACAGGAACATCCATCAAGGCCGAAGTCTCGAGAACATCCTGGAGCCCCGATAGTGCTTTGCAGCCCGAAGACTCCCGCCGGGGCTGTTTTTCCGGTGTAGGATCCTCGAGGGCATCGCCAGAGGCATCTCGATACATAGAGGGAGATCTACCTCTCGAGGACCGGCTTGATTTAGACTTATGTTTAGTTACCTGAGATCCCTGGGAAGAAGTAGAGGCCCTGGAGGACACTGATGCTACTGACATTGTGTCCGATGCAAACAGGGCACCGAGTTGATTTGCTCGATTCTGAAGACTTCTTTTAGTCAGCTTCCTGCAGGAGACACACTCCGCTGGGTAATGGTCAGGACCTAAACATTTAAGACACCAGTCATGGGTGTCTGTGACAGAAATTGTGCTGGCACACTTCGAACATTTTTTAAAACCAGTAGTTGGTTTCTCCATGCTGAAAGAAGAGGCCTAGTGGCCAAAATGGCGCCAAGCAGTAAGCAGGGGAAAACCCCTGACTGAAAAAGCACAAGTTCTGTGGGGGTTTTTTGTTGTTTTTTTTTAAAGAAAGAAAGAAAGAAAAAGCACCGGTGGTAGTCGAACGAAGGCAGGCGCGACTACAAAAAATAAGAAATAAAAGTAGAATTTTCTGCAGTGACAGGGTTCACGTCCTGTCGGCTCCGCGGAAAACGAAGAACTGAAGAGAGGGAGGTAGATAGGTGGGAAGGCAGCACACATGCGTGGATGCACGCTCCCAAAAGCGTTCCTGCGGGACGCTGGGAAGCGTTGCTGCGCGGGCTCCGTCGGTACCCATATGTGAAGACTCATTCCTGTTTGTTCCTGGAGATCCACACTTTTCTTAAAAAAAACGATATCTTCAGTAAACATTCGTCCGATGAGCCCAAGTCCATTCCAATCTGAAAATTAATCCCAGCATTACACGACATGCACGTTTCGAATCCAAACTCAGGACTCTGTATCAAGTACCTCTGGGTGTTGTCCGTCCTTCAAGGGGGTAGTAGACCATAATATTGCCTGCATGTGTGTGGTAGTTTAATTTATGTTTTTTAAATATGGAGCAAGGTCCACTGGAATTTTCTCTGGGAGGTAATAGGCTGAATGAGGTTTGGGCCTCACTTTTTGACTTGGTTGCAGGGACTATATCGAGCGTCAGGGGCTTGCGCCGAGTTAATGGTGGATACTCGGATTTTTTTCCCTGAGCCAAGGAACAGGACAGGGATGCCATCTCTCAACCCTTCTTTTTGCAATGGCAATGGAGCCTTGGCAGAAAACTTTCAGGACTCAAGGGATCTGCATGGCATCCAAGTGGGATGCGTGAACTATAAAATAGCCCTATTCACGGAAGACTTGCTGTTGACCCCGACATAGCCATTGCCCAATGTGATTGCCCAACGTGATGCATTTTTTCGAGAATTATTCTAGAGTATCAGGATTCCGGATTAATTACACTAAGTCGGAAATTCTGAAAATCAACTTACCTCAGGAACTATGTGCACAGCTACAAGCGAACTTTCGCTTTCGGTGTGTGGAACACTCTATGCGTTATTTAGGGGTGGACCCCAGGGCATTATATAAAGCTAACTATGGACCCCTTCTGGGACAGGTTCGCCATGATTTGGAAATCTAGTCCATTTTGCTGTTGTCATGTTTTGGCAGAATTGCAACTATCAAAATGGCAATACTGACACGATTCCTATATACTTGGTTTCAGGTACTGCCGATAGCACTCCCACATGGGGCACTAGAGACATGGCAGCGCCTTTTTATGAAATTCGTTTGGCAAGCTAAGCAACTCCACGTAGCAAAATGTGTCCTTTTTGCGCATCGCCGAAGGGGAGGCATTGGGGTGCCTCAATTAAAATGGCTACTATGCCACTGCACAGGTGAAGCCAGGGGTAGAGTGGATGAACACTGCCACTGATAAATGCTGGGTAGCAATTGAATGCATGCAAATACGAACAGAGGGCCTGGGTGGGCAATTATGGTCAAGGGTTAACCTTTGAATGTGTGATGGACAGGATAAACCATATGTGGAGCATACTTTCCAGAGCTGGGACCATTTTTTTTGGCAGCGAGGAGATACGCTCACACGACTATCCCCTATCGCAGACAAAAAGGCATTTATCCCTGGGCTCCACTCTGATATTTTTTGAAGCTGGAGGGAAGCGGGGCTAAGATGCCTTGGGCAAATTTTTGAGGACAAATGGTTATTGTCCTTTCGGGAACTGCAGACTGAGTTCGCTCTGCCACCATCCCATGCCTATTCGTATATCCAGGTGGTACACTGAGCAACTCGAAAATAAGTTAAAAATCAAGTGGCTTGAACTCTTACAGAATTCGAATCTTTGTGTGAGCAACGGTGCACCACAAGAGGGTTGGTCTCCGCATTATATGTCAGTAAAACCAGGCCGTTAAGGCAGGGAAGCAAAGAACTCAGTGGAACCAGGCTTTGCAACTCCATTACACTGAACAACAATGGGAGCCAATAGAGAGATGCCTATGGCGGAGCTCAGTGGCAGTTAACGCCAGGGAAACTAATTACAAAATTCCATATAGCTGGAATATGACTCCAGTGTAGTTGGCAAAAGCTTACCCCACAGTGAGTGGGTTATGCTGGCAGGGGTGTAGAGCACAAGGGAACTTAAGCCCATATCTGGTGGAGCTGCCCCCGATATTGGAAAGGAATCCAATAATGGGTACGTGCCATGTTGGAGTTGACCATACCTTGGGATGCAGGCAATTAGCTACTACACAAAACTATACCGGGGGCCATGGCATCACAATTGCCTTGATGAGGCATTGTTTGAATGCAGCTAAACTAAATTTGGCCTCAACATGGAGGCAGGCCGGAGCGCCCTCACTGACCCAGTAGTTTGTTCAATTGTGGGATCTCTATAACATGGAGCAGGTGACGTGTGTGTCTGAAAGGTCGAGTGAGATTTGAAGAAACGTGGGAATCATTTGTGAGGCTGTATGGTTTGAATAAAAAGGAATGAAGGCATATGACTTAGGGAAGTATGAGACCTCTGTTGGAGGAGGAGGGGGGGGGTTAAAACCTGAAGGGAAAAGCGTTTTTTCTTTGATAATCTGAATACATTGCTGAAGATAGGTAGGAAGTTCTGTTGAAAAATGTTTACAAAACTGAGGCTAAAAATGGGATGTGGGGTATTCTAATATGTATACAGGTCAGTTGGGCCTATGGTATTGACTATTTTGGACTCCTGTGTAAGTTGATGTATTAATAAAGTCCTGAATTACAAAAAAAAAAAAAAAAAAGATAGCAGAGAGCAGGGATGAATGGCCAATTTTCCCAATGGAGAATGGTGCAGTAACCCAGGGATCTGTGCTGGGTCCGCTGCTTTTTAACATATTTGTAAACGACCTGGAAATGGGAATATCGAGTGAGGAAGTCAAATTTGCAGATGACACAAAATTATTCAAAATTGTTAAAACCCAAGGGGATTGTGAAAAATTGCAAAAGGACCTTGATAAATTGGAAGACTGGACATTCCAATGGCAGATGAAATTTAACTTGGACAAGTAGAAAGTTATGCATCTAGGAAAGAAGGACTAGAAAGGGGGACTGTTACTTCTGGAGAGAAATCTGCAACTGTGAGTATATACTTCTGGTAATTTTCTAAAAAGAATTCTTTGTATTAAAGCTACTTAATCTGTGAACCCATTGTTTTTTTGTTGGATCAGTTAGGGCCTAGTAGCAGCAATTAAAGTTTGAATTTAAAACACAGAGGAGAGCTTTCTGGTTAAATTTAGTACCCAGCAGAGAGCTTGTAGTTTAAATTTCATAAGAAGTTAGAGCCTAGCAGCAGCTAAGAGCTATAATTTAAATCAAATTAGAATTTAGCTTACCTCAGCAGCACAAGACAGGGTACTGTGTAGCAGCCCTCTTTTAATAAGTGTTATTTCCCTCCCTCCCCTGGGATAATCGTAGCTTTATAGGTACTTACACATCTTAAAAGACAGGAGGTGCTTTCAGGTGAAGCTCATTACCCAAATCAGTCATACACTAAGGACCTGAGATTAATTAAGCTTCAGGTGAACAAGGTATATTAAACGTATTAGGTACAGTTTTATTGGTATAAATACCCATAGCAACCCCTAGTAAGTAAGAACTTAAAGATCTAGACACAAACTTAAAACTAAGATGCAGACAGCAGTCCAGCAGCGGGATGGGGGCTTTCCAGTCTTTTGCATTGAGTGTCACATGTATGATTTTCTCCCAGTTGGTGAGAGGTCTTACGTGTGCACTAGGAGCAAAGAGCTCTTTTCTCTCAGGGAACAAGTCTGTTCTCTAGAGGCTAAAGTAGCAGACTTGGAAAACATAAGACAGACAGAGAGGTACATAGACGAGACCTACAAGGATATAGTCCTGAAGTCCCACCTCCAGTCTGGCAGCACCCCTGTTGCCATGGAGGAGAGAGGTCACGTGACAGGAGAGCATCACCCTGGTGTGGCAGGAAGTGATCCTGTAACTAGGACCTGTCCTCCAGGTGATGTAAAACCCTTTCGCACCGAGGAAGTTTCTCCAGGGCCATGTGCCCATGAGGGAAGGGTTAGGACAGCCGTTATAGTTGGTGATTCGATCATTAGGCATGTAGATAGCTGGGTGGCTGGTGGAAGTGAGGATCGCCTGGTAACATGCCTGCCTGGTGCGAAGGTAGCGGACCTCACGAGCCACCTAGATAAGGTCTTAGATAGTGCTGGGGAGGAGTCTGCTGTCTTGGTACATGTCGGTACCAACGACATAGGAAAATGTGGTAGGGAGGTTCTGGAGGCAAAATTTAGGCTTTTAGGTAGGAAGTTGAAATCCAGAACTTCCAGGGTAGCATTCTCCGAAATGCTTCCTGTTCCACGTGCAGGACCCAAAAGGCAGGCAGAGCTCCGGAGTCTCAATGCGTGGATGAGACAATGGTGCAAAGATGAGGGTTTTGGATTTGTTAGGAACTGGGGAACATTCTGGGGAAAGGAGGGGCTCTTCTGAAGGGATGGGCTTCACCTTAACCGGGATGGAACCAGGCTGCTGGCATTAACCTTTAAAAAGGAGATAGAGCAGCTTTTAAACTAGATATTAGGGGAAAGCCGACAGTCGTCCAAGAGCGGATGGTTCGGAAGAATATATCCTTGGAGGATACTACCAAAAGCAGAGAGGTTCCACAAAAGAGTAAAGTAGCCCAAATGCCCTCAAGTATGGAGCAGACAGAGCTTAAAGATCCCAATTTACCCATGTCTAACAATAGCCAAATTAACATGAATAAAATACATTCTCTAAAATGCTTGTATGCAAATGCTAGAAGTCTAAAGAATAAGATGGGAGAGTTAGAATATATAGCACTAAATGAAAGGTTAGATATGATTGGAATATCAGAGACATGGTGGAAGGAGGACAACCAGTGGGACACTGTGATACCTGGGTACAAACTATATCGTAATGATAGAGCTGATCAAATTGGTGGAGGGGTTGCGCTCTATGTTAGGGAGGGCATTGACTCAGAAAGGATTAAAGTTTTGCAGGAAACAAAATCTGCAGTAGAATCTATACGGATTGAAATTCCATATAAAAGGGGGAAGGCAATGGCAGTGGGGGTGTACTATCGAGCACCTGGCCAGAATGACCAAATGGATGATGAAATGCTCAAAGAAATCAAGGAAGCTAACAAACGTTACAGCGCAGTAATAATAATGGGTGATTTCAATTACCCCGGTATCGACTGGGTCAGTGTCACGTCAGGACATGCTAGGGAGATAAAGTTCCTAGATGAAATAAATGACTGCTTCTTGGAGCAGCTGGTTCATGAACTGACCAGAGGGGAAGCCATATTAGACTGCTAGGTATGTATGACCTAGATTGGCCACTGTTGGAAACAGAATACTGGGCTTGATGGACCTTGGTCTGACCCAGTATGGCATATCTTATGTTCTTATGTTCTTAGACCTAGTCCTTAGTGGAACACCAGATCTAGTGCAAGAGATAAGGGTGTTGGGGCCACTTGGCAATAGTGATCATAGCATGATCGCCTTTGATTTAATTAGTGGAGGAGGGATAGTAAGGAAATCCACAGTACTACCTTTTAACTTTCGAAAGGGAGACTATGATAAAATGAGGAAAACAGTTAAGAAAAAACTAAAAGGAGCAGTTGCGAAGCTTAAAGACGTACATCAAGCTTGGCTGTTGTTGAAAAATACTATCTTGGAAGCCCAGACCAGCTGTATTCCACGCTTTAAGAAAAGTGGAAGGAAGTCCAAAAAACTGCCAGCATGGTTTAAAGGTGAGGTCAGAGAGGCTGTTGTTGCCAAAAAAGCATCTTTCAGGAAATGGAAAAAAGAGCCAAACGACGAAACCTGGAAACAGCACAAGCACTGGCAAGTCAAATGCAAGGCATTGATAAGGCAGGCAAAGACAGAATTTGAGAAGAAGCTTGCTGCGGAAGCAAAAACGCAAAATAAAGACCTTTTCAAGTACATTCGTAGCAAAAAGCCTGTGAGAGAGTCAGTTGGTCCATTAGATGATAAAGGGGTTAAAGGAGCACTAAGAGGCGACAAGGCGATAGCGGAGAGACTGAATGAATTCTTTGCTTCGGTCTTTACTGAGGAAGATGTAGGGATGTTACCCATGACTGAAGTGGTATTTAAAGGTGCGGAAGAATTGAAGGAAATATCGATACATCGGGAAGATGTCTTACAACTATTAGATAAACTGAAGAGTAGCAAATCACCTGGGCCGGATGGTATACATCCAAGGGTATTGAAAGAACTGAAATATGAGATTGCAGACCTGCTATCAGTAATCTGTGAACTATCATTAAAATCATCTCTAATACCTGAAGATTGGAGGATCGAAAATGTAACACCAATTTTTTAAAAGGGTTCCAGGGGTGATCCGGGAAACTACAGACCGGTGAGCCTGATGTCAGTACCGGGAAAAATGGTAGAAACCATCATAAAGAATAAAATTACTCAGCATGTAGATAGTCACAACCTAATGGGAGACAGCCAACATGGCTTTAGACAAGGAAGATCTTGTCTTACTAATCTGTTATGTTTTTTTGAAGGAGTGAATAAACAGGTGGACAAAGGTGAGTCGGTTGATATTGTGTATCTGGACTTTCAGAAAGCCTTTGAAAGGTCCCTCATCAGAGACTTTTGGCAAAACTAAAGAGTCATGGGATAGGAGGCAGTGCACTATTGTGGATCAGGAACTGGTTAAAAGATAGAAAGCAGAGGGTAGGGCTAAATGGCCAATTTTCCCAATGGAGAAAGGTGAATAGTGGTGTACCTCAGGGATCTGTGCTGGGTCCGCTGCTTTTTGACATATTCATAAATGACCTGGAAAGTGGAATAACGAGTGAGGTTATCAAATTTGCAGATGACACAAAACTATTTAAAGTTGTTAAAACCCAAGAGGATTGTGAAAAATTGCAAGAGGATCTTGATAAATTGGAAGACTGGGCATCAAAATGGCAGATGAAATTTAATGTGGACAAGTGCAAGGTTATGCACCTAGGGAAGAACAACCCAAAACTATGGTTACACGATGCAAGGTTCCACATTAGGAACCACCACCCAGGAAAAAGATTTAGGCGTCATTGTGGATACCATGTTAAAACCCTCGGCCCAGTGTGCAGCGGCGGCCAAGAGAGCAAATAGAATGCTAGGTATGATAAGGAAAGGAATGGAAAATAAAACAAAAGATATTATAATGCCTCTATATCGTTCCATGGTGAGACCGCACCTTGAATACTGTGTGAAATTCTGGTCGCCGTATCTTAAAAAGAATATAGCAATTTTAGAAAAGGTACAGAGAAGAGCCACCAAAATGGTAAAGGGGATGGAAGGATACTCCTATGAAGAAAGGCTAAAAAGGTTAGGGCTCTTTAACTTGGAAAAGAGACGGCTGAGGGGAGATATGATAGAAGTCTATAAATTAATGAACGGAGTGGAACGGGTAAATGTAGATCGATTGTTTACCTTATCAGAATATAGAAAGACTAGGGGACATGCAATGAAGCTACAGGGTAAACTATTTAAGACTAATAAAAGAAAATATTTTTTCACTCAATGTGTAATCAAACTCTGGAATTTGTTACCGGAGGATGTAGTAAAGGCTGTTAGTGTAGCTGGGTTTAAAAAAGGTTTGGACAAGTTCCTGGAGGAAAGGTCCATAAACCATTATTAAGAAGTGACCGAAGATATCAATGCTTGACCCAGTACAAGCATTGTGGAACTTGTGTCTCTTGGGGAAACTGCTAGGTACATATGACCTAGATTGGCCACTGTTGGAAACAGAATACTGGGCTTGATGGACCTTGGTCTGACCCAGTATGGCATATCTTATGTTCTTATGTAACCCAAACTATGGTTACACGATTCAAGGCTTCACATTAGGAACCACCACCCCGGAAAAAGATTTAGGCGTCATTGCCATTGATAACACATTGAAACCTTCCGCTCAGTGTGCAGCGGCAACCAAGACAGCAAATAAAATGCTAGGAATCATAAGGAAAGGAATGGAGAATAAAACAAAGGATATTATAATGCCTCTGTATTGTTCAATGGTGCGACCGCACCTTGAATATGTAGAAGCTGATGAAGATAAAGTGGAATTGCTTAACAAATATTTCTGTTCTATGTTCACAGATAAAGAACCAGGAGCAGGGACCTCAGAAAACACCCACTAACAGGAACAGAAGCAAGGGGCATCTTGAACAATTTTCAGAAGACTGTTCGTGAGAAAGCTTAGTTACTCACCTGTAATAGGTGATCTCCGGGAACAGCAGGAATTAAGTCCCGTTGGAGACGGGAGTGGTGCCAAAGGACTGGAAAGAGGCTCATGTGGTGCCTTTACACAAAAGCGGAAGTAAGGATGTGGTTGAAAACTACAGGCCGGTTAGTTTAACTTCGGTGGTGAGTAAATTATTGGAAACGCTGCTGAAAGAGAAAATAGTGAGGTTTCTGGAGTCCAGCAGATTACAGGATCCGAGGCAGCATGGATTCACCAGAGGCAGGTCTTCTCAGACAAATCTGACGATTGATTTCTTTGACTGGGTGACAAGGGAGTAAGACCAAGGGAGAGCCCTAGATGTGGTGTACTTAGATTTCAGTAAAGCCTTTGACACTGTTCCTCACAGGCGACTTATAAACAAACTGAGCACCCTAGGGATGGACCCTAAAGTTACTGCTTGGGTTAGAAATTGGTTGGGTGGGATGCAACAAAGAGCACAAGTAAATGGAGCTCACTCTGAGGAGAAGGATGTTACCAGTGGTGTTTCCCAGGGATCTGTCCTTGGTCCGATTCTTTTTAACATCTTTGTTAGTGATACAGCGGAAGGGCTGTCGGGTAAGGTTTGCCTCTTTGTGGATGATACCAAAATCTGCAATAGAGCAGACACCCAGGAAGGTGTAGATAACATGAGGAGGGATCTAGCTAAGCTTGAAGAATGGTCTAGAATTTGGCAATGCAATGCAAATGCAATGTGTGCCTTCGAGTCAGTCCTGACTCCTGGCGACCCAGAAGCTCCTGTGTTTTCTTGGCAGTGTCACCGGAAGTAGGGCAGCTGGGATTTAATGTTAAAAAATGTAAGGTCATGCATTTGGGCTGCTGCAATCCAAGGGAGCAATACATTATAGGCGGTGAAGTACCTTTGTCCACTAAAGAAGAGCGGGACCTAGGCATGGTTGTGTCTGATAATCTTAAAGTAGCTAAACAGGTAGAAAAGGCGATGGCAAAAGCTAGAAGGATGCTTGGGTGCATACGGAGAGGAATGGCTAGCAGAAAAAAAGGAGGTGATAATGCCTCTGTATAAGTCTTTGGTGCAACCTCATTTGGAGTATAGTGTGCAATTCTGGAAAACGCACCTTCAAAAGGATGTGAACAGGATGGAGTCGGTGAGAGGGTGGCTACTAAAATGATTAGTGGTCATCATTATAAAGCATATGAGGACAGACTTAAGGATCTTAATATGTATACCTTAGAGGAAAGGCAGGATAGAGGTGATATGATTGAGATGTTTAAATACCTCCGTGTCATAAATGTTCAGGGAGAGAGCCTCTTTCAATTGAAAGCAAGTTCTGCTATGAGGGGACATGGGATGAGAGTGAAGGGAGACAGATTCAGGATTGATATGCGGAAATATTTCTTTACGGAAAGAGTAGTGGATCCGTGGAATAGTCTCCCAGTGGAGGTGGTAGAGACGAGGACAGTAACTGAATTCAAAAATCATGGGACAAACACAGGGGATCTCTAAAGGTAAAAAGGGGACTGTTGTAGTTGTTATGGAAGGACAGACTAGATAGAAACATGACGACAGAAAAAGACCACATAGCCTATGTTTCTATGTATCATCGGTACCGATGGAGCCTGTGCGGGAACGCTCCCCAGCGTCCAATATTAAAGCTTATGGGAGCATCCCACAGCGCCTGCGTGCTGCCTTCCCGCCTGTCCAACTCTCCCTCCTCAGTTGAGTTTATAGCCGAGACAAAAGGAGAGAAGTAGAAAAATAGAGAGATAGAGACAACTCCCAGGGGATGTGGGTGGGTTGTGAAGACTTAATTCCTGCTTTTCCCGGAGATCACCTGTTACAGGTGAGTAACTACGCTATCTCCAGGAACAAGCAGGAATGTAGTCTTCACATATGGGGACTCCCCAGCTGAGAGATGCCAGAGGGATGACCCCAGCAGCTGCGAACCCAGGATGAAATGGTCATGTTTCCTCCCATGGATCTCTAGCATCGAAACCCGGGATGGCGGGTAGGAGTTGTACTAAGTCTGAAAGAGATGCTGGAGAACAGCCTGGCCAAACGAGGCTTCCCGACGGGAGTCCTTGTCTAAACAATAGTGGGGTCTAAAGGTGTGTACCAAAGCCCAAGTGGCCGCTCTACAGATGTCGTCAATGGACACAGAACGAAGGTTAGCCATAGAGGCTGCCATTGCTCTCATATTGTGAGCTGTGACATGGCCTTCGAGAGAAAGTCCCTTACTCTCATATGCAAAGGATATGTAATCTGCAATCCACCTAGAGAAAGTTATTTTGGAAACTGTAAGTCCCAAATGACTAGAATCAAAAGCAACAAAAAGCTAAGAAGATTTCCTATGTTGCTTAGTTCTTTGAAGGTAAAAAGCCAAGGCTTTTTTTTACAATCTAACGTATGAAGGTTCCTTTCTGCATTAGAGGCATGAGGCCTAGGGAAGAATACAGGAAGGTAAACTGCTTGGTTCAAATGAAAAGGCGAAACAACCTTTGGCATAAAGTGAGGATGAGTCCTAAGAACTACTTTATCATGGTGAAATCTTGTATAAGGAGAATCCGCCACTAAGGCCTGAAGCTCACTGATGCGTCCTGCAGAAGTGAGGGCAACTGGGAAGATAACCTTCCACGAAAGAAACTTTAGAGCTGTAGTGGCTAAAGGTTCAAAGGGTGGTTTCATGAGCTGCCCAAGAACATGATTCAGATTCCTTGCCACCGGCAGTGGCTTAATGGGAGGTTTTGTTAAGAGTAGACCTCTCATAAACCTTGCTACGAGTGGATGAGAGGAAATACACTGTCCATCTAGAGGTTTGCGAGAAGCTGTAATGGCACTAAGATGGACCCTTAGTGAATTGGTTTTATGACCAGAATTTGATAAATGGAGGAGATACTCCAGTAGCGATTCCACAGGCACCGAAAGGGGGTTAAGTCCCCTTTGAGAACACCATACAGAGAACCTCTTCAACTTAAAGGCATAGGATCACCTTGTGGTAGGCTTTCTGGAAGCCACAAGGATATCCTTTACCTGTTGAGAAAGGTTGATATCTGGGAATCCTAGGCTTTCAGTAACCAGGCCTTGAGGTGCAGGGACTGGGGATTCGGGAGCAATAGAGTCCCGTTCTCTTGGGAAAGAAGATCTGGAGTATATCCCAACTCCAGAGGTGTGGCTTGAGAGAGACTAAGAAGTAGAGGATACCACGGTTGTCATGGCCAACATGGAGCTATGAGTATCATATGACCTCTGTCTCTCTGAAGCTTGAACAAAGTTTTGGGAATGAGGGGAATGGGTGGGAAGGCATAGAGGAAGTTCTGACCCCAGTGGAGGAGGAAAGCAACCCTTGCCTGACAGTTTTGAGCTGGAATTCTGGAACAGAATCGGGGAAGTTTGGCATTCTGAGGACTTGCAAAGAGGTCTATATCTGGCGTCCCCCAGATCTGAAACACTCGAGCAAGCTGGTCTGACTGAAGAGACCACTTGTGTGGCAGCAGTATTCGACCGAGTTTGTCTGCCCAAAGATTTTGAATGCCCAGAAGATATACCACTAGAAGGTGGATTTTGAAGCTCTCTGGCGAGGGCCCACAGTCGTAAAGCTTCATTGCATAACGACAGAGAGCCTGTTCCGCCGTGATTGTTCACACAGAACATGGCTACTTGATTGTTGGTCTGGACCAGAACTGTCTTGTAGCTGAGATGGGCCTGAAATACTCGAAAAGAATGGAAAATGGCTCTGAGTTCTAGGAGGTTTATGTGAAGACAAGACTCCTATGAGGTCCAGAGACCCTGAGTTGAGAGATAATGCAAGTGAGGCACCCAACCCAACTTGGACGCATCTGTTAGGGTGGCTTGGTATAGAGGCTGCTGGAAAGGAGAGCCTAGGAGAAGGTTTTCCAGTGATTGCCACTATTGCAGGGACAAAATGAGATGTGTGGAGTTTCTGATTTTGTCCATTAGCCGACCCAAGGCCTGTGTCCACTGCAAGGATAAGGTCCACCGGGCTGCTCGCATATGAAGGCGAGCATAGGGAACCACATGGACAGTGGATGCCATATGCCCCAGAAGCTGAAGCATCTTCCGAGCAGTCAGGAAAGTTTTCATAGCTGCTTGGGAGGCCAGCTGTACTATATGAAGACAATGTGGCTGTGGCAGGAAAGCCTTTGACTGTCTTGTGTCTAGACGAGCCCCTATGAATTCTAGAGGCTGAGAAGGGGTGAGATGAGATTTTGGGAGGTTATTTATTTTATTTATTTATTTTCATTCTCTTATATACTGCGCTATTCTGCATCAGTGCGGTTTACATTGAACAAACTGAAATTACATTGAACAGGGCATTATAACTTGGAGATAACTATTTTACAGGGAACATGGGCTATGGAGGGTTAAGTGGCTTGCCGAAGACCACAAGGAGCACCTGTGTGACTAGAAACCCCAGTCCTTCCAGCCCAAGGTTGCTGTCCTCTAGTGGGATTTGAACCACCGACCTTCCGGCCTGAAGTACCTTGCCCCAACCACTAGGCCACTCCTCCACTCCTAATGATCAGTTCCAAGTACCGAAGGATTTGCATAGTGCGAGAAGGAGCGAAGCTGGCTTCTGGAGCTGTTAATGCTCGGATGAGCCAGTCGTCTAAGTAAGGGAAGACGAATATTCCTAGAGTTCTCAGGAATGTTGCTACTACTGCCATGCATTTTGTGAAGACTCTTGGGGTAGAAGCCAGACCGAAGGGATGAACCCTGTATTTTAAGTATCTTCCCTAGAAAAGGAATCAAAGGAATTTCCTGTGATCTGCATGGATGAGAATATGCGTATATGCATCCTTTAGATCTAGAGAACATAGCCAATCCTGACTATGAAGGGTATGGGCAGGAGTGTTCCAAGGGAGATCATCTTGAATTTTTCTTGGAACAGCTACCTGTTAAATTCTCTGAGGTCCAGTATAGGCCTGTGTCCCCCTCTTTTCTTTGGGATGAGAAAATAGTGGGAGTTAAACCCCGTACCCTGTTGGGATATGTGTACCTCTTCTATTGCTCCCTGAGCAAGAAGTGATGCAACCTCCTGACACAAGAGATCGATGGCAGGGACCTGAGAATTGAACTGTCATATTTGTAGGAGGGGGCATACTGTGAAAGTGAAGTCTGTACCCCTTTCGTACAACGGACAGAGTCCAGTTTTCTGATGTTATTTGTTGCCATCTTCTGGCAAAATGGCATAACCTGCCCGGGATGGTAAGGGGTTCTGGACCTTTCGGGGCAGAATGACCAAGTTCTCTAGGAAGGAATCAAAGCCACTGAGGGGGCTGAGTCTGCTGAGCCAGTTGAGCTCTTGGAACTTGGGGATTCCTCTGCTGTCTGGTTTGTTGCTGCCCCTTTTGGGGAGCATGACCTGGACAGTGGCCCTAATAGGTGTAAGAAGGGTAAAATCTCTTTTTCTTGTTGAAAAAGGGTTTCTTGACTGACTTTTTCTTTGTTGGGTTGGCTGTAGATTTTGATAGTCTGTTCAAGGTAGTAATTTCAGATTCAATCTGATTGGCCTTGTCTTGCCAATCCTTGCCAAAGAGATTTTCTCCTGTGCAAAGAATGTTTCTCAGTTTATCTTGCACCCGTTGTTCTAAGTGATGGCAGAAGCCAGGCAATATGACGTGCACCGATGGAAATAGCAGAGGTTCTGCTAATGCATTCAAAGGTTGCACGGTTCATGAACTTGGACACATTCTGGGCATCTTTGACCAAAGTAAGGAATTCCCCCCTTTTTTCCTCAGGGAGAAGAGGGCTCATGAGCTCCAAGTCTCTTGCAACCTCCTTGAAGAACATTCCCATATAGAGAATGTAGGATCCGATCCTGGCTGATAACATGGAGAATTAGAAGCATCGACACCCAAAAACATCGAGTGTCCTCGATTCACAGCCTGGAGGATTGGAAGAATGCATTTTAGCACTCTTAATCCTACGCATCGGCGATTCCACTACCATTGACTGGTGTGGTAACTGAGTCTTTTGAAAACCAGGACAGCTTGGAACTCTGTACATGGTATCGAGTCATTGAGAGTGTGGAGACGCCATTAAAGGAGCTTCCCACATTCTTAGTATAAGATCACGCAAGATTCTGTGAATGGGAAGGGTAGCTGCCTCCTTAGGAGCTTTAGGGTATTGAAGAATTTCAAATTCTTCTGCTCTGGGCTCCTTCTCCGAAGTCACCGTGATTGAAAGACCTTGAGCTAAATCACGTATGAAATCCTGGAAAGACATGTCTTCTGGAGGAGACATTCTGCATTGAGGAGGAGATAGATCCTCCGGAAGGATTGCTCTGGTATCGGCAGAGTCATCAAAATCGGAGGATTCGAAGTATCTCTGCGCTGGGTGTTCCTTTAAATGCACGGTACCGGTACCGCTCAAAGTCGGTGTCGGGATGTCTCGGTACTGGCCCCTCGATACCCGAGATAGACTCAAGGCACGGCATGGGGGGGAAGCATACCAGTTGAGGCAGGTGTGTTCGGTACTGGTACCTATGTCGGTACCGATACCTCTAGAACCGTCTGTAGCAGTCTTAGCGGTACTGAAGCTGCTAAGAGGGCTGCAAGACTACTTTCGACAGCGAGGATTCTCTGATCCACTGCTCCTGCCGATGCCTGGGTGTCGGTACCGGTGGAAGCGGGTACGGCCCCAGAACATGGCCCCAGTAGTTCTACTGAGGTGGAAGACTCTGCAACATTCTGGAGCCCCATTAATGCTTTGGAGACTGAGGCCTCCCGCGGGGTTGTTTTGCCAGTGTACTTTCCTCGAGGGCAACGCCAGTGGCATCTCAATACCTGGAAGGAAATCTACCCTTTGGGGACCGGCCAGTCTTAGGTTTAGTTATCTGAGATCCATGTGAGGAAGACGAAGTCCTGGAAAACGTCAATGCAAGTGACATCGTATCTGCGGCAAAAAGGGTACTGAGCTTTGTAGCTCTATTCTGCAGGCCTCTCTTAGTCATCTTTATGCAGGAGAGACACTCCAATGGACAATGGTCAGGACCTAAACATTTGAGACACCAGTCATGGGTGTCGGTGACGGATATGGTACTGCTACACTTGGAACATTTCTTGAAACCAGTAGCTGGTTTCTCCATTTTTGAAGAAAGTGGGCCTAGTGCCCAAAACGGTGCCTAGCACCGAGAGGGGAAAGGCCCCTAAAAGAAAGCACAGTTACTTACCTGTAACAGGTGATCTCTGGGAACAGCAGGAATTAGTCCTCACATATGGGTACGTCGGTACCAACGGAGCCTGCGCGGGAATGCTCCCCAGCTTCCCAAAAAGGAAAGCTTTTGGGAGCATCCCACAGCGCCTGCGCGCTGCCTTCCCGCCTTTCCTAACCAACTCTCCTCAGTTCGAGTTTAAAGCTGAGACAATAGAGAGAGAGAGGAAAGGAAAGAGAGAGAGAGATACAACTCCTAGGGGAGGGTTGTGAGGACTAATTCCTGCTGTTCCCAGAGATCACCTGTTACAGGTAAGTAACTGTGCTATCTCCAGGAACAAGCAGGAATGAGTCCTCACATATGGGGACTCCCTAGCTAAGATGCCCGGGAGATCCCCAAGGGTATGAGACCCTTAAGGGTTCCTCGTCTTCCTATGGATCTCAGGCATCCATTCAGGGAAGGAGGGCAGGAGTTGTTTAAGAATGGAACAGGTGTTTGAGGACAGCCTGACCAAACAAGGCATCCCGGCGGGAGTCCTTGTCCAAACAGTAATGGGCTGTGAAGGTATGAACCGAGGCCCAGGTGGCTGCTCGACAGATCTGATCGATGGAGACAGAATGAAGATGAGCCATAGAGGTGGCCATGGCCCTCACATTGTGAGCTGTGACATGGCCCTCCAGAGAAAGGTTCTTACTCTGGTAAGCAAAAGAAATACACTGAGCAATCCAATTGGACAGTGTTCTTTTAGAGACTGGAAGTCCTAAATGAGAAGGATCAAAAGCAACAAAAAGCTGGGAAGACTTTCTATGTTGCTGTGTCCTGTGCAAGTAAAAACCAAGAGCTCTTCTACAATCTAGAGTATGAAGGTTCCTCTCTGCACTGGATGCATGAGGAGCTGGAAAAAAAACAGGTAAATACACCTCTTGATTAAGATGAAAAGGTGAGACCACTTTAGGCATAAAGTGGGGATTTGTCTGAAGGACTACCTTATCATGATGGAACCTTGTATAAGGTGGATTAGCCACTAAGGCCTGCAGTTCACTGATGCGGCGAGCAGAAGTAACTGCAATAAGGAAAATAACCTTCCAGGAAAGAAATTTCAAGGAGGTAGTGGCTAAGGGTTCAAAAGGTGGCTTCATAAGCTGACCAAGAACCAACTTTAAGTCCCATGCCACCGGGGGAGGTCGAATGGGAGGTTTTGTTAAAGTTAGGCCTCTCATGAATCTTGCAATAAGAGGATGAGAGGAAATAGGTTGTCCATTGAGGGGTTTAAGTGATGCTGCAATAGCACTCAAATGGACCCTTACTGAATTCGTTTTAAGGCCTGCATTGGAGAGATGCAGGAGATATTCTAATAGAGAAGTCAGGGGAAGTGCCAAAGGGTCAAGACCCTTTTGAGCACACCAAATGGAAAATCGTTTCCACTTAAAAGCATAGGAACGCCTAGTGGAAGGTTTTCTGGAAGCATGGAGGATATCCTTCACTTGCTGAGAAAGATTGAAGTCTTGAAGGTCTAGGCCTTCAGTAACCAAGCTCTGAGGTGAAGGGACTTGGGGTTTGGGTGCCACAAAGTCCCCTCCTCCTGGGACAGAAGGTCTGGAGTAGCTCCCAAGTCCAGGGAGGGGGCTTGGGAGAGATGCAGAAGTAGAGGGTACCACACTTGGCGTGGCCAACGTGGAGCTATGAGGATCATAGATCCTTGATCCCTCTGAAGTTTGAACAGAGTCTTGGGAATCAAAGGAATGGGTGGAAAGGCGTACAGGAAGTCCTGACCCCAATGAAGGAGGAAGGCATCCTTGGCCAGAGCTCCCTGACACGGAATTCTGGAACAGAACCGGGGAAGTTTGGCATTCCACGGACTTGTCTGGGGATCCCCATTCCTGGAAGATTCTGAGTACCTGATCCATGTGCAGGGACCATTCGTGTGGAAGCAGAATTCGACTGAGTCTGTCTGCCCAAGAGTTTTGGATTCCTGGGAGGTATACTGCCAGGAGATGGATTTGATGCTCTCTGGCGAAGGCCCATAATCTTAGAGCTTCATTGCAAAGCGACAGAGAGCCAGTTCCTCCTTGCTTGTTTATGTAAAACATGGCTACTTGATTGTCCGTATGAATGAGGACTGTCTTGTAGCTGAGGAGGGTATGGAAGAACTTGAGAGCTAGGAACACTGCTCGAAGTTCCAAGTGGTTGATATGAAGAGAGGTGTCCTGTGGGGACCAAGTGCCTTGGGTGGAGAGGTCTTGTAGATGAGCTCCCCAACCTGTTTGGGAGGCATCTGTTGTGAGGGTTGCTTGGGGTAGCACAGGTTGGAAGGGGACCCCAGCAACAGATTTTGAGTTGACATCCACCATTGGAGGGACCAAAAGAGACGTTTGGAGGTTGCTATTTGGTCTGAGAGAGCTCCTGATGCTTGAGTCCACTGTGTGGACAAAGTCCATTGAGCTGCTCTCATGTGTAGGCGAGCATAGGGCACCACATGCACTGTGGAAGCCATGTGGCCTAGCAGTTGTAGCATCTCCCGGGCAGTTAAGTGGCTCTTTGACTGAATCTGGGAGGCTAACTGCACTAGACGTTGGCAACGAGCCTGAGGTAGGTAGGCTCTTGCAGTAGTGGTGTCCAACCAGGCCCCTATGAATTCTAGGGACTGAGTAGGGTTGAGCTGAGACTTTGGGAGGTTTACCACAAGTCCCAGATACTGCAGAATGCGCCTGGTGCGGTCCAGGGAAACTTGGGCTTCTGACTGAAATGGAGCTCGGATGAGCCAGTCGTCCAGGTATGGGAGACAAATATTCCCAGAGTGCGTAGAAATGCAGCAACTATTGCCATGCATTTGGTGAACACTCTTGGAGCAGAGGCTAGACCGAAAGGAAGCACTCTGTATTGGTAATGTTTTCCCTGCAACAGAAAACGTAGGAATTTTCTGTGGGATGGATGGATGAGTATATGAGTGTACGCATCCTTAAGATCTAGAGAACAAAGCCAATCCTGACTCTGCAGGTATGGAAGGAGAGTGCCTAAAGAAAGCATCTTGAACTTCTCCTTGCATAGAAATTTGTTCAATTCTCTGAGATCTAGAATGGGGCTTATCCCCCTGTTTTCTTTGGAATGAGAAAATAGGGGGAGTAAAACCCTGACCCCTGTTGAAGAAGCGGAACTGCTTCTATGGCCCTCTGGGCCAGAAGGGTAGTCACCTCCTGATCCAGAAGGTCGAGGGATGTGGGAGAATTGAAGTGTCTCACCATGGTGTAGGGAGGAAGGTCTGAGAAATGAAGTTTGTAGCCCTCTCTTATGATAGAGAGGGTCCACTGCTCTGATGTGATTTGCTCCCATCTGGGAGCAAAATGGGCTAACCTCCCTGGAATGGTGAGAGGCTCTGGTTGTTGTAGAGCCAGAAAGGTTAAGTTCTCTAGTATCAAGTCAAAAACCCTGAGGGGGTTGGGACTGTTGGGTTGTAGCAGCCCCTGCAGGTTTAGGCCTGGCCTGTTTAGGTTGCTGACGCTTAGTAGCAAAGCGACCTGTAGAAGACTGTTGACCAGAAGTGGAAGGAAATCTGCCCTTTTTGTAAAAAGACTTTTTGAAAGATTTTTTTCTTGGCCGGAGTGGAGGTAAACTTAGAAAGTCTATCCAGAGCAGCATTTTCTTCATCCATTTGAGTGGCTTTAATTTGCCACTCTTTGCCAAATAGATTTTCACCTGTACAGGGCAGATTTCCTAAACCATCTTGAACCTAGGGTTCTAGGTCAGAAGCCTGGAGCCAAGCAATTCTACGAGCAGCTATAGCAATGCCTGATTCTCTGCTGGCACCTTCAAAAGAATCAAAGGCTGCCCTGTTGGAAAACTTTGAAATGTCTTGAGTATGCTTAAGCCAAAGAAGGAACTCATCCCTTTTATCCTCTGGAATAAAAGGGAGAAAGTTGTGCAGCTTTTGTGCAACTTCCTTCAGAAACATACCCATATAAAGGCTATATGAATTGATTCTGGCAATAAGCATGCTAGCTTGGAAGATTTTCCTACCAAAAGCATCCAAGGTCCTGCATTCTCTTCCTGGAGGAGTAGAAGAGTGTCTTTTGGTACTCTTTATCCTTTTCATAGCTGACTGCACCACAATGGAGTGGTGAGGAAGCTGAGTTTTTTTGAAATCCAGGAGGAGGGGGGACACGGTACATAGTGTCCAATCTACGAGAATGAGGAGAAAGGGTGAAAGGAGTCTCCCATAATTCAATCATATGTTCTTGAATAATTTCATGAATTGGCAAGGTGACTGCCTCTCTGGGAACCTTAGAGTATCCCAAAATATCTAATTTTTTTGCTCTAGGTTCTTTTTCAGAGGTTACTGAAATAGAGAGTCCTTTAGCTACTTCTATTATGAAGTCTTGAAAGGACAAATCCTCTGGAGGAGACATTCTCCTTTTTGGAGAAGAGGGCTCCTCAGGAAGGGTGATGAATCAGAATCATCAGAAGAATCGAAGTATCGTCTGCTCTATTCCAAAGATCGATAGGCGTATCAATCGGTACCGACATCGGGTGTTCCCGGTACCAGATCGGTACCGAGAAAGAGCCCAGGACAGGGAGCCGGAATCGATATCCTGGCCGATGTCGATGCAGTCGGTACCGGTATCGATGTTGGTACCGGTACCGGTGTCGGTACCGACAACGGAGCTTGTTGCGGTACCGTCGGCGTCGCAGCCTTAATGAAAGCCAGTATAGCCTGCTGCATGGATTGCACAGTGTGATCCATGGACGCCACGACTGCCTGGATGTCGGTACCGGGAGATTGTGCCGGTACCCCAGAGCAGTCTAACAGGTGATCGGTCGAGGCCGTGCCATCGATGTCAACCTGTAACCCCATAGGAGGAGCTTTGGAAGCCGGAGCTTCCCGCCGGGGTTGTTTGGCTGGGGCAGGATCCTCGAGGGCAAGCCCGGAGGCATCTCGATGCTTAGAGGGAGATTTGCCCTTCGAGGACCTGCTAAAAGTATGTTTGGTTACCTGAGACCCATCAGGAGAGGAAGACCTGGAAGATGTCGATGCCACCGCCGGTGCATCCGTGGGAAACAGCACATGGAGCTTAGCTGCCCGGTTCTGTAACCCTCGTTTAGACATTAGAGAACAGGACTGGCAATCCGGAATGGAGTGTTCAGGCCCCAAACATTTCAGACACCATTCATGGGTATCTGTGACAGAAATTGTACCGCTACACTTAGTGCATTTTTTGAACCCGGAGGCTGGTTTTTCCATGAGGGAAAAATTTCTTGTGGGCCAAGTGAGGAAAAAGAATAGTTTTTTGGGGTTTTTTTTAAAAGAAAAGAAAAGAAAAGAAAAGACCGGCGGTACCGGTCCGGCGTCGGGGAAGGCAGACACGCGACCAAAGAAATAAATTAAAATAAAGAACTTCAGCGGTGACAGGAACACGACCTGCTGGCTCCGCGGAAAAGAAGAACGGAGGAGAGTTGGTTAGGAAAGGCGGGAAGGCAGCGCGCAGGTGGGATAAACCTTTTAGAAAGCTAGGTTTTTTCCATTTTTTGGTTTTTTTTTTTAAAGAAGAAAAGAGAACTGGCGGTACCGGTGGGCATCAAATGAAGGCAGACACGACCACAAAAAACAAGAAGAATAAATTTTCTGCGGTGACAGGGTATGAGTCCTGTCAGCTCCACGGAAAACGAAAAACTGAGGAGGGAGAGTTGGAAAGGCAGAAAGGCAGCACGCAGGCACTGTGGGATGCTCCCAAAAGCTTTCCTAATGGACGCTGGGGAGCATTCCCACGCAGGCTCAGTCGGTACCTTAGATACCCATATGTGAAGACTACATTTCTGCTTGTTCTTGGAGATACTATCTAAACGTAAAGTAAACAAAGCAATGGGACCGGATGGGATACACCCTAGAATGCTGAGGGAACGTGGGGACGTTCTAGCAGCTCCACTGACTGACCTTTTCAATGCCTCGGAGTCGGGAGTGGTACCAAAGGACTGGAGAGAGGCTCAGGTGGTCCCTTTACACAAAAGCGGAAGTAAAGATGTGGTTGAAGACTACAGGCCGGTTAGTTTAACTTCGGTGGTAAGTAAATTATTGGAATCGCTGCTGAGAGAGAAAATAGTGAGGTTTCTGGAATCCAGCGGATTGCAGGATCTGAGCAGCCTGGATTCACTAGAGGCAGGTCTTGTCAGACAAATCTGATTGATTTCTTTGACTGGGTGGCCAGGGAATTGGACAGAGGGAGAGCCCTAGATGTGATGTATTTAGATTTCAGTAAAACCTTTGACACTGTTCCTCACAGGCGACTTATAAACAAACTGAGCACCCTAGGGATGGACCCTAAAGTTACTGCTTGGGTTAGAAATTGGTTGAGTGGGAGGCGACAAAGGGTACAGGTTAATGGAGCTCATTCTGAGGAGAAGGTGGTTACCAGTAGCGTGCCCCAGGGAGCTATCCTTGGTCCGATTCTTTTTAACATCTTTGTTAGTAATATAGCGGAAGGGCTGTCTGGTAAGGTTTGCCTCTTTGCAGATGATACCAAAATCTGCAATAGAGTAGACACCCAGGAAGGTTAGATAACATGAGGAGGGATCTAGCTGAGCCTGAACAATGGTCTACAGTAGAATTTCTCCAATGTTCAATAAAACAAAGGAATATTTCTAACGTAAATTCATTCTTCTCCAACAGAACAACTATTTTATAAATCTGCCAGGAGGTCTCAGACTATCAATAGCACTTAATATATCAGACGTTATGTCCAGATAAAATACTGTGCCCAGTTGCATCAATGACTGCCATATAGGCACTGCTCAAGCCAGAGCTCAAAAACATAACTGTTATTCAAAAACTGAAAATCTTATCCATTATGTTAGATATTAAAAATATCTGTGTGTTACTTCCATTGTTCAAAAGAACTGGCTCAAGGTCCTGATGTATCGTTCTTACGATCCCGACGCTCTCCCTCAGCGCCTCCGTGGCGTTTCTCCTTAACGGATTCTTCAGGGGATCAATTCATTAACCCTCCTGTGCTTAAACACATAAAATTAGAATCCCTACAAAAGTTACAAAATTCACTCTAACATTCCTAAAACTCTACACATACCATAAGAACACACATACCCGTACTTAACATTGATGCTGCCCACGTCGAAAATTTCAAACACCACAGTTCTCAAGCCGGGTGTAAGGCAAATCTCAAAGTCAAAGTCAAAGATAGGACTCATGATCAGGCATTGATTCAGCGTGAACAACGGTGGATCTATAAACTGGATTCGGTTAAACCTAAAGGCTTGAATGCGATGATAGATTGGGCAACGTGTGTTTGAGCAACCTCTAGTGGGAATTTGTAGTTCTATATTTTTGTATCATTTGTATTATTCTTCCTCATTGTTCCATCACCAGTGATACCTACAATTTACATTCTCCCTAAAATCCATAAATCATTAACTTCCCCCCCAGGTAGGCCGATCGTCTCTGCAATTGGTTCCCTACTTGAACCTCTCTCTCAATTTTTGGACGTACTTTTGCGTCCTTTTGTTTTATCCATGTGGTCATACGTAAGAGACTCATCGCATGTTATCGAAATTCTGACGAAATTTCAAGATACAGATTCAAGCATTATTTTGGTGACTTTGGATGTTGAGTCACTATACACCAATGTTCCTCAAGCAGAATCTGATTATTTTAGAGCAATATTTTTTAAAAAAAGATCAGTACATAGACGTATCCCTAAATATTTTTTACTTGCATTGGCTAAAATAGCCTTATGTGAAAACTTTTTTTGTTTTAGGGATCTTTTTTATCAACAAGTGAAGGGGGTGGCCATGGGGTCTTCAATGGCGCCTGATGTCGCTAACTTATACGTATTTGATTTTGAAGAAAGATTTTTGAAGGATCACCCATATAAAGATAACGTGATGCTTTGGATTAGATATAATGATGATGTTTTTATTTTGTGGAAGGGTACCGAAGAGGGTCTCTCTTTTTAATGAATGGATTAACGGTTTAGATAGTAATCTAAAATTTCAACTTACTTATGACCAATGCTGTATTCCATACTTGGATTTACTTATTAAAAAGGAAGACAATCGGCTAAATACTTCTTTGTATAGGAAACCAACTGATCGTAACCATTTATTACATTTCAGCAGTTTCCATAACCCGGCATTAAAAAGAAATCTCCCAGTAGGTCAGTTCCTAAGGGCCAGGAGAGTATGCACAAAAGATTGTGATTTTGATTCTCAAGCTAAAATAATGAAAGCTAGATTTTGTGCAAGGGATTATCCTTCCAAATATATATCGAATGCGTATACAAGGTTGATATTGTGTATCTGGACTTTCAGAAAGCCTTTGACAAGGTCCCTCATGAGAGACTTTTGGCAAAACTAAAGAGTCATGGGATAGGAGGCAGTGTACTACTGTGGATCAGGAACTGGTTAAAAGATAGAAAGCAGAGGGTAGGGCTAAATGGCCAATTTTCCCAATGGAGAAAGGTGAATAGTGGTGTACCCCAGGGATCTGTGCTGGGTCCGCTGCTTTTTGACATATTCATAAATGACCTGGAAAGTGGAATAACGAGTGAGGTTATCAAATTTGCTGATGACACAAAACTATTTAAAGTTGTTAAAACCCAGGAGGATTGTGGAAAATTGCAAGAGGATCTTGATAAATTGGAAGACTGGGCATCAAAATGGCAGATGAAATTTAATGTGGAGAAGTGCAAGGTTATGCACCTAGGGAAGAACAACCCAAACTATGGTTACACGATGCAAGGTTCCACATTAGGAACCACCACCCAAGAAAAAGATTTAGGCGTCCTTGTGGATACCATGTTAAAACCCTCGGCCCAGTGTGCAGCGGCGGCCAAGAGAGCAAATAGAATGCTAGGTATGATAAGGAAAGGAATGGAAAATAAAACAAAAGATATTATAATGCCTCTATATCGTTCCATGGTGAGACCGCACCTTGAATATTGTGTGCAATTCTGGTCGCCATATCTTAAAAAGGATATAGCAATTTTAGAAAAGGTTCAGAGAAGAGCCACCAAAATGGTAAAGGGGATGGAAGGCTACTCCTATGAAGAAAGGCTAAAAAGGTTGGGGCTCTTTAACCTGGAAAAGAGACGGCTGAGGGGAGATATGATAGAAGTCTATAAATTAATGAACGGAGTGGAACGGGTAAACGTAGATCGATTGTTTACCTTATCAGAATATAGAAAGACTAGGGGACATGCAATGAAGCTACAGGGTAAACTATTTAAGACTAATAAAAGAAAATATTTTTTCACTCAACGTGTAATCAAACTCTGGAATTTGTTACCGGAGGATGTAGTAAAGGCTGTTAGTGTAGCTGGGTTTAAAAAAGGTTTGGACAAGTTCCTGGAGGAAAGGTCCATAAACCATTATTAAGAAGGGACCCAGGATATCAATGCTTGAACCAATACAAGCATTGTGGAACCTGTGTCCCTTGGGGAAACTGCTAGGTACGTATGACCTAGATTGGCCACTGTTGGAAACAGAATACTGGGCTTGATGGACCTTGGTCTGACCCAGTATGGCATATCTTATGTTCTTATGTTCTTATGTAAGGGCCTATACATCAGATCGTGAAACTCTCCTTGTACCTAGACAGAAGGATACCAATATAGGGTTGGTTTGCCCTCTTCTGTGTTCTACCGTTTCTTGGGATATTGTTAAAATATTAAAGAAAGAATGGCATTTGATCCGGTCTCTTGATGGTTTCCAAACCACTCCCCTTACTATAGCACACAAAAGGAATGTCAATTTAAAGAATTTATTGGTTCCCTCTGCTTTGACAGAACGCTCTTTTTTACCGAAGAATAAGGGGCAATTTCAATGTGGTCGCTGTTCAGAATGTGTACATGTCCTACCAGTTCGCGACTTCTTTCTTCATCCCATTATGAATAGGAAGTTCGTTCTTAAAGATTTTTCGAACTGTGAGACCTCTCACGTTATATATGTCATTCAATGTCCATGTAAGAAACTCTACGTGGGGAAGACTATACGCAGTGTTCGGGTCAGGATTATTGAACATAGGAGTGCAATTGAGAGGGATCTCTGAAAAACCCCTCGTAGAACATTGGATGGAACAGGCACACAAAATTTCGGATCTTAAATTCTTTGTCATTAAAAAGGTTAAACTAAACTGGAGAGGGGGTGATATTAACAAGACCATAATGCAATTGGAACAGAAATATATTTTTATGTTGGACTCCATGACCCCAAGAGGACTTAATTTGGATCAAGATCTTTCGGTTTTCCTTTAGAAATTTGTTTCATCCAGTTTCTCCTTTGTCAAATTCTTTGTCCTGGTCTTTGTTGCGCTATTGCTGCGCGCTATATTTTGATTACTTTTTTACCTTTATTAGTTTTATCTTAATTACGCGACTTATATGGAAATTATGGTCTTGCTCTTTTATTTCCCCTGGCTTCTAATGGGTTACTTATTTATTCTTTGTTTTACTTATTTATTTATTTATTTATTTATTTTGGGATGGTTTTTAAGGTTCTGGTATTGTGGCACTATTGCTGTGATATTTATTGTGATATTATCTTTATGGTTCTGCTAATTCCCTCTGGAAGGTGTTTATCCAGATGTTATATATTATGTGTTATATATTATCCCACTATGTTCATTTATGGTTTTGTTTACTCATTTTTATTTTTATTTTTAATTTCCTGGTCTTATATCGTTTTTTAGTTTCACTACTGCTGTGCTCAGCACCATGCATTTTTTTTTATCTCCGTTGTCTTTTGGTTTTAACATATTCATTTTTATGGTTTTCCTCTTTTGTAATATGTTTATTCAGTTGATGTGCATTACCCTGTCATGTTTTTAGCATTTCTGTCATATTTATACACTTGTTAGGCTTAACGTTTGTATTTTGTTTGGGTTATTGCATCTACACAGCGCGCAGCACTATGTGCAGTGTTAATTGTTTATTAGTTTTAATCCTTTTGTTTATTTGGTAGATATGGTGGTTTTAGCTCTCTCCTTTTTAAGATTACGATCGTCCTTTTTCTATGGATATGAAGAGCCCCGCTTTGATTGCCAACGATCACCTTGATTTACAAGTGTTTGCGGTAGGGACTCTGTTTACCACCTTGTTAGTTTTTCCTATGACATCATCTATAGATTCGTATAAGGTCTTCTTTGTACATGCGCCGGCATTTTTTGGAAGGAGGTGATGCTCCATTGAAGTGCGACAGTGGTGCAGCGTACAGCAGCTCTCTTCGGTTTCGAGGGGTTTTCCGCATTAAAAAGATACCTGAAAAGTTTTTTACACTGTGAGTTTGATTTTATTTATTTAGATGATGCTTTGGTTTATATATTTCTCTGGTGGTATTTAAGTTTCAAAGATTGCTTCTGTTGTTTTTTAGTATATTGTATGGTGCCAATAGAAACACTGCTGTTAGTGAGTAACAATTTTTTTCGCTGACTTGATGCTTTAAAATAAACACATGGTTTTAGGATGTTGTTCACAATGGCGGTGCGTTTGGTTATGTGGGGTATACATTTCTCTGGAGGTATCTAAGGTTCAAAGGCAGCTTCTGTTTGTTTTTCAGTATACTGTATGGTGCCAATAGAAACACTGCCGGTAGTGAGTAACACTCTGTTAAGCGGTTTCTCTTCGCTGACTTGATGCTTTAAAAGAGACACATGGTTTTAGGATGTTCTTCACAATGGTGGTGCGCTTGTTTACGTGGGGTATATATTTTAAAATGGTTTTTATATGGTGGTGATCCTTCTTAATTCACCATGCTTCTTCCTTCCCCCACCTTTTTTGAAGCTTTAAGAACAGGCTATTAAGCATGTCTCATTTTTGTTTAAAATGTTAATTGGATGCTTGACTGAGGAATTTGGCCTAGGATGGACTCACTCCTTCTTTCCTTTTATATGCTCCTTTTTATATATCTATAGATTCTAGTGAAGGGAGCTTATTGCTTTACCGGTAAGGTATATATTTTTATGTATACAATTTTTGTTCATGTTTGTTTGATGTATATCCTTCTTGTTTTTGAAATGTTGTATTTATTTACCTTACCATCTTTGTATGCTAGGTTATTATTATTATTATTTTTCCAAGTTCGTATTGTTTCTAAATAGCGTTCCAACATTTTTATTTTTTTGTGTTTTAGATGCTATTTATTTAGTTTTATCTTTGGTTTTAATTCAATTTGTATGTTTATTTAAATGTATGATGTTTATATTTTCATTTATTGACTTGTTTGTTTTTAGTTTGCCTTTACCCCTGAAGAAGTTTTGACGAAACACGGCCTGTGTCGGGTTGGCAATATGTATTGACAATGTTAATAAAATTTTGATACAAATCCCTGTTCTTGGTTTGTACCACGTTCTTTAATAAGAGCTGTTACATTTCTGATAGTTGTTATGTCATAAAGTCCTTTTGAAGACCTTAGTTGTGGAATACCCTTTGGGGAGGAGTATGTTTACGTCATGTTTCGCCATTTCTTTAAAGCCATGCAGCAGGGAGAATAGCGCATGCGCGGCGTCTTTTTTGACTTTGAGATTTGCCTTACACCCGGCTTGAGAACCGTGGTGTTTGAAATTTTCGACGTGGGCAGCATCAATGTTAAGTATGGGTATGTGTGTTCTTATGGTATGTGTAGAGTTTTAATAATGTTAGAGTGAATTTTGAAACTTTTGCAGGGATTCTAATTTTATGTGTTGTTTAAGCACAGGAGGGTTAATGAATTGATCCCCTGAAAAACCCGTTAAGAAGAAACGCCACGGAGGCACTGAGGGAGAGTGTCAAATCGTAAGAGCAATACATCAGGACCTTGAGCCAGTTCTTTTGAACAATGGAAGTAACACATAGATTTTTTAATATCTAACATAATGGATAAGATTTTCAGTTTTTGAATAACAAAGTTATGTTTTTGAGCTCTGGCTTGGGCAGTGCCTATATGGCGGTCATTGATGCAACTGGGCACAGTATTTTATCTGGACATAACGTCTGATATATTAAGGGAAAATTAGACTTACCTGCTAATTGTTGTTCCTTAAGGAACTCTAGTCCAGTCCCGGAACCATAGAGTTGTGAACCTCCACCAGCAGCTTTGGAGACTGAAAGATGTCATCGCTTTGATGTCACTGGTATATCTAGGCAAACACCGCCCCTTTCCACCAGTAGCTATTGACAAAGCAGACTCAGCAGAGCAACCAATAAGTAGCTACCGAATTAAGCATAACGGAACAGAAGTAGTTAAAACTGCCCAGGAACAATACGTCCCCATAACTCAGCCAAAAACGTCTAGCTCCTAAAGACAGAATAACTACACTCCAGAGCCTACAGGGCACTGCTGCGCAAAAAAGGGTCACCTGGTGACTTTCCTGTGTACCTCCAGAACAGGACAAATTCTCTTCGAAAACCTGTCTCTCAATCCATCTCCCTGTCGTCCAGATTTCTGTAGTCCTTTTCCTTTCTTTTTTTTTTTTTAAACGTCAGGCTGCACGCCGCGTAATATACTGGGAGGGATCCGGGACTGGACTAGAGTCCCTTAAGGAACAATTAGCAGGTAAGTCTAATTTTCCCTTCCTTTGCGTCCCTCTAGTCCAGTCCCGGAACCATAGAGGATGTAACAGAGCAGTGAATATCAACGGGAGGGACCTTGAAGCCCAGCCTGAAGTACTGCTGAACCCAAAACCTCCATCCACTCGCGCCTGCACATCAAACTGAAAGTGCCGCACAAAGGAATGCAGCGAGTACCAATTCGCCGTCCAACAATCTACAAATCTCCTCGACCGGCACTAAACGGAACTCCGCCCAAGACACCGCCTGCACCCTGGTGGAATGCACACACAAATCAACCGGAACCACCTTACCCTTCTACCGGTAGGCCGATGCAATAGATTCCTTTAGCCACCGCAAAAACGAGGGCTTCGTCGCCGCCTCTCCCTTCCGCGGGCCTCCAAAGGCGACAAACAATCTGTCGGACTTCCTGAAAGACGCCGTTCTACAGAGATACTTCTTAAGCACCCGTCGAACGTCCAAAAGATGTAACCGAAAACCCCGGAAGAGACGTCTGGAGACGTGAAAAACCAAAACCACCTTTGCCCAAAAAGCTGGGATCGTGCACAACACTACCTTGTGACTGAAAAAGGACAAATACAGCTCCTTACCAGACAGCGCCTGCAACTCTGAACTCCTCCAAGCGGAGCAAAAGGCTACCAGCAGGGGAAAGGACAAGACAAAGACTACTAACTGGGAGCTTACTGAGCCTTGACCTGGACGAACCGTCAGCCGCCCCATTCCCCCACCAGAGAGACCTCCGGGAGAACCCCAAAGAAGCCAATTATATTCGCCAGCACTCGAATCACACCATAATGCATATTTGCCACATAAAGCAAAACAGACTCTAGTCACTTCAACTCCCTGATCCTTTCCTGTTCCAGGCGAGTAGACTGCCGTAAATACTGCGACCACCGGAAGCATGCTCTCGTCTCCCCAGATTCCCCCAACGGGAGCTTGTAAGGACAGAGCAGTGCCCCCAACGATCGATTCAGTGAACCACCTACTCTCCTATTGCGCGCTAAAGAAGATCGCTAGGGCTCACTTCCAGACAGTGAGTCCACACCTCCTGGAAGTGCAAGGTGTGCACCCACCCACGTAGTACCGAGGCCTACACCTGCCTAGTCTCAAAATGTCAATCAAGAACAGGTCAATTCAGGACAGCTGAATATGGGGGTTTTTTTGTTTGTTTGTTTTTTTACACAAAGACATCTCTTAACCAAAAAATTCCTTCAGCCGATGTTGAGAAGCTATTTCCGCGCCAACACAATGCAGCAGAAAGAACTCCCTATGACAGGCATAGAAATCCACAGCTGTCCCGCTAGAGGAATGCCCCATTCCGTCTGCCTGCACCAAGCTGGACATTCCATTTTTTTTTTTTTTAAGGTCAACTAGCCCCTGGTGTTAGAAAATACAGCTTTCCCATTCCGCAGTGGCAATTGAGTCAGCAAAGAAGAAGCCGAGAACCTGCAGCGAAGTTCCCATTATACCATCTGGTAAAGACTACACTTCTAGACCAATGAAGCAAAATAGCATGCAAGAGTGCATTGTGTCCTGCCAGTAGCTGATCGAACTTATGTATGTCAGTATGGTTTCTTTCGGGATTTAAGGAATGCTCCGGGAGAATTCTTTGGGCAGACACCAATTCACCCTTTTAAAATTCAGAATCAGGCGAAACGAGCCTTCCTTCTTTGGAACCACAAAGTAGAGGGAGTATCAACCGTATTGGGCTGCCGGCACCGGCACCACCGCTTTAAGTTGAAGCAGCCGTTAGAGCGTTCCTGCGACCGCCTAAAACTTTTGCGGAGCTCTGCAGGAGGACTGGACAAAGGAATCTAATACAGGCTGATGGAGCTCCAAGGCTGATGCCAAGCAGCGTGCAAGCCATCCTGAAAACACAGCATATGATGTATGCCTTCCAGAATCTGAGCTGCTGCTAGTGCTGCGAGAGAACTAGCCTGGCTGTGCGCTTCTGGCCCCCATTAAGACAGGCGCTGAACCCTAGCAGATACTCTCCGTACTGGAGAACCTCTGATAAATGGAATGGGAGCCAAAATAGCCTCAAAGGCCAGAGTGCTATTCAGCGACCTCTCTCTGCTGAGCCGCCTTTTACAGAAGGAAAAGAAACCATATATAGCCAAAATGAAGACATTACAAATCTACCGCCAAACCTTAGAAATCAGACAAAGCCAAACGAAACGGGAATATTGTCCCTCAGGAAACCACAGAACTATAAAACCCCTCTCATAACATAATGCGTATGGCAGAGCATTCCACACCTGGGGCCTGGCCAAGGCGCTCACCCAAGCACCTTTTAGAACTGTCCAAGAGAGCTACCACCATAATTCCTTTTGACTTGAATATGTGTACAGCGGATCATAGCGCTATATCACAGCAGCTAAGCCCAAATATTACCCTGCCATATCAACCGATGAATGCCTTATAGGACCTGCTATGGACAGCGGAAGGAAATTCTTGTAAACCAACATAGCTAGGTCTTTTTTTTTTTTTTTTAACAACCTTTGAAGGCCTACTGAAAAAGTTTAATCCATACTCTGCAGCTGGGTTAAATTTTTTGCACATTTCAGGAAATTGCTCCCATCCTATGCACTCTGTTCTAATAGTGATTTTCCGTCTTCTATGTTCACTTACTAACTACCATTTGATAGGAATATGTAGTCAGAAGTTGGGATCCCGAGAGTTTTGGGCACGGCCGGGAAAGGATGTATAGGACTCCAAAAATCAAGCTCCGGCCACCTCCAATGAAATCAAAGCAGATCAGCTAAAATTACCCGAACTGCTGTTATAGCTTTGCAAAAGCTACCAGGCCCCGCTGCGCCCCGCTTTCCTTCCCCCCTTATCCTGAGGAATTCACCGTTGCAGGAGGCGTTGCTCACCCCTTGCCAGTCTGCTACGTCTGCCAGGGAGCTGAAGAGCGAAATAGAGAGCAGAACTCCTGGAAGTAAACAAATAGCGTCCAGCTCGTGGGGTTCAGGGCACCAAAAGCCCCCGAATAAATCAACCATGTTCGCTCAAAATGAACAAGGCTCTCTCTCACTAGAGAGTTTCTTTTTCCTTTTGAAATCCTGCTCTAGAAATAGATGAGAACTTCCGGGGAAGGGCAAGACAAGTGATCCCCCCTTAAGCTAGGAAACACCCAGGCACCTTGCAAATGGAGGTCTTAGAGGTTGCTGCCTGTGTGACTCTAAGGAGTAACACAATTTCCTATTTTACCACCCCCCCCCCCCCCTAGGGATGGGGGCCCTGAATACTATATGTGAAGCATGAGCAGCTGTGGCTGTTAGGGCAACAGAGACCAACAAACGATACAGAAGTTAAGAGCTGCAATCTTGGTTATATAAACAGGAGTTGCAGCATTACAGAGAATAAGCAATCAAACTGCTGCATACACACAGTCAGAGAAAGGCCCCATTGAGTGCATCCGCTGCCCTCTGGTGGCCATAGACCTTAGCCCAGGCACTCCTTGATTGACAGGTAACTGCTATATACTTCTTTATATCCTAAGGATTACTAAACCTGTCCCTGTGAAACACAGGCCTTTGGGCAACTGTCAGTATAGAATACACAAAGGCCCACTTCCAGCCTGTCCCCCCTTACAAATACCTGCTCTGGAACCTAAAACTAGCAATTTGCCTAACATCCTGGGACTTAACAGATGCTCCTCAGAGACATGATTAGAAGGGGAAAAAACATGTGGAATCAATGCCACAACTGCTGTCCTATAAACTAAGAACAAACTCAAAAATAAAGAGGTCTGACAACAGTCCCCTGAAAGCCGAGGAATCCCCCGAGCCTCAAAAAACCTACAAACAAAAGAAAGAAACACTAGGCCCAAAAAACTAGCTATTCTGCCTGTTGTCTTCCTCACACAGGCATCTCACTGCAACTTGCCATGCGGTCCAAACACCCAGATTGAAAATGGCCCCAAAAAAGGAGGCCTCAGCAGACTGACATAGCCCGAAGGCCTTACCTGCAGGGCAGAAAGCCACACTGCCTGCTCCTACCACCTTGAAGTGCTCCGATCCTCAAACCGCGCTCATGCGCCTGGCAGCTGCGGCGAGGACCGCTCAGCCGGTTCCACAGTGTAAAATTAAATCCCGCAGCAACGGAGAGACTCCGTCTCACACAGCTGCAGTGCGAATGCACTGGTCCTGGAGCTCTCTCCCGTAGTCAAGGGAGAGAGATCAGCACCGGCAAATGCCTGCAGCAAGCAAAAATAATTGAGGAGGGAAGGCGAGAGCTGCTACAAACTTAAAGAGGCCGGCTCAAATTTAAAATCACTGTAAATACGGATATTTGCTCCTAACTAAAAGGAACTAATCCCTGGTTGCCAATTAATCAAAGGCAACTGAATCAAAAATAAAGTTAAAGTAAATTAAAGGCAAAAATCAAAATCAGACTAGAATTTGCACCCTAAATGCTCCTTATCTGCTCCCCCCAAGTGAGCCCAGGAGCAAGGCTGTCTACCAAACCAAATAAATCCTGCCGTTGAAAATGCGGCCCTCAAAATGGCCGCTGCCAGCATTCCTGCTCAAAAAAGCACACTCTCGCACCCCCCGCGGCAAGGCCCCGAGCACCCTGCAACCCCGGGAGCCGCTGCGAAGCCTCCCCTCCCAGTTTAAACCAGCTCCCCAAAGCAGATCTGCGTGGGTACTTACCACCGCCGCCGATCCCCGGGGGGAGGGGAGTGAGGGAAAGGAGCCAACAGGACACCGGAGCACAGCCTTTTTAACGGCTTCAGCTCCGGCGGCTCTCTGCTCTGATTGATCTGGGCACAACCTTCACAGGCTTCTCAGCCCCTGCATCGCTGCTGCTGCAACTGCCCGCCTTCCACCTGCTCCTCACCCCTTCAACGCGGGTTCGGGAGCAGGGAGGCCACGGATCAGCACTGTCTCCCCTGTGCTCGTTTAGACGCTGGGGCAATGCAGAGAGGGAGGGGGAAGAACTCCCTGATCCTTTAGAAACAAAAAATAAAGGTCCACAGACACAGGAACCCTTACAGAAGCAGCAGATCTGGCATAAAAGAAAACGAAGTAACCTAATCAAACAGGGAAAATAAACCAAAAGGAGTAAATTTCAAAAACCCAAGCTCTGCTTATTTGTTCTCACTGAGCCCAGCCCTGGGCTCAGAACCTCCAAGCTGCTTGGAGACTGAAAGTACTGGTGGAAAGGGGTGGTGTTTGCCTAGATATACCAGTGACATCAAAGCGATGACATCTTTCAGTCTCCAAAGCTGCTGGTGGAGGTTCACAACTCTATGGTTCCGGGACTGGACTAGAGGGACGCAAAGGAAGTGCCATTGATAGTCAGACCTCCTGGCAGATTTATAAAATAGTTGCTCTGTTGGAGAAGAATGAATTTACGTTAGAAATATTCCTTTATGTTTTATTGAACGAGTTGTGCTATATTGGAGATATTTATCGTTCATAAATTGACCATTTATATTACGTGTTTTCACGACTACAGTAGAATTTGGCACCTGAGATTTAATGTTAAAAAATGCAAGGGTATGCATTTGGGCTGTAGCAATCCAAAGGAGCAATATAGTATAAGGGGTAAAGTACTTTTGTCCACTAAAGAAGAGCGGGACCTCAGTGTGATTGTGTCTAATGATCTTAAAGTAGCTAAACAGGTAGAAAAGGTGACACGAAAAGCTAGAAGGATGCTTGAGTGCATAGGAAGAGGAATGGGCAGCAGAAGAAAGGAGGTGAATCTGCCTCTGTACAAGTCTTCGGTGCAACCTCATTTGGAGTATTGTGTGCAATTCTCGAGACTACACCTTCAAAAGGATATAAACAAGCTGGAGTCAGTAGAGAGGGTGGCTACTAAAATGATTAGTGATCTTCATTATAAAGCATATGAGGACAGACATAAGGATCTTAATATATACACCTTGAAGGACTACAAAAGGGGGACTGTTACTTCTGGATAGAGATCTGCAATTGTAAGTATTTACTTCTGGGAATTTTTTAAAATCTTGAGGAAAAAAGAATTCTTTAGATTAAAGCTGATTAATCTGTGAACCCAGTGTAACTGTTAAATCAGTCAGGGCCTAGTAGCAGCAAGAGCTTTCAGTTTAAATTTCACACACAGAAGAGAGCTTTCTGGTTACATTTAGAACCCAGCAAAGAATTTCTACTTTAAATGTCATAGTCAGGGCCTAATAGGAGCAAAAAGCTTTAATTTAAATTAAATCAGAATATAACTTAGCATAAAAGGCAAAACAAGGTCAGTATTTCTTGCATAATACATTTCTAAAGACCTTTACAAAGAGGCCTTCTACATAGGGGGCAAGAGACCTGTGAACATTTTTAAATAGGTGTTAAAGCCAGTTGGACAGATCAAAGGGCCAGTTTGAAAGACTCCCTCTATCAAGCAAGGACTGTGTTAATCACTCAGGAAATTGGTCACAGCTTACCTCAGAAGCACAGGCATAAATAGTTCAACCAGAGTTCTGTGCTTCTCAGTCTTGAAGGACTACAAAAGGGGACTGCTACTTCTGGAGAGAGATCTGCAATTGTAAGCTTTTACTTCTGGGAATTTTTCTAAATCTTCAGAAAAAAAGAATTCTTTAGAGTAAAGCTGATTAATCTGTGAACCCAGTGTAATTGTTAAATCAAGCAGGGCCTAGTAACAGCAAGAGTTTTCAGTTTAAATTTAAAACACAGCAGAGTTTTTTTCTGGTTTAATTTAGAACCCAAGACTCCCTCTATCAAAGCAAGGGCTGTGGAACTCCCCCTAGAGATTGGTCACAGATTACCTTAGAAGCACAAGACAGGGTACTGTATAGCAGCCAGCTTTTAATAAGTCTTCTTTCCCTCCCTCCCTGACACCCACCCCCCCCTGGGATAATCGTAGCATTATAGGTGCTTAAACCTCTTAAAGAAAAGGAGCTGCCATATTCACTCTCAGCTGCAGTTGTTTATTCTGGCATACATTAAGGACCTGAGATTAAACTTCAGGCGAGCAAAGTACATTAAATGTATTAGGTAGAGTTTTATTAGCATAAGTATCCCCAGCAACCCTTTGTATTTAAAGAACTTAAACATCTAAACACAACCTTAAAACGAAGATGCAGACAACAGTCCAGCAGCGAGATGGGGGCTTTCCAGTCTTTTGCATTGAGTGTCACATGTATGATTTTCTCCCAGTTGGTGAGGGGTTTTACGTGTGCAGAAGGTGCAAGGAGCTCTTTGCTCTCAGTGAACGAGTCTGATCTCTGGAGGCTAGAGTAGCAGACTGGAAGACATAAGGAAGACAGAAAGGTACATAGACGAGACCTACAGGGATATAGTTCTGAAGTCCCACCTCCAGTCTGGCATCATCCCTGTTGCCATGGAGGACAGAGGTCACGTGACAGGAGAGCATCACCCTAGTGTGGCAGGAAGTGATCCTGTAGCTAGCACGTATCCTCCAGATGACGTAAAAGCCTCTCGCATCGAGGAAGTTTCTCCAGGGCCATGTGCCCTTGAGGGAAGGGTTAGGACAGCCGCTATAGTTGGTGATTTGATCATTAGGCATGTAGATAGTTGGGTGGCTGGTGGACATGAGGATCGCCTGGTAACATGCCTGCCTGGTGCGAAGGTAGCAGACATCACGTGCCACCTAGACAAGGTTTTAGATAATGCTGGGGAGGAGTCTGCTGTCTTAGTACATGTCGGTACCAATGACATACGAAAATGTGGTAAGAAGGTTCTGGAGGCTAAATATAGGCTTTTAGGTAGGAAGTTGAAATCCAGAACTTCCAGGGTAGCGTTCTCCAAAATGCTTGCCATTAACGAGCAGGACCCAAAAGGCAGGCAGAGCTCCGGAGTCTCAATGTGTGGATGAGACAATGGTGCAGGGATGGGGGTTCTGGATTTGTTAGGAACTGGGGAACATTCTGGGGAAAGGAGGGGCTCTTCCGAAGGGATGGGCTTCACCTTAACCATTATAGAACCAGGCAGATGGCATTAACCTTTAAAAAAGAGATAGAGCAGCATTTAAACTAGATAAAACGGGAGAGCTGACATTCGCCCAAGAGCGCATGGTTCGGAACAATGTATCCTTGAAGGATACTACCAAAAAAATGAAGTTAGGGCACCATCAGCAGAGAGATTCCCATAAAGATAAAGATAGCCCAAATGCCCTTGAATACTGAGTAGAGCTTAAAGATTCCAAATTGCCCCGGTCTACTGATAACCAGATTAATATGAATAAAAGAGAGTCTCTAAAATGCTTGTATGAAAATGTTAGAAATTTAAAAAATAAGATGGGAGAGGAATATATAGCACTAAATGAGAAGTTGGATATGACTGGTATCTCAGAGACATGGTGGAAGGAGGACAACCAGTGGGACACTGATACCTGGGTACAAATTATATCGTAATGATAGAGCTGATCAAATTGATGGAGGGGTTGCGCTCTATGTCAGAGAGGGCATTGAGTGACAAAGATTTAAAGTTTTGCAGGAAACAAAATTTGCTGTAGAATCTCTATGGATTGAAATTCCATGTAAAAAGGGGAAGGCGATAGCAGTGGGGTTGTACTATCAACCACCTGACCAGAATGAATAAATGGATGATGAAATGCTCAAAGAAATCAGGGAAGCTAACAAACCTTATAGAACAGTAATAATAATGGATGATTTCAATTACCCCAGTATTGACTGGGTCAGTGTCATGGCAGGACATGCTAGGGAGATAAAGTTTCTAGATGAAATAAATGACTGCTTCTTGGAGCAGCTGGTTCATGAACCAACCAGAGGGGAAGCCATTTTGGACTTAGTCCTTAGTGGAACACCAGATCTGGTGCAAGAAATAAGGGTGTTGGGGCCACCTGGCAATAGTGATCATAACATGATCGTGTTTGATTTAATTAATGGAGGAGGGATGGTAAGGAAATACACAGTACTACCTTTTAACTTTCAAAACGGAGACTATGATAAAATGAGGAAAATAGTTAAGTAAAATTAAAAGGAGCAGTTGCGAAAGTCAAAGACTTACATCAACCTTGGGTGTTGTTGAAAAATACTATCTTGGAAGCCCAGACCAGCTGTATTCCACGTTTTAAGAAAAGTGGAAGGAAGTCCAAAAAACTGCCAGCATGGTTTAAAGGTGAGGTCAGAGAGGCTGTTGCCAGAAAAGCATCTTTCAGGAAATGGAAAATAGAGCCAAATGACGAAAACTGGACACAGCACAAGCATTGGCAAGTTAAATGCAAGGCATTGATAAGGCAGGCAAAGAGAGAATTTAAGAAGAAACTTGCTGTGGAAGCAAAAACGCGTAATAAAGGCTTTTTCAAGTACATTCGTAGCAAAAAACCTGTGAGAGAGTCGGTTGGACAATTAGATGATAGAGGGATAAAAGGGGCAGTAAGAGGGGACAAGGCTATAGCGGAGAGACTGAATGAATTCTATGCTTTGGTCTTTACTGAGGAAGATGTAGGGAGGTTACCCATGACTGAAGTGGTATTTAAAGGTGATACTGCGGAAGAATTGAAAGAAATATCGATACACCAGGAAGTTGTATTACAACTATTTGATAAACAGAAGAGTAGCAAATCACCAGGAACTGGTTAAAAGACAGAAAGCAGAGGGTAGGGCTAAATGGCCAATTTTCCCAATGAAGAAGGTGAATAGTGGAGCACCCCAGGGACCTGTGCTGGGTCCGCTGCTTTTTGACATATTCATAAATGACACGGAAAAGGGAACAAGTGAGGTTATCAAATTTGCAGATGACACAAAACTGTTTAAAGTTGTTAAAACTCAAGAGGCTTGTGGAAAATTGCAAGAGGATCTTGATAAATTGGAAGACTGGGCATCCAAATGGCAGATGAAATTTAATGTGGACAAGTGCAAAGTTATGCTTCTAGGAAAGAACAACCCAAACTATGGTTACACGATGCAAGGTTCCACATTGGGAACCACTACCCAGGAAAAAGATTTAGGCGCCACTGTGGATAACATGTTAAAACCCTCTGCCCAGTGTGCAGCGGTGGCCAAGAGAGCAAACAGAATGCTAGGTATCTTAAGGAAAGTAATGGAAAATAAAACAAAGGATATTATAATGCCTCTGTATCGTTCCATGGTGCGACCACACCTTGAATAGTGTTTGCAATTCTGGTCACTGTATCTTAAAAAGGATATTGCATTATTAAAAAAGGTACAGAGAAGAGCGACCAAAATGGTAAAGGGGTTGGAAGGATACTCCTATGAAGAGCGGCTAAAAAGGTAAGGGCTCTTCAACCTGGAAAAGAGACGGCTGAGGGGAGATAAGATAGAGGCCTATAAATTAATGAATGGAGTGGAACGGGTAAAGTTAGATCGATTGTTTATGTCATCAGAATATAAAAAGACTAGGGGACATGCAATGAAGTTACAGGGTAACCTATTTAAGACTAATAAAAGAAAATATTTTTTCACTCAACGTGTAATCAAACTCTGGAATTTGTTACCGGAGGATATAGTAAAAGCTGTTAGTGTAGCAGGGTTTAAAAAAAGGTTTGGACAAGTTCCTGTAGGAAAGGTCCATAAACCATTATTAAAAGGGACCCAGGATATCACTGCTTGACCCATTACAAGCATTGAGTGTCTTTTGGGGAGAATGCTAGGAACTTATGATCTAGATTGGCCACTGTTGGAAAAAGGATACTGGGCCTGATGGACCTTGGTCTGACCCAGTATGGCATATCTTATGTAAGGTGATATGATTGAGACGTTTAAATACCTCCGTCACCTAATTGCACAGGAGGAAAGCCTCTTTCGACTGAAAGCAAGTTCTGCTAAGAGGGGACATGGGATGAGGGTGAAAGAGGATAGATTCAGGAGTGATATGCGGAAATATTTCTTTACGGAAAGAGTGGTGGATCCGTGGAATAGTCTCCCAGTGGTGGTGGTAGAAATGAGGACAGTATCTGAATTCAAAGAAGCATGGGACAAACACAGAGGATCTCTAAAGGAAAAAAGGGGACTGTTGTAGTGGTTGATATGGAAGGACAGACTATGTGGTCTTTTTCCTATCGTCATGTTTCTATGTTTCTATGTATGCAATTCTGGTTGCCTTAAAAACGATATAGCAGAATTAGAAAAGGTTCCAAGAAAAGCCACCAAAATGGTAAAGGGGATGGAAGGATACCTCTATGAGGAGAGGCTTAAAAGGATAGGGCTTTTCAACCTGGAAAAGAAATGGCTGAGAAGAGATATGATAGAGGTATATAAATTAATGAATGGAATCTATCAATTCTTTATGACATCAAAAATTAGAAAGAATGAAGCTAGTGTAACCCGTTTAAGACGAGAAAATATTTTTTCATTCAACACGTAAGTAAACTGGGATTCGTTACCGGAGGATGTACTAAAAGCTGTTAGTGTGGCTGGGTTTAAAAAAAGGTTTGGACAAGTTCCTGGGAGGTAAGGTCCATAAACCATTATTAAAAAGGACCCAGGTAATCCACTGCTTGCCCCAATACAAGCATTATGGAACCTGTGTGTCTTTTTGGGAAACTACTACGTACTTGTGACCTGGATTGGCCACTGTTGGAAACAGGGTACTGGCCTTGATGGACCTTGGTCTGACTCAATATGGCATTTCTTATATTCTTATTTCTGCAAATCACAGCACTGTCTTACTGGAACTATCAGATGTAGTTCCCTTTTTGTCCTTTACTGCCTGCGTACACTTTTTCGATCATTGTCTCTTAAGCTATGAGCCTTATTACCATACTCATAAAAATGCCTTCTGGTATGCTGCATCAAATTAGCAATCTCCTCTGACGCGACTCTCCAACTTCCCACACACACTACACAGCCATTGATGAACTTTCGGACCGCCTCCCTGCCTATGCAAAATCTCCAATTTTTGACGTTCTGCTCCCAACTCCTCCAGCTTCGTCCTCTTCTTTCTGAACCAACTAGTTAGGGAAATCACCTGACCCTGCATGACTGCTTTGGCAGACTCCCACAAGCTAAAGAAAGATATTTGAGGTGTATCATTAAAATGTATATATTCCTCACAGACTTCCTTAGTTCTGCTCACAAATTATGGGTTTTGCAGCAACCCCTGCTGCATCACCCATCTCCTAAGGGGCCCTCCAGATCCCCCTCTTAAACTTGCAATGTTAATAGGGCATCATCAGAAATGTGTATGGCCCAATCCTTGCACTATGTACTACCCTCAAAACCTATGGAATAAACCAAAAATCAATCCTAGAAATGAATTGTGGGCAGAGGAATAATAAGTGTAGTCTTGCTGCCCCTCATGAAGGGTCTGCCATCTATCAAATAAAACCAGGGGTATAACCCTTGCCAAAGAACTTTGGTTCCTTCCCCAGTACCTTCCCTGACCTATCAATCCCCTCCAAAACACAATTAAAGTCCCCAGCCAACAAAAGATGCCCTTTTGCATGCTTCTTCACCAACACAAAGAGAATCTCTATAGTCCCAACTACCCAATCTTGGGGGCAAGTAAACATTCACAATGGTATAAAAAGTACAACCACCCAACTTCACATTTCACAGCAGAAATCTACCCTCCTTGTTGGACATTCTATCCAGCACCTGAAAACTATAGTCACATGCTATCAGAATCACAACCCCTCTCTTAGGAGAAATTAACAACGCATGAGTGGGGAAACTACTTTGTGCACATCCTCAGGAGACTATAATGTATGAGACAGGTCTCATGAAGATATGATAGATCAATTTTGTCTCTACGCAATTGAGCAAGGACTCTGTTCCACTTAATAGGGCTGTGCAATCACCTAACATTCCAAGTCTCTAACTTAACCATTCCCACCACAAAAACAACCCCTCAGCACTCACAGTCCCCCCCCCAACTTTACACCAACAGTTGTTATACACCTTCCCCTCATTCACCCTCACCCCCATCCTCCCTCACTCTAATCAACCCATACTGATATGCAGTTGTTGACTGGCCACCTCTATGGCCACAGGAGCATGCAAATAGTTCTGAGGCCCTCCCCCTCCTTCCTGACCAAAAAAATTAAAAAAATTGAATTAAATTTAAAAAAAAAAAAAACATTCTTCCTCCAGAATACTCAGAACACACAACCACCCCCCTGTCCTCCCCTCAAAACCAAACCAGCAGAATTTCCCCACAATAGCACCCTACCAGTGCTTCTATGGGAGAAGAATAAAAGCCAAGGCATAACAATCCCCCATCAAGCACCCCAAAGAGTGGAGAAAAGAGAGGGGAACAAAGAGCACAAAAAATAAAAAATTAAAGGCAACAGTCCCCAGTCCATTGTCAAGGAGGTCAAGCAGTGTCCATTTCTCTAACAATCTCATCACTCACTGGGATCATATAGCTTCTTGCGACTTCCTAGAATATTTCTACATTTGGGTGTGTAGGTTTTCCAAGCTGCACCTTCTCTAGAGGGACCAAACCGCAGATCAGCCCCATGTTTCAGGATATCTACCATTTCCAAACACTCCTCCAGCTCCATAATTCTGTGCTTCACATTGTAATATTCAAACACTAGAGCAAATGGAAAAGCCCAATAGCAGCGAATTTGCTTATCCTGCAGGACTTGAGTCACGGGCTTGAAGCTGGGACAGATCCTGGTAAATTTGCACTTCATTTCTCTGGAATGTCACTACTCTTCTACCCTTCAAGCTGCACATTATGGTAGCTTTGTCATAATAATGAAAGCAGGTCACAACTGGTCTCAGTGAGGCTCTTGAATTGGCACATACATCCAAGCTTCTGTGTGCTCTGTCCAACTGCACATCCTTTGAGGCCCTTGTACCAGATGAATGGTGTTCTCTCTCTCATCTGTAGCCTTAGGAAGCCCCAGCACCCGAATGTTGCACCTCCTCTAACTGTTTTCCAGGTCATCATGGTATTATTTCAAGTCTTTAACAAGCATCTCTAACTTGTACATTTTTGACTGAAAGAGAGGTTGCGTCAATCTGCTTGCCAACATTGATCTCTACTTGTATCACTATCATCCATCTCCTTTATGTCAGCTTTAATGTCTACTACAGCTTTCATGAAATCCATTCTGAAAAGCTTTAGCTCCTGCAGAATTTCTCCCAGATCTGCCTTAATGGCTGGTGCAGAAGACACTCCCCACTCCATCACAGTGTTTTAGCTCTGTCACATTTTTCTTACCAGACACCATCTCCATCTTAGTGTCTCCTATATAAGAAAAAAGTTAGCCATAACTGCTCTTCTCCACCAAAGGAGGTCTACTGGCCAGGGACACTTGTGATATATAGTTACTTGGAATATTAGCACACATTTGCTTGTAGATTTTCAGAGACCTGGTGTTCTACTTAAGTCTCCTACTTAATTTTGCAGCAAAGGTATAATTTTAAGGTTACAGGGACCTTTGCATAGTGGGTTGATACATAGAAATAACATTTCAGTTTGAATATTTCAGTTTCCATTGTCTGTTAAAAGCCTGCTTCACAGGGTGGGGTTAATTAAATCAACTCTACAGCCTGATGAAGTACCTGATCCAGTCTGGTCATCACAGCTCCAAGAGACTATACACAGCTAAGCTTTCAGACTTTACAATTGTCTGGGTTTGTTTTTAATATAACATTTAGGTGTTGGATATATGTTTTTAGGAATATTCAGACTGCCTACATTCCTTGCATAGCCTTTAAATTAGATATCTGAGTGTGCCCTCAGTTCATATAAAGGCCAAGGACACTTAAGTTTCCACCCACCCCAGATTTGCTTATATGGTCATCATATATACTGACATCTGTCCTTTAATTAGGAGTTACATCCACCTTTTCTCCTTCTCCTAGGACACCTTAATCAGCATGTGGTGTATTCAATGCAATAACTGTGGTGCTTTCATTCTGAGAAGAATCATTTGGAACCTAATAGCTTGCCCTATATGCCTCAAATTAACTGCTATGCATAAAGAATTGACTCTACTAAGGAAAAAATTAGCTGCAATTAAACACACCTCTTCTAGGGTACAAAACTAAACAAAATCCATCATCGCTCCCACAAAGAATCAAACAGCCCAGGCACAAATGGATCACGGTGGGCGCTGATAGATTGCGACCTGTAATGTAGACACACATCAAGAGATATCTCTGCATAAATGCCTTCTCTGCCTTGGATAATGAGAGTGCCCAATCCGTGGAAACTGAAGTGCCCTTAAATGAGAGAGCCAATGCCAATCTACTGATAATGCACCAAATATGAAGAAAAAAAATTACAAAACAGAAAACTACTACTCCTTGGAGATTCCATCATCAGAGGCACCAACGTGAGAACTCAGCTCAAAGGAGAGAGTATGGTCAAATGCCTCCCAGGCTCTTTAGCCAGCAGGAATACAAACCAGATTGTTGGTATAATTAGTGCAGAAAGTGAGCACTCCAAAACGGATGTTGTCATCCACATGGGTACAAACGACCTGTCTAGAAACAGTGCCTCTGCAGTTCAAAGGGACTTCCAGACTCTGGGAGAGAAACTCATGCCCGTTGTTAATTCATGCCCATTCTCAGAAGTTCTACCTGTTCTTAGTAAGGGGGCAGAAAGGCTGCATCACATTAACAACTTTAATACAAGGCTCCAAACCTGGTGCAAACAAGAAGGATTTAGATATATAGGAGACTGGGAAAACAGATGGATCAACAAGAGTCTATACTGTGCTGATGGAATACATCTCTGTCACAGGGAAACAGATACTAAGTGAAAAATTCAGGTAGTATGTGGACAGGCATTTAAACTAGGGAAAGGGAATGACAGATGGAGAAGGACAAGTTCAGAACATCCCTCCCAGCAAAAGATTAACACTGGAAACAACCACACTTTTAAACCACACATCAATAGCAAGTGGGAAGAGGCGTGTAGAATAAAATCCATGCAAAATACAGGCAAGCCAGTCAACAAATGCTGGAAAGCAATAAGCACAAATGCTCTAAGCCTAGCCAAAGTTCCTGACATGGCAGCGCTAATGGTGGAAATAGACTTGGACATTGTGGCCATTGCAGAAACATGGTTTAACAAGTCGCATGAATAGATTATAGCCAGTTATGCTATATCCCATTTAGAAGAGATGGAGGGTAGAAAAGGAGGAGTAGCAGCCCTATATGTCAAAAGCAATATTAAAGCTGCTGAAATGCAGGGGATATGGGGAAAAGAAGCAGCACTCTGGACTGGGTTGGAAAGAGGAGATGGCACTGTCATCCATACTGCTGTAGTCTACAGGCCTCCAACTCAATCCAAAGAAATTGATATCAAATTAATTATCGATATTGCAAAGATAGCCATGAAGGGGGAAGTGATCATATTGGGTGACTTTAACCTACCAAATGTAGATTGGTGTATTCTTTCTGCAAATCTGAAAAGCAATAGAAAAATTGTGGATGCCTTCCAAGATGCATTACTTAGACAAATGGTGGTGATGGAACAGACCAGGGAAAGTTCGATGCAGGATTTAGTGCTCACCAACGGAGATAGGGTGTCAACTATCCAGGTGGGTGCTCATGTGAGCAGCAGCAATCATCACATGGTGGTGTTTGAGATAAAACCCAAGGTGGAGTCCAATCACAGCAAGCTCAAAGTCCTAGATTTCAAAAACACGGACTTCAGTAAAATGGCCAAGTAACTGAAGGAAGAGTTGGCAAGGTGGGAGGGGACAAGGGAAATGGAATTGCAATGGGCTAAACTAAAGGAGGCAATAAAAGGGGCAACAAATACATATGAAAGGAAAGGAAATAAAAACAAAAGGAAAAGGAAACCTATTTGGTTCTGCAAAGAAGTGGCTGCACAAATAAAGACAAAAACCACAACTTTCACAAAATTCAGAAGTTCATAAATAGAGGAGCACAGAAAAGAATACATGATCAAACTAAGAGACAAAAAGAGAAATAAGAATAGCAAAATCAAAGGCAGAAGAAAAGATGGTTAAAGATGTGAAATGTAGCGACAAAATTTTTTTCAGGTATATTCGGGAGAGGAGGAAAATCAGAGGTGGAATTGCAGGACTCAAAAGTGCTGGGAATGGATTTGTGGAAAGTGACATTGAAAAAGCGATAATGCTAAATACTAATGCTCTGTTTTTACTAAAGAAAATCCTGGCGAAGGACCATCTATGATTGACAAATATACAAATGGGAATGGAGTAGATACAATGCCATTCACAGAAGATGTGTTAGAACAGCTTGCAAAACTGAAAGAGGACAAGGCCATGGGACTGGATGGGATACATCCCAGGATACTGAAAGAACTCAGAGAGGTTCTTGCAGGGTTGTTAAAGGATGTTTTTTTAATAGATCCTTGGAGACAGGAGAAATTCCATTGGACTGGAGAAGGGCTGATGTGGTACTCTCTTCACAAAAGTGGTAATAAGGAAGAAGTGACAAACTACAGGCCAGTAAGCCTTACCTCGGTGGTGGAAAAAGTAATGGAGGCACTCCTGAAAGAGCCAATACTGATCTTTTTTGAAACTAGCAGATTGGTAAAACCATTTTACCTCTGATTATGCAAAGGATTATCTTGCCAAACAAATCTGATTGAGTTCTTTGACAGGGTGACCACGATCTACCTATATTTCAGCAAAGTCTTTGATACTGTTCCTCATAGGAGGCTTATCAAACTCAACAGCTTGGGGATGGTACCCAAAGTGATGAAATGGATCAAAAATTGGTTGACTGATAGATGACAGAAGGTGATGGTAAACATAACTCACTCAGATGAAAGGAAAGCGATTAGAGGTGTGCCCCAGGGTTTGGTCCTGGAACAGGTACTGTTCAATGTAATTGTGAGTGATATTGCTGAAGGACTGAATGGAAAAGTCTGTCTTTTTGCAGATGACATGAAAATTTGCAACAGAGTGGACTCCCCTGAGGGAGTGGATAATATGAGGAAAGAGCTACAAAAGCTGGAAGAATGGTCTAATGCTTGGCAGTTAAGATTTAATGTGAAGTACAGTGTTATGCACTTAGGAAGCAGAAATTCAGGGGAATTGTATGTGATAGGGGGTTAGAGGTTGGTGTGTACGGACCAGGAGAAGGACCTCTGAGTGATTGTTTCTGAGGATCTCAAGGTGGTGAAACAGTGTGACAAAACGGTGGCAAAAGCCAGAAGGATGCCAGGTTGCATACAAAGAGGAATTACCAGCAAAATGGCATTAGTACCTCTTCCTCTGGACAAGTCGCTGGTAAGGCTTCACTTGGAATATTGTGTTCAGTTTTGCAGACCATATCTTGCAAAGGATATAGAAAGACTGGAAATGGTTAAGAGGAAAGTGACCAAAATGATTTGGAGCCTGCATCAGAAGACTTATGATAAGAGACTTGAAGACCTAAATATGTACACTCTGGAAGAAAGGAGGGACGGGGGAGACCTTTAAATACTTAGAGTATTAATGAATAAACCAACCTCTTACAAAGACAGGGAAGCTGTAAACCTAGAGGGCGTAACGAAGCTGCAAGGGGTAAACTGAAAGGCAATATCAGGAAATACTTTTTCACTGAAAGGGTGATTGATGCTTGGAATGCCATCTCAATGGAAGTGGTGGGGGCAAATACAGTGATAGAATTCAAAATGCTATGGGACAGACACAATGGATCCCTTTATAGCAGCAGGATAAAATCAAAATAAACATAACTCATATCTCAACAAATAGGGGTGACCTACATGGAGCGGTGGTAACACCCCTAAACAAAGTAATGGGGAAGAGTGACCTGCACGGAGCGGCAGGTGTACCAACTGTTGCCACCTTGCTGGGCAGACTAGATGGACCATACTGGTCTATCTACCATCATATAATATGTTACTATATACACACCAGCCACAATCCTTCAAATACAGCAACAGTCTCAGAAAAAGTCACAGGATGGCATGCTCTCTAGCCACAGGAAAGCAGCCATAAGGCCAGGTAAAACGTCATCAGGAAACAGGGACAAACAGATCCATCTTCCCTAGCTGGCAGCGTAGATCAGCAGCAGCAAAAACTACTTCCATATCTGACCACTCAGGACAACAACCAAGCGACAATGGTCAGCACCACGATACCTTCTCCCAAGTCTGTACTCCACCTTCACCACAGACCACTCAGGCACTTGGACACAGAGCAGACCGCACCATCTGCCAATCTCAAGATGGCTGCTGACTCACCTCAGCACTGCACTGAGCTCAGCAGCACTGCTGGGACGCACCTCCATTTCTTATGAGCAGTTAATTTCAGCCAGCCAGACACTGCCCCTTCACTCGCGGGTTGCATCAATTCTTCTCCATCACTGGTGTACCTGCCTGCATCGGGGACCCACCTTTCAGTTCCATGGGCCACTTGCTTTAGATCTCACATAGGAAAAGGCCGCTGCTTTCTCCCCGGCCAGCAAACAGTACAAAGGAGGGCAAGGAAGGGGCTACAAGCACACTTAGGTACCCTGCATGTCATTTCTCCTTCTCTTCCACACTGCGATTCAGCCATCGAATGAGCTCCAGTGCACAGGGGAGCTACGAAGGATCACAAACTGGACAGGGAGATAAGGGAGTCTTGTGTCCAAGCAGCTATCATCCCCCCAAAGGTACTTTTTTGGCTTTTAGTTCATGTGGAAAAAAGCACGAATGCAATTAAGTAACAATTGGTGTGAGGAGCAGCTTGCTAAATTGAAAGGTTATGAAGCTTGAAGACAAAGTTGCATTTATCTGTGTTTGCAATGCTCCAGCTGAGCAGAGTGCAGGAAGGGACCTGTTTTCCTCTCTCTCACTAAACACATAGATGACATTGTGAACCTAGCAGACCTGGCTGGAAACTTTTGTTGTGGAGCAGTCTGCATTGAAGATTCTATTACATCCATCAATACCACTACTGCACAATCCGACCCCTGCCCAGCCTATTGGATAAAAGAGCTACGTAAAGAAGTCAGTCCTTTCATCACAAGACTTATGAACCTCTCCTTCACAACTGGAACTTTCCCCATAGACCTCAAATATACCTCCATCAGACCCCTGTTAAAAAATCGCAAACTAAACCCCCAGAAAGTCGATTCGTATAGACCCATAGCAAGCATACCTCTATTAGCCAAGATCATCGAGAAAGAGGTACAAAGACAAGTTCAAGATCACATAGACACCGCAGCCCCACTCGACCAATGCCAACATGGGTTCAGGGAGTATCATGGGGTAGAAACTCTCCTTACTACCCTTTTCAGCAACATAATCTCAGGTATTGATAACATTCAGCAGGGGTTCGCGCTCATCTTTCTTGACATTGCCGCAGCTTTCGACTCAGTGAATCATGAACTTCTCCTGGGGCGGCTTGAAGAGAAGGGCATCTGTGGTAATGCACTAAAATGGTGTAAATCATACCTAGCCGAAAGATGGCAATGTGTGAAATCTGGATCAGCTACGTCCGAACCTTTCCACCAAACTCAAGGAGTCCCTCAAGGCTCCTCACTATCATCACTCTTTTTCAACATATACATACAACCTATCTATAATCTCATCAGATCTTTCAATGTGAGCTGCCTGATATACGCTGATGATATCCTGCTCTACACCCCGTTCTCTACTGAACTTCTGAATCTCTCCCCTCTGATAGAATGTTTTGACGCAGTTTCTGAATGGCTCCTATCCCAAAACCTCCATATCCAACACAAGAAGACAGAAGTCCTATTCATTACAAGGGACCACAACTTCACCCCACCATCATATGTAAGAGTTAAAGAAGCAGAACTGCAAACAAAATCCACAATTCGTTATCTGGGGGTCACACTGGATCAACATCTTGATATGAAAGTGCACATAGAGAATGTAGTAAGAGCAGTTTATTTCAAGATTCGTTTTCTCAGGCATCTTCGCTCCTTACTTGATCCAGAAGACTACAGGACAATATACCAGGCGTTAATTCTACCACATTTTGACTTTGCTAACGCTATCCTACAAGGCCTTCCTCAATCCACTATTAACCCTCTACAACTTGCTATGAACACCGCAGCTAGGGTCCTTCAGGGAGTTGCCAGATTTGAGCACATGACTCCTATATTAAAACAACTCCACTGGCTCCCCATACATGGTAGGCTCACTTACAAGACCATACTGCTGACCTTTAAGGCCATCCACGGACTTTCATCCTCCTCACTCTCAAATCTCATCCATGTAACTCCATCGACTAGATCCAGAAGACCGACGGCTATAAACACACTAACACTTCCTAAGGCTGTAACAAAATGCACCCAGATAACGGCCAGCAGATCTTTTATATGCTATGCCCCAAGATGCTGGAACGCCTTACCACCAAGCGTTCGTGCCATTACCGACTTAACCCAATTTAGGAAAGCACTTAAATATCACCTTTTCCTCATATACTACCCACCAAACATTACCCCCAGCAAAAGCCCCCCCCCAAATAAGAGACACGCCTTATCTTCAAATAGCCTCTCCCACTTTCTCAGTAAGATTACTAGGACTTTTGTGTTGTCATGATACCTTTTATATAATCATGTTTGTAATAAGTTAACCTTATGTTACCCAAGTTTATATACCTGTTTACTGTAAACACGGAATAGCCTGTTATTCTGTTGATGTTGTTGTATGTGAACTGCGCTGATACCAAATAGCGCGGTATATAAAAGACTGTAATAAATAAATAAATTAAGTGAGATCCAACTGGTGCTGTTGGGTGAAAACTGGAAGGTGGCAGAATTTAAGCAAAAAGCTTTCACAGAACAGCCTGGCCGAAGGCAAGGTCTGTGGCTGAAGAGCGATCCAGGCTGTAGTGCTTTACAAAAGTGTGCACAGATGACTACATAGCAGCTTTGCAGATGTCTTGAGGAGGAATAGCAGCTAAATTGACAACAGTAGCTGCTGTAGCTCAGACACAGTGGGGTCCCACACATCCGGGAGAAGGGCGACCTGCCTGAATATAACAAAAAAGAAATACAGTCTGCTTAGAGGCAGGCCTTCCCAGGTTGCTAGGGTTAAAGGTGACAAAGAGCTGGGAAGATTGACGGAGCTATTGATAGCCTGCAGATAGTAAAGCCAAAGCTCGATGGCAATCCAAAGAGTGTAAGGCTTGCTCCATTGAATCTGGCTGAGCTTCTGGGAAGAATGTAGGAAGTACAATGGATTGGTTGAAGTGAAAACTGGAGGCAATCTTTGGAGAAAACTTAGGATGGGTATGCAACGCATCTTATAACAAAAAAACTATGTATATGGAAGATAATGGACAAGAGCCTGGAGCTCTCTCACACATCTTGCTGAAGTAACAGCAACTAGGAAAGCGGAGTTACTTACCTGTAACGGGAGTTCTCCGTGGACAGCAAGATTAGTCAGCCACACCTGGCGACGTCATCTGACAGCGCCATGGATACAGAAGTGCTCTCCTAGAGCTCAAAAAGGTGAGCCTTTCTGAGCATGTGCTGTAGGTCCCACCCCTGGCCCAGCTCCTACCTGGCTCAGTTTGTGTCCAGCTTTCGTCCATTCACTGTCCAGGTACGGACGGGGCCGTTATGGCTGCCAGGGCGCCTTCATCCGACGGGGAGGTGGGGGGGGAAATGTGTGACTGACTAATCCTGCTGTCCACAGAGAACTCCCGTTACAGGTAAGTAATTCCACTTTCTCCTAGGACAAGCAGGATGAGTCAGCCACACCTGATGACTTACCGGCACGGTCTGCCGTCTAGGCTGTGGTAGAAGGAAGGTTCCATTAGTCTAGGGACTACTCTGAACTCATCGCACTTCACACTTGTCCATACCTAACAAGTGTTTATTGAATTAACGGTTCCCTGCAACAGGCAGGAAGGAGCAACATCCTTAACAACCACCACAAATAAAACAGTAACTTAAGAACACAGCACTCATAGCAAACAATGGGCCGGTGCACAACAGGGAGTCTCCTAGCGAACAGTTGGCTGGGTCGCCTTTTGGCTGTATGCCCGCCTGTAGCACAGAGCGGCCGAACAGGCCATCAGTTAATGTCAATTGTTCTAAGCAATAGTGTCTGTGGAAGGTGTGGGGGGAAGCCCACATTGCTGCTTTACAGATGTGGCTCAGGGGCACTGCGCTGAGATCCGCCAGCGTGGCCGCCATGGCCCGCAGTTGGTGCGCCCAGACGTGAGCTGGCACATCAGTGCCCACCTGTGCGTAACAGTAGGCGATGCACACCATGAACCACTGAGACAGTCCGTTTGGTGGCTGGGTGTCCCATTCTGTTGTAGTCGACGGCCACAAAGAGTTGACTTCTTTTTCGAGCCATTGCTGTCTCCACCAGGTAGGTATGTAGTGCACGTACACAGTCCAGGGTGTGCAGGCAGCGTTCCTCCTGGTTGCCATGCGGTTCGGGGTAGAAGGAGGGGAGCTCAATGACTTGGTTGACATGGAACGGTGAGACCACCTTTGAAAGGAACTTAGGATGCGTTCGTAGTGAAGCATGGTCCGGATAGAGGATGGTGTAGGGAGGGTGCGTGACAAGAGCCTGGAGCTCACTCACTCTCCTGGCTAATGTGAGGGCCACGAGGAATAGCGTTTTCCATGTGATGAACTTTAGCAATGCCTCCTCAAGTGGCTCAAAGGGGCCTTTTGTGAGCTGCTCTAGCACAACATTGAAGTCCCAGGAGGGCACCGGTTTCCTTACTGGGGGTCGTAAGTTGGAGAGACCCTTCATGAAGCGTGAAACCAGGGGGTGCGTGGAGATTGGTTGGCCATCCAGGAGGTCGTGGAAGGCAGCCATGGCCGCTAGGTTCAATTTAATGGACGAAGTCTGAAGGCCCGCTTGAGTGAGGGACGATAGGTAGCAGAGGACCTGAGGCAGGGGGCACGAGAGCGGATCGACCTCAGCCTCCTTGCACCAGGTGTCGAATCTGTTACACTTCAGTGTATATGAGCGCTGGCTTGATGCCCTCCAAGCAGCCAGAAGGATATGTTGGACCTTGCTTGTGAGGTTCAGGTTAGAAAGGCATGACCTTTCAATTTCCAGGCAGTCAGTGTGAGGGAAGCGAGGTTCGGGTGCATGGTGTTGCCTTGGTCCTGGGTAATGAGGTCCAGGCGCGAGGGAAGGCAGACTGGAGGGCCTTCGGCGAGGTGTAGGAGGTATGGGAACCAAATTTGTCTCGGCCAGGATGGTGCTACTAGGATCACTGTGACCCTGTTGGCTATGATTTTCTGCAGGGTTTTGGAAATGAGAGGCATTGGGAGGTAGGCGTACAGCAGCTTGTAACTCCCCCCAGTGCAGATGGAAGGCGTCCACCGCGGTTCTGTGTTCCGCCGGGTGTCGGGAGCAGAACGCTGAGCACTTTGCATTGTTCGGGTGCGCGAAGAGGTCCATCTGCGGTAGGCCCCACCTCTGTAAGAGGGTCTCTGTGACCTGCGGGTGAAGGGACCATTTGTAGGGTTGCAGCTAGTGGCTGAGCATCTTGGCCAGATGGTTGTGCTCGCCAGGAAGATAGGTGGCAAGGAGGTTGCAGTTCTGGGACTGCGCAAGGTTCCAGATGGTGTGCGCTTCCCTGCAGAAGGCTAGCAACCCCATGCCACCCTGCTTTTTGATGTAGAACATGGCAACCTGGTTGTCCGTCTGGATCAAGACCACCTTGCCGCTGAGCCAGTGCTGGAACGCCCGGAGAGCGTATTTGATGGGCCTTAACTCAAGCAGATTGATGTGAAGTTTGCATTCCTGCTCTGTCCACGTACCTTGGGTGTGTAGATGTTGAAGGTGGGCTCCCCATCCGAACTTGGAGGCATCCATGGTGAGGATGAGGTCATGTGGTGGTTCTTTGAAGGATCTGCCTAGCATGAGATGGGCCTTGTGTGTCCACCAGGTGAGGGAGGCACATATCTCCTGGTCCATGTTTATTCGTTGGGACATGGGTTGCATCCGCTGGTCCCAGCAGCAGCGGAGGTGCCATTGCAGGCCCCTCATGTGGTGCCTGGTTTGTTGAATGACATGCGTGGTCGTTGCCATATGCCCCAGGAGATGCAGGAGTGTTTTGGTGGTCACCTCTTTGGTTGATGCAACCTCCTGTGCCAGATACGTGATGTCCACTCGCGAGGTTGGGAGAAGGGCCTTCGCCTGCTGAGCATAGGGTTGCACCGATGTCCAGGGTCTGCGTGGGTCGTAGGTGTGACTTATTGGTATTGATTAGAAAACCAAGGGAAGACAGAAGTGTGGTTCTGCGCACTGCCACATTCGCAGTCGATTGGGAAGGGGCTGTGATCAGCCAGTCATCCAGGTATGGGAAACAAGTGCCAGACTTCCGGAGGTGCGACCACCACGCACTTGGTGAATACCCTCAGGGCTGGAGAGAGGGTGAAGGGAATTACTTTGTTTTGGTAGTGTTTGTCTGATATGCGGAAAACGCAGTTACTTCCGGTGTACATGGTGGACGGGGATGTGGGAGTAGGAGGCCTGCAAGTCCAGCGATGCTAGCCAGTCATTCTGTTGGAGGAGGGGTAGGATAGACCTGAGGAAGGACATCCTGAATCGCTCCTTCCAGATGAACTTGTTGAGGCGACGAAAGTCGAGGATTGGGTGCATTCCGCCTGACTTCTTTGGGACCAGGAAGTATTTGGAGTAAAATCCTTGACCTGTCTTGCTCAGGGGCACGCATTCTATCGCCTGTGCAACCAGTAGGGCGGAGATCTCCTGGAACATTGAATTGGTGTGGATGGACACGCGGCTGTGTGGGATGGATCGCTGCCGTGGTGTCTTTACAAAGCAGATTCGGTAGCCTTACATGACAATCCGCAGTACCCACTTATCCGTAGTGATGTTGTCCCAAGCTTCCCTGAAGGAGACACATCCTCCTACTTGCTGGCCTGGGGAGCAGCGTAGGTCAAAAGCTCAGTGTGCTCTTCCCCAAAGATGATAGAGCTTGTTTCTGTTGTCTACGCTCCTTGGTGCAGGGTCTTTTATGATGGCGATGAAATGCCGGCTGGTATGTGCGGTAGTGGAGTGTTTCATATGCCCTTTTTGGTGTGGCTGGAACCTGCTAGATGGTTGGGTCTTATAGTAGGACCCTTGCGGCCTCTTGGAGCTGGAGCCTTTATCAAGACTTTCTGTGGCTAGGGTCTGAAGAGTATTGAAGCGCTCTTTCATGTCTTTAACTGTTTTTTACTTTGGCTCCAAAAAGGTTGTTGCCTAGCAGGGTGCGTCCACCAGGCACTCGTGTGCGTCCTCAAGCAAGCCGGAGGCCCTGACCCAGGCCATGCTTCTTGCTGCAATGGCGGCGACTCTTCCTCTTGAGACGGCATCAAAGTGTCGAAGGTGAAGCATATAAGGTGTTTCTCGCATTCATTTAGGTCCCCGAGCAGGGGCGAGAAGGTAGCCTTGGCTTCCGTGCTTAGATCATCAGTGGCCTTTTTTAGTCTGCCCAGGATGGTGTCCAGATAGAGAACTTGCTGGAACTGGTGTGCTGCAATTTTGGCACTCAGCATGGTTGCCTGGTATGCCTTTTTGCCATGGTCGTCCAGGATCTTGTGTTTCTTCCCTGGTGGTGCGTTGGCATGTGTGCAGGAGTTCTTGGACTGTTTCAAGGCAGATTCCACGACGATTGACTGATATGGTAGTTGGGATCTGTGGAACCCTGGCGTTGGTTGGACTTGGTACTTTGCTTCCAATCTGTGTGATGTGGCCAGGATCGATGCAGGCATCTGCCAGTTTTGATTGAGTGTGTCCATGAGGAGATGGTGGATCGGGATGGAGACCACCGATCTGGGAGCATCCAGGTACTTCAGGAAACCAAGTACCTCGTTTCTGGGGTCCGGCATGTTCGCAGGATTGAGGGCCAGGCGTGTGGACAGCTTCTATAGGAACTTAGGATATGTGAGGTCCTCAGGAGGAGACGGTGGCAGGGGCGGAGGTGGAGAGGGCTCTGCGAGTGCCTGGCTCTCCTGGCTTGCAGGGGAGGGGCTGTGTGAGGATATCCGCTCAGCTGCCTCCTCTGCACCGCTCTTGGAGGAGAAGGATTCTGGGTAAAACCCCACCAGTGATGGAGACCTCTGCGGCAGCGGTGGTGTCCAGGGACTCGGCGGTGTCCGAGGCGTTAACTCTGGTTGCGGTTGTTGAGATGGGTAGCTTTGCTCAAGGAATTTCTTCCATAACTCCATTAGGGCCATGGGGGGGGGGGGGGCGATCCAGGTCAAAGGAGGAAGGCATAGGTGGGAGGAGTGGTCTAGTGGTTAGGACAAGGTACTTCAGGCCGGAGGGCCGGGGGTTCAAGTCCCACCTGGGGACAGCAATCTCAGGCCGGAGGGACTGGGATTTCTAGTCCTATAGGTGCTCCTTGTGGTCTTGGGCAAGCCACTTAACCCTCCATTGCCCATGTTCCCTGTAAGTATTAGCGTATGTGTGTCATATCCCCTCGTGTTAAATGTATCTCCCAATTGACCGCTTTGACCCAGTGAAAAGCGGGATATAAATACAGCTAAATAAATAAAATAAATAAAAAATAAATTGGTGTTATGTAAGGTGCCTGCTTATTATGTCCTTGCCCTTGAATCTTCCGGGTAGGAGAGCAAGAGGAAGAGGAGAGGGAGCTGCTGTGGAGTCTCCTGTAAACATGCCTCTTAGAGTTCAGGCTACTGTCAGTGCTTTTACTGCTCCTCCCTGTGCGGCCGCGTGACCCGTAGTGTCTGGAAGAGGAACCGTGCTGCGCCAGTGTGAAGTCAGTCTGTGGCACTGAGGGCTGAGTCGGGAGGTCTCCAAGCAGACTTTGTGAAGGCCAACATCACTGACATTGGCCAATGGCGCGAACGGTGGGCAGAGCCTTCCCTCAGAGTTCCCCTTCATTATTCACAGTCACAACTGAGCCGGACTTAGCCGGGGAGACTGCGGAAGCCGGGGAAGGATGCAGAGAAGAGACCATGCCAAGGATGGAGGCCTCAGGAGGCACATCCCAGGCAGCGGTTGAAGGCAGAGAGGCCAGAGAGGAGACAGCCATCTTGGGGGGAGCCATATGGTCCTTTGCCCCTGTCTCTGCCGGCTGCTTCTTTCTCTTTTTCTCACTGTTGCAGGGGACTGGAGTGCGGCGCTCAGAAGGTGAGTCCTTGCGAGAAAGAAAATCTGCCAGAGCATGGCTGCGGGATTGGCGGACCCTGGGGGACATGCGGGCACAGATAGAACAGTCCTCCACCTTATGGTCCTTTCCCAGGCAGCGCAAGCAGCGATCGTGGGCGTCTGTAGAGTTCATCTTTATGAAGCATTTCGGGCATTTTTTAAATCCCTGTTTGATGTTTTTCTCTTGGTTCTTCTTTGATTTTTCTTTATCCATGATGGATTAATGTTGAGGAGAGCTAGAATTCCGTCCATGTGGCAGAGCAGAAGAATAAGAACTAAGCCAGGTAGGGGCTGGGCCAGGGATGGGACCTACAGCCCATGCTCAGAAAGGCTCACCTTTCTGAGCTCTAGGAGAGCACTTCCGTATCCATGGTGCCGTCAGATGTCACCAGGTGTGGCTGACTCATCCTGCTTGCCCTAGAAGAAGATAGTTTTCCAAGTGAGGCGTTTCAATGAAGCAGATCCCAGGGTTCAAAGGGGGCTTTCATGAACTCTGAGAGAACACTGAGATACCACGCTGAAACAGGTGGTTTCAGGGAAAGCTTGGTGTTCATTATAAACCTTTGATAACGTGAGATATAAATGGGTGCATGAAATAGGTTTGCCATCCTCATGACAATGGGTTGCTGCTATGGCAGAGAGATGATAATGAATGGTCGAAGTTTGAAGTCCAGAGTCAGATAGATGAAGGAAATAGGTGAGGATATGACTGAAGGACCATGAAATAAGGTCCAGACCCCATAGCACAGCCCAGTGTGAGAAACTAGTCCATTTACAAATGACAGGAATGCTGCAAAGAAAGTCAGCGAGATGCTTGGAGGATAGCTTGAACAACGGCTGGCATAGGATGAGTAGCTTCAGTCAGCCGGTCAATTTCCAAGCTGCTTGAGCTAGCGACTGCAGGTCGGGATGTAGAAGGTGACCCTCTTGCTGCGTGAAAAAGCAGGGATGAAGAGATAACGGCCAGGGGCCATGCTGACACATGCTGAGGACATGCAGGTACCAGATCTGTCTAGGTCACTGAGAAGCAATGAAGATTAGAGAAGCCTTGTCTACCCATGTCTTGAGGGTCTGAGGAATGAGCAGTAACAAGGGAAATGCATAGAGGCGTTATCCGAAGACCATCTGCACGGGCTGAAATGAAGGTAGCAGCAGAGTGGAAACCTGGCATTGACATCCGTGGCAAAAAGATAGATTTCCAGCATTCCCCAAGCTTGGAAGATGTGGGTTAGGACTGTGGGATCCAGAGATCACTCGTGTGGGTCGAGGTGATGACTGAGGAAGTCCGCTAACTGGTTCTGGATACCCGAGAAGTAGACTGCTCAGAGGAAGACTCCAATGGATGGAGCTTGGAGCCATAGGGAGTGACTTTGCGGCAGAGCTGGAGGGACCCGGATCCCCCCTGTTTGTTGATGTACAACATGGTGACTTGATTGGCAGTCTGCACCAGGAGCAATTTGCTGCAGAGCCAATGTTGGAAGGCGTGTAGGGCATAGTAAACTGCATACATCTCCAGCAGGTTGATGTGCAGAGAAGTCTCTCTGCTGATCCAATGCCCCCGAGACGTAAGGAAGGCATCCAAGGTTTAGGTGAGCTGATGAGGCTGTTCCAGGAAAGACTGCCCTTCGGTGAGGCTGGATGGAAGTGTCCACCAACGAAGAGATCGGCACAACATGCTGAGGTGGGGGACAGAAAGAGAAATCTGATGTTGAAGGGATTGAGTATGCTGATTTCAATTGAGCTTAAGATGGCAATGGAGGGATAGAGGTGATATGATTGGCCATATGCATCCACTCCTCATAAATTTGTATATAAGTATGAATATCATTCTGTTATTACAAATGTAAATAGTTAATACTGTTATTACAAATGTAAATAGTTAATACTGTTATCCAAGTTGAGCTACCTGTTATATGTAACACGGTGTTAACCCCCACCGTAAAATACCTCATGTTCTATGTAAACCGCACTGATGTTGAAGAGCGCGGTATATAAGCGATTTAAATAAATAAATAAAAAAATAAATAAATAAAATTGAGACTGTTAAATACCTCTGTAGCATAAATGCACATGAGGAGAGCTTCTTTTGATTGAAAGCAAGCTCTGCTATGAGGGGACATAGGATGATGGTGAAAGGGGATAGACTCAGGAGTAATATACGGAAATATTTCTTTATGGAATGCATGGAATAGTCTCCCCCAGTGAAGGTGGTAGAAATGAGGACAGTATCTGAATTCAAAAAAGCATGGGACAAACACAGAGGATCTCTAAAGGAAAAAAAGGGACAGTTGTAGTGGAAAGGAAGACTAGATAGGCCTTGTGATCTTTTTCTACTGTCGTGTTTCTCTGTTTCTATGTTCTCAGGGAATGCGTCTATCTCTGGAAGCTAGAGTAGCAGACTTGGAAGACATAAGGAAGACAGAAAATTACATAGACTATATCTACATGGACACAGTACTGAAGTCCTACCTCCAATCTGGCAGCCTCTTAGTTGCCATGGAGAGAGGTCCTGTTAAAGTAGAGCATCACCTTGGTGTGGCAGGAAGTGATCCGGTAACTAGATAACACTGAGAAAGGTTTTCCAGGGCCATGTGCCCATGAGGGAAGGGTTAGGACTGCTGTTACAGTTGGCAATTCGATCATAAGGCATGTAGATAGCTGAGTGGCTCGTGGATGTGAGGACCGTCTGGTAACATGCTTGCTTCGTGCAAAGGTAGTGGACCTCACGTGCCACTCAGAAAAAGTTTTAAATAGTGCTGGGGAGGAGTCTGCTGTCTTAGTACACGTTGGCACCAATGACATAGGAAAGTGTGGGAGGGAGGTTCCGGAGGCCAATTTTAGGCTTTTAGGTAGTTAGTTGAAATCCACATCTTCCAGGGTAGAATTCTCTGAAATGCTTCTCATTACACATGCAGGATCCAAAAGGCAGACAGAGCTCCGGAGTCTCAATGCATGGATAAGATAATGATGCAAAGAAGAGGGTTTTGGATTTGTTAGGAACTGGGCAACATTCTGGGGAAGGGAGAGGCTCCACCTAACCGGGATGGAACCAAGCTGCTGGCATCAACCTTTAAAAAGGAGACAAAGCCGCTTTTAAAGCCGACAGTTGGCCAGGAGTGCATGGTTTGGAAGGATGTATCCTTGAAGGATACCAGCAAAACAGGGAGGTTAGGGCATCCCGACAAAGAGGTTTCAACAAAGATAAAAGTAACCCAAGTGCCCTTCAGTACAGAGCCAAAAGATTTCAAATTACACCTACCTGAAGAACTTCCTCTGCTAAAAAAAAAAATACATCTGACCTGGATGCACTACTACTGAACTGGAATCAAGTCATTAGAAAAGTAGCAGCTGAAACTCCAAATCAACAATCCTCCAACAAACTAGAAAAGTCTTGAAGGACTAGAAAGGGGGACTGTTACTTCTGGAGAGAAATCTGCAACTGTGAGTATATACTTCTGGTAATTTTCTAAAAAGAATTCTTTGTATTAAAGCTACTTAATCTGTGAACCCACTGTTTTTTGTTGGATCAGTTAGGGCCTAGTAGCAGCAATTAAAGTTTGAATTTAAAACACAGCAGAGAGCTTTCTGGTTAAATTTAGTACCCAGCAGAGAGCTTGTAGTTTAAATTTCATAAGAAGTTAGAGCCTAGCAGCAGCTAAGAGCTATAAGAGCTTACCTCAGCAGCACAAGACAGGGTACTGTGTAGCAGCCCTCTTTTAATAAGTGTTATTTCCCTCCATCCCCTGGGATAATCGTAGCTTTACAGGTACTTACACATCTTAAAAGACAGGAGGTGCTTTCAGGTGAAGCTCATTACCCAAATCAGTCATACACTAAGGACCTGAGATTAATTAAGCTTCAGGTGAACAAGGTATATTAAACGTATTAGGTACAGTTTTATTGGTATAAATACCCATAGCAACCCCTAGTAAGTAAGAACTTAAAGATCTAGACACAAACTTAAAACTAAGATGCAGACAGCAGTCCAGCAGCGGGATGGGGGCTTTTCAGTCTTTTGCATTGAGTGTCACATGTATGATTTTCTCCCAGTTGGTGAGAGGTCTTACGTGTGCACTAGGTGCAAGGAGCTCTTTGCTCTCAGGGAACAAGTCCGTTCTCTAGAGGCTAAAGTAGCAGACTTGGAAAACATAAGACAGACAGAGAGGTACATAGACGAGACCTACAGGGATATAGTCCTGAAGTCCCACCTCCAGTCTGGCAGCACCCCTGTTGCCATGGAGGAGAGAGGTCACGTGACAGGAGAGCATCACCCTGGTGTGGCAGGAAGTGATCCTGTAACTAGGACCTGTCCTCCAGGTGATGTAAAACCCTCTCGCACCGAGGACATTTCTCCAGGGCCATATGCCCATGAGGGAAGGGTTAGGACAGCCATTATAGTTGGTGATTCGATCATTAGGCATGTAGATAGCTGGGTGGCTGGTGGACGTGAGGATCGCCTGGTAACACGCCTGCCACCTAGATAAGGTCTTAGATAGTGCTGGGGAGGAGTCTGCTGTCTTGGTACATGTCAGTATCAATGACATAGGAAAATGTGGTAGGGAGGTTCTGGAGGCAAAATTTAGGCTTTTAGGTAGGAAGTTGAAATCCAGAACTTCCAGGATAGCATTCTCCGAAATGCTTCCTGTTCCACGCGCAGGACCCAAAAGGCAGGCAGAGCTCCGGAGTCTCAATGCGTGGATGAGACAATGGTGCAGAGATGAGGGTTTTGGATTTGTTAGGAACTGGGGAACATTCTGTGGAAAGGAGGGGCTCTTCCGAAGGGATGGGCTTCACCTTAACCGGGATGGAACCAGGCTGCTGGCATTAACCTTTAAAAAGGAGATAGAGCAGCTTTTAAACTAGATGTTAGGGGAAAGCCGACAGTCGCCCAAGAGCGGATGGTTCGGAAGAATGTATCCTTGAAGGATACTACCAAAAGCAGAGAGGTTCCACAAAAGAGTAAAGTAGCCCAAATGCCCTCAAGTATGGAGCAGACAGAGCTTAAAGATCCCAATTTACCCATGTCTAACAATAGCCAAATTAACATTAATAAAATACATTCTCTAAAATGCTTGTATGCAAATGCTAGAAGTCTAAAGAATAAGATGGGAGAGTTAGAATATATTGCACTAAATGAAAGGTTAGATATGATTGGAATATCAGACACATGGTGGAAGGAGGACAACCAGTGGGACACTGCGATACCTGGGTACAAACTATATCGTAATGATAGAGCTGATCAAATTGGTGGAGGGGTTGCGCTCTATGTTAGAGAGGGCATTGACTCAGAAAGGATTAAAGTTTTGCAGGAAACAAAATCTGCTGTAGAACCTATATGGATTGAAATTCCATATAAAAGGGGGAAGGCAATGGCAGTGGGGGTGTACTATCGAGCGCCTGGCCAGAATGACCAAATGGATGATGAAATGCTCAAAGAAATCAAGGAAGCTAACAAAAGTTACAGCGCAGTAATAATAATGGGTGATTTCAATTACCCCGGTATCGACTGGGTCAGTGTCACGTCAGGACATGCTAGGGAGATAAAGCTCCTAGATGAAATAAATGACTGCTTCTTGGAGCAGCTGGTTCATGATCCGACCAGAGGGGAAGCCATATTAGACCTAGTCCTTAGTGGAACACCAGATCTAGTGCAAGAGATAAGGGTGTTGGGGCCACTTGGCAATAGTGATCATAGCATGATCGCCTTTGATTTAATTAGTGGAGGAGGGATAGTAAGGAAATCCACAGTACTACCTTTTAACTTTCGAAAGGGAGACTATGATAAAATGAGGAAAACAGTTAAGAAAAAACTAAAAGGAGCAGTTGCGAAGGTTAAAGACGTACATCAAGCTTGGGTGTTGTTGAAAAATACTATCTTGGAAGCCCAGACCAGCTGTATTCCACGCTTTAAGAAAAGTGGAAGGAAGTCCAAAAAACTGCCAGCATGGTTTAAAGGTGAGGTCAGAGAGGCTGTTGTTGCCAAAAAAGCATCTTTCAGGAAATGGAAAAAAGAGCCAAACGACGAAACCTGGAAACAGCACAAGCACTGGCAAGTCAAATGCAAGGCATTGATAAGGCAGGCAAAGAGAGAATTTGAGAAGAAGCTTGCTGTGGAAGCAAAAACGCGAAATAAAGACCTTTTCAAGTACATTCGTAGCAAAAAACCTGTGAAAGAGTCAGTTGGACCATTAGATGATAAAGGGGTTAACGGAGCACTAAGAGGCGACAAGGCGATAGCGGAGAGACTGAATGAATTCTTTGCTTCGGTCTTTACTGAGGAAGATGTAGGGATGTTACCCATGACTGAAGTGGTATTTAAAGGTGCGGAAGAATTGAAGGAAATATCGATACATCGGGAAGATGTCTTACAACTATTAGATAAACTGAAGATTAGCAAATCACCTGGGCCGGATGGTATACATCCAAGGGTGTTGAAAGAACTGAAATATGAGATTGCAGACCTGCTATCAGTAATCTGTGAAATATCATTAAAATCATCTCTAATACCTGAAGATTGGAGGATCGCCAATGTAACACCAATTTTTAAAAAGGGTTTCAGGGGTGATCCGGGAAACTACAGACCAGTGAGCTTGACATCAGTACCGGGAAAAATGGTAGAAACCATCATAAAGAATAAAATTACTCAGCATGTAGATAGTCACGACCTAATGGGAGACAGCCAACATGGCTTTAGACAAGGAAGATCTTGTCTTACTAATCTGTTATGTTTTTTTGAAGGAGTGAATAAACAGGTGGACAAAGGTGAGTCGGTTGATGTTGTGTATCTGGACTTTCAGAAAGCCTTTGACAAGGTCCCTCATCAGAGACTTTTGGCAAAACTAAAGAGTCATGGGATAGGAGGCAGTGTACTATTGTGGATCAGGAACTGGTTAAAAGATAGAAAGCAGAGGGTAGGGCTAAATGGCCAATTTTCCCAATGGAGAAAGGTGAATAGTGGTGTACCCCAGGGATCTGTGCTGGGTCCGCTGCTTTTTGACATATTCATAAATGACCTGGAAAGTGGAATAACGAGTGAGGTTATCAAATTTGCAGATGACACAAAACTATTTAAAGTTGTTAAAACCCAGGAGGATTGTGAAAAATTGCAAGAGGATCTTGATAAATTGGAAGAGTGGGCATCAAAATGGCAGATGAAATTTAATGTGGACAAGTGCAAGGTTATGCAGCTAGGGAAGAACAACCCAAACTATGGTTACATGATGCAAGGTTCCACATTAGGAACCACCACCCAGGAAAAAGATTTAGGCGTCATTGTGGATACCATGTTAAAACCCTCGGCCCAGTGTGCAGCGGCAGCCAAGAGAGCAAATAGAATGCTAGGTATGATAAGGAAAGGAATGGAAAATAAAACAAAAGATATTATAATGCCTCTGTATCGTTCCATGGTGAGACCTTGAATATTGTGTGCAATTCTGGTCGCTGTATCTTAAAAAGGATATAGCGATTTTAGAAAAGGTTCAGAGAAGAGCCACCAAAATGGTAAAGGGGATGGAAGGATAATCCTATGAAGAAAGGCTAAAAAGGTTAGGGCTCTTTAACCTGGAAAAGAGACGGCTGAGGGGAGATTTGATAGAAGTCTATAAATTAATGAACGGAGTGGAACGGGTAAACGTAGATCAATTGTTTATGTTATCAGAATATAGAAAGACTAGGGGACATGCAATGAAGCTACAGGGTAAACTATTTAAGACTAATAAAAGAAAATATTTTTTCACTCAACGTGTAATCAAACTCTGGAATTTGTTACCGGAGGATGTAGTAAAAGCTGTTAGTGTAGCTGGGTTTAAAAAAGTTCCTGGAGGAAAGGTCCATAAACCATTATTAAGAAGTGACCGAAGATGCCAATGCTTGACCCAGTACAAGCATTGTGGAACTTGTGTCTCTTGGGGAAACTGCTAGGTACATATGACCTAGATTGGCCACTGTTGGAAACAGAATACTGGGCTTGATGGACCTTGGTCTGACCCAGTATGGCGTATCTTATGTTCTTATGACCCAATGGTACTCTGCAGAACTAAGGGACCTCAAGAGGCAATTACGGAAGACAGAACACAAATGGAGAAAGATGAAACTAACAGAGGATAAAAACTCCTATATGCTCCTACTAATGGAACACCGCCAGGAGACTGACAAATGCAAAAGAACCTTCTACGCATGTCATAAATAAACCCCTCAACCGGTCAAAGCAGCTATTTCAGATAGTACAGAATCAAACACATCCCCCTCACTCAACCTCAATGGATACTTCTCTGGACCCACAAGCTCTAGCAAATCACTATAAAATGAATAGCTCTACTTGCTAGAAACTGCTAGGTACGTATGACCTAGACTGGCCACTGCTGGAAACAGGATACTGGGCTTGATGGACCTTGGTCTGACCCAGTATGGCATATCTTATGTTCTTATGCCCATCTCCATTACAGAAACCATCTCCCGCAGGTGCCCACAATTCCTGATCTACCTTTAGTTCCATCAGTAAAGCAAACATAAAATATACCATCACCACATTAAAATCAACCACATCCCCAGTTGACTCATGTCCAGTGAGTTGGGTTAAAGCATCCAAAGAACATAGCCCAATCCTACTGCGACTTACCAAACTCTCCCTTCTTCAAGGCCACATGCCCAAACAGCTCAAATCCTCTTCCATCCTCCCCACCCTAAAAAACACTAACCTCAATCCCAAAGATCCTGCTGCATACAGACCTATAGCAAGTCTGCCGCTCTTTTCTTAGATAATTGAAAAACTCATTGAACAGCAACTCCAGGAACACATTGACACTTATGCCTCTTTGAATCCTCAGCAGCATTGCTTTAGGCCAAACCATGGGGCTGAAATGCTCCTAACCTCTCTATGTAACACACTTATAAAAGGAACTCAGAAGACACACCAAGGATTCATCTTAATATTTCTCTATATCTCAGCTGCTTTTGACACCATCAACCACAGCATCCTCCTGCAAAGACTCCAATCCATCGGAATTCAAGATAATGTTCTGAACTGGTTTCATTCATATCTCCATGACTGTGAACAGCAAGTCCAAAAGGGAAGTAGCTTCTCATCCCCCTACCTGCAAACCCAAGGCATTCCTCAAGGCTCTTCCTTATCAGACCTATTATTCAACATCTATCTGCAACCACTATGTCCAATCATCCGCTCACATAACATACTTTCACATCTTTGCGGATGATAAAATAATCTACATACCATTTAACACCAACAAACCTGCTTCTTGTTGTTAAGTACTGTAGCATCAGTGTCAACTCATAGCAATCCTCTAGATAGTTGTCCTAAATTGTATTTCAGCCTTCAGTCAGGCGGCTCATTGTTGACAGAGTGGCACACATAGCTGCTGCTATTGTATCAATCCATCTCATTGCTGGCCTTCCTCTTTTGCGTTGACCTTGCCAAGCATGTCGTCTTTCTCTAATGCTCTCTCTCTTCGCATGATGTGTCCAAAGTATAAAAATCAGTCTTGTCATCAGAGTTTCTAATGAAAGCTTAGATTTGATCTCCTCTAGTATTAATTGGTTTGTTCTTAGGGAAGTCCATGGTATACAGAGGATTCTTTGCCAGCACCATAATTCAAAGGCATCAATTTTCTTCCCGTCTATATTTTTCACTGTCCAAATTTTGCATCCATATGACATTATTGAAAATACCATGGCTTGAACTAGTCGAATCTTTGTATGGAGAGAGACATCTCTGCTCTTGAGAATCTTGTCTAGGTTCTTCATAGCCATTCTGCCAAGAGCAATACATCGTCTGATTTCTTGACTGCTTGTTTTTGCTTTATTGATAGTTTATTTATTTATTTATATTCTCTTATATACCGCGCTATTCTGCATCAGTGCAGTTTACATTGAACAAACTGAAATTACATTGAACAGGGCATTATAACTTGGGGATAACTATTTTACAGGGAACATGGGCTATGGAGGGTTAAGTGGCTTGCCCAAGGCCACAAGGAGTACCTGTGGGACTAGAAACCCCAGTCCTTCCAGCCCAAGGTTGCTGTCCTCTAGTGGGATTTGAACCCCCGACCTTCCGGCCTGAAGTACCTTGCCCCAACCACTAGGCCACTCCTCCACTCCATAGATAGTTGATCCAAGTAGGTTAAAGTTGTCCACTATTTCAATTTCTTCTCCATGAACGATTTACTTATTGATTTTGCCAGTTGTCAGGATTTTGTCTTCTGTACAAGCCATTGCAAGACTCTGCTCCTTGATCTTGAGAAGCAAATGTTTCAGATAGTCTTCACTTTCAGCCAATAATATGGTATCATCAGCATAGCAAAGGTTGTTGATGAGTCTCCCACCAATCTTCACACCTCTGTTGTCTTCATATAGTCTTGGTTCTCTGATGATTTGCTCTGCAAATAAATTAAACAGATTGGGAGAAAGTATGCAGCCTTGTTGTACATCTTTGCTGATTTTAAACCATTCTGTTTTACCTTGTTCCTTTCGAACTGTTGCTACTTGATCAATGTAAAGGTTGTACAAGAGAACGATCAGGTGTTCTGATATACCCATGTTTCTTAATGTGCCCCAGAGTTTCTCATGGCTTATACAGCCAAAAGCCTTGCTGTAGTCAATAAAACACATATAGATATCCTTTTGGTATTCGTTAATCTTTTCAAGGATCCATATCACATCCTCACCCTTTCCTGAAACCTGCTTGCACTTGTCAGACGGCTGCCTAGGGTGAGAACTTACACAATCTTGACGATGCATATATTCATATGATTCTTGCAAGGTATTGTGGGTAATGTAGTTCTTTCACTCCCAAACACAGCTGAAGACAATAATTGAGTTGTGAAACCAGAGGTAAGGCCAATAAAATACTTCTTTTATTGATGGGGTTTAATTCACCCAGCACAAGTATGCTTGTTAGCAATATAAATGAGGTTACTTGCTTGCAGTGTTTAAATGGATAACAAAGTCACAAAGCAAATCAGAAAACAACCTTCAGCTTGTCAGGCAATTAGCTAATGTTTTCTTAGCAAATAATTACCAAATAAAAAGGCACAAAGAAATGAATAAACTTTGCTTGTTAGGTTAACTTCTGCTTATTTTCCACGCAGATCCCAGCAGTGATTCTCCCTTGCTCACACACACAATCAGGTGCAGCTTTAATTACTATCAATTGACCAGCTGAAACCCTTTAGCTGGCTGGCTGCTACTGTGTGAACCCAAATCCTGCTTTAAGAGCTGTTTGCAGTGGAAATAAAGAACAAAGTTAGGTTTCTTTGTGATGGCTGATGTGTTTGCTCACAGAAAGCTAGCAATAGCATTTAGATAGAGAACAGTCCATGTAATGAATAGTTTCATCTGCTGTATCTCCCCCTTCATCAATCAGCATAGGGTCATTATCATACATTGGCACAGACGAGTCTTTCCATAAGGCACTATCATGAGAATGCTTATTCCCTTGCTGCCATTCACTATTATAGATAGGGTCTGGATCAGTGTTCATACCTGAGCCTCTCCTGCTATCATAATTCCTCTCTGTATAGCCTGGCCAGTATCTAATCCAATTCTGATGTCCAGCCTTCCAATCTTGATCCCTGGATCTCCTCTCACATACCTTCTGGCCTTGGTCTGAAAGTCCCTTCCACGTGCAGTCTTCTCTCTTCCAGGTAGCCACTGGTGATTCCTATCTCTGCCATTCCATTCCTCTGGCTGACTCCAGTCCAATGGACTCTGCTGGCATTTGGAATACCTCCCAGTATAGATACTGCCTTGGAATCTCCCAGACCCTCCAATGGCCTTTCTTCTCTTCCTTCCAGAGAGTTTCCTTCTTTCTCTATCCGCTTGGCTTGGCTTCTGCTTCTCCAGGTGATGCTTAAACCTGTAGCTGGACTGGAGCTTGTAGCCGTTGCTGTCTCTGTCTTTGAAGCTCTTTCTGTAGCTATTATCTGAAGAATAAGCTCTATTCTTATTCTGTTCTAATGTGTGCTCCTCCCTAACACAGCGCAGCTGTGTTGAATCAGGCCCTGCCCTTTGAGATGAGTGCTTAGGGATTACCTCATAGCTCTCTTGATTGCACACACGTTTTCTCACTTCAGCCCCTCTCGTGGCTGCTGGAAACCTGGTGCATTCTGGGACTGGTAGTCTTTTATGTGAAAACTCTGTTTTCTTGCTTCTACCAGAACTGACAGGTTGCTTGTTCAGAGTCACATCATCTTTTCTATAGCTCCTACCTGAGCTATGATAAGCTTCCTTATCACACACTTCAGGCAATTCTCATTCCAGGTATGGTTGTAGTCTCTGCTGAATAATCTTCTGTAGAGTCTTGCAGGTATATAGGATCAGAGAGATTGTGCGATAATTTCCACAGCAAGTCGTATTGCTTCAGTATTGGTATAAACACAGATTTTTCCAGTCAGTTGGCCATGATTTTGTCTTCCAAATTTCCTGGCAGAGCCTTGTAAGTATGATAACAGCTGCATCAGATTTCTATAATACTTCAATGAGAATGTCATCAATGTCTGGAACTTTGTTCTTTGATAAGGCTTTCAATGCTGCTTCAATGACTTATTTCATCACCAATGGTTCCGGATCATAAGGTACAGGTTGAAATGGCTGTTGGTCCACTTGATCTTTATCATATCATAATCTCTGTATATTCTTTCCACCTTTTCTTGATCTTCTCAGCATCATTCAACATGGATCCTTGAACATTTTTTTAATATTTTAAATTTATGCATTTTACAAACTAAATCAAAAAGACAAAGTAAGCAGTCCAGCAATAACAAATTCCATAGGAAAAAGTAAAATACAAAGGAAAATATCAAACATAGGAACCGCCAACCACCAGCCCACAAAAAGAAAGGGGAGATAGCAAAATAAGAAACAAAACCATAATATGAAAGGAAAGGCATTCGGAAAGGCTCAGACTGACAACCTAACTTACAACAGCATTCCCTGCCTCAGTCAGAGAACTCTCCGGGAGCTCAGAAAAGCCGACAACTGGGGTGGGTCCTAAAATATATAGGAAACAACTTGCAGCTTAACATTACATTTACATGGAAAATTTAGGAAAAATTGACCCCCCAAATGTTGGACCCCCGGGTGCAAAACAAACAACTCTCGCCTCCTTTTCTGTGTTTCCCAACACAATTCCGCATCCAATACAAGCTTCTCCTACTGACCTATAAATGCATTCACTCTACAGCCCCTCAATACCTCTCATCTCCTGTCTCTCCCTACATCCCCTCTCGGAACCTGCACTCCGCTAGCAAATTACTTTTATCTATGCCTTTCACCCACACCGCCAAACTCACGACTTCACTCCTTCCACCTCACTGCACCATATACCTGGAACAGCCTACCTGTGTCTGTACGCCAGGCACCCTCCCTTGCCCTCTTCAAATCCAGATTGAAGACCCATCTCTTCACCATTGCTTTCAGGTCCTGACTTCTTTCCCTATCTTATGCCTTGCACTGAACTGACTTATGCTCTGTATTACTCTGACTAGATTGTAAGCTCTGATAAGCATGACTCTGACGGGCAGGGACTCTTTTGTATATGGGCTGCCTCTTATAGGTCAGCTGTACAGCACTGCGTGTGTGGCGCTCTAGAAGTGCTAAATAGTAATAGTAGTAGTAAGTCAGGAAAAACCCGTACCTGGAACCCTCTAAACATTGTCAACCGTTTGCGAAAAAACATTTTCAGAAACCAGTCACTATCATGAGATAATGCAAATGTCACCAAACATGTAGCTGGACTGCAGGATTCATCACCCAAAGTCTCCAAAACAGCTGAGACATTGAGCAAGTCCACCTGCAGTACCCCTGGAATATCCCCAGTACCTGAGGTTCTCCGTCCAGTTGACAAATATAATTTAGCTACAGAAGGATGGGATTCACTAGGGACACCAAACACCTCAATCATATCCTTTAAACGTATCTCTAGCACTAACAAAGTAGTGATTTAGGAAACTTGATAAGTCAGATTCTGACATTGGGGTGGAAGGAGATAAAGGAAGTGGAATGGCAATGGGCTAAACTAAAGGAGGCAATAAAAGGGACAACAGATAAATATGTAAGAAAAGTAGTTAAAAACAAGAGGAGAAGGAAACCTATTTGGTTTTCCAAAGAGGTGGCTGCTCAAATAAAGGCAAAAAACATAACATTTGCAAAATTCAAAAGCTTGCAAACAGAAGAACACAGAAATGAATACAGGATCCAACTCAAAGAGTCTAAAAGAGTAATAAGGACAGCAAAATCAAAGGCAGAGGAAAAGATGGCTAAAGACGTTAAGGATGGCAACAAAAATGTCTTCAGGTATATTTAGAAAAGGAAGAAGATCAGAGTTGGAATTGCAGGACTCAGAAGTGCTGGGAAAGGACTCGTGGAAAGTGACACTGAAAAAGCAAAACTGCTAAACAAATACTTCTGCTCTGTTTTTACTAAAGAAGATCCTGGAGATGGACCAGCTGTGACTCCCAAATATAAAAATGGGAATGAAGTAGATACCACACCATTCACAGAAGACGAGATGTCAGAACAACTTGCTAAACTGAAAGTGGACAAAGCCATGGGACCAGATGGGATACATCCCAGGATACTGAAAGAGCTCAGAGAGGTTCTTGCAGGACCGTTAAAAGGATGTCTTCAACAGATCCTTGGAAACAGGAGAGGTTCCTCAGGACTGGAGAATGGCTGATGTCGTACCTCTACACAAAAGTGGTGACAGGGAAGAAGTGTCAAACTACAGGCCCGTGGGCCTTACCTCGGTGGCGGGAAAAGTAATGGAGGCGCTCCTGAAAGAGCGGATAGTGAACTTTCTCAAAACCAACAGGATGCAAGATCCGAGGCAACATGGTTTTACCGAAGGACGGTCTTGCCAAACAAATCTGATTGAGTTCTTTGACTGGGTGACCAAGGAACTAGATCAGGGGCATGCGATGGATGTCATCTACCTGGATTTCAGCAAAGCCTTTGATACTGTTCCTCATAGAAGGCTTGTCAACAAACTCAGTAGCTTGGGGATGGGTCCCAAGATGGTAAACTGGATTAGAAATTGGTTGACTGACAGATGACAGAAGGTGATTGTACATGGAGCTCACTCGGATGAGAGGAAGGTGATTAGCGGGGTGCCCCAGGGTTTGGTCCTGGGCCCGGCACTGTTCAATGTATTTGTGAGTGATATTGCTGAAGGACTGAATGGAAAAGTCTGTCTTTTTGCAGACACAAAAATTTGCAACAGAGTGGACTCCCCCGAGGGAATGGTTAACATGAGGAAAGATCTACAAAAGCTGAAAGACTGGTTTAATGCTTGGCAACTACGATTTAATGCGAAAAAGTGCAGTGTCATGCACTTGGGTAGCAGAAATCCAAGGAAAATGTAAACGATAGGGGGCGAGAGGTTGGTATGCACGGTACAGGAGAAAGACCTTGGTGTGATTATCTCTGATGATCTCAAGGTGGCAAAACAGTGCGACAAGGCGGTGGCAAAAGCCAGGAGGATGTTGGGCTGCATACAAAGAGGGATTACCAGCAGAAAGGAAGAGGTACTTATGCCACTGTATAAGTCACTGGTGAAGCCTTACTTGGAATACTGTGTTCAGTTTTGGAGACCATATCTTGCAAAAGATGTAAAAAGACTGGAAACTGTTCAGAGGAAGGCGACCAAAATGATTTGGAGCCTGCGTTAGAAATCTTATGAGAAGAGACTTGAAGACCTAAATATGTACCCTTTGGAGGAGAGGAGGGACAGGGGAGATCTGATTCAGACCTTTAAATACTTAAAGAGAAATGATGAACAAACAAACCTCTTCCAAAGACGGGGAAGCTGTAAAACTAGAGGGCATAACATGAAGCTGCAAGGGGGTAAATTGAAAGGCAATGTCAGGAAATATTTTTTCACTGAAAGGGTGGTGGATGCTTAGAATGCCCTCCCGATGGAAGTAGTGGGGGCAAATACGGTGACGGAATTCGAAAAGGCATGGGACAAACACAGAGGATCCCTTTACAGCAATAGGATAAAAACAAAGTAAACGGTAGCATCTAACTTCTGAACCATAACACATCTCAACAAATATATAACGTCTCAACAAATAGGGGTGTCCTACATGGAGTGGTGGGTTTACCCCTAAACAAAGGCATGGGGAGGGGTGGCCTGCACAGAGCGACAGGTGCACCTACTCTTGCCATCTTGCTGAGCAGACTAGATGGACCATGCTGGTCTTTATCTGCCGTCATTTACTATGTTACTATGACATTGAGAAAAGTTCTCAAGGTGTTTCAAACGAGATCTCATTCCCATAGCATCCTTGGACAAAGCAGCCTCAGAGTCCTTCAAATGATTAACTCTTTCCAGCTCCGAAGACACAGACCCCCGCAGCTCAGATAACTCCCCAACCGGCTATTGCATGGAAATGACGTTAGACTTCACTTGAACAGACACAGATTGTACCTGTTGGGATAAAGAGTCTACCAGTTGTTGAATCGCTGACCAAATTGTTTCTAAGGTGAATTCAGCAGGATGCTGCAGACAAAAACACAGAGCCATTTCCCATGTCTGGGGTCACCTCCGAGACTGCCGAAGATACCACTGCAGAGGCCATACCTGCCGTGAGTACCACACCACCAGCTAGGGAAACGTGTAGCTCTCCATCACAGCAATGACCCGGAAAGGTTTCAACTTCCCTTCGCGTTAGCTCAGAAGTCTGGCCTCCAGGATCCGTCAATTCACCAACTTTGGGAGAACCCGATGAAGCCAGACCTTCCGAGCAATTGGGCTATAACACAAAGACCTTTGCTGCACGCTGCTGCTCCAGCGAAGAAAGATCAGAACCCAAGCTGCTCAATGAGCTCTCCAGCTCCGAGTAGCAAACAGCAGGAATATTTGCCAGCATACTGTCAACCTGTCAAGGTTCACGTTGAAGAAATGAATCCAAGGGACCCACAAAGGAAACTGGAGGTAAAGCAGGGGGGGCACCGGAGGGCTTCTTGCCACCACTAGTCTTCCTTTTCTCCATGAACAAAATACAGCGCACCTAGAAACGCCAATCTGAGGCCATCTTGAAGCCACTCCCCTCCCTTCTGAAGATTTGGCTCAAGCATTTTTTTAACATTCCAATTCGAGGCTGGAATTTTTTTCTTTAATTCTTGTAACTTTAGGAAAGCCGATCTTGTTCTTCCTCTAATAGTTTCTGCTTCTATTTCCTTGAATGTGTCATAGTACATCTTGTCTTGTCTTGCTGCACATTGGAAATCTCTGTCAAGTTCTGCGATTGCCTCTCTTTCTCCTCGGACTTTAGCATCTCTGGGTTTCTAGGCAATTTTCAGAGTTTCTTCAGTCATTCATTTTGGCCGTTTTTGCTTTTTCACCTTCTGTAGACATTTCTCACTTTCTTCCAAAACATCCTTCTTGATGTCATCCCATAACTTTACTGAAGCTTTATCATTTATATCTAAAGCAGCAAATCGATTTTGCAGGCAGTCTTTAAAGTCCAGTGGTATAATTTCAAGGTCATATTTTGCTACATTCATGAGTGGCTTGCTCTTTTTCAACTTTAGCTTGAGTTTGCATACTAGTAGTTGGTGATCTGCACCACAGTCAGCTCCAGGTTTTGTCTTGATTGATGTTATAGAGCTTTTCCATCGTTGACTTCCACAGATGAAGTCAATTTGAGATGAATAAATAGTTGGTCTTGCAGATTTCTATCAGTCTTTCTCCAGCTTCATTTCTGTCACCATGTCCATATTTTTTAATCACTTTGCCACCTTCTTTGTTGCCAATCTTTGCGTTCCAGTCACCCATGAATATCAGGATATCCTGTGTGCATGCTCTGTCAATTTCAACGTGTACTTGTTCTTTGAACTCATTAACTTCATTCTCTTCTAGAAATATTGGGGCATATACCTGAATTATAGTTGTGTTGATGGACATTCCTCATAGATGAATAGAAATTAAGCATTCACTGATTGCATTGTATTTCATAACAGTTCTAGCAAGTTTCTTCTTAATTATAAATGCAACACCATTTCTTCTTTATCTTTCATTTCCAGTATAGAAGACCATGTGATCATCAGATGCGAAGTGCCCGATGCCAGTCCATTTCAATTCACTAAAACCCAACAGATCGAGTTGTACATGTTCCATTTCATTCTTGACCACCTCCAACCTCCCTTCGTTCATGCTTTGTAAATTCCATATCCCAATATATGACATCTTTGCAGCTTCTGACTCACATCATGTGCAGCTACACCAGCAGTCAGATGTCTCAAGGGCTTTGATCCAACCACATCATAAAAGATGGCTTTACTCTGAAGTGTCTTCAGCTCCTCCCCAGTAGCTAGTTGAGTGCCTTCTGACCTCGGGGGGGGGGGGGGGGGGATCTTAACCTCCAGCACTATAGTGCAATTTTTGTTTCATTGTTACTTTCCAATACCCTTGTTTTGTTGTGCCTATCCATTACCTTAGACCAAACCCTACTTATGAAGAAATAAAAAGCTGTTCCGCAGACATCTCTCTATGGTTGTCCAACAATTCCCTAAAAATAAACTACAAGACGACTGAAACTCTATTCATAACAAAGGATACCAATTTTCAAGCACCGACAAAATGTGAATGTACAAACAAAACTTGGGCATTATCCTTGACCAACAACTCACCTTCAAACCTCACATAAGCTCCACAACAAAACTAATATATTACAAAATCATAAATCTATCACCTGCGCCCTTTATTGGAGCCATCCAACTACCATTCAGCTTTCCAAGCACTAACACCCCACTTTGATTACTGTAATTCCATCTTTCAGGGCCTACCAAAAACCACTCTGCTTCCCCGTCACACTGCCTTGCACATCGCAGCATACACAATACAAGGGGCATCTAAATATGACCAAATAACTCCTAGTCTCAAACAGCTTCATCGGTTGTCATTACTCAGCTGCATGAACTGCAAGATCCTATTCATGACTTTTAAAATCATAAACAACCATTCCTCTTATTACCTACAACCAACCCTAACAGGACGACAAGACATAATACAATAAAGCACAGTTACTTACCTGTAACAGGTGATCTCTGGGAACAGCAGGAATTAGTCTTCACATATGGGTACGTCGGTACCGACGGAGCCTGCACGGGGATGCTGCCCAGCTTCCAATCAGAAAGCTTTTGGCAGCCTCCCTCGCGCCTGCGCGCTGAGTTCCCGCCCTCTCCAGAGCCTCTCTTCAGTTGAGTTTCAAAGCTGAGACAAAGGCGAGGAGAGAAAGGAGAAGATAAGAGATGCAACTCCTAGGGGAGGTGGGAGGGTTGTGAAGACTAATTCCTGCTGTTCCCAGAGATCACCTGTTACAGGTAAGTAACTGTGCTATCTCCAGGAACAAGCAGGAATGAGTCTTCACATATGGGGACTCCCTAGCTGGAGATGCCAGGGGGAGATCCCATAAAAATGCAGCAGCCTGGACCAGGGGTGCATTTTGTTTCCAGAAATCCCTGGCATCCGATGTGGGATGGAGGGTAGGAGTTGACAATAAAGGAGCTGTGAGGAAGAACAGCATAGCCAAGGACTAGAGGGCCGTACAGATTGTAGGAGTCCTTGGTGTATATGAGGAGTCACATGAAACACATGTCACTTACCTACTGCACTGTAGGAAGTAGAACGCCTGATGTAGTCTGCTGGAGAAGCAGTGGCGGAATCTTGAAGGGACCTCCCAGCAGTGAGAATGAAGGTCCAGACCTGGAGGTAGTAGACGATCCAGGTGTCAACTGGGTAGGATGGGACGTCATGTCTTCAATGGAGAGCTTTATGAGAAAAAGCTGAAAAAACTCCTTTAGTCATAATGTTATTAACAGGGAGGACTAAGGAAGAAGACTGACGGAGTTGGAGAACTAGCCCAGTCCTGACGGGGAGAGGGAAAGTGGAAAAAATCCCTATTCCCAAGGAGAAGAGCTGTGTACTCAAAGATAAAGATGTACACCGTTTTTCCTAACTGGCGAGAAATAGGAAAAAATATTGAAGCTTGATGCTTCAAGGGTTTAAGAAAAAATAGAGAAGTTAGCACCACAATGGTAGTGGTGTCTAACAGTTTCTGCATGGTAATATGGTATGCGAAATAGGGCGATGGACTGTCTAAATCCTCTAGGAGGTAACATTTAGTATAGACAGTAAGGGTGAGAGTATAGAGATATGAACCCTTAAGAAACCGCCCAAGAGACACATATATATACAGATGTTTATATATATATGTGGGGGAATCTAAACCTGAATCGATATGTCCAGATGCAGAAATCGGGACATGGGTGGAGAGATATATCAAAATATATAAATATATATATATATATATATATATAATATAGATATGAAATACGTAATTATAGATATGTTTGTGGGGCATGGAATTGCACCACCAGAGAAATGATATAGGTATGTAGACATATATAGAGATGCTACATACAAGATGACAGGTTGAAGAACATGTCTAGCACCCAGCCCCATGATTGTTACATGGGAAATAAAAAAGAAAAAGATTCTGCATACTACCAGAGGGTAAAGCCAGTTGGGATATGTAGAGAGAATCTATTTCTATGAATTGAGGGATGCAGGAAGGCAATCCAACAAAATAACCGTGATGATTGCGTGAGGACAGATTATAAGATGAATCTGTAAGGAACAAGGCGGGAGTTCCACCGAACACTGGCACGGCAGAGGTGCAAAATGCAGGGGAAGATACCAGAGGGACCTATTAGAGGGACCCAGAGGTAGCATGCATGAATGTCAGCCTTGGATCTTCACGCAGAAGAATATATCTCGTGCTAACACCCCAGGGTAAAGGGTGTGGAGAACCTTCACAGGCATGGGAAGGGTGAACAAGCTTTTTCCTACTAATAGCGAAGCTTCAGAGATAAGGTCAATGCTCTATAGCAGGCCCTCATAGTAGAAAGCTGCTCTGAAGATTGTAGAGAGCATTGTGCAGGAGAGATAAACGGACTGAAGTCAGGTTTGTTACCATATCCTAGGAGAGGAGATGGATAGAATAATGTGAGAAAGCCTAAGGGAGTAGGAGGATCCAAGGTAGCTAACGAATAGCTTGGAAACACTACTAAGGCTAGACAGAAATTGAACAAAAGACTGGAACTTGGCAAAAGTACCAGTAATACAATCACTGTAACTCCTGCAGGCACAGCAGCTAACAGAAACAGCAGAAAGATTGCCCTGTGCCCCATAAAGAAAAACAGATAAAGAGGGAGGAGATATAACTTCTCCCTGTCTTTGGAATAAGCTTGGTAAAAACTTTTTAGTATGGTACCCCTCCGTTAGGGAAAAAACCCCATCGGAGAGGGTAGAGCAAGTAATTAGAGGGTGACATACCCATAGGGTAAGTCAACAGAAGGAAGAATGTTCAATTGGGACAAAACCATCATGGGATAGGTGCAACTGCTCTTCTAGAGGATAAGAAGAGGAGAAGTTAGCAGTCCCTGAACATAAAATGTTTCACAAGGTAGTACACTGAAAGAAACACAGTGTATAAACTTCTAATGAATTAGAAGGAAAGTATAGAGTATAAGTCCCAGCTCCTAAAGTTGCTGGGAATGCTGAGACTGGTTAGAGCTGGAGGAGTTCAGACTAGGCTGAGGTGTCTCCTGTTTAGGTACAGCCGAATGATGGGCAGGAGAGGAATGAAACTTTCTTCTCTTAGGGAAAGAAGGTTTGGTAGGACATTTCCTACCTCTCGAAGAAGGAGGTGGCTTAGAAAGGTCCTTAGTGGAAGGAGAGTCAGTGAAGCATTGAGCAACCTGACTTAAAGCCTCCTTATTGAAGAGACCCTCTCCTGTACAAGGAGAATGAGCCAGTATAGTTTGTGCCCATCTACTCAAGTCTGAAGCTTCAAGCCAGGCTCTGCGACGTGCTGCTATGGCAATAGCAGAGGATCTGCTAACAGACTCAAAAGAGTCAATAGAAGCACGAGACAGGAACCAAGATATATTCTGGCTGTGATTGATGAGTAAGGAATAATCAGTAGCCTTGGGCTCTGGTAAAAAAGGGGTCAAAAGAGACAATTTCTCTGTGACTTCCTGGAGTGTTAGACTCATGTGAAAAATATATGAGAGAACTCTGGAGGCCAACATAGAGTTTTGGAAGGCCTGACGACCAAAAGCATCGAGTGTTCTTGAAGAACGACCCGGTGGATAAGAAGAATGCTTCTTCTTGCTCTTAACTTTTCTCAGAGCCGATTCCACTACAAGGGAACGATGAGAAAGTTGAGGCTTCTGGAACCCTGGAGAGGGTGGCACCCGATACCGAACCTCAATGTTTGTAGAAACTGGAGGAAGTCGTAAGGGTGATTTCCAGACCCTGAGAAGGAGATCCTGCAGAGCAGGATGTAAAGGAAATTGTATATTTTCCATCTGTGCCTGTGAGCCCTGAGTAGGACCACTACCAGGGATAGATATATTGAGAAAGGTTGCCATGTCCCGGAGAAAAGCCTGAAAAGACTGATCTCCTATGGGAACCATCCCTGGCCCGGCTAAAGAAAAAGCCGGAACTCCAGAGGAGGCACAGGGGACTACACCAATGCCAGGTATCGGTTCTAAAGTAGGCATGGGTGCCAGAAGAGGCATGGATACTGATACAGGAGTAGCAGATGAAGCAGCCATCGGGAACTGCTGCAGTGGTAGCGAGATTATGAGAGAGTTATGACTATGATCTTTGAAACTGCCGATCTGGAATCGATCCGAGTCGGTTCCAGGGCACGTCAGTACGGAGTCATCGAAACTAGATATGGACTCAAGACTCGGCATCGAAGTGATACTATCGATGCGTGTCGCGAAGGCGCCGACGCCCATAGCAGTATCGGCGATGCTGATACCCCTAAGGCAGACTGGGTCACATCGACCGATACCAACGGTACCGAGGATACCCGATGAACACCTTTTTCAAAGGGAAAGGTGGTCCACCTCGATGCCGATGCCAGGGTATCGGAACCGATCGACGCCGGTACCGGCCCGGAGCATGGCTGAGGTTGAAGGAAGTCAATGCGGTGCGAATCGATCGGGCCCGAAGGTACCGAGGATGCCCGATGACAATCCTCGGTGAAGAGTAGGCTACTCGACACCGGTGCCGATGCCGGAGGCTCGGTACCGCTCGAAGCGGATACCACCTCCGCGCATGGCTCAGGTATGTTCTGTGAGGGGTGAGCCCCAGGAACAACCTGAAACCCCTTTAACGCTTTGGAGCCCATAGACTCCCGCAGGGGTAATGCCAATGGATTCTTGAGGGTAAGGCCGGAGCCGTCACCATGCTGGGCATGGGACATACCACTCAAACATTGACTAGTCTTAACAGACTGTTTTTGGGTTACCTGATGCTGTGAAGTAGAGAAACCTGGTACCCTCACTGCCGAGGAAAAAACGGTATCGAGGGAAATTCTAAAAGTTGAAGGTTTCTTCACAGAAATATCCCCCGACTTGCCAGGGGAAAAAGGGTCAGGACCCACACAGTTGAGACACCAAGCATTGGTATCTAAAAAGAAACAGGTGTTTCCACACCGAAGGCACTTCTTAGGAAAAGAAGGCTCCATAATGAAGAGGCCTGGTAGGCCCAACAAGTTAAGGCAAAAAACTGAAGAAAAAGGTTTCTCAGAATTAAGTCAAAAATCCACCAGCGGTACCGGTGGGAGCGGGAAATACAGCCGCGACCACAAGAAAACAAAAAAACTAAAGTATTAAAGTAAGTAAATAAGTAAGTTTCTGCGGTGACAGGAGGACGTCCTGCCGGCTCCGCGGAAAAAACGAAAACTGAAGAAAGGCTCTGGAGAGGGCGGGAACTCAGCGCGCAGGCGCGAGGGAGGCTGCCAAAAGCTTTCTGATTGGAAGCTGGGCAGCATCCCCGTGCAGGCTCCGTCGGTACCGACGTACCCATATGTGAAGACTCATTCCTGCTTGTTCCTGGAGATATATGTTTAACATACTGCAAGAAAAAAAAATCAAAAGCACTCGGTATGCTTGCAACAGAGCATTTGAATTATATTCTCCATCCCTCTGGATCTCTCTACCTGGAGTTCACCGATCAACAAATGAGCTGCTGACATTCAGGATTCTTCTCAAAACACAACTATTCAACGAACGCTTTGGTTCCATCACATAGCCCCTCCCCCCATCTATACCTCCCATATCTCTCTGCAAAAAAATTATTAGCAGCTGATTATGTATGTAACATAGAAACATGACAGAAAAAGACCACATGGCCTATCTAGTCTGTCCTTCCACATCAACCACTATAACAGTCTCCCATTTTTCCTTTAGAGATCCTCTGTGTTTGTCCCATGCTTCTTTGAATTCAGATACTGTCCTCATCTCTACTACCTCCACAGATCTACCATTCCTTCCGTAAAAACATATTAACGCATATCATTCCTGAATCTATCCCCTTTCACCCTCATCCAATGTCCCCATATATGTAGCAGAGCTTGCTTTCAATCGAAAGAGGCTCTCCTCCTGTACATTTAATCCACGGAGGTATTTAAACATCTCAGTCATATCACCTCTATCCTGCCTTTCCTCTAAGGTGTACATATTAAGATCCTTAAGTCTGTCCTCATATGCTTTATAATGAAGACAACTAACCATTTTAGTAGCCACCCTCTGTACTCTGTACTCCAGCCTGTTTATATCCTTTTGAAAGTGCGGTCTCCAGAATTGCACACAATATTCCAAATGAGGTCGCACCAAAGACTTATACAGAGGCACTATCATCTCCTTTCTTCTGCTGGCCATTCCTCTCCCTATGCACCAAAGCATCCTTCTAGCTTTTGCTGTCACCTTTTCTACCTGTTAGCTACTTTAAGATCATCAATCACGCCTGGGTCCTGCTCTTCTTTAGTGGACAAAAGTACTTCACCTCCTTATACTATATTGCTCCCTTGGATTGCTGCAACCCAAATGCATGACCTTGCATTTTTTAACATTAAGGGGTATATTTACTAAACTACGGTAACGTTACATACCACGCGTTATGTAACGTTAACGATCGTTCGGTCACGTTAAAGCGCGGTATGTAACGTTAATGTGCGTTAACGTTACTTAACGATCGTTAACGTCCCCGGCCACGGTAAACACCGCAGAGGGCGCAGAGAAGGGGTCAATGGGCGGAGAGTGGGCGGGGAGAGGCCCCTTTCATACTAACGCGCTGAACTGAAGGGCTGAATCCTACCGCGAATGAAAACCTGACTTTAGATGCACATTTGCAGGAGAGAGAAACCATTTCGATGTCAGCAATGTACAGCCTAGGCAGGGAGCCCAAGAAATGTGATGATAGTGCTCCATTTTCAGCAACACCATAGTGTCAAAGTATGAATGGCCACTATGGCGATGGTGCAAATGGGGCATAGGGGGCCACAGGCGGGACATGTAGCATGGGCAGCTGGGGCACAGGGTGGACCAGGCGGGCGCCTAGGAACATAGAAACCTGAAATCAGCAAGACAGCAGCTGACCAAGGCCAAACACAATCCACCTATATCTACCTGGTTCACCCTAGCCAATAGTTGCTAGGGCACTGACCTGACATCTCCCCAACCATCCCGCCCCCATGTGGAAGGGACATAATACTGGTAGGCAGTGATGCGGGGGGGATGTGAGGATGTATGAGTGTGATGTGTGAGTATGCCCCCCCCCACCCCGGGATCCGCTCCCTAGGCGGGCACCTACCTACACAGTGGATGGCCTGGGACTGCGCACTATCAGCACCAACAGCAAATGGCCATGTCAGCTTGGGGGGGGGGGTGCCCGTGCTGGAGGGGGCAGTGCCACCTCCCTGCAGTGGACCTAGGCCATGCCCTGCATCAGTACGTGGTGTGCAGTGCAACATACAAAGTCTGGCTGAGGAAAAGTATAGGTAGCCCCAGGGACTATTGTGCATCTGTGGCAACAGTGTGGTGCAGTACACACAGCCAGTGTGTCCAGAAGCAGTGGGTCACAGGTTCAAGCCCCAGCTGTGGTTCCTGCAGAGCATGTCCCTATGTTTTACCCTACAATGCAGATACAACAGCAACATGTGCAAAGCCCAAAGCAGCGGCGAACAGGGGTACAAACACTCACCCACACAGGCTCCACAATCCAAAGATGCATGGAGAGTCAAGCTGTTGGCCCCAGCATTGAGCTGAAGTTATCACCAGAGCACTACTACTATCCCCTGCACAGTTTAGCAATGTCAGCACTGTGATCAGGATCAGTGTGGCGGGCAGGGTTGCCAACCACCCCTATCTTTGTACAATGCTACAATAGGAGTCAGTGTGTGTGTATGTCTATCCATTGTTCTGTGGCTGCCCACCCTTCACTGGGCCCAAAATGTCCCACTGTTACCAGTGTTAGCCTGAATAGGTGCATAATGAGGAGCAAAGTATTTTGGGTATGGCCTGGACAGGGCAGATTGGCCAGGATGCAACTTCACAGGGTGTGGGGCAATGGCTGGGACACTGTAGTGCCTGACCACCACCTGCATGGACAGGGTGGCCACAGCATGGCATGCTAGGAGGGCACTCACTCTGACCGAGCAGTGACCATGGCAGGTCTAGGTTCCCACATAGCGCTCTACACTATCTGCTCCAGTGATATATTTATGTTCCCCAGTGCTGGGGTCCCAATCACTGAGATGCCTGCTTGCTGCACATAATTCCTCAGTAAGCATGCACTATGGACTGGCTGGTGGACTGTCCGCAGTTAGACTGTGCATGGTCAGAACACCTATAAGGTACAGTCTGACTGTGCTGTCTGCTGGTGGCTGGCAGACAGTGGTGGGAGGCAGTTGTGGTTTTCCAGACCTAACCCCAGCATTGCTGCTGGTCTGCCACTGCCCCAATCATAGGCATGGCTCTGGCCCACCAACCGTTATCTCACTTGATAATGCTTATTATGTCATTAGGCTCCTTTTTCCATTTCCTGAAAAGGATTCATTTTTAGCAGTCTCTCTGACCTCGCCTTTAAAGGATGCTGGCAGTTTTTTGGTCTTCCTTCCACTTTTCTTAAAGTGTGGAATACATCTGGTCTGGGCTTCCAAGACAGTATTTTTAAACAAGGCCCATGCTTGTTGTAAATCTTTAACCTTTGCAGCTGTTCCTTGTAGTTTTTTTCTTAACAACCATCCTCATTTTATCATAGTCTCCCTTTTGAAAGTTAAAAGGTAGTACTGTGGATTTACTTGCCGACTTTCTTACATAGAGCAGTAGAACTTATATACAACATGAGTTACTTGGGTGAAAGGAGTTGAGTATAGCAGAAGGGCCGTCGGGTAAGGTTTGCCTCTTTCTGGATGATACCAAAATCTGCAATAGAGTAGACACCTAGGAAGGTGTAGATAATGAGGAGGGATCTAGATAAGCTTGAAAAATGGTCTAGAATTTGGCAGCTGAGATTTAGGGGTATGTTTACTAAACTGCGGTAATGTCATTCGCATTAGGTTCCGCAGTAAAAGTAGAGATGCCCATATAAAGGCATGGGCATTGCATCGTTACAGCAAGCTGTAACAGCTAACGCGCGTTACAAGGCGCCTTAGACTAACGAGCGTTACAAGGTGCCCTGTAAGGTGCCTCATAAGGCGCCCTATAGGGCCTCCTAGGCTAAGTGCCATATTGGGCACCCTTGGACAAGGCACCGCAGAAGGCACCCTGGGCTATGGAACCATAGGTTAAGGTGGCCTAACAAGGTTATGGTGTCCTAGGTTAGTGTGCCCTAGGGACTGCAAGGTGCCTCAGGATGACATGCATAATCTGTGTGGAAGAGACAGATGTAGCCCTAACACTAGATAGAGCACTCAGGAAAGGCAATGAACGGTGAGTGGAGGAGGGAGAGGTGGGAGCCGCTGGACCTGCCATATCTGCGGGCATCCCATGTGCCTGCCAGTACTGATGACATACATGGTGGGGGCAGCTGTACCACAGCACAGGGTGTTGGCAATGTAAAGTACCGGAAAAACAGTTGGTGGCAGACGATGGGAATACGTGTCCCCCCAGTGGAGGCGGAGGTGGCAGGATAGTTACAATGATGGGTGGACAGAGGAGTGGTGGTGCCATGCAGATCAGGTACAGGCGAGGCAAGCATGAAGAGGCGCAATGCAGGAAAAGGGTAGCAGTGCATGACATGGGGTGGCAGCCTGCACTGGCAGACACGACTCTACACAGCTGACAGACGCAGATAGATGGACCGAGGGAATGTTGGCAATTGTGGTGAGGGTATTATGGGCTGGAAGCACAGATCTGCAAAAATATGTCCTCTACAGGCATGCATACTATTTGAGTAGGACAGGCATGAGAGGAGGGAACAATGAGGAACTGAACTCATGAACACTGCCAAGAATGGCATTGTATTAACCAGTAGGCTATACCTCCATGGTGTCTATCACAGCAATGTCTGGGTACAGAAGGACCTCAGATCACCGCACAAACTGTCTGCTCTGAGTGCCAGGATAGGGTAACCCCACCAGTACCCATGATGCAATGCACATGTGAATAGCAGTCTACAGCTGATCACCAAATGGGGTCTGCACCTCTCCGGTACCTCAGCTTGGAAAGACGAACTGACAGTGCGTGATACTGGCACAGAGTAGCTACAGACCATGCCATTGTTCAGGTTCTGTGTTCACCCTGAGGGATAGGATGGGTGCCCAGCACTAGGCTGAAATAGAAAAGGTACAAAGAGTGACAAAATGGTAAAAAGGGAATGTATGGATACCCCTATGAGGAGAGGCTTCAAAGGTTGGGGCTCTACAATCTGGAAAAGAGACGGTCTATAAATTAATGGAGTGGAACAGTTAAACGTACATCGGTTGTTTACGCCATCAAAAAGTAGAAAGACTAAAGGACACACAATGAAGCTACAATGCAACTCATTTAAGACTAATAAGAGAATTTTTTTTTTTTACGCAAGCATTATCAAACTCTGGAATTTGTTAACGGAGGATGTAGTAAAAGCTGTTAGTGTAGCTGGATTTAAATAAGGTTTGGATAAGTTCTTGGAGAAAAGGTCCATAAACCATTATTAAAAAGAGGACCTAGGAAATCCACTGCTTGCCTAGGACAAGCATTGTGGAACCTGCATGCCTCTTTGGGAACTTGCCAGGTACTTGTGGCCTGGATTGACCACTGTTAGAAACAGGATACTGTGCTTGATGGACCTTGGTCTGACCGAGAAGGTATTTCTTATGTTCTTATGAGTAGGGTTCTCTGTTTGATGCTCTGGGCCACCTTCCTTGATGCTGACATCAGTAGGTCTGCCTCTGGCTGCACAGCAGCCCCATTCACTCCTGATCACACCTTGTCTGGGCCAAATGGGATTGGGGTGGTTACTGAAGCAGGAAATGCCATAAGGTACAAACAGCTACTGAGTAAGGCAAAGGTGCTTGAAGAAGTTACTCCTTTAAAAAGATGATATTATTGGAGAACAGCTAGTTGCAAGCAAAGAAAAATGAATGTGCCAGATAGCTGCCAAAAAGGCTCCGTTGCACTGCTCCACTGAGACTGAGGGGTTTTGGTTTTTTTGTTTGTTTTTTTCCAAGAAACTCGTACTGACTGCATGAGGAGAAAAGCAGAGTTACTGGAACCCATGCAAGAACAAAAGACCAACCCCCGCCCCTAACCCTTGTACATAAGAATGTATAATAGTGCATAATGTAAATAGCTCAACAAGAATCTGAGATACACCACCACAAACACACAACCTGTATCACTGCATGAACACACTTAACCACACTTATGATTGTTTGCTGTGAGACCGCCTTGATTGAAGGAGAAGGCGGGACAGAAATACTTTTAAATAAATAAAAAAACCCAATGGCCAAGGACCGCCATATGAAAAACAGCTGTTTCACTTTCTCTTTTGTTTTAGAGTACAGAGGTAAAGAACTATGGAAAACAAAGAAATAAAAAACGAGCGGACTAACTGAGAAGGGGAGAGTCGTGGCTGATCACTGATGCAGTTGAAAAAAAGACAGAGAAGATGTACATTGGGACGCTGAGGCGGAAAGTGGAGAGCTGGCACTGGAGCTGTCAGCAGACAGCACCATGTAGTGTGCCAGCATCCCTCTGCTTGTATCTGGCAAACTGCAACAGTTTAAGGAACGGATTTTTGCTGCAAGCCTTTACTCAGTCCAGTTATCCACAAGTCCAGGGTTGGAATACTCTGCTCCGACTCATGTGAGAAAAAGAGGGCAGAGAGTTGCGCATACTCTATTATACAGAGGGTTACACATACAGTCAGGCTTTAGGGCTGGTCACAGCACGGAAACCATCCTTGTGGCACTCATCAATGAAATACACCGGTCGCACGATAGGGGCAATCTCTCCATTGCCGTTTCCTTGGATCTTTCGGCAGCTTTCGATGTTATTGATCACCGCACCCTTCTTTCACGTCTCTCCGAACTTGGTGTCCAGGGTACAGTTTATCGGTGGTTCCACTCCTTCCTCTCCTCTCGAACCTTTACAGTGCGCTCCAGTTCCTCCTCTTCCACTTCCCTTCCTCTTCACTGCGGTGTACCACAGGGATCTATTCTTGCACCGCTGCTCTTTAACATTTTTCTCGCTCCGCTCGCTTTACTCATACAACAAACTGGTCTTTCTGCCTACTTCTTTGCTGATGACATTCTTCTGGTCCATCACACATCCCCTCTTACTCCAGATCTATCCCCCTTGAACGACTGTCTGTCTTCTGTTGCCCAATGGTTCCGTGACAATTATCTTATTGTTAACCCTTCCAAATCAGCAGCCATTTGGTTCACCTTCGGCGCCTCTTCACCTATTTTAGCACCAGTTATGTCCGACTCACCAATCCCCTTGGCACCCACCCTCTGTTATCTTGGTGTGACCCTAGATTCCTCACTGTCCTTTCACCAGCACATCTCTGGGGTTGTACGCAGCTCCCTCTTCCAACTTCGGAAGATAAGGGCTGTTCACTCCTTCCTCCCCCCCACGTCTCTCACCACTTTGGTTCTTTCCCTGGTGATTAGCCGTCTCGACTACTGCAATGCCCTACTCGCCGGTCTCCCCCAGTACCAGCTCCGTCGGTTGCAGCTAATCCAGAACACAGCCGACCGACTTCTCACCTTTTCCTCTCCTCGCGATCATGTTACCCCCTGTCTGCTTTCTCTCCACTGGCTTCCTATTAAAGCTCAGTATGTCTATAAACTTCTCATTCTCACCCACAAAGTGCTTTATACCAACACTCCCCAATATGTTGCTGATCTCATTTTTCTCCAACCTACCCCTCGTCTGCTACGCTCTGCACATGGCAATCGCCTTTTCTTACCCTCCCCCGCCCAAGCTCACCTCGAATCCCCTCGTCACGCTGCCTTTTTCTTCGTTAGCCCCTCGTTATGGAACTCTCTCCCGCATCACATCTGCACCGAGTCACCCTTTCCTTGCTTCAAAGCCTTGCTCAAAACCTCTCTCTTCTGTCAGGCCTTTGATCTTCCTTTCCCTCCTTCCACCTCTAACCAGTCAGGTACGTTCCCCTCTACCAACCCCTGAGGATTTAACACCTCCCTGTTCTCATTTGGGTCACCATTCACTACCGAGCTGTCTATCCTTGTCCGGCTCCCCGCCATTGATGTTCTCATTGTTGTCATCCGTTGTCTTTTGTTGTATCACTTAACACATGCCAAGTTTATCATTTACTATGTTATTTGTCCCCTACCACTCCGTCCATTGTCCGCTGTGTCGTCTTTCGTCGATTATGTTGTTTATCCTTGTTTCGTTTCTACCGCCTTCTGCTGTCTTTTTCTATCCTTATCTCCCTGTCACTTTCCTATTCACCTAATGGCGTTCCTTTCTATCTTTTATTTCTGCAGCCATGATGTTTTCATTGTACACCGCTGTAATACAATAGTAATTGGCGGTATATCAAATTTGGCTAATAAAGATAAAGATAAAGATGCTGTATCTGGGACATTCCTGGTTATGAATGGGAAATGCAGATGTTTATAGACAAATAATTTCCAAGTCTATAACACTAATCCATACCATGGACTCTTGTTAACCAGAAGTTCATATACAGCAAAATAAAGTCATTTGGCAATGTTGGGATTCTGTTAAGGGATTTATGTTATTTTTTAAAATGTATTATAATTGAATCCCAGGATATTGTTTGCAGACTCTGCCTGATATGTGTTTTCCAAGAATTAAGGGAAAACCAAAGTATGCAGTTCTGCAACCTTTGGATGCATCATTCTTATTATCATTTAACCTAAGATTATATAGCTCTGTCCCTCGTTGATTGTATTTTGCACAGTTTAAGTTGTACAGTTGATTTGTTCAAAGTGTTCCATGTAATGTTTGAGTTCCTTTCTAATCTGTTCTATGTAAACCGCCGTGACTAGCAGATTCAGCAGTATAAAAGATTTGTTAAATAAATAACTAAAATAAATTTAACATTTTGCTTGCCTTGAGCAATTTGAGCAAAAAATACAAAAAAGAGAAGCCTATTCAATTGCTATAACAGGTGTCAGTCACAATCTAAAATTACTTCATCTTCACAGAAAAGCAATACTAAGGTGGCAACTCTGGCTCCTACTGATTCCCCATAAACATTTCAGAGTTGTGTAAAGACCATCTAATTCAGAAAAGGATTTAAGCAAGGAATTAAATTCCAGCAGATACAACTTTGGAGATCATTTCAGTTCAGTTTAGTATGGCAAAGGAAGCTATTTGATACAGGAAGGTATTGTTTAAGCAACCTTGTCCATGGAACAGTACAGTTTTCAAGAGATCCACTCGCTTGCTCACAGGGGATATCTGAAGGGCAAGAGTTGAAATCAAGCATATGGTTATGGTTTCAGTTTCATTTCTTTGATATACCGCAAAAATGACAAAACAATCTATGTGGTTCACACAACTAAAATAACATTAGAAACAAAGAAAGTAACACCATTAAATAACAGAAAAGAACTCAGTAAAAATATAAAAAAACTAAAGCAGTAAAACATTAAACAAGGGGAAAAACAAACAGGTTAGAAAAGAAAGAAGGAAGGATAAGGAAAACAAAAAGGAAGGGTAAAACAGGTAGGAAAATGGGAGAAAAAGGGAAAAGGGGAGATCTGCTAGATGCCAGTCCCCAGTAAGAAAAACACTGCCTAAAGAAGATGGCAAATTTAAAGCAAAATCAAACAGAAAAGTCTTGAGAAGTTTCTTATAACTATTATAATAGCACAAACCAACTCAAAAACAGCAGTGAAAAGCATAGTTACTCACCTGTAACAGGTGATCTCCGGGAACAGCAGGAATTTAGTCTTCACATATGGGTATCGTCGGTACTGACAGAGCCTGCACGGGAACGCTCCCCAGCGTCCAATCAGGAAGCTTTTGGGAGCATCCCACAGCGCCTGCATGCTGCCTTCCCACCTTTCCCAACTGCCTCTCTCCAGTTGAGTTTAAAGCTGAGACAAAGAGAGAGAGAGAGGGAAAGAGAAAGAGATAGATAGAGAGATACAACTGCTAGGGGAGGTGGGTGGGTTGTAAAGACTAAATTCCTGCTGTTCCCGGAGATCACCTGTTACAGGTGAGTAACTATGCTATCTCCAGGAACAAGCAGAAATGTAGACCTTGCATATGGGGACTCCCTAGCTTTAGATGCCAGGGAGAGAACCCAGAAGTTGTGTGTCCCTGTGAAAGGGCTCCACTTCCCCCATGGATCTCTGGCATCCAACCAGGGATGGCGGGTAGGAGTTGATTAGCTATGGAACAGGTGTTGGAGAACAGCCTGACCAAACAAGGCATCCCAACGGGAGTCCTTGTCCAAGCAGTAATGGGCTGTGAAGGTATGAACCGAGGCCCAAGTGGCTGCTCGACAGATGTCGTCGATAGACACAGAGTGCAGATGAGCCATTGAAGCTGCCATGGCTCTCACATTGTGAGCTGTGACATGGCCCTCCAAAGGAAGATTCTTACTCTGATAGGCAAAGGAAATACACTGTGGAATCCAGCTGGACAGTGTTCTCTTGGAGAATGGAAGTCCCAAATGAGAAGGATCAAAAGCAACAAAGAGTTGAGAGGAATTCCTATGTTGCTGTGTTCTTTGCAAGTAAAAGGCTAAAGCTCTTTTGCAGTCCAAAGTATGAAGATTCCTTTGTGCATTAGATGCAAGAGGCCTTGGAAAAAAACAAAGGCAGGTAGACCGCTTGGTTTAAATGAAAAGGCGAGACCACCTTTGGCATAAAGTGTGGATGAGTCCTAAGGACTACCTTGTCATGATGGAACCTTGTATAAGGTGGATGAGCTACTAATACCTGCAACTCACTGATGCGGCGTGCTGATGTGATTGCAATGAGAAAGATAACCTTCCAAGAAAGGAATCTCAATGAGGTAGTAACTAAGGGTTCGAAAGGCGGCTTCATGAGCTGCCCAAGAAACAGGTTTAAGCCCCATGCCACCGGTGGTGGCCTAATGGGAGGCTTAGTTAGAAGGAGGCCTCTCATAAATCTTGCTATAAGAGGATGGGAGGAAATAGGTTGTCCATTTAGAGGCTTGAAAGAAGCTGCAATAGCACTCAAATGGACTCTTACTGAGTTAGTCTTAAGTCCTGCATTGGATAAGTGAAGGAGATACTCCAGTAATGATTCCAGAGGTATCGCAAGAGGGTTAAGACCCTTCTGCGAACACCATATGGTAAACCTTTTCCACTTGAAAAGCATAAGAGCGTCTTGTGGAAGGTTTCCTGGAAGCATAAAGGATATCCATTACTTGCTGAGGGAGGTTAAGATCATGAAGATCTAGGCCTTCAGCAACCAAGCCCTGAGATGCAAAGAATGGGGATTGGGATGCCATAACATTCCATCCTCCTGGGACAAGAGATCTGGATCAGATCCTAACTCCAGGGAGGGAGCTTGAGAGAGATGTAGAAGCAGAGGGTACCACACCTGCCATGGCCAATGTGGAGCTATGAGAATCATACAGCCTCTGTCTCTCTGAAGCTTGAACAGGGTTTGGGGAATTAGGGGAATGGGTGGAAAGGCATACAGGAAGTCTTGACCCCAGTGAAGGAGGAAAGCATCCCTGGCCTGAGCCGGAGCCGGAATTCTGGAACAGAACCGGGGAAGTTTGGCATTCAACAGACTTGCAAAGAGGTCTATGTCCGGGGTTCCCCAAATTTGAAAAATCTTGGTCACCTGGTCTGCATGTAGAGACCATTCGTGTGGAAGCAGAACTCGACTGAGTCTGTCTGCCCAAGAGCTTTGTATGCCTGGAAGATACACTGCCAGGAGATGAATCTGATGCTCTCTGGTGAGGGCCCATAGTCGCAAAGCTTCATTGCAAAGCGACAGAGAGCCTGTTCCCCCCTGCTTGTTCAAGTAGAACATGGCTACTTGATTGTCCGTATGAATGAGGACTGTCTTGTAGCTGAGCAGGGTGTGGAACACTCGAAGAGCAAGGAAGATTGCTCTGAGCTCCAAGAGATTGATATGTAGATGAGTCTCCTGTGGAGTCCAAGTGCCTTGAATGGAGAGGTTTTGCAGATGAGCTCCCCAACCCATTGGTGAAGCATCCATTTTGAGAGTTGCCTGGGGTAAGGGTTGTTGAAATGGGGACCCCAGCAACAGGTTCTGAGTAGACTGCCACCATTGGAGGGACAAAATAAGGCGATTTGTGTTTGCTATCTTGTCTGACAGGCACCCTGATGCCTGGGTCCACTGACTGGATAAGGTTCACTGGGCTGCTCTCATATGGAGGCGAGCATAAGGAACCACATGCACAGTAGATGCCATGTGGCCTAGTAGCTGTAGCATTTCTCGCGCAGTGAGATGAGCTTTTAGCACTGCTTGAGAAGCTAACTGCACCATGCGAAGGCAATGGGCCTGGGAAAGATAGGCCCTTGCTTTTCTGGTATCCAGCAAAGCTCCTATGAACTCTAGAGACTGAGTGGGAGTTAGACTGGATTTTGGGATGTTTATGACCAGACCCAAATACTGAAGGATATGCATTGTGCAAGATAGTGAAGTTCTGGCCTCTGATGGGGCTCGAATGAGCCAGTCGTCTAAGTAGGGGAAGACAAATATCCCTAGAGTGCGGAGAAATGCTGCTACCACAGCCATGCATTCCGTGAACACTCTTGGTGCTGAGGCCAGGCCAAAAGGAAGCACCCTGTATTGGTAGTGCTTTCCTTGAAAAAGGAACCGAAGGAACTATCTGTGAGTTGGATGGGTGAGAACATGGGTGTACGCATCCTTGAGATCTAGAGAACAAAGCCAATCCTGACTCTGAAGGTATGGCAGCAGAGCTCCTAGAGAAATCTTGAATTTCTCTTTGAACAGGAATTTGTTCAATTCTCTGAGGTCCAGAATAGGTCTGTATCCCCCTGTTTTCTTTGGGATAAGGAAATAGGGGGAGTAAAACCCTGTACCCTGTTGATGAAAGGGTACTTCTTCTATTGCCCCTTGGGCAAGGAGCATAGTGACCTCTTGTTCTAACAGGTTTATGAGAGAGATCTGAGAATTGAACTGTCTTACCATTGTGGGAGGGGGCATGCAAAGAAAGTGCAGCTTGTACCCCTCTCTTATAATGGAGAGAATCCAACGTTCTGCTGTTATCTGCTCCCACCTGTGGGCAAAGTGACATAACCTTCCTGGAATGGTGCCATTGAGGCTCTGGTCCATTGAGGGCCAGGAAGGTTAAGTTCTCTAGATGAAAGTCAAAGGCCTTGTGGAGGCTGAGACTGCTGAGATGGTTGAGGCTTAGCAATCTTTGCTTTCCTTTGCTTAGGTGGTTTCTGACCCTTTCGGACAGGCTGACCTGCAGAACGTCCCTGCTGGGAATAAGAGGGATAAAACCTCTTCTTTTTTGAGAAGAAAAAAATCTTTCAAGAAGCCTTTCTCGCAGGATCAGCTGTGGCTTTGGATAGCCTATCCAAAGTGGAGTTGTCAGCATCTAATTCATTGGCTTTTTCTTGCCAATTTTTGCCAAACAGATTCTCACCTGTACAAATGGAAATTACACTAACCTGGTAATTGTAGTTCCTGGAGGGTCCAGTTTAGTCCTCCACAATCGGGTAGTGCTCCTCCTCCTGCAGCCTGGAGACCGGACCAATCAAATCTTCTGTAGTATATATGCAGACGGAGCTCCCAGAAGCCCCCAGTGTACTAGTAACAAAGCATACTTAACGAAGCAACACATTAGATTAATATAAAAAAATGCATAGTTAAAGAACAAACTCGCTCCCCCCAAGAAAATATCAAAACCCCTCCCCAAACGAAGAAGCCAGAACACTGCATCGCGCCGCCAACAACGCCCCGGCAGCAAAAATACAGCCCACAGAGAGAAACCCCAGAAGAGCTGACTGAAAATCGAAGAAAAGGAAGAGCCATTGCAAAGAGCGCGGCCGCAAAAAAGGGTCGAACGGAAGGGAGGAACCGTCTTATGATCAACCGTTCGGAAAAGCGCGCCGCACTACAATATCAGATAGTCGGGAGGGAAGGAGGACTAAACTGGACCCTCCAGGAACTACAATTACCAGGTTAGTGTAATTTCCATTTCCTGTTCGGTCCTCCAGTTTAGTCCTCCACAATCGGGATGTAACAGAGCAGTCAACACCGGGCGGGACCTTGCCATCCGGCGCGCAGAACCGCCGAACCAAAACAGGAATCCCGAGCTGCTGACACATCCAACCGATAGTGTTTACTGAAAGCATGCAAAGACGACCAAGTGGCCGCCTTACAGATGTCTGCTGGCGGAACTAGGCTATACTCCGCCCAAGAGGTCGCCTGAGCCCTAGTGGAATGTGCTCGGATCCCCTCCGGAATTGGCCGCTGCTGCAACAGATATGCGGATGCGATCGCTTCTTTGAGCCATCTTGCAATGGAGGCCTTAGCCGCCGCTTCCCCCTTACGTGCACCACCGAAGAGCACGAATAGGCGGTCCGACTTCCGAAAAGATTCGGTAGCCTTCAAATAACGACGAAGCACACGACCCACATCGAGACGGTGAAGACCTTTGTCCACCGTCCCGACAGAGTGCGAAGGAAGAACTGGAAGAAACACTGCCTGATTCACGTGAAAAGGAGAAACCACCTTTGGCAAAAAGGAAGGAACCGGACGGAGAACCACCCGATCCGGGGAAAAAGACAAAAAAGGTTCTCGGCAGGACAGCACATGTAGATCAGAAATACGCCGCGCTGAACAGATGGCTATGAGAAAAAACGTCTTCAGCGTGAGATCTTTCAGAGACGCCCTACTCAGAGGTTCAAAAGGTTCACGAACCAGGGCCCGCAGCACGAGATTCAAGTCCCACGGAGGAACGAAAATCCTGCGGGAGGGCCGCAAATGAAAAACAGACGTAAGAAAACGACGTACGTCCGGATGAGAACCGAGGAGACGGCCTAAAACTTTGCCTCGATAACAAGAGATAGCCGCCAACTGGACTTTCAGGGAACTAGCCGCAAGGCCCTTATCAAAACCATCCTGAAGAAAACTTAAAACGACGGACACGGAAACCGTCGCTGCACGGACTCCACGCAGGGAGCACCAGTCTTCAAAGATTCTCCAAATCCGAACGTAAGTAAGAGAGGTGGATGTTTTCCTCGCCCGCAGTAGGGTAGAAATCACCGCGGGGGAGTAACCCTTCTTTTTCAGCCGAGCCCTCTCAATGGCCAAACCGTAAGCGAGAATCGACCCACTTGGGGCATCCGCAAGGGCCCCTGAAGAAGAAGATCCGGCAGCGCGGGCAAGAGCCAAGGAACGCCGTCGCGCAGCCGGACCAGGTCGGCATACCAGGGCCTCCGGGGCCAATCCGGGGCCACCAGTAACACTCGACCCCGATGGCCCTCGATGCGTTGAACGACCCGGCCGATCAGAGCCCACGGAGGAAAGACATAAAGAAGATCGGACGTTGGCCACGGCTGAATAAGAGCGTCGAGCCCCTCGGACATGCGCTCCCTTCACCTGCTGAAGAAGCGCCCTGTCTTGGCCGACTGAAACGTCGCCATGAGATCCATGATGGGCGGACCCCACCGATGAACTATTTGCGCGTAAACCTGCGGGTTTAGCTCCCACTCTCCGGGGTCCACCCGCACTCTGCTGAGAAAATCGGCCTGAACATTGTCTGCGCCTGCAATATGCGCTGCCGAGATGGCCGGAAGACGAGTCTGCACACAAATGAACAAGGCCGTCGCTTCCGATTCCAGGGCTACTCTGCCGGTGCCCCCTTGGCGATTGATGTAAGCTACGGTGGTCGCATTGTCCGGGAGGACTCGCACCGGCCGGCCGAGAACTAGGGCTTTGAGGGCCAATAGGGCTAGTCACACCGCCCGTAATTCGAGACGGTTGATCGACCAAGAAGCCTCCAGGGGAGACCATTCCCCCTGAGCGAAGCGGGTCTCGCAGTGAGCACCCCAGCCGGTTAAGCTGGCATCCGTTGTGAACGGAACCCAAAGTGGAGGCTCCAAGGGAATCCCCTGCGTCAGGTTCTCGGAGGAGAGCCACCACCGGAGCGATCGGCGAACCGCCTTTGGGCAAGGTAACCTCCTGTTCAACGAGTCGAACTGGTTGGACCAACGGCGCAGCAGAGCACTCTGTAGCGGACGCATGTGGAAGCGCGCCCAAGGCACCACCTCCAAGGTCGCTGCCATCGTACCGAGGAGCCGCAGGTACCACCACGCGGACGGAGCGGGCATCCCCCTGAAGAGGCGGACAAGAGACCGCAACGCCAGAATGCGGCGCTCCGGCAGACACACCAAGCCCCGTGCTGTGTCGAAGCGCACTCCCAGGTACTCGAGATCCTGAGTCGGGCACAGACAACTCTTGCATTCGTTCACCACCCAGCCGAGGGACCGCAGCAGAGCCACCACCCTGCTCGTGACGTGCACACACTCCCGACTGGACTTTGCCCGAATCAACCAGTCGTCGAGATACGGATGGACCAGGATGCCCTCCTTGCGCAAGGCCGCCGCAACCACTACCATCACCTTTGTGAAGGTGCGGGGAGCCGTGGCGAGACCAAACGGCATGGCCCGAAATTGGAAGTGGCCCCACAGAAAAGCGAAGCGGAGAAACCGTTGATGAGACGGCCGGATGGGAATGTGTAGATAGGCCTCGGAGAGATCGAGGGACGTTAAAAACTCCCCTTGACGAACCGCGACAATGACCGACCACAGGGTCTCCATACAGAAGTGCGGCACCTTGAGAGCGCGATTCACGCCTTTGAGGTCTAATATCGGACGAAGAGAACCGCCCTTTTTGGGAACCACAAAATAGATGGAGTAGCGACCGGCGCCTCTTTCCAAAGAAGGGACCGGAACTACTGCACCCAGGGAGAGTAGCCGATCGAGGGTCACGCGGATGTCCCGCGTCTTTTGTTCTCCCTTGCTGGGTGACATAACAAAAGAATCTTGAAGTGGGCAGGCAAACTCCAGCGCATAACCCTCTTTGATAATCTGCAGCACCCACTGATCTGACGTAATCTGGGCCCAAGAAGGAAGAAAGTCGCGCAAACGACCCCCGATAACCGGGCCTCCCTCTAGAGCCCGCCTCGCTTCATTGTGGCTTGCGATTAAAGGAAGAGGCCGAGGAAGAGGCGGCTCCGGAGAAGCCTCTTCCTGCTCCTCTGAAACCACGAAACCCTTGATGACGGGTCCCAAAGCGACCGCGATGCGATGTCCACAGTCGGGAAGAACGAAACCTGCGAAAATCCCGAAACTGACCGCGCGCCGAGGTCGACGATCTGTTGAGCTTAGGCTTATCTTCCGGCAGCCTTCCACCCTTAGACTCACCGAGATCCTTCACCAACTTGTCGAGCGCCTCACCAAATAACAATCTGCCCTTAAAGGGCAGCTTACTGAGGCGAGACTTGGAAGAACCGTCGGCCGCCCAGTTGCGTAACCAGATGGACCGACGCGCCGCCACCACCACGGAGGCCATACTGTTAGCTAAGGAGCAAATTAAATCATAAAGCAGATCCGCCAAGTAAGCCGATCCGGACTCCATGCGGGTAACTTCCAGCAACCCCTGCTGGTCTAGACCGGAACCCGAGCGCAGATGCTGTGACCAACGTAAACAAGCCCGAGCAACCCACGCCCCACAAATAGAGGCTTGCAGAGACAAGGCGTTTGTATCGAAGGCTTGCTTCAACAAATTATCAACCTTCTTATCCTGGGCATCCTTTAAGGCCGCAGCGCCCTCAACCGGGATGGTGGTTTTCTTGGTCACCGCTGATACTGCAGCATCCACCCGCAGAGACTTAAACAAGTCCTTGTCCTTGTCGGCCAGGGGGTAAAGACGATTCATGGTCCGAATCCCTTTCAAACCGGATTCTGGTTGATCCCACTCCGAATGGATCATTTGCTCAACCACCCGGTGCACGGGGAAAACTACCTGGGCGTCCCTGACCGCCTGAATGAGAGGATCTTCGAGACCCTCCTCCTCCAGAGGCCGAACCACAGCTAGGTTAAGAGTTTGAAGAGACTCCGTGATCAAAGGGACCAGCTCATCCCTACGAAACACGCGAATAATCCGAGCCTGATCTTCCGGCTCAGGGATCTCCCCGTCCTCCAACTCATCAGCCTCCGTTTCAGGATCACCCTCCGCTTCAGCATCCGGAAAACAAAGGGTGTCCTGATCCTGGTCCACCAACCTGAGCCTCTTGACGGCGGGCTGAGAAGACCGCTGAACCTCCCCTGAGGAGCAAGAGGGGAGGGAGGTGGGCCAAGCCTCCGGCAACTGACCGGACCGGCTCAAGCGGAAAGCCTGATGCATGAGGAGAACGAAATCTGGGGAAAAATCCACAGGCGGCGCTACTAGAGCCGCATGTTGCAGCTCAGGGGCAGACCCATTGGATGGCGGTACCGACCCAGACGGGTGGACGCCCGCCGAAGGGACACTCTCCCCCGATAGAGAGGTGTCACCGGGGACAGGCAGTTCCTTAAGTTCAATAGGATGTTCCAGGTCTGAAGAAACTGAGGCGCAGCCCCTGCAGATGCCAGAGTCAGTCACTGCACCCCTGCGGGACCCGCAAATCACGCATTGTGGTTTGGCAGCCATGTAAGAGCAACCTCCGCCAAGCGGGAGAAAAGGGATCAGAAACAGGGAAGCCCACACCAAAGGGACCAACCTTATGCAAATCAGTACTGTTCGTTTTAAAAACGTTGTTTTTTTTTTGTTTTTGTTTTTTTTACAGAAAATAAAACACTCCCTAGAATCTCAGGAGTGCCCTGAGCAAAATTACCAGCATAAGAAACCCCAAAAATGCCAGGGGAACCCGTGCACAAGTGTTAAAAAGTGCCACAGAAAAGTTCCCTTTAGAAATTCAAAATAGCCACCGCACTTGTTCACCCGCGGTAAAAAACGGCGCGAAAATACAAAGGCAACCACAGAAAAATGAAAATAAAGAAAACGGCCCCAAATGAAGGGCAAAGTGAAAAAACCAGGAAAAAATCAGTAAATCGGGAGGCTGGGGAGCTGACAGACCCGCTGAAAATACAAACGGGAGGGAACTGCAGTACCCGAGAAAGGTAAAGAAATGAAAAATCCTACCAGCTCAGGAAACAGCAAAGGATCTCAGCCAACTTCTCAGAGTGACAGACAATGCTGGACCAGGTATGGCTCTTCCCCGTACAGCCTAGGGGAGAGCTCAACCCAGGCTATAGAAATCCACAGGAAGGAAGGCAGGAGCCCAATGCAGGACTGGCTTCCCCCGGGAGGTCCCCTGTGGCAATGCTTTTTTTTTTTTTTTTTTAAAGAGACAGCTATCTAGTAAATAAATGGTAATGAAAAAGCCAAAACAAAACCCAAAAGAACTAACTAACTAGTGTTGCTCCTTCAAGTGTCACTAAGTGTGCCCAGAAAGGGCACGCACGTCCTCAAGCTGCAAGGAGACTGGACACACTGGGGGCTTCTGGGAGCTCCGTCTGCATATATACTACAGAAGATTTGATTGGTCCAGTCTCCAGGCTGCAGGAGGAGGAGCACTACCCGATTGTGGAAGACTAAACTGGAGGACCGAACAGGAAGGGATATTGCCCAGTTTGTCCTGCACCCAGAGCTCCAAATCGGATGCCTGGAGCCAGGCAATTCTATGTGCACCTATGGCAATGGCAGAGGTTCTGCTTATGCACTCAAAACAGTCAAAAGCTGCACGATTAACAAACTTAGAAACATCCTGGGCATGTTTGACCAGTGTGAGAAACTCCTGCCTTCTATCCTCAGGAAGAAGAGGGCTCAAAACCTCTAAATCACCTGTGACTTCCTTCAGGAACATTCCCATATATAAAATATAGGAACTGATCCTGGCAGAAAGCATGGAAGCCTGGAAAGTACGACGTTCAAAGGCATCCAAAGTTCAACACTCACGTCCTGGAGGATTAGAGGCATGCCTCTTTGCACTCCGGATCCTTCTCATAGCTGATTCCACTACAATAGAGTGGTGAGGAAGCTGAGTTTTCTGGAATCCAGAACAAGGAGGGACGCAATACATGGTATCCAGTCTGCAAGAGTGAGGAGAGGTGGTGAGAGGTGTCTCCCACATTCTCAACATGAGATCATGTAAAATCTCATGGATAGGCAAGGTAGCTGCCTCCTTAGGAGCTTTGGGATATTGTAAAATCTCCAACTCCTTAGCTCTGGGCTCTGTTTCAGGAGTCACAGTAATGGACAAACCACGAACCACCTCCCTGATAAAGTCCTGAAAGGAGATATCCTCTGGAGGAGACATCCTACGCTTAGGAGAGGAAGGCTCCTCCAGGAGAAGTATTCCGGTACCGACAGAGCTGTCAGAATCCTCAGATTCCTCCTAGGATTCGAAGTACCTTCTGTCCAGATGCTCTTGAAGAGCCCGATACCCGTACCGACCGGTCAGTACCGGGGGGAATTGGTACCGGGGTATCGGTACCGGAAGGCATCGCATGACTGGGTGCCAGCAAATCAGATATCGATGTCGATGCTGTTGCTATCGGTACCGGTACTGATACCAGTACCGGCATCGGTGCCGGTACCGGTTGAACTGTCTGACGCGGTTCCAAGAGCGTCGATGCCACAAGGAGAGCCGCCAGACTGCGTTCAATAGCCAGAAATCTCTGGTCTATCGACGCTGCCGATGCCTGGGTATCGGTACCAGATGCAGCCGGTACCCCAGAGCATGGCAGAACTACTTGTGCCAAGGTCGAGGCCTCGAGAACGTCCTGGAGCCCCGATAATGCTTTGGAAGCCGAAGCCTCCCACCGGGACAATTTTGACGGTACAGAACCCTCAAGGGCAACGCCAGAGGCATCTCGATGCTTAGAAGGAGATCAACCCTTTGAGGACCAGCTGGACTTATGTTTAGTTACCTGAGATCCATGGGAGGAAGACGAAGCCCTGGAAGACGTCGATGCCACCGAAGCTGCATCGGAGGGAAAAAGGGGTTTTGTCGACTCCTCTTGGACATCATGGCACAAGCCACACACTCGGAGATGGCGTGATCAGGACCTAAACATTTAAGACACCACTCGTGGGTGTCGGTGACGGAGATGGTACCGCCACACTTGGTGCACTTTTTAAAACCCGAGGCGGGTTTCTCCATGATGGAGGATATTTTGGGCCTAAGGCCCAAAATGGTGCGTGCACCTGGAAAAGAAAATATTATTTTTTTCCAAACTTTTTTTTTTTTTTTTTTTAAAGAAAGAAAGAACTGGCGGTACCGGTAAAGCGTCGAGGAAGGCAGGTGCGACCACAAAAAGAAGAATATGGAAAAAATATTTTCTGCGGTGACAGGAACACGACCTGCTGGCTCCGCAGAAACCAAAGAACTGGAGAGAGGCAGTTAGGAAAGGCGGGAAGGCAGCACGCAGGCGCTGTGGGATGCTCCCAAAAGCTTCCTAATTGGACGCTGGGGAGTGTTCCCACGCAGGCTCCGTAGGTACCGATGATACCCATATGTGAAGACTACATTCCTGTTTGTTCCTGGAGACTGACCTTTGCATTTCTAAGAAAACATGGGAAAAGTTACTTGCATTGTGCAGCAGATGCAACCCCAAAAAAGAACGTAGGAGGAAAGCAATATGCATTATGGCCGATACAACCCTAACTACCTTGTTAGGTAACATCAAGTTATGCTGTTCTTCAGCCGCCAACATCCACTGTACCACTACATGTTACGATGAACATTTATGATAGGAATAAAAATATTCTCATTTCACACTGTACCATCACATTGCAGTACAATCACCCAAAGTGCAGTACAATCACCCAAGTAATTGCAAATATTAAGATAAAAATGTTTGAAATATATTAGGATACATTTTCTCTAACATCCAGGTAATTACATCTATTTTGTTTATCCCTGAAAATCAGAGTCCTCTAGGAATGTGAAGTCACGATTTGAGAACTGCTGGATTAGGATCCTGAAACAATTTCTCCCAGCCAATTTTTCAAATCATTAATAGACTGTATGAACACCTGTTTTCTGAAGTCTCCCTCTTTTTGAGGTTGTAAATTTTCTAGCCAATCTGCTCGCAGCTCATCAAAGTAGCTCTGGACCCTTGATTTGAGTGATTCATACTGCCAAATAGCAGCGGATCCAAATGCACAACCTGTAAACTATAAGAAATGAATGCAATCAAAACCAAACCCATAAGAAAAGCAAAGAAAATAAACAGCTTGGGGGCAATATTCAGCAGCATTTTATTTGCTTGAAGTTAAGATAAAATAGAGTAGTTACTCACCTGTAACAGGTGTTCTCCAGGAGCAGCAGGAATCAGTCCTCACATATGGGTGACGTCGATGGAGCCCTTGCGGAGCATTTCCCCAGCTTTCCAAGAAAGCCTTTGGGAATGCAGGCACACATGCACGGTTCCCTTCCCGCCTAAAGGTGCCATCTTGCTCAGTCAAATGACATAGCTAAAAACAGCACACAAAAATGCAAAATAAACTATGTACAACTGCAACTCCCTGGGGAGGAGGGAGGGTTGTGAGGACTGATTCCTGCTGCTCCTGGAGAACACCTGTTACAGGTGAGTAACTACTCTTTCTCTAGGACCAAGCAGGAAGTCAGTCCTCACATATGGGTGACTCCCTAGCTCTGGGCTACCAGGAACCCAGGCTGAACAAGAGAACTCCCTCTAGTCCCAGCATCAAAGAAAGGCTTTTCATTGGAAGAACCTCCACCAGTAGCCCAACGGAGGGCTGGAGGGCAGGAGTTGCCTAAACCTCAAAGAGATTCCGGAGTACTGCCTGGCCAAAAGCACTGTCCCTATGGGACTCCCTTTCCAGACAGTAATGGGCTGCAAAAGTCTGGCTTGAGGACCAAGTTGCAGCCCTGCAGATGTCCACCAACAGTACAGAGCGGAGGTGAGCCATTGAAGCAGCCATTGCCCTGACACGATGGGCCGTGACCCGACCCTGCAAAGGAAGGTAAGCTGCCCTTTAAGCCCAGGTGATACAGTCAGCTACCCAGGTGGACAAGGTACGCTTGGACACAGCTAACTCCAAATTATTAGGGTCAAAAGATATGAAGAGCTGAGTAGCCCTTCTATGCCCCTGCGTACGGTCAAGGTAGAAGGATAAGGCCCTCCTACAGTCCAGGGTATGCAGAACTGCTTCAGCCTGGCTTGCATGAGGCCTAGGGAAGAATGTTGGAAGAACCACCTCTTGGTTGAGGTGGAAGGAGGAGACAACCTCTGGGAGGAACTTTGGATGAGTCCTAAGGACTACCCTGTTCCTATAGAAGCGGGTGTAAGGCCTGTCAGAGACTAGGGCCTGAAGCTCACTCACTCGCCTGGCCGAGGTTAGGGCTATCAAGAATAGTGTCTTCCAGGACAGGAAGCGTAGAGGACAAGTAGCCATCGGCTCAAAAGGTGGGCGAGTCAGCTGCTGCAAAACCACATTCAACTCCCACTCAAGAGCAGGAGGACGGATTGGAGGCTTGAGAAAGAGCAAGCCTCTGAGAAACCTGGACACCAAGGGGTGAACCGACAGAGAATGTCCTTCCACCAGTGAGTGGTGAGTTGCTAGAGCTGAGAGGTGGACCCGAACAGAATTGGACTTTAGTCCCTGATTTGATAAGTGCAGTAAGTACTGAAGCACTACAGGTACAGTACAGGAGAAAGGATCTTCTGTACGTAGCTGACACCACACAGAAAACCTTTTCCATTTCAGAGCATAGGTTTTCCTAGTGTACTGTTTCCTAGAGGCTAGGACAACCTCCTCAACTTCCTGAGGTAGGCCCCAGGGAGCCAAAACTACCCTTGCAGCCTCCAGGCCATCAAATTGAGAGCTTTGAGATTGGGGTGCAGAAGGGAACCCTGATCCTGAGAGAGAAGGTTGGGTTGCAACCCCAGAGGCAGTGGGGGATCCACTGCCAGCTGAAGCAGAAGTGGAAACCATGGCTGTCTCGGCCACCTGGGAGCCACCAGCAGGACCGAGGCTTTGTCCTGAAGAATTTTGATGAGGGTTTGGGCCACCAAGGGCGTGGGAGGAAACGCATACAGGAGGCCCGGAGACCAGGGAATCAGAAAAGCATCTGCTGCTATCTGCAGAGGATGCGGTTCCCTGGAGCAGAACTTTGGCAGCTGTTTGTTCAGTGGACTGGCAAAGAGATCTATGGATGGAAGTCCCCATTTCAAGAAAATCTTCTGAACTACCAAAGGATGGAGCTGCCACTCGTGGGGCTGCAGAATCCTGCTCAACCTGTCGGCCAGGTAGTTTTCCTGGCCAGGGAGATACACAGCCTTGAGGAGCATGTTGTGCATGAGAACAAACAAGCAAAGGTCCTGTGCTTCCTGACAAAGGAGTCTGGACCCAGTTCCGCCCTGCTTGTTCACATAAAACATGGCTACCTGGTTGTCTGTTTGAACTAGGACAGACTGATGAGCCAGGGTGGGAGAGAAAGTCTTGAGGGCTAACCGAATAGCCCTGAGTTCCAGTAGATTGATTTGCTGTGCGGCTTCCCAGGGAGACCACCGGCCCTGGGTGCACTTGCCTAGACAATGAGCTCCCCAGCCCTGCAGGGAGGCATCCGTGGTCAACACCACTGTGAACCCAGGAATCTGAAAAGGTACCCCTTGCAGCAGATTGGGTGGGTGTAGCCACCAGCGGAGGGAGTTCAGAAATTGTCTGGACACCCTTATCCTGTCTCTGAGGCTGCCTGTGGCCTGTGACCACTGAGTCCGAAGGCACCACTGTGCAGGCCTCATATGGAGCCTGGCATTGGGGTCACATGTACTGTCGAAGCCATGTGGCCAAGAAGCCTCAGGCAGAGTCTGGCGGAGACCAGTGACCTGCTGAGAAACTGGTTTGCTAAGTTTATCAGTCTTTGGGCTCTGTCTTCTGGCAAGAATGCCTTTGCCAGCAGAGTCCAACCTTGCCCCTATGAACTCCAAGTTCTGGGAGGGGAGCAAAGTGGACTTTGCGAAGTTTATTACAAACCCCAGGCTTTGAAGAAGAGCAATAGTTCTGAGGGTGGCTTGTCGGGCCTCCTGGCACGTCTGACCCCTGATGAGCCAGTCGTCCAGATAGGGGAAGACAAAGATTCCCTGATTTCTCAGGTAGGCCGCCACCACTGCAAGGCATTTGGTAAAGACCCTGGGAGCGGAGGTAAGGCCAAAAGGCAGTACTCTGTACTGATAATGGTTTCCTCCCACAATGAACCTGAGGTACTTTCTGTGGTCTGGATGAATGAGGATGTGAGTGTACGCATCCTTTAGATCTAAGGAGCATAGCCAATCTCCCTGCTGGAGGTAGGGCAGAAGTGTTCCAAGAGTAATCATCTTGAACTTTTCCTTCTCTAGGAATTTGTTGAGATTTCTGAGGTCTAGGATAGGCCCAAGGCCACCGGTTCTTTTGGGTACAAGGAAATATCTGGAGTAGAACCCTTGACCTTGTAAGTGGGGAGGCACAGGCTCCACTGCCCTGCCCACCAACAGACCTTGGAGCTCCTGAAGGAGAAGATCTGTGTGCAGGGGAGGCCTTGGAGGTTCCCCTGGAAAGTATGGAGGAGGCAGCTGTTGGAAGTGTAGCAGATAGCCCTTGTGGACTATGCTTAACACCCAACTGTCTCCAGTGATGAGTGGCCACTTGTGGGCAAACAGGGCGAGGTGACCTCCTGTGCAGGGTTGGGAGAGCAGGGACAGAGAGGCTATGCCTAAAGAGTCAAAAACCCCCACCCTGCTGAGTGGGAGCAGGAGCCGGAGGCTTGGGAGTCCTCTGCCTACGGGGCCCATTAACCTGCCCCTTGGACTGCTGACCCTGAGGGGCAGCTTGGGCGGCCTGGTACTGTGGGTACTGTTTGTAGGCAGTGCCCTTCCTCGGGTAAAAGGGCTTTTTACCCAAGCCCTTCTTTTTGTGAGAAGGGGCAGAAGTCTTCGTAGACAGCCTTGTCCTCGTGAGGTGCTCGGTTTCGAGCTGTGCGGCCTTCTCGGTCATGGGCTTGCCAAAAAGGTTCTCACCTCGGCAAGGGACATCGACCAACTTGTCCTGAACCCATGGCTCGAGGTCCGATAACTGCAGCCATGCCTGGCGTCGAGCCGAGATGCCGGCTGCCGCAACACGAGCCGAAGCCATTGTAGGCAGTGCGGGACAAATTTGGAGCATTCCCGGATCCCCAAGGACAAGGACTTGAACCTCTGCAAGGGTTCCCCGGAGAGACCAGCAGAGAACCCGGCCAGTTCCTTGGCCAGGTCTCGCAAGTACATGCCCATGTACAGCTGGTAAGACTGGACACGGCAAGCAAGCATCGAGCCCTGGAAGCACTTTCTACCAAAACCATCGAGGTTCCGGGCCTCCCTGCCAGGGGGCACCGCGGAGTGCATCTTCTGACTTTTCAGGCGATGCATGGTCGATTCCACCACCATGGAATGGTGTGGTAGCTGCGCCTTCTGAAAGCCAGGGCTCTTCCGGAGTCAATAGATAGAATCTACCCGCTTGCTTAGAACCGGCGCCGAGGCCGGTGCCTCCCACATCCGGAAGAGGAGCCGTTCCAGCATCGGAGGAACCGGAACAGTACAGGCCTCCTTCGGAGGAGAGTCATACTGTAGGGCCTCGAGCTCTTCGGCTCGAGGCTCCTCCTCGGGGTCCGCAGGGATAGCCAACGCAGTGGCCATATCCCGGATGAACTCCGAAAACCGGGTATCCTCCGGGGGGGGGGGGGGGGGGGAATCTACTTCGGGGCTCAGACTGCGGTGAGTCCGACGGGATGCACCGAGTCCTGAAGGTGTCGGGGGACTCCTCGTCCTCCGTCTCCCAGGCGGACTCGTCCGATGAGGAATCGGGGTCCGACCACGTGGGGCCTGTGAGCACCCGCCCCGACGCCGAAGGCACTGGCGTCGACACCCTCGGTCCCGAACGGGAGGTCGAGGGAGACCGTGACCGAGGTCGACCTCGAGCCTTTATGGTCTCGAGTATCGGCTCGGTCTTCAGGGTCGACTTTGATGTCGATGTCCCGGTGGTCGGGGCAGATGCGCCAGACAGGCTGGCCATCAGTGCCCACTGCTGTTCCATGAAGGCAGACAGTCTGCTCTCCAAGGCTGTCAGCCTGAGACCCAGCTCAGGAGACTCAGCAGCCCCTGACTCGGGCCCCAGCGGTGGCTCTCTGGGAGGAGAGTCCACGAGGACTACAGGACTTACGTGTCCAGCAGACTCCGGCTCCACTCGAGGTACTTTGGGAGGCTTCTCCTGTTCCACTGGCCCGGGGCGACGGTCGGGGGTCTGAGACCTAGCTCTCGAGGAGCCAAGGACCTCTTCCGACGACGCCCTTTCGAGCCGCTTCTTCCTCTTTCGTTCCCGGTCGGGGAACCCCCTGTCCGAGGAGCCACGACGGTGCTCGGGATCCGATTCCTGAGATGTCGAGGCCTCAGATGAGGTCCGGGCCCGGCCGGAGGCCGAGTCAGACAAAAGCCTTTCCTTTTGGTGCTGACGACTTCGAAGCGCCTTGGAAGACATTTTTCCACATGGTCCACAGGTCTTAGGATCGTGGTCAGGACTGAGGCACCGAAGGCAGCAGTCGTGTGTGTCGGTGAGAGACATAAGCTTCTTGCACTGATCACACTTTTTGAACCCACTGGAAGCCATCGGGGAAAAGAGAGTCCCCGCGAGGTCAAAGGACCGGCCTTCCAGGGAAAAAGAAAAAAAGGGTGTGAACGCCAGCCACGAAGGGCAAAAACCCAAAAAATAAGATCGGGCTCGATACCGGTGTACCGAACCCGGTGGGAGGGGAACCGGTGTCGAACCGGAGAAAAAATAGCGAAGGAATCGCGAAAAAATCTAACTATTTTCCGGGAGGACTAGGACACACGTCCGATGGGCTTCACGGAAAAAGAGAGACTGAGCAAGATGGCACCTTTAGGCAGGAAGGGAACCGCGCATGCGTGCCTGCATTCCCAAAGGCTTTCTTGGAAAGCTGGGGAAATGCTCCGCAAGGGCTCCATCGACGTCGATGTCACCCAAATGTGAGGACTGACTTCCTGCTTGGTCATGGAGAAACTACTACTACACATTTATAAAGCGTCACAAGGCATACGCAGCACTGTACAGACATATATAAAGACGGTACCTGCTCATTACAGCTTACAATCTAATTAAGACAAAGATAAGAATAGTGGAGTGGAGGAGTGGCCTAGTGGTTGGGGCAAGGTACTTCGGGCCGGAAGGTCGGGGGTTCAAATCCCACTAGAGGACAGCAACCTTGGGCCGGAAGGACTGGGGTTTCTAGTCCCACAGGTGCTCCTTGTGGTCTTGGGCAAGCCACTTAACCCTCCATAGCCCATGTTACCTGTAAAATAGTTCTCTGTGTGCTGTGCTTTCCTGTCTAATCAATGTGTTTATACCTCAAAAATTTCCTGTCATGATTTGACAATTTCCAATCTGTAATCAAACCGCTGCTGATCGCTGGAAGTAGCGGTATACAAATGTATACTAAATAAATAAATAAAATAAAATAAGAATAAGGGGTAAAGCGAAGGGTAAATAAAGATAAGGAACAAGGGGTCAGGATCCAAAAGCAGCTTAAAAAGAGATGAGCCTTCAGCATGAACTTGAAAAGAGGCAGAGATGAAGTCTGACGCACTGACTCAAGGAGCCTGTTCCAGGCATAAGAAGCAACAAGATGAAAAGACCAAAGTCTGGAGTTGGCAGTAGAAGAAAAGGGCAAAGAGAGAAGTAAGGCAGTAGAAGGAGAGTTCATAAGGAGGGGTATAGGAAGAGCGGAGAGAGGAAAGGTAGTGAGGGGCATAAGAGCAGGGGTAGCCCAAGGAGGGTACGGGGCCATGTGCGTAGACTTATTGTGGGGCCTCATTTGCATAAGGAACCTCATTTGCATAAATATTAGCATAATGTTAACATGCCTCTTAACGAGTGTCTGGATAAAGAAATACTACTAAATTTCTACATTACTATACTCCAGTGCCAACCACCAGGCACATTAGGAAGTACTATAAATACTGCCCATTTAGAACCCATAGCAAACCCATCGTATTATACCAGGACTCACAAAGCACCAAACCCTACCTATCAAAATGCAATACTGCAAATATTAAACCAATACATCTCAGAGAATACCAATATATCTCCTACTGAGGAAAGAGAACAAGTGGCATTGTCAAATAGAAACTACATGAACAGAGTAACTCAGCTCAGTTACACAGGCAGAACAAGACCATCAGCAAACAAAGAACAAGGGATCACAATTTAGGAATAGAAAGACAAATTAAATTGGGAACCCCAAAGGCCAAAGTTGGAACATATAACACTGGAGAAATAAAACTATAAATTAATTTCCTCTTGTACTAAACAAAAACACTAAGACATTAGCAATGCACATTTCCCACAGCTGACATATTCCAGTTAATAAATTCAAAATAAAAAGGTATTTTTCTACCTTTTTTTGTTTGGGCATTTTATTTTTCAATTGCAATTGCTCCAGTCACTTTTTCTGGTTTCTTCGTGTCTTCTGCTAACTGTCCATTTGTCCTTTCTTCTCTCTTCTAGATTTTTTTCCGTTCTCTCTTCTACATCTGCTTTAACATACTGATCTTTCTCCTTTTGCTCTTTCCCCCGTTTCTTTCTTTATTCCTTTGTTATCCATTCAAATTTCACCCTTTCATCCTCAATACCCACTTACTCTACCAATACCCGGCCAACCTCAGATTTTTCTTCCCCCCACACAAAATCTCTTTTCCCCCTCCATCCTCATTCCCCCAGCCCCATCCCCTTCTAGTCCTCCCCAACATCAGCTCCCTTCTAGTTCCAGCCCCACCCAGCATCCTCTTCCCTCTAGTTCCATTCTCCCACCCCCTCTATTCAGCCCATTTCTAGTCCTAGCCCCCCATCAACTCATTTCCAGTCCTATTCCAACTCCCATCAGCCTATTTCCAGTCCTATTCCAGCCCCCCCATCAGCTCATTTCCATCCTATTTTAGCCCCCTCCAATCAGCTCATTTCCAGTCCTATTCCAGCCCCCATCAGCCCCAGCCCAAGCCCCCCCCAACAGCCCATTTGCAATTCTAGCCTCCCTATCAGCCATTTCCAATACTAGACCCCCCACCAGCCATTTCCAGTCCAAGCTCCCCACACTCAGTCCATTTCCAATCCTACCCCCCCAAAAGCCCATTTCCAGTCCTAGCCCTCCCCATCAGTTCAGTTGCAGTCCTAGTGCCCCTCCCCCAATCAGTTAATTTCCCATCCTAGGCCCTCCCAAACTCAGCCCATTTCCTATCCTAGCGCCACCCCCCCCCCCCCCACTCAACCCATGTCCAGTCCTGCCCCACACACACTCAGTCCATTTCCAATCTTAGGCCTCTCCACTCAGCCCATTTCCAATCCTAACCCTCCCCATCAGTTCATTTGCAGTCCTAGTCCCCCCCCCTACTCAGCCCATTTCCAATCTTAGGCCCCCTCTAGCTCCTCCCTTTACAGCCCCATGGCAGGCTTTAGAGGCCCCGGCTCTCCCTACAGTGGCTCTCTGCTCCCGGCAGGCTCAGCAGCAGCTCCCTACAGCCGCCAAAGTGAAGAGTGTTGTTTTCCTTCACTACGGCAGCTGTATTGTGATGTAGATCACTGGCGCGCAGATAGCCGGGACAAAGGAAATGTCCTTTAACCTCCAGCGCACCAGCGATCTACATTATAATACAGCTGCCAAAGTGAAGGAAAACAACGCTCTTCACTTCGGCGGCTAGAAGGAGTCTGCTGGGAGTTGCGAGCAGCTGTAGGGAGAGCCGAACATGTGCAGGATGTTGTTGGCACGGGGCCCCCTGAAGCGTGGGGCCCTGTGCGAACATTGTCGCACAATGGACGGGCCCAGCCCTGCATAAGAGTGAATGCACTTATAGGTCAGAAGCAGCAGCTTGAATTGGATACAGAAACAGAAAGGAAGCCAGTGATTTGAGGGGTTATATGAGTATATCGAGGCTGGCAAAAGATTAGTCACGCTGCAGAGTTCTGAACAGACTGAAGGGGAGAGAGGTGGCTAAAAAAGAGACCTGCAAGAAGGAGGCTGCAATAATCAAGACGGGAAGTAATTAGAGTGGACAAGTGTTTTAGTAGTGTGTTCAGAAAGGAAGGGGCGAATTTTGTTAATGTTATAGAGAAAGAAACGCCAGGATTTAGCTATCTGTTGGATATATGAGGAGAAGGAAAGGGAGGAGTCAAAGATGATCCCAAAAATGCAAGCTGAGGAAACAGGAAGTAGAACAGTGTTATCCACAGAGATAGAGAAAAGAAGAAGGGAGGAGGAAGGCTTAGGGGGAAAAATAAGAAGTTTGGTTTTAGCCATGTTTAATTTCAATCAGTGGCGAGACATCCAGGTGGCGATGTCAAACAGGCAGGCAGGGGTGCGGATCTGCAATGTCCAAGAGATATCAAATGTAGAAAGATAGATCTGAGAATCGTCAGCATAAAAATGATACTGAAATCCATGGGAGGAGATGAGAGCACCAAGTAACTGGGTGTAAAAAGAGAAAAGGAGAGGACCAAGAACAGATCCCTGGGGTACACCACTGAGAAAGCATAGTTACTCACCTGTAACAGGTGATCTCCGAGAACAGCAGAAATCTAATTTTCACATATGGGTGACATCAGTACCTACGAAGCCTGTGCAGGAACGCTCCCCAGCATCCAATTGGAAAGGTTTTGGGAGAACTCCACTGCATCTGCGCGACTACCTTCCCACCTCCCTCTCTTCAGTTGAGTTTGTAGCTGAGAAAGGAAAGTAAATAAAACCCTACAACTCCTAGGGGAGGAGGGTGGATTGTGAAGACTAAATTCCTGCTGTTCCCAGAGATCAAATGTTATAGAACCATCATCCGCTGCCGCCTAGCTCCCCAAATGGGGTCGAGTTGACCACCACGCGGCCATCACCTCCCGACCTCCCGATCGCTAGCACCAGCCCAATCGGGGCTCTGCATCGCTGCTGCTTCTGCTACAGACAATCTCATAAGCAGGCGCCCCCTGGCGTACCTGCGCCTGGCGGGCTCGCGCCAAAGGGCCACACCAAAGGGCCCTTTGGTGCGGCCCTTAGGCAAGGCACGAAGGCAAGCGTATCACCAGCGACCTCAGCTTTATCTGCTGCATAAAATACCCATCACAAGCCCACAAATCTACCAAACCTCCCCTGGAAGTTATTGGACCGAAAGAACACCAGACTATTTCTTAACCGGTAGTTCAACATGACGGAGCTGTAGGTTATATGCAATATCATTTTATACTCAAATATAACTGGTTACATGCAGAATTAACCATATCTCACCTCTGTACCTAATACCCTCAGTACCTAATACCCTCTGGGCTACTCTCACTGAAATCAGCTGTATAATTGAATCGCGAGTATTCTTTATTGCATTACATTTATGTAAAAGTACCTGCAACTCCTCTCAAGATTTCTCCCTCAGGATAACTTGCAAATCATTTAATCATTGCTTTCCACAAAGATATTGCTATTTATCATATGCGCTATACCATACTGTCCCGGACCCAGCTCCCACACTAGGGACCTTCCTGAAATTTGTTCCTTTCACTCCCTCTACTGTCCCAGAAGAGACAAACCCTAACTTGAGACAGCATACTCCACACTTTTCCACGAAGATAAATCCCTATGCACTAGGACTCACACACACTATACCGACATCGTCGACAGGACATCACCATTTCTCCTACACAACGTAGTTGGAAGCAAAAATGCCATCTTCAAACGCACCTTCATCCAAGGTACTTTGGACTCTACTCATTCTGATTGCATCCCTAGCCGTATCCACTGGCCTAAACCACAAATACTCTACCACCATCCCTATTATATACACCCTCAACAGGAACAGTCCCTTAACCATAGTCTCTAACACAAGTAGCAATCAGAAAATCAACTCCTCAAGACTGATCAACATAAAACTAAACACGTACAACCCAACAAACCCCACAATCTTGGACACCGCAGAAATGTAACCTCATATGCTACCTGACAAATGCAAGATCACTGAGAAATAAGTTACCAATATTCACTGACCTACTCAAAGACCATAAACCTAATATTGTTTGTATAACAGAAACTTGGTTATCGGACACAGACAGTCATTAACCACCTCAAAACCCCAGGATATGAATTATTCCATACTCACAGACGAAGCAAAAGAGAAGGAGGCGTACTAATCATTCTAAAAAATTCTCTCAAAGCAAAAATCACAGCATCTGACAACCTCATCTTAAAAATCAAGAACCACCTGATAAACGGTCTGAGAACATTGACACTCTTACAGAATTATTGGGTTCATCTTCAGACAAGAACCCAGTGATATTGATGGGTGATCTAAACCTACCATCTCTTTCTAATACTAACGTAGACTTATTCGGGAACTCAATCGAAGACTTAAATTTCCACCAAATGATCAACAGTCAAACCCACATAAAAAGAAACTCCCTCGACCTTGTATTCCCCTCCCAAGCTCCCTCCTGGGGACCTTCGATCAATCATCCTTGGAGATACACCCTGTCCCATGGTCCGACCACCACCTCATCAAGTTTAGACTCAACAATGATGACAATTACCAAAACAAACCCTCACACCCGCCCATAACCTACAGATTCAAAAAGTTCAATAAAGTTGAGTTTCTAGATCAAATCTTACTACATCTCACACTTGACCCATCAAACCTAGATGAAACAGTAGACAATTGGAACAAAGTAATATCAAATGCAGCCACGAACAAGAGTTCACATAAACACCCTCCAAGAAAAAACAATGCCCCTGGTTCCATTCTGACCTTAAATCAATGAAATCTGAGCTTAGAAAAGCTGAGAGCCAATGGCGGCAGTCAAAAACTGACTAACAAAGCAAGCTATGTAAACATCCTCAACAAATATAAGAAGACTATTGATAATGCAAAAAAGGACCACTACTCCAACATGCTAAGAAAATTGATAAACAGACCTAGAGAGCTATTTAACATAGTCAAAAAACTAACAAATAAAAAACTATAACTCAGACTTAAAAGATTATGATATAGCCCCCCAAACACTAGCATGTTACTATATGAATAAAGTAAAGCTCCAATTTTCTCCTACATTAGCACAGAACGTAATGCCGATAAAACCTCTCAATACATGGTCCAATTTCCAACAGATCTCAAGAGACACCCTTAAGAATATAAATTGCCAAGTTAAATACTACTACCTCACACCTAGACTCTTGTCCTGTACACTGGCTAAAAACAACCCTACCAGAACTCTCAAATGTCATTCTCCCCATTCTCAACCTATCCCTCAGGAATGGGTACTTATCACCCTCACTCAAACATGCCCAAATAGGTCCAATCTTAAAAAATAACCACCTCGATAAAAGAGCACCCAAATCATACAGACCAATCTCAAGTATATCTTTCCTGGCAAAAACAGAAAAAGTGGTTCAAACTCAACTTCAGGATTTCATAGATACATCGGCCCCTCTTGATGAGCACCAATACGGCTTCCACCCATATCACGGTGTAGAAACTCTCCTTACAGTATTAACTGACACGCTTTCAAGAGGCATAGATAACTCTAAACAAGCATTTATTCTTCTATTCCTGGATATCACTGCAGCATTTGATAGTGTAAAACACCTATTGATGCCAAACAGACTTCAGCAGATTGGGCTAAATGCTTCCGTCCTGAACTGATTTACATCGGGCCTACATGACAGAACCCAAACAGTGAGAATTAACCAAGAAACATCAAATTATTCAAACAGGAAAGCATAGTTACTCACCTGTAACAGGTGATCTTCGGGAACAGCAGGAATTTAGTCCTCACATATGGGTATCGTCGGTACCGACGGAGCCTGCATGGAAACGCTCCCCAACGTCCCATTAGAAAGCCTTTGGGAGCATCCCACAGCGCCTAAGTGCTGCCTTCCCGCCTTTCCCAGCTGCCTCTCTCCAGTTGAGTTTAAAGCCGAGAGAGAGAGAGAGGGAAAGAGAAAGATTGATTGAGAGACACAACTCCTAGGGGAGGTGGGTGGGTTGTGAGGACTAAATTCCTGCTGTTACCGGAGATCACCTGTTACAGGTGAGTAACTATGCTATCTCCAGGAAGCAGCAGGAATGTAGTCCTCACATATGGGGACTCCCTAGCTTTAGATGCCAGGGAGAGACCCCAGAAGTTGTGTGTCCCTGTGAAAGGGCTCCACTTCCCCCCATGGATCTCTGGCATCCAACCAGGGATGGTGGGTAGGAGTTGATTAGGTATGGAACAGGTGTTGGAGAACAGCCTGACCAAACAAGGCATCCCGGCGGGAGTCCTTGTCTAAGCAGTAATAGGCTGTGAAGGTATGAACCGAGGCCCAGGTGGCTGCTCGACAGATGTCGTCAATAGACACAGAGTGCAGATGAGCCATTGAAGCTGTCATGGCTCTCACATTGTGAGCTGTGACATGGCCCCCTCCAGAGGAAGATTCTTACTCTGATAGGCAAAGGAAATACACTGAGCAATCCAGTTAGACAGTGTTCTCTTGGAGACTGGAAGTCCCAAATGAGAAGGATCAAAAGCAACGAAGATTTGAAAGGACTTCCTATGTTGCTGTGTTCTTTCTTTGTAAGTAAAAAGCTAAAGCACTTTTACAGTCCAAAGTATGAAGATTCCTTTCTGCATTTGATGCATGAGGCCTTGGAAAAAACACAGGTAGGTAGACTGCTTGGTTTAGATGAAAAGGCGAGACCACCTTTGGCATAAAGTGTGGATGAGTCCTAAGGACTACCTTGTCATGATGGAATCTTGAATAAGGCGGATCAGCCACTAGTGCTTGCAACTCACTGATGCGATGTGCTGATGTGATTGCAATGAGAAAGATAACCTTCCAAGAAAGGAATTTCAAGGAGGTAGTAGCTAAGGGTTCGAAAGGTGGCTTCATGAGCTGACCAAGAACCAGGTTTAAGTCCCATGCCACAGGTGGTAGCCTAATGCGAGGCTTAATTAGAAGGCGGCCTCTCATAAATCTTGCTATAAGAGGATGGGAGGAAATAGGTGGTCCATTTAGAGGCTTGAAAGAAGCTGCAATAGCACTCAAATGGACTCTTACAGAGTTAGTTTTAAGTCCTGCATTGGATAAATGAAGGAGATACTCCAGTAATGATTCTAGAGGTATCGCAAGGGGGTTAAGACCCTTTTGCGAACACCATATGGTAAATATTTCCACTTGAAAGCATAAGAGCATCTTGTGGAAGGCTTCCTGGAAGCATAAAGAATATCCTTTACTTGCTGAGGGAGGTTAAGATCATGGAGATCGAGGCCTTCAGCAACCAAGCCCTGATATGCAGAGACTGGGGATGGGATGCCATAACATTCCGTCCTCCTGGGACAGGAGATCTGGAGCAGACCCTAACTCCAGAGAGGGAGCTTGAGAGAGATGTAGAAGCAGAGGGTACCACACTTGCTGTGGCCAATCTGGAGCTATGAGAATCATACGGCCTCTGTCTCTCTGAAGCTTGAACAGGGTTTTGGGAATTAGGGGAATGGGTAGAAAGGCATAAAGGAAGTCTTGGCCCCAGTGAAGGAGGAAAGCATCATTGGCCTGACAGCCCTGAGCCGGAATTCTGGAACAGAATCGGGGAAGTTTGGCATTCAACGGACTTGCAAAGAGGTCTATGTCCGGGGTTCCCCAAATTTGAAAAATCTTGGCCACCTGGTCTGCATGCAGAGACCATTCATGTCGAAGCAAAACTCGAATGAGTGTCTGCCCAAGAGTTTTATATGTCTGGAAGATACACTGCCAGGAGATGAATCTGATGCTCTCTGGCGAGGGCCCATAGTCGCAAAGCTTTGTTGCAAAGCTACAGAGAGCCTGTTCCCCCCTGCTTGTTCACGTAGAACATGGCTACTTGATTATCCATATGAATGAGGACTGTCTTGTAGCTGAGTAGGGTGAGGAACACTAGAAGAGCAAGGAAGATTGCTCCGAGCTCTAAGAGATTGATATGTAGATGAGTCTCCTGTGGAGTCCAGGTGCCTTGGGTGGAGAGGTCTTGCAGATGAGCTCCCCAACCCATTGGAGAAGCATCTGTTGTGAGAGTTGCCTGGGGTAAAGGTTGTTGAAATGGGGACCCCAGCAACAGGTTTTGAGTGGACTGCCACCATTGTAGGGACAAAATAAGGCGATTTGTGTTTGCTATTTTGTCTGACAGGCACCCTGATGCCTGGGTCCATTGAGTGGATAAAGTCCACTGGGCTGCTCTAATATATGGAGGCAAGCATAAGGAACCACATGCACGGTAGATGCCATGTGGCCTAGTAGTTGTAACATCTCTCGAGCAGTGAGATGAGGCTTTAGCACTGCTTGAGAAGCTAACTACACCATGCGAAGGCAATGGGTCTGAGGAAGATAGGCCCTTGCTTTTCTGGTATCCTGCAAAGCTCCTATGAACTCTAAAGACTGAGTGGGAGTTAGACTGGATTTTGGGATGTTTATGACCAGACCCAAATACTGAAGGATACCCATTGTGCAAGATAGAGAAATCCTGGCCTCTGACTCTGATGGGGCTCGAATGAGCCAGTTGTCTAAGTAAGGGAAGACGAATATTCCTAGAGTGCGAAGAAATGCTGCTACCACAGCCATGCATTTCATAAACACCCTTGGTGCAGAGGCCAGGCCAAAAGGAAGCACCCTGAACTGGTAGTGCTTTCCTTGAAAAAGGAACCGAAGGAACTTTCTGCGAGATGGATGAAAACATGAGTGTGTGCATCCTTGAGATCTAGAGAACAAAGCCAATGTTCCCTGTAAAATAGTTATCTCCAAGTTATAATGCCCTGTTCAATGTATTTTCAGTTTGTTCAATGTAAACCGCACTGATGCAGAATAGCGCGGTATATAAGAGAATGTAAATAAAATAAATAAATAATAAAATCCTGACTCTGAAGGTATGACAGCAGAGTTCATAGAGAAATCATCTTGAACTTCTCCTTGAACAGGAATTTGTTCAATTCTCTGTGGTCTAAAATGGGTCTGTGTCCCCCTGTTTTCTTTGGGATAAGGAAATAGGGGGAGTAAAACCCTGTACCCTGTTGATGAATGCGCCTCCAACGCATCCAAAATACCGCTGCCCGGCTCATCTTTCATGCATCCTTGAGCGATCACATCACTCCTCTCCTCATTCGTCTCCATTGGCTCCCCATTAAATTCCGCATTCACTTTAAAATCCTGGTGCTCCTTCACCGCGCTCTTCACACCCACTCCCCTCAGTATCTAGCAGACCTTGTCCATTTCCACACTCCAGCTCGCTCCCTGCGCTCCCTCCACCCGAATCGCTTGCATCTTCCCTCACCAACCTGTGCTCGCCTCCAATCCACCCGCTCCTCTGCGTTCTTCTTTCTTGCCCCTGCCCTATGGAATTCTCTCCCTTCCTCTATCCGGCTTGAACAGGAACATACCACCTTCAAGAATAGCCTCAAAACCCATTTCTTTGCCCTTGCCATTGACCTTCCTGACCCCCTCACATGATTTTGTCTTGCCTTTGCCCTTCCTGACCCCCTCACATGATTATGTCTTCCCCTTTTCCTTCTCTCTCTCTCCTCCCTATTGTCTTGTCGTATGAATCTGCCTGGTTTGCTTTCCTATCTGCCATTGTAACTTCTTTTCCTTTTTTTTTTTCTTTGCCTTATGGTGTTTCTATGATTTGAACTATGTAAACCACTATGATGTTTTTTTTTTGTTTAGCGGTATATTAAGCCAATAAACATAAACATAAACATTGCCCCTTGGGCAATTAGCATAGTGATCTCTTGATGTAACAGGCTGATGAGAGAGGTCTGAGAATTGAACTGTCTTACCATTGTGGGAGGGGGCATGCACGAAAAGTGAAGCTTGTACCCCTCTTTTATAATGGAGAGTGTCCAATGTTCTGCTGTTATTTGCCCCCATCTGGGGGCAAAGTGACACAACCTTCCTGGAATGGTGGAAGGCTCTGGTCCATTGAGAGCCAGGAAGGCTAAGTTCTCTAGATGAAAGTCAAAGGCCTTGTGGAGGCTGAGACTGCTGAGACTGTTGAGGCTTAGCAGTCTTTGCTTTCCTTTGTTTAGGTGGTTGCTGACTCTTTCGGGCAGACTGACCTGCAGAACATCCCTGCTGGGAATAAGAGGGATAAAACCTCTTCTTCTTGGAGAAGAATGGATTTTTGAAAGATCTTTTTTGCAGGATCAGCTGTGGCTTTTTAATCTATCCAAAGTAGAGTTATCAGCATCTAATTCATTGGCTTTCTCTTGCCAATTCTTGCCAAATAAATTCTCACCTGTACAAGAATATTGCCCAGTTTGTCCGGCATCCAGAGCTCCAAATCAGATGCCTGGAGCCAGGCAATTCTACGTGCACCTATGGCAATGGCAGAGGTTCTGTTTATACACTCAAAACAGTCAAAAGCTGCACAGTTGACAGATTTAGGAACATCCTGGGCATGTTTAACCAGTGTGAGAAAATCCTGCCTCTTATTCACAGGAAGAAGAGGGCTCAAAAGCTCTAAATCACCTGTGACTTCCTTCAGGAACATTCTCATATATAAAATATAGGAACTGATCCTGGCAGAATGCATGGAAGCCTGGAAAGTACGACGTTCAAAGGCATCCAAAGTTCTACACTCATGTCCAGGAGGATTAGAGGCATGCCTCTTTGCACTTCTGATCCTCCTCATAGCTCATTCTACTACAATAGAGTGGTAAGGAAGCTGAGTCTTCTGGAACCCAGGACAAGGAGAGACTCGATACATGGTATCCAGTCTACGAGAGTGAGGAGAGGTGGTAAGAGGTGTTTCCCACATTCTTAGCATGAGATCATGTAAAATCTCATGGATAGGCATAGTAGCTGCCTCTTTAGGAGCCTTGGGATATTGCAGAATCTCCAACTCCTTGGAGGAAGGCCCCTCCGGGATAAGTATTCCGGTACCGACAGTGCTGTCATAATCCTCGGAGTCCTCCGAAGATTCGAAGTACCTTCTTGTCTGGATGCTCCTGAAGAGCTTGATACCCGTACTGACTGAAGTCGGTACCGGGGGGAATCGGTACCGGTGTATCGGTACCAGACGGCATCGCATGACTGGGTGCTGGCAAAGCAGACCCCGATGTCGATGCTGTCGGTACCGGTACCGATACCGGTGCCGGAGTCGGTACTGGTACTGTCGATGCCGCAAGGAGAGCCGCCAGACTGCGTTCAATAGCCAGGAACCTCTGGTGTATCGACGCTGCCGATGCCTGGGTATCGGTACCAGAGAAAGCAGACGGTACCCCAGAGCATGGCCGAGGTTGAGGTCTCGAGAACATCCTGGAGCCCCGATAATGCTTTGGAAGCCGAAGCCTCCTGCCGGGGCAATTTTGCCAGTACAGAACCCTCAAGGGCAACGCCAGAGGCATCTCAATGCTTGGAAGGAGATCTACCCTTTGAGGACCGGCTAGACTTATGTTTAGTTACCTGAGATCCATGGGAGGAAGACGAAGCCCTGGAAGATGTCGATGCCACAGAAGCTGCATCGGAGGGAAAAAGGGTACTGAGCTTAGCAGCCCGGTTTTGTCAACCCCGCTTGGACATCATGGCACAAGCCATACACTCAGAGATGGAGTAGTCAGGACCTAAACATTTAAGACACCACTCATGGGTGTCGGTGACGGTGATGGTACTGCTGCACTTGGTGCACTTTTTGAAACCCGAAGCGGGTTTTTTTTATAGTGGAGGAAATTTTGGGCCTAAGGCCCAAAATGGCGCGTGCACCTGGAAAAGTAAAGTTAGGGGAAAAAAACTTTTTTTTTTTTAAAAGAAAGAAAAAGAAGAACCGGCGGTACCGGTATAGCGTCGAGGAAGGCAGGCGCGACCACAAAAAAGGAGAATAAGGAAAATTTTCTGCGGTGACAGGAACAATGACCTGCTGGCTCTGCGGAAAACGAAGAACTGGAGAGAGGCAGTTGGGAAAGGCGGGAAGGCAGCACGCAGGCGCTGTGGGATGCTCCCAAAGGCTTTCTAATTGGACGCTGGGGAGCGTTCCCATGCAGGCTCCGTCGGTACCGATGATACCCATATGTGAGGACTACATTCCTGCTTGTTCCTGGAGATCAAGATCTCCCCCCAGGGCTCAGCACTCTCGATCCTCCTTTTCAATATTTTTCTTCAGCCCATCTGTCAAATCCTAAAGAGATTCCGCGTATACTGCCACATATATGCGGATGGCATAATGTTGTAACTCCCCATTCACGATCCCAAACTCTCCAACACAACTTCTATCCGATTGTTTTAAAGAGATTTCACAGTGGCTTAAAGACCATAATCTATATGTCAATTTCAACAAAACGGAAGTACTTTACATCACTAGAAATAAAAACTTTGTTCCACCTACATCAGTCTGCCAACAGAAATCTAACAGAGTAAAAAACGAGGTGAAATACTTAGGCGTCACACTGGACCAGACCCTCAGTATGGAATCACACATCAAAAACACTGATAAAAATCCATTATAAGCTAAAACTGTTAAAACAGCTCTGCCCACTGATCCATCTAAATGGCTTAAAATCTGTTATACAATCTATAATCACTCCTCACTTTGATTTTGCGAACTCCATCCTACAGAGCCTATCAAAACAAACCCTCAGAAGGCTTCAACCAGCCCAAAATGCAGCAGCAAAATCAGTCCTAAACATCAGTTCCATAGAACACATCACACCTATATTATCAGAATTACACTGGCTTCCAAAGTATAGCGGCATAAGCTACAAAATCCTTGTGACCACCTTTAAAATAATCCACAACATAGCCCCATCCTTTCTGAACAACTTAATCGTAATGGAAACCTCCAACAAAATCCAAAGCAGCAAAAATAGATACAAACTTGAAATCCCAAAGGACTACAGAAAAGCCAAAAAATTAACAAATAAAAAAGCATTTGCACATGCTGCTCCAACCCTCTGGAACGAGCTCTCTGAGGACATCAGAGAGCAAAATGACATCAAACTATTCCGTAAAAAACTTAAAACATTTCTCTTTACCTCTCACTTTGGCACACAACCTGACTATGACACCCAGGCTGACATCATATTGGTCAAATAGCGAGCGAATTATAAGATAGAAAAATATTAGACGCGTCATGCTAGAGCATATAAAATGTCAGTCATGATCATTATTGTATATAGTTAAAGGGCACATGCACCCTGTGCTGTTTGATCTCATCAATGTAAATAGTTACAGATTGTTCCATGTACTGCTTTTAAACTAAGCAATGTAAATAGTTACAATATGTTCCATGTAACTGAAAAAGACCATGTTAGTGTACTTTTCAGACCTTCGTTGCTTGCAAACCGCACTTGATCTTCTGGAAAGCGCGGTATAAAAATGTTTGCTAAATAAAATAAATAAAAACTACACTTGTAAATTTACATTCGGTTAATTATACTAGCATTGACGTTCCTTGTAAAACAACTTGCGTTGCCAAGTGTTAAGTTTTGTTCTCTGTAAACCGCAACTGATCTGTGGAAGATGCGGTATATAAATGTGTATAAAATAAAATAAATAAAATAATAAATAAATAAATAAACTATCTCCAGGAACAAGCAGGAATGTAGTCTTCAAATATGGGACTCCCTAGCTCCAGATGCCAGATGAAGTGACCCCAGAACCGGTAGCGATTTGCCTCAGAGTAGGCTTGAAAACGTTATGGATCCTACATGGATGTCTGATATCGTCAAAGTCTGGGACTGAATGTAGGAGGTACATCTAAGTCTGAAAGAGGTGCTGGAGTACAGCCTGACCAAACATGGCATTCTGACAGGAGTCCTTGTCCAGACAATAATTGGCAGCAAAGGTATGGACGGAAGACCAAGTTGCTGCCTTGCAGATTTTGTCAATGCTCAACAAGCGTAGGTTTGCCATCGAAGTTGCCATACCCTTCCAGGGAGAGTCCTGCTTTGTCATAGACAAATGAAATGCAGTCCGCTATCCATCTGGAGAGCATACACTTAGAAACAGATAAGGTAACCCAGGTGACTAGGGTCAAATGAGAAAAAAAACAACTGCGAGGCTTTATGATGACCTTGTGTCCTTTGGAGATAAAAAGCTGCTGATGTGGATTTGAGCAGTCTTGTTGGGTTTTCTTTTGATGATTTATTTCTTTATTGTTAATGTGATCAATAAGATGCTATTCCTTTTCTTTCTTTATTTGTTTGTATGTATATGCAAGTACATTTTGAATTTAAAAAAAAAGCCAATGCACACTTGCAGTTAAGAGTGTGTTGCTTCCACTCGAGACACATACGGTTTAGGAAAGAAGACTGGTAGGTTAATTGACTAGTTTAAATGAAAAGGAGATACCAACTTTGGCATAAAGTGTGGGCGAGTCCGAAGGAGAACTTTGTCATGGTGGAACTGGGTATGGGGGAAGAGCCTGAAGTTCATCAATGCGTCTGGCAGAAGTGAAGGCAATTAGGAAGATTACCTTCCAAGACAGGAACTTTAAGGAGGTTGCAGGCCAATGGTTCAAAGGGCGACTTGAGAAGCTGTGCTAGAACAACCTTGAGGTCCCAGGCTACCAGAGGGGGCTTATGAAAAGTTTGGATAGCAGGAGATCTTGCATGAAAACATACTACTAGCGGATGCGAGGAGATGGGCTGTCTATGCAATGGTTGGTGATAGGCCGCAATGGCACCGAGGTGGACGCTCACCAAGTTGGTCTTTAGACCTGTCAAGGACAGGGGAAGGAGATACTGGAGTAGGGACTCCACTGGGGCTGAAAAGGGATTGAGATCCTTCTGGGAACCTTAGAGTATCTACGCCACCTAAAAGCGTACAAACGTCTGGTGGAGGGCTTTCTAGATGCCAATAAGATCTCCTTAACCTCTTGTGGAAGTTAAATGCACTACAAAGCTATACTCTCAGCCACTAAGCTGTGAGGCGGAAAGACTGTGGATTGAGATGGAGTAGTGAGCTGTCTTCCTAGGAGAGGAGATCAGACGCAGATCCCAATCGCAGAGACTGAGTCAGACCTAGTAGCAGTGGAAACCACGGTTGCCTTGGCTAGTGAAGGGCTATGAGAATCATGGAGCCCTTGTCAGATTGAAACTTTAAGTGTCTTGGGAATGAGGGGTATAAGAAGGAAAGCGTAAAGCAGACCCTGACCAATGTTTGTTGCTGGATGTTGGAGCTCTTGTGCAGAAGCGAGGAAGCTTGGCATTCTGTGATGTTGCAAACAGATCTATGTCTGGAGTTCCCCAGGTCTGGAAGGTGTAGGACAATTTGTGTCCAAATGGAGAGACCATTCGTGAGGAAGAAGGATCCGACTCAACTTGCCTGCCAAGACATTGAGCTCCCCGGGGAGGTACACCGCTTGGAGGTGTATTTGATGAGAAATGGCAAAGGACCACAGATGGAGAGCCTCATTGCAGAAGACCCATGCGCCTGTTCCTCCCTGCTTATTCACACAGAACATGGCAACCTGATTGTCCATCCTGACTAGGACCTGTTGTGCCCTGAGGTGATGCTGAAACACCTAGAGTGTATTTGAGATAGCATGACGTTCCAGGAGATGGGCCTGTACTTGTGACTCTTGCACTTTTCAGAGCCCCTGTGTAGACAAGTTGCCAAGTGTGCTCCCTAACCCAGTTTGGAGGCATCCGTTGTCAGGGTGCCTTCAAGTAGAGGCATCTGAAAAAGTGACCCTACAAACCGATTTTCTGGAGATCACCACCACTGAAGAGATGTGGTTAGAGGGACAGTGACCTGGATCCTGTCCCACAGACAGCCAGAGGCTTGAATCCATTGGGAGGTTAGAGTCCATTGGGCTGACCGCATATGTAGGTGAGCATATAGGACGATGAACTGCAGAGGCTACGTGGCTGAGGAGTTGCAGCATCTCAAAAGCGGTCAGTTGGTCCCATTGGAGAGTCTGAGATGCTAGCTGAATTAGATGTGTACAGCAGAGCTCGAGCAAAAATGCCCTGGACATTTGGGTGTCCAGCAGGGCTCCGATGAACTCCAGCTTCTGAGTTGGAGCGAGCTGGATTTTGGGAAGTTAATTACAAATCCCAAGTGTTGCAATACTATAATGGTACGATGCATGGAAAGCTGTACCTCCTGGGAGTTGTCTGCTTTTATGAGCCAGTCGTCTAAGTAAAGGAAGATACATTTCTCCAGAGACCTTAGGTATGCACCACGACCGCTATGCACTTTGTGAATACTCTTTGGGCAGAGGCGAGTTTGAAGGAAAGGACTCTGCACTAATAATGCTTTCCTTGAAAGGTGAAGCATAGATATTTCCTGCGACTTGGATGGATGAGGATGTGCATGAATGCTTCTTTTAGATCTAGAGAACAGAGCAATTCCTGTCTCTGGAGGTAAGGTAGAAGAGTCCCGAGAGAAATCATCTTGAACTTTTTGCAGACCAGGAACTTGTTGAGGTTTCTGAGATCTAGAATGGGCCCGTAACCTCCGGTTTTCTTTGGAATGAGAAAGTACAGAGAATAGAAACCCATTCCCTGCTGGAATGTCGGGACATTCTCTATGGTGCCCTGAGACAAAAGAGAAGACACTTCTTCCTCAAGGAGAACAGCAAGTGGGGGATGAGTTTGAAATTCCCCTAGGAACATTGAGGGGGGGCAGAGTTTAGAGATGAAGTCTGTACCCCTCTTGGGCTATGCTTAGTATCCATTGCTCTGAGGTGATGAGGTACCATCTGTGGGCGTAGTGGCACAGTCTGCCTGCTATGTGGAGGGGGTGAGGACCCTCCAGGATCAAGGTGGCAATGTTCTCAAAAAAAAAAAAAAAAAAGTCAAAAACCAGGCGCAGACTGTGGCTGCAGAGCTGGTTGAGGCTTAGCAGGCTGTTGCCTCTTCTGTGTCCCCTGGCCCTGGTACTGAAAAGCAGGATGGTAAGAAGGGTAGAATCTCCTCTTATTATTGAAGAAAAAAAGGCAACTGCAAGGATGTCTAACAAGGTCAGCTGTTGTTCTAATAGAGTCATAAAATACTACTCTGAAGAGATTAACTGAGAGGCCTTATCCTGCCTGTCCAGCGCATCACCAATTCAACCTCCATGGAATGAGCCGGTACATGGTATCAATACGTCAGATCTGCAGTGAGACTGTAAGTCTCCCACATACGGAGCATGAGATCATGAAGGATGCGGTGCACTGGCAGAGTAGCTGCCTCCTTGGGTGCTGTTGGGTATTGGAGGATCTACAACTTCTCTGCCCTTGATTCCTTCTCCGATGTTACCGTAATGGAGAGACCTTTAGCTAAGCAGCTAGGTCTCGAATGAATTCCTGGAAGGACATGTCTTCTGGAGAAGACATGCATCACTGTTCTGGAGGGGAAGGTTCCAAAGGTGTATCTTGGGGACCCCGAGAATCGTCTGATTCTGTCTCCAAAGCACTGGAATTGGAGGACTCAAAGTATCGACAAGAGTGGTGCTCACCCAAATTGAGATGACTATACCGATGCTCTGAGATACCGGTATTGGTGAGCCACTTGGTTTGGGTACAGATATTGGTAGCAGTTTCAAGCAAGGGCATGGGTGGCAACGATGTTGACGCAATGTGCAACAACCCAGGTGCCGACCTCATAACGGGGTCGATGTTGGTACCGGTATCAACGGGGTGGTGCCCAGAGTCAATGACTTCAATGGAAATGAGGCTGCCAGCAGGACTGCTAAGCTCCACTCGATGGCTAGTATGCACTGGTCCATCGAGGTTGCCGATGTCTGGGTATCTGTTGCGGGTGGTTGCCCTACTGTTCCAGAACATGGCACCAGACGCTCTCCGGAGGTTGAGGCCTTGGGAGCATCATGGAGCCCCTCTGTGGCTTTGGAGGAGAGGGGCTGTTTGACAGGCAGATATACCTCTAATGCCATGCCTGGGTGATCTCAATGCTTCGAGCGGGATCTTCCCCTGCAGATTTTGTGTTTGAACTTCGAAGATACCTGAGATCCATGGGAGGAGGGTGAGGACAAAGTGAATGCCAGCAATACGGCATCTGAGGCAAAGAATGCCCCAAATTTAGAAACCAGGTTCTGTAGGCCTCTCCATGTCATTTTCTGACAGAGGAGACGGTCCTTTGGCTAATGGTCTGGGCCAAGGCATTTTAAGCACCAGTCATGTTGTGTCAGTCACTGAGATAGTGCTGGCACAATTGGAACATTTCTTGAAACCACTAGTTGGTTTCTCTGTGCCTTCAGGGATTTGAAGGCTATGGTAGACTTAAGATATAGAAAGGGCATTGATGCCCAAGTTTTGTGTTTTTTTGAAAGAAAGATAAAGAAAGAACTAAAAGAAAAGAATAAGGGAACCAGCGATGGTCTTCGACGGTGCCAGTGTCAATGGGAAGGCAGAGGCACTCTTCACAAAGAGTTTTTTTGTGGTGACAAGATTTGCTTCCTGCTGGCTCCACTGAAAATGAAGAACTGAAGAGAGGGAATTGGAAAGGTGAGAAGGCAGCAAGGCAGTTGCGCAGGTGCAGTGGAGTGCTCCCAAAGGCTTTCCAATTGGACGCTGTGAAGTGTTCCTGAATGGGCTCTGTCGGTACTGACAGCACCTGTATGTGAAGACCAAATTCCTGCTTATTCCTGGAGATAGGAATAGCACTAAAAGAGTGATGGGAGAGAGAAGAGAACCAGAAGAGTCCTTAAAACTAAGTGAGGACAATGTGTCAAGGAGAAGGCGGTGGTCAACAGTGTCAAAAGCAGCAGAAAGGATGAGGATAGAGAAAAGGCCCTTGGAATTAGCCAGGAACAAGTTTCTGGAGACTTTGGCAATTGCAGTCTCAGTAGAATGTAAGGGACAAAAGCCAAATTTAAGTGGACCCTGCAGGGCTTGAAATTAAAGAAAATCAAAACAATGGCAGAGGACTGCACGCTCAGGAAGTTTAGAAATGAAGGGGAGGAGGAGGATGGGTCGATAATTAGAAGGACAACTAGAGTTAAGAGAAGATTTCTTAAATTAAGGTGTGACCACAGCATGCTTGAAAGCTGCGGGAACCGTGGCAGTGGAGAGCGAGAGGTTAAGAATATGTGAGATAGAAGTGATATTAGAGGAGGAAATGGAGCTAAGGAGACGGGTGGGAAGCATCAGAAGAGCAAGTAGTAAATTTAGAGGAGGAAAGGAAATGAGAGCTTTCCTCCTCAGAGATCATAAAAAAGAAGAAAGGGTAACAGACTGGTGGGGGGGGAAGTTGGTATTGACGTGGGGGGAAGAGGGGAATTGGAGTGTAATCTTGTGAATTTTGTCATGGAACTAGTTGGCAAGGGTTTGGGCAAGATGAGGAGGAAGGGGAGGAGCCCTGACGAGAGAGTTAAGAGTTGAGAAGAGATGGCGGGAGTCAATGACAAGAGAGTTGGTCAGATGGACATAATGGTCTTGCTTGACAAGTGCTAAGGCTGATTAGAAGGAAGTAAGCATGAATTTGAAGTGAAGAAATTCAGAGAGAGAGCAGAATTTGAGCCAAATATGCTCAGCTGAGTGGGCACAGGAGCGTAGATAGTGAGTAGTTGAAGACAATCAGGGCTGAGGTATAGTGCATCTTACAGGACATGGGATGGGTGGAGCAAGAATATCTAGAGCAGAGGAGATGGCAGTATTATAGGAAACTACAGCCTCATCAACAGATTTAGAAGACAAGGTTGGGGAAAGAGATGATTTGACAGTAGAGAGCCAAAGGATCGCTACCATGCAGATGCCTTAAAAGGTAGTTAGAGACTGGATGAGATTTAGGTGGGGAGTGATGAAGGTTAGGAGGTGATGATCAGATAAGAGAAGAACTGAGGAATGGAAATTGGAGGGTAAACTGGGTTGGAGGGATGACTAGGTCAAGGCAGTGACAGGTAGTGGGAGCAGAAGAGCAAAGCTGAAGGAAGTAAGGGAAAGAGTAGTTACTCACCTGTAACAGGTGTTCTCCAGGAGCAGCAGGAATCAGTCCTCACATATGGGTGACATCGACGTCGATGGAGCCCTTGCGGAGCATTTCCCCAGCTTTCTATGAAAGCCTTTGGGAATACTGCACGCATGCGCGGTCCCCTTCCCGCCTAAAGGTGCCATCTTGCTCAGTCAAATGACATAGCTAAAAAACAGCACACAAAAATGTAAAACAAACTATGTACAACTGCAACTCTCAGGGGAAGAGGGAGGGTTGTGAGGACTGATTCCTGCTGCTCCTGGAGAACACCTGTTACAGGTGAGTAACTACTCTTTCTCAGGACCAAGCAGGACGTCAGTCCTCACATATGGGTGACTCCCTAGCTCTGGGCTACCAAGGAACCCAGGCTGAACAAGAGAACTCCCTCTAGTCCCAGCATCAAAGAAAGGCTTTTCACTGAAAAAACCTCCACAGGTAGCCCAATGGAGGGCTGGAGGGCAGGAGCTGCCTAAACCTCAAAGAGATTCTGGAGTACTGCCTGGCCAAAAGCACTGTGCCTATGGGACTCCCTCTCCAGGCAGTAATGGGCCGCAAAAGTCTGGCTTGAGGACCAAGTTGCAGCCCTGCAGATGTCTACCAACGATACAGAGCGGAGATGAACTACTGAGGCAGCCATTGCCCTGACACGATGGGCCGTGACCCGACCCTGCAAGGGAAGGTCAGCCGCCCTGTAAGCCCAGGTGATACAGTCAGCCAGCCATATGGACAAGGTACGCTTGGACACAGCTAACCCCAAATTATTAGGGTCAAAAGAGATGAAGAGCTGAGTAGCCCTTCTATGTCCCTGCGTACGGTCAAGGTAGAAGGATAAGGCCCTCCTACAGTCCAGGGTATGCAGGACCGCTTCAGCCTGGCTTGCATGAGGCCTAGGGAAGTATCACCTCCTGGTTGAGGTGGAAAGAGGAGACAACTTTAGGGAGGAACTTTGGATGAGTCCTAAGGACTACCCTGTTCCTATAGAAGCGGGTGTAAGGCCTGTCACAGACCAGGGCCTGAAGCTCACTCACCCGTCTGGCCGTGGTTAAGGCTACTAGGAAGAGTGTCTTCCAGGAAAGGAAGCGGAGAGGACAAGTAGCAATCGGCTCAAAAGGTGGGCGAGTCAGTTGCTGCAAGACCACATTCAACTCCCACTCAGGAGCTGGAGGACGGACAGGAGGCTTGAGCAAGAGCAAACCTTTGAGAAACGGGGACACCAAGGGGTGAACCGACAGAGAGTGTCCTTCCACCAGTGAGTGGTGAGCTGCTAGAGCTGAGAGGTGGACCCGAACAGAATTGGACTTAAGGCCCTGATTGGATAAGTGCAGCAGGTACTGAAGCACCACTGGTACAGCACAGGAGAAAGGATCCTCTGTACACAGCTGACACCACACAGAAAACCTCTTCCACTTCAGGGCATAGGTTTTTCTAGTGGACTGCTTCCTAGAGGCCAGGACGAACTCCTCAACTTCAGGAGGTAGGCCCCAAGGACCAAAACTACCCTTGCAGCTTCCAGGCCATCAAATTGAGAGATATGAGATTGGGGTGCAAAAGAGACCCCTGGTCCTGAGAGAGAAGGTCAGGCTGCAACCCTAGAAGTAGTGGAGTGTCCACTGCTAGTTGAAGCAGAAGTGGGAACCAAGGTTGCCTCGGCCACCTGGGGGCTACCAGAAGGACCGAGGCCTGGTCCTGTAGAATCTTGAACAGGGTTCGGGCCACCAGAGGCGTGTGTGGAAACGCATACAGGAGGCCCTGGGACCAGGAGATCAGAAAAGCATCTGCTGCTAGCCTCAGAGGATGCGGTTGCCTGGAGCAGAACCTGGGCAGCTGTCTGTTCAGGGGGCTGGCAAAGAGATCTATGGATGGAAGTCCCCATCTCAAGAAGTTCTTCTGAACCACCAAGGGATGGAGCTGCCATTCGTGGGGCTGCAGAATCCTGCTCAACCTGTCTGCCAGGTAATTTTCCTGGCCAGGGAGATAAACCGCCCTGAGCAACATGTTGCGCCTGAGCGCAAACAAGCAAAGGTCCTGCGCCTCCTGACAAAGGAGCCTGGACCCAGTGCCTCCCTGTTTGTTCACATAAAACAAGGCTACCTGATTGTCTGTTTGCACTAAAACAGACTGGTGGGCCAGGGTTTGAGAGAAAGTCTTGAGGGCTAAGCGAATAGCCTGTAGTTCCAGTAGACTGATCTGCTGCTTGACCTCCCAGGGAGACCACAGGCCCTGGGTGCACTTGCCCAGACAGTGTGCACCCCAGCCCTGCAGGGAGGCATCGGTGGTCAACACCACTGTGAACCTAGGTGGCTGAAAAGGCATCCCTTTCAGTAAGTTGGGGGGATGCAGCCACCAACATAGGGAGTGCAAGAATGGTCTGGACACCTTTACTCTGTCGCTGAGGCTCCCTGTGGCCTGCGACCACTGATTCCTGAGACACCATTGCGCAGGCCTCATATGAAGCCTAGTATTGGGAGTCACATGTACTGTTGAAGCCATGTGGCCAAGAAGCCTCAGGCAGAGCCTGGCGGAGACCAGTGACCTGCTGAGAAACTGGTTTGCCAAGGTCATCAGTCTTTGGGCTCTGTCCTCTGGCAAGAAGGCTTTTGCCTGCAGAGAGTCTAGCCTTGCCCCTATGAACTCCAAGTTTTGGGAGGGGAGCAAAGTGGACTTTGCGAAGTTTATGACAAACCCTAGATGTTGGAGTAGAGAAATTGTTCGAAGGGTGGCTTGCCTGGCCTCCTGGCACGTCTGACCCCTGATGAGCCAGTCGTCCAGATAAGGAAGACAAAGATACCCTGATTCCTTAAGTAGGCCGCCACCACTGTCAGGCATTTGGTAAAGACCCTAGGGGCGGATGTGAGGCCAAATGGCAGCACTCTGTACTGATAATGGTTTCCTCCCACAATGAACCTGAGGTACTTTCTGTGGTCTGGATGAATGAGGATGTGAGTGTACGCATCGTTTAGATCTAAAGAGCATAGCCAATCTCCCTGCTGGAGTTAGGGCAGAAGTGTTCCAAGAGTAAGCAACTTGAACTTCTCCTTCTGTAAGAACTTGTTGAGATTCCTGAGGTCGAGAATAAGTCTGAGATCCCCTGTTGTCTTTGGTACTAGGAAGTACCTGGAGTAGAAACCGTGACCTTGTAGGTGGGGAGGCACAGGCTCCACCGCCTTGTCTCGCAACAGACCCTGAAGCTCCTGCAGGAGGGGGGCTGTATGGAGAGGAAGCTCTCCTGGAAAATAGGGAGGAGGCAACTGATGAAAATGAAGCAGGTAGCCCTTGTGGACTATGCTTAAGACCCAGTTGTCCCCTGTAATGGGTGGCCAACCGTGGGCAAACAGGGCTAGTCGACCTCCTGTGCAGGGATGGGACAGCAGAGACGGAGAGGCTATGTCTTGGGAGTCAAAACCCCCCACCCTGCTGAGGGGGAGCAGGAGCCGGAGGCTTGGGGGCCTTCTGCCTACGGGGTCCATGTCCCTGCCCCTTGGCCTGCTGACCCTGTGGGGGAGCAGGGGAGGCCTGGTAAGGTGGGAACTGTTTGTAGGCAGTCGCCTTCTCGGGTAAAAGGACTTCTTACGCGAGCCCTTCTTGTGTGAAGGGGCAGACGTCTTTCGAGACAGCCTTGTCCTCGTGAGGTGCTCAGTCTTGAGCTCAGCAGCCTTCTCAGCCATGGGCTTGCCAAAAAGGTTCTCACCTCGGCAAGGGACATCGACCAACTTGTCCTGAACCCATGGCTCGAGGTCCGATGACTGCAGCCATGCCTGGCGTCGAGCCGCGATGCCGGCTGCTGCAACACGGGTCAAAGCCTCGAAGTCATCGTAGGCCACTCGGGACATGAGCTTAGAGCATTCCCGGATCCCCGAGGACAAGGACTTGAACCTCTGCAGAGGTTCCCCGGAGAGACCAGCAGAGAACCCGGCAAGCTAGTTTGCCAGGTCCCGCAAGTACATGCCCATGTACAGCTGGTAAGACTGGACACGGCAAGCATGCATCGAGCCCTGGAAGCACTTTCTACCAAACGCATCCAGGTTCCGAGCCTCCCTGCCAGGGGGCACCGCGGAGTGCATCTTCTGACTTTTCAGACGATGCATGACCGATTCCACCACCATGGAATGGTGTGGTAGCTGCGCCTTTTGAAAACCAGGGCTCTTACGGAGTCGATAAATGGAATCGACCCGCTTGCTGAGAACAGACGCCGAGGCCGCTGCCTCCCACATCCGGAAGAGGAGCTGTTCAAGCATCGGAGGAACCGGCACAGTAAAGGCCTCCTTCGGAGGAGAGTCATACTGGAGTACCTCGAGCTCTTCGGTTCGAGGCTCCTCCTCGGGATCCGCCGGGATCGCCAAAGCAGTGGCCATATCCCTAACGAACTCCGAGAACCGGGTATCCTCCCAGAGGGGACCTACTCTGGGGCTCAGACTGCGGTGAGTCCGATGGGACGCACCGAGTCTTGAAGTACCAGGGGACTCCTCGTCCTCCATCTCCCAGGTGGACTCGTCCGAAGAGGAGTCGGGCTCCGACCGCGCGAGGCCTGGCAGCACCCGCCCCGACGCCAAAGGCACCGGCGTCGACGCCCTCGGTCCCGACCGGGAGGTCGAGAGTGACCGTGACCGAGGACGACCTCGAGCCTTCATGGTCTCGAGTATCGGCTCGGTCTCTGGGGTCGACCCGCTGCTGATCCATGAAGGCAGACAGTCTGCACTACAAGGCTGTCAGCCTGAGACCCAGCTCAGGAGACTCAGCAGCCACCAACTTGGGCCCCGGCACGCCAGGCCCGACGTCGGCTCCCTGGGAGGAGAGTCCTCGAGGACAACAGGACTTACGTGTCCAGCAGACTCAGGCTCCACTCGAGGTACTTGTGACGGCTTCTCCTGTTCCACGGGCCCGGGACGGTGGTCGGGGGTCCGAGACCTAGCCCTCGAGGAGCCAGGGACCTCCACCAACGCAGCCCTCGCGAGCCGCTTCTTCCTCTTTCGCTCCCGCTCAGGGTACCTCCTCTCAGAGGAACCCAGACGATGCTCAGGGTCAGACTCCCGAGATGTCGAGGCCTCAGACGAGGTCCGGGCCCGGCCAGAGGCCGAATCGGAGAAAAGCCTTTCCTTTTGGTGCTGACGACTTCGCAGTGCCTTAGTGGACATTTTCCCACACGGTCCACAGATCTTAGGATCATGATCAGGACCGAGCACCGAAGGCAGCAGTCGTGTGTGTCGGTGAGAGACATTAGTTTCTTGCACCGATCACACTTCTTAAAACCACTGGAAGCCATCGGGGGAAAAAAAAAAAAAAAGAGTCCCCGCGAGGTCAAAGGACCGGCCTTCCAGGGAAAAGGAAAAAAAAAGGGCGCGAACGCCAGCCACGAAGGGCAAAAAACGAAAAAATAAGATCGGGCTCGATACCGGTGTACCGAACCCGGTGAGAAGGGGAACCGGAGTCGAACCGTAGAAAAAAAAAGCGAAGAAATCGCAAGAATTTGAAGAAAAAAATCTAACTGTTTTCCGGGTGAACTAGGACAAACGTCCGACGGGCTCCACGGAAAGAGAGACTGAGCAAGATGGCACCTTTAGGCGGGAAGGGGACCGCGCATGCGTGCAGTATTCCCAAAGGCTTTCATAGAAAGCTGGGGAAATGCTCCGCAAGGGCTCCATCGATGTCGATGTCACCCATATGTGAGGACTGACTTCCTGCTTGGTCCTGGAGAAAGGAGTTTAGAAGCATAGGGGTCAGAAGGGTTATTGACATTAATACTGAAGTCACCAAGAATAAGGAAAGGGGAAGAAGAATCAAGAAATATGGAAAGCCAAGAGTCAAAATCAGTGAGAAAGGCAGAGGTGGATTTATCAGGGGGGTCTATAGATAGCAGCTATACTGAGAGATAAGAGGTTAAAGAGACAGATGGAATAGACTTCAACGGAGAAACGAGGAGTGAGATGGAGTTGGAATTGACAGAAAGGAGAAAGCAGAAACCCAACACCACCATCACAGCTAGTGAAAATGGGGAGTATGGGAAAATTGGTAGCCGCTATGACAGAGGACGGCAACCGAAGCAGTGTCACTGGGGAGGAGCCAGATTTCAGTAAGAGTTAAATGATGGAGAGAATTAGAAATGAAGAGATCATAGATAAAGGGGAGTTTATTGGATATGGAATGAGCATTCCATAATCCACAAGAGAAAGGGAGAGAGGAGGGGGAAAGGAGAGAAACATGAATGAGATCAGAGTGAGAGAGAGAGGAGTGGGTTTGGGAGAATAGTCTAGGGCAGCGGTTCTCAACCTGTGGGTCGCGACAAGGGTCGTCACAGGATTTAGCGGGGGTTGCCTCACTCCACCAAATTAAAAAAATTTAAAAAGCGCACAAGTTGCTGCCGCTGCAGAGTCCACTTCTCAGCAGCGGCAAACTCACCGACTCCTATCTTCTGCAGCCTGTCGCCAACCTCCCCCTGGTGGCCGGTGGCTGAACGGGGAGGTTGGGCATATAGTTAATTTTAGGAGAGGAGGGGTTTTTTAGGCCAGGTGCAGCCTGGTCTATGTAGTCCTGCTCCTGGTGCAAATAAGTCATGTAAGCCAAATGGAGGGAGAATAAGGCTTTTATTTCCCTTTTCACAAAAAGATTCGTTGGGCTACAAAAATTAAAGAAAGTCCTTCTTTTCAGGCATAAACCAAACTCAAGGTACAAAGTAAACTGTTATAATCTTCACAGTTGTAGAAAGGAAATTAACCAAGGATTCTTTCAACATTGGAGTAAATTACATGTCTGAACATTCTTCTTTCATTCAGCACAAATATGAAAACTTAAGGTAATATTTGTATGGCTCACAGTTCCGGCAGTGATTCCAAACCACCCACAACACACATGGAATAATCCATCAATTCCTCCTGAGATAAGAACATAACCTAAGATATGCCATACTGGGTCAGACCAAGGTCCATCAAGCCCAGTATTCTGTTTCCAACAGTGGCCAATCTAGGTCATACGTACCTAGCAGTTTCCCCAAAACACACAGGTTCCACAATGCCTGTACTGGGTCAAGCATTGATATCCTGGGTCCCTTCTTAATAATGGTTTATGGATCCAGGAACTTGTCCAAACCTTTTTTAAACCCAGCTACACTAACAGCCTTTACTATATCCTCTGATAACAAATTCCAGAGTTTGATTACACGTTGAGTGAAAAAATATTTTCTTTTATTAGTCTTAAATAGTTTACCCTGTAGCTTCATTGCATGTCCCCTAGTCTTTCTATATTCTGATAAGGTAAACAATCGATCTACGTTTACCCGTTCCACTCCGTTCATTAATTTATAGACTTCTATCATATCTCCCCTCAGCCGTCTCTTTTCCAGGTTAAAGAGCCCTAACCTTTTTAGCCTTTCTTCATAGGAGTATCCTTCCATCCCCTTTACCATTTTGGTGGCTCTTCTCTGAACCTTTTCTAAAATCGCTATATCCTTTTTAAGATACGGCGACCAGAATTGCACACAATATTCAAGGTGCGGTCTCACCATGGAACGATATAGAGGCATTATAATATCTTTTGTTTTATTTTCCATTCCTTTCCTTATCATACCTAGCATTCTATTTGCTCTCTTGGCCGCCGCTGCACACTGGGCCGAGGGTTTTAACATGGTATCCACAATGACGCCTAAATCTTTTTCCTGGGTGGTGGTTCCTAATGTGGAACCTTGCATCGTGTAACCATAGTTTGGGTTGTTCTTCCCTAGGTGCATAACCTTGCACTTGTCCACATTAAATTTCATCTGCCATTTTGATGCCCAGTCTTCCAATTTATCAAGATCCTCTTGCAATTTTTCACAATCCTCTTGGGTTTTAACAACTTTAAATAGTTTTGTGTCATCTGCAAATTTGATAACCTCACTCGTTATCCCACTTTCCAGGTCATTTATGAATATGTCAAAAAGCAGCGGACCCAGCACAGATCCCTGGGGTACACCACTATTCACCTTTCTCCATTGGGAAAATTGGCCATTTAGCCCTACCCTCTGCTTTCTATCTTTTAACCAGTTCCTGATCCACAATAGTACACTGCCTCCTATCCCATGACTCTTTAGTTTTGCCAAAAGTCTCTGATGAGAGACCTTGTCAAAGGCTTTCTGAAAGTCCAGATACACAATATCAACCGACTCACCTTTGTCCACCTGTTTATTCACTCCTTCAAAAAAACATAACAGATTAGTAAGACAAGATCTTCCTTGTCTAAAGCCATGTTGGCTGTCTACCATTAGGTTGTGATTATCTACATGTTGAGTAATTTTATTCTTTATGATGATTTCTACCATTTTTTCTGGTACTGATGTCAAGCTCACCGGTCTGTAGTTTCCCGGATCACCCCTGGAACCCTTTTTAAAAATTGGTGTTACATTGGCTATCCTCCAATCTTCAGGTATTAGAGATGATTTTAATGATAGTTCACAGATTACTGATAGCAGGTCTGCAATCTCATATTTCAGTTCTTTCAACACCCTTGGATGTATACCATCCGGCCCAGGTGATTTGCTACTCTTCAGTTTATCTAATAGTTGTAATACATCTTCCCGATGTATCGATATTTCCTTCAATTCTTCCGCACCTTTAAATACCACTTCAGTCATGGGTAACATCCCTACATCTTCCTCAGTAAAGACCGAAGCAAAGAATTCATTCAGTCTCTCCGCTATCGCCTTGTTGCCTCTTAGTGCTCCTTTAACCCCTTTATTATCTAATGGACCAACTGACTCTCTCACAGGTTTTTTGCTACGAATGTACTTGAAAAGGTCTTTATTTCGCGTTTTTGCTTCCGCAGCAAGCTTCTTCTCAAATTCTCTCTTTGCCTGCCTTATCAATGCCTTGCATTTGATTTGCCAGTGCATGTGCTGTTTCCAGGTTTCGTCGTTTGGCTGTTTTTTCCATTTCCTGAAAGATGCTTTTTTGGCAACAGCCTCTCTGACCTCACCTTTAAACCATGCTGGCAGTTTTTTGGACTTCCTTCCACTTTTCTTAAAGCGTGGAATACAGCTGGTCTGGGCTTCCAAGATAGTATTTTTCAACACCACCCAAGCTTGATGTACGTCTTTAACCTTTGCAACTGCTCCTTTTAGTTTTTTCTTAACTGCTTTCCTCATTTTATCATAGTCTCCCTTTCGAAAGTTAAAAGGTAGTACTGTGGATTTCCTTACTATCCCTCCTCCACTAATTAAATCAAAGGCGATCATGCTATGATCACTATTGCCAAGTGGCCCCAACACCCTTATCTCTTGCACTAGATCTGGTGTTCCACTAAGGACTAGGTCTAATATGGCTTCCCCTCTGGTCGGTTCATGAACCAGCTGCTCCAAGAAGCAGTCATTTATTTCATCTAGGAACTTTATCTCCCTAGCATGTCGTGACGTGACACTGACCCAGTCGATATCGGGGTAATTGAAATCACCCATTATTATTACTGCGCTGTAACTTTTGTTAGCTTCCTTGATTTCTTTGAGCATTTCATCATCCATTTGGTCATTCTGGCCAGGTGCACGATAGTACACCCCCACTGCCATTGCCTTCCCCCTTTTATATGGAATTTCAATCCATATAGATTCTACAGCAGATTTTGTTTCCTGCAAAAATTTAATGCTTTCTGACTCAATGCCCTCTCTAACATAGAGCGCAACCCCTCCACCAATTTGATCAGCTCTATCATTACAATATAGTTTGTACCCAGGTATCACAGTGTCCCACTGGTTGTCCTCCTTCCACCATGTGTCTGATATTCCAATCATATCTAACCTTTCATTTAGTGCTATATATTCTAACTCTCCCATCTTATTTTTTAGACTTCTAGCATTTGCATACAAGCATTTTAGAGAATGTATTTTATTCATATTAATTTGGCTATTGTTAGACATGGGTAAATTGGGATCTTTAAGCTCTGTCTGCTCCATACTTGAGGGCATTTGGGCTACTTTACTCTTTTGTGGAACCTCTCTGCTTTTGGTAGTATCCTTCAAGGATACATTCTTCCGAACCATCTGCTCTTGGGCGACTGTCGGCTTTCCCCTAATATCTAGTTTAAAAGCTGCTCTATCTCCTTTTTAAAGGTTAATGCCAGCAGCCTGGTTCCATCCCGGTTAAGGTGAAGTCCATCCCTTCGGAAGAGCCCCTCCTTTCCCCAGAATGTTCCCCAGTTCCTAACAAATCCAAAACCCTCATCTCTGCACCATTGTCTCATCCACGCATTGAGACTCCGGAGCTCTGCCTGCCTTTTGGGTCCTGCGCATGGAATAGGAAGCATGTCGGAGAATGCTACCATGGAAGTTCTGGATTTCAACTTCCTACCTAAAAGCCTTAATTTTGCCTCCAGAACCTCCCTACCACATTTTCCTATGTCATTGGTACCGACATGTACCAAGACAGCAGTCTCCTCCCCAGCACTATCTAAGACCTTATCTAGGTGGCGCGTGAGGTCCGCTACCTTCGCACCAGGCAGGCATGTTACCAGGCGATCCTCACGTCCACCAGCCACCCAGCTATCTACATGCCTAATGATCGAATCACCAACTATAACGGCTGTCCTAACCTTTCCCTCATGGGCACATGGCCCTGGAGAAACTTCCTCGGTGCAAGAGGGTTTTACATCAGCTGGAGGACAGGTCCTAGTTACAGGATCACTTCCTGCCACACCAGGGTGATGCTCTCCTGTCACGTGACCTCTCTCCTCCATGGCAACAGGGGTGCTGCCAGACTGGAGGTGGGACTTCAGGACTATATCCCTGTAGGTCTCGTCTATGTACCTCTCTGTCTGTCTTATGTTTTCCAAGTCTGCTACTTTAGCCTCAAGAGAACGGACTTGTTCCCTGAGAGCAAAGAGCTCCTTGCACCTAGTGCGCACGTAAGACCTCTCACCAACTGGGAGAAAATCATACATGTGACACTCAATGCAAAAGACTGGAAAGCCCCCATCCCGCTGCTGGACTGCTGTCTGCATCTTAGTTTTAAGTTTATGTCTAGATCTTTAAGTTCTTACTTACTAGGGGTTGCTATGGGTATTTATACCAATAAAACTGTACCTAATACGTTTAATATACCTTGTTCACCTGAAGCTTAATTAATCTCAGGTCCCTAGTGTATGACTGATTTGGGTAATGAGCTTCACCTGAAAGCACCTCCTGTCTTTTAAGATGTGTAAGTACCTATAAAGCTATGATTATCCCAGGGGTGGGTGGGTGTGGGGAGGGAGGGAGGGAGGGAAGTAACACTTATTAAAAGAGAGCTGCTACACAGTACCCTGTCTTGTGCTGCTGAGGTAAGCTAAATTCTGATTTGATTTAAATTGTAGCTCCTAGCTGCTGCTAGGCTGTAACTTCTTATGAAATTTGAACTACAAGCTCTCTGCTGGGTTTTAAATTTAACCAGAAAGCTCTCTTCTGTTTTTTAAAACTAAAAGTACTTTTCTGATGCTAGGCCCTGAGTGACTATTAAATGTACACTACAAGCTCTCTGCTGGGTTCCAAATGTAACCAGAAAGCTCTCTTCTGTGTGTTAAATTTAAACTAAAAGTACTTTGCTGTTACTTGGCCCTGAGTGACTATTAAATTTAAACTACAAACTCTCTGCTGGGTATGAAATGTAACCAGAAAGTTCTCCTTTGTGTTTTAAATTCAAACTTTAATTGCTGCTTCTAGGCCCTAACTGATCCAACAAAAAACAGTGGGTTCACAGATTAAGTAGCTTTAATACAAAGAATTCTTTTTAGAAAATTACCATAAGTATATACTCACAGTTGCAGATTTCTCTCCAGAAGTAACAGTCCCCCTTTCTAGTCCTTCAAGACGAGGAAATAGGGTCTATAAGCTCTACTTGCATCGGTTCTAAATCACTATTATCTTCTTCTGAGCTGGGGCTTTCTCTGGCTGTTATCACTGGCCAGTCCCTATTTCTGTTCCCTTGTTTTCCATACAGTTGTTGTAAGGTTCTTAAATGAGCATGGTCTGTTTTATTGCCTCTATATCTTGGCTGGTGAAACTCTGGCCTGCTTTCTCTTCTTTTAAACTGGGCATCTGTTTTATAAGGGCTTCTAGCAGCTGAGCCTTTCTTCATGAATAAAGAATCATCATACCTTGGTTTCCTGTAACAGGCATAGCTGGAAGTGTCCTCCTCAGGTATTTCCCTTAGGACCCAGTCTCTCTGGCAATCTCTCTCTTGAAAGCTTCTGGTACCTTTCAATCTGGTCTCCGGGCTTTCTGGCAAGCGTAGGCCTCTCTCCAAGCCTGGCTTCCTGCTTCTTAGCTCTTTACCTCTGGAGTTTCTGGCTACCACGACTTCCATAGGACTGACTCTCCTCCGTCTGTCTTTCTCTGGGAACTCTGGTTCTCTTCCAGTTCCTGCAGCCATGCCACTAGTCCAGGTTCCACTGCTCCTTTTCTCAGCTCTGCTCTCCGGTGCTGCTCTGCCTTCTGTCTCCAGCCTCTCGCTTATAAAGGTCTTCTGCCTTTGAGCTTCCCGGGCTAGTTCTCAGGTGCTGCTGATTAGCTAGGTGTGTCCACTCAGCCTCTCTAAGTGCACGCCTGCTCCCTCTAGCTGTTTTGCTAGGCAATTGCATTCTTTGCACCTCATTTGTTTTGGAATAGACAGCTTCTTTTCCTATGTCCTCACTTTTATTAGCTCCTGCTCTATGACAAGCCGCGGCTCCCTGCCTCTTAGGGAACCGCGGCTGAGCCTGTGAAACCGCTGCGGAGCCCTTCCCGTCTCTTGACGGGCTCCGTGCACCATTGTCCCACCTCCAAAGGAAGTGGTAAACTTCCTTTGGAGGTGGGACAATGCTGCACGGAGCCCATCGAGAGACCGGAAGAATCCGCAACGGCTTCACAGGCACAGCCGCGGTTCTTAAGAGACAGGGAGCTGCAGCTGCAGAAGAACAGGGCAGTAGCAAGCAGACAGGGAGAGGGGAGGAGGGGGCAGGGAACCTGCAACGGGGCTGACATGGACAGAGGGGGGAGGGGGGCTGACATGGACAGAGGGGAGAGACAGGGGGACATACTGGACAGACAGGGGATAAATGCTGGACAGAGGGGAGAGACAGTGCGGGTTAGGATTATAATGATCAGATGGGGGGGCTAGGACTGGTAATGGGCTGATTAGGGAAGGCTAGGCCTGGGAATGGGCTGACGGGGGGTAGGCCTGGGAATGGGCTGATTAGAGGAGGCTAAGACTAGTAATGGGCTGATGGGGGGGGTAGGACTAGTAATGGGCTGATGGGGGGGGTTGAACAGGTAATAGGCTGATTAGAGGAGCCTAGCACTGGTAATAGGGTTGAGGGGGGACTAGCACTGGAAATGAACTGATTAGGCGAGGCTAGGACTGGTAATGGATTGATGGGAGGCTAGCATTGGAAATGAGCTGATCGGGGGGGGCTATGACTGGAAATGGGCTGATTAGTGGAGGCTAGGAGTGGTAATGAGCTGATGGGGGGGTAGGACTGGTATTGGGCTGATTAGGGGAGGCTAGCACTGGTAATGGGGTTGAAGGGGGACTAGCACTGGAAGTGAGCTGATTGGGGGGCTTTGACTGTGAATGGGCTGATGGTGGGGAGGGGAGGATAGAGCTGCTGGCCTTGGAAGAAAACTGGGGGCTAGGGCTACAAATGGGCTGATGCGAGGGAGTGGAGAATGGGACTGGAAGGGAGTGGATGCTGAGAGGGGCTGCCATGGTATTTGTACTAGAAGTGACTGGTCAGTGGGGAAGGAGGGGGAATGGAAGGGAATGGACACTAGTGGCAGTCATGGGAATGCAAGTTGACATTGGAAGGTACTGGGAGTGAGGACTGGAAAGGGGCTGATACTGGGGAAGGTTACTGGAACTGGAAATAGGCTGATGGAAAGAAGTGAAGAAAACAAAAGAAGAGATAAGAAATGGCAGATGGACCATAGACCACAGAAAGAGAGCTAAGAGAAGACAGGAAAGCAGAAGCCTCAGATCGGGACCAGCATAATCACAGAATAAATTGGTCAGACAACAAAGTTAGAAAAGATCATTTTATTTCATATTAGTGATTGGACTACAAAATCATAATAATTTTGAAATCAAATATTACTTGTTATTGTGATTAATTATTGCGGTTTAAATAAGTAAATTTTATAAATAAAAACATATTGCAAAGGCCTATAATATATTAATAATTCAACAAATGATTACAGCGACAATGTGTTAACGATAAATGAAGAGACAAATTTGATTTTATTATTGGGGGTCATCACAAGCTGACCAATGGTAAAAGGGGTCACGGTACAAAAAAGGATGAGAACCACTGGTCTAGAGGGAGTCAGTTTGGATTAATGTCACCAGAAGAAAAAAAAGAAGGGAGAGGAGGAGAGTGCGAGGGTGCGAGGAGACAGAACAGCAGAAATGAGGATGAGGTTGTTTAACAGAGGGGAGGGGGATGAATGAGGGGAAGAAAAAGGTGAAGTTCAAGAGCTGAGGAGAGTGAGGAGGACAAGATGGGAGACGAAATGGGAAAAGGTAGAGAGAAGCTGATAAGGAGGGGAGCTACGTGGAAGATGGTGTAACGGGAGAAGGTTAGGGAGTGTCAATAACAGGAAGAAGAAAAAAAAATTATCCAGTTAACAAACTAATTATTCAGACACTTAATCAGTAAAGTCGATACTACTAAAGATAGCTAAGGTAACATTTTACTTACCAGATAAAGTGTAGTTACTCACCTGTAACAGGTGTTATCCAGGGACAGCAGGAATCAGTCCTCACAAATGGGTGACGCTGGCATTGATGGAGCCCATGCAATAAATTACTCCCCAGCTTTCAAAGAAAGCCTTTGGGAGTTAGGATGCGCATGCGTGGTCACCTTCCTGCACAAAGGTGCCATTTTACCTCAATATGATGACACAGCTTATTCAAGCATAAAAAACTCCTCCATGGGAGGATTGTGAGGACCAAGTCCTGCCATCTCCGAAGAACACCTGTTACAGATTAGTAACTACACTTTCTCCAGGAACAAGCAGGATGTCAGTCCTCACATATCAGACCCCCGCTACAGGCTACCAAAAAAAACCTGTAGGAGCCATGGGCGACCCAAAAGGCGAAATGTGAAGGGCAGCAAGGACACTGAATGGCCTGAAGCCCAATGATGCAGCCTCAACATTGATGATGGAATCCCCCCCCCCAGTAGCCTGGACACAAAGGGCCGAATGGAAGGTGATGCACTATTCCCTAAAGAGATGAAGTATTGCCTGGCTGAAGGCGCTATTGCACTGTGAGCTCTCCTTCAAGCAGTACTGCGCTGTGAAGGTACGGACCAAAGACCAGGTGACAGCCCGGCAGATGTCTTGCAGGGGGACAGTGCAGGTGAGCCACCAAGGCTGCCATGGCGTGCACATTATGCAGAGTCCAGCTTGCTCATAGGCAAAAGAGATGTAGTCTGCCACCCAGGTAGACAGGTTATGCTTAGAGACCGCAACCCCAAGCCTGTTAGTGTCAAAGGAGACGAACAGCTGTGATGGGCAGCGATGGGCCTTTGTCCTCGAGGTAGAAGGACAGTGCCATTTTGCAATCCAAAAGTGTGAAACGAAGCATCTGCCCAGGATGCGCGAGGCCTGGGGAAGAAGGTAGGAAGGACTCTCTCTTGGTTAATATGAAAAGCAGATACCACCTTAGGCAGGAATTATGCGTCAGTCCGGAGAACGACCCTGTTTTTGTGGAACCTGGTGTAGGGGGCATGGGCCACCAACACTTGTAGCTCACTGACCCATCTAACCAAAGTGAGTGCTACTAGGAACACTACTTTCCATGACAGGAACTTGAAATGGCATGAAGCCAGTGGCTCAAATGGAGGAGCCATCAGCTTCCCAAGGACAACGTTCAGGTCTCATGCCACTGATAGTGAACGGACAAGGGGCCGCGAGACGAGAAGCCCCCTTTAAAACTGCCCACAAGTGGGTGCACAGAGGCAGGCTGGCCATTGACGAGGTGGTGATGTGCCACCAGGGCACTGAGGTGCACCCTGACGGAAATGGATTTTAGACAAGCCTGAGAGAGGTGCAGCAGATACTGGAGTATGTCTGTGTACCAGAGTGAGAATCTATGCTATTTGAAGGCATACGCGCACCATTTTGAGTCCTTGCACGATGCCAGGACAATGTTCTCCATGTCCCAGGAGTAGTGGAGGTGTGCTAGAGCTAACTGTTCAGCAGCCATGCCATCAGGGCGAAGGACTGGAAGTTGGGATGGAGAAGGGTTCCGCTTCCTGCAAGAGCAAGTCCGAGGCAGGGCCCAAGGGTATCAGGGCCGCACATGACAGCTGCAGGAGTAGGGGGAACCACAGCTGCCGGGTCCACCATGGAACAATGAGAATTACTGAGGCCCAGACCGACTACCTTGAGTAAGGTTTAGGGGACCAGGGGAGCAGGCGGGTAAACATACAGTAGGCTCCCAGACCAAGACAGGAGGAACACGTCTGCTGCCACCCAGTTTTGAGTCTGCCTCCAGGAGCAGAAGTGCGGCAGCTGCGTGTTCTCAGGGCAGGTGAAAAGGCCCAATGTCTGAGCCCCCCAATGTTGAAAGACAGAGATGGCTACCACTGGGTTGAGGTGCCACTCGTGGGGCTGAAGGACTCTGCCGAGTCAATCCATGAGCAGATTGTCCTGGCCCGGCAGGTAGACCACCCGGAGGATCATGCCCTTCTCCATGACGAAGGTACAGAGGCAGACTACCTCTCAACATAGGAGGGTATGCGCCTGTTCTCCCCTGCTTGTTGATGTAAAACATCGCTACTTGGTTGTCCATTTGAACGAGGACTACCTGATTCACCTAGTGGGCCTGAAACACCCAAAGGGCATTCGCCACAGCTCAGAGTTCCAGGAGGTTGATCTGGAGGGCACTTTCCTCCTGAGTCCAGGTGCCCTGCGACTGAAGACTTTCGTAGTGGGCTCCCCAGCTGAGCTTGGAGGTGTCCATAGTAAGAATGCATTGGGCCAGCGGGGCCTGGAAAGGTAGGCTAGCCATGAGATTCTGCAGGCTCTGGTACGAGGTGAGGGAGGCCGTAAGAGGTTAGGTGACCCGGACCCCATCCTCCCGTTGGCCCATGGCCTGAGTCCATTGAGAACTGAGGGTCCACTGGGCCTGCTACATGTGCAGACAAGTCTCCAGGGTCACATGATCTGTAAAGGCCATATACCCCCAATAGGCACAGCAGGAGATGGGCAGATGTCATTGAGAAACTCTGTACGCCTTTCGCTATGGTCACCAGACACTGAGCCTGGTCCAGAAGGATAAAGGCCCTGGCTTGGGATGAGTCCAGGAGGACTCCAATGAATTCCAGGCACTGGAACGGCTGCAGATTCAGCTTTGGGAAGTTGCTCACAAACCCCAGTTGTTGCAGCACCCAGAAGGTGTGATGGGCAGCATGGCGGACCTCCTCTGGTGAGCTGCCCTTCAGGAGCCAGTTGTCCAGACAGAGGAAGATAGACTCCCAGCAAGTGGAGGTGAGCGGTGATTACTGCCAGGCACTTGATGAACACCCATGGGGCCATAGAGAAGTCAAAGGGGAGTATCCTGCACTGGTAATGGCAGCCTCCAATGACGAAGTGGAAGTATTGACAGTGCCGGGGATGATTCAGGATGTGGGTATAGGCATCTCTGAGATCCAAGAAGCATAGCCAATCTTCCTGTTGGAGGGAGGGCAGCAATGTTCCAAGGGATATCATCTTGAACTTCTCCTTGACCAGAAAGCAGTTTAGGTCCCACAGATCCAGGATGAGCCTGTCTTTTTTGAAATGAGAAAGTATCAGGATTAGAACCCCATGGCCCCAGATGGGCCGAGGGGCTGGCTCTACTGCTCAATCCTCAAGGACTGGAAGTTGGGATGGAGAAGGGTTGAGTTCTTTCTGCAGGAGCTCTCTGTGCAGGAAGGTCATGGGAAGTTCCCCCAGGGAAGAATGGTGGAGGTGTCTGGTCGAAGTGCAGAAGGTAACTTTCCCACACTACCTAAGAATCGGTGGTGATGCCCGGCCAGAGGTGAGCGAAGTAAACCAGAAGTCCTCCCATGTGCCTTGGGCCCTGGTCTTGGGGGGGGGGGGGAAACAGAGCTATGCCCAAGGAGTCAAAAGCCCCCTCCAGGCTACGGCTGGGGTGCTGTTTGGGGCTTGTGGGCTTTCTGCTTATGGGGCTGTGACCATGGCCCTTGGCCTGCTGACACTGTTGGGGAGCTTGATAGACCAGAAATCGGGGGTATTTTCCATAAGCCTTTTGCACCTTCAGATCAAATCCACAGTACTACCTTTTAACTTTTGAAAGGGAGACTATGATAAAATGAGGAAAATAGTTAAGAAAAAACTAAAAGGAGCAGTTGCAAAGGTTAAAGACTTACATCAAGCTTGGGTATTGTTGAAAAATACTATCTTGGAAGCCCAGACCAGCTGTATTCCACGCTTTAAGAAAAGTGGAAGGAAGTCCATAAAATTGCCAGCATGGTTTAAAGGTGACATCAGAGAGGCTGTTGTTGCCAAAAAAGCATCTTTCAGGAAATGGAAAAAAGAGCCAAACGACGAAACCTGGAAACAGCACAAGCACTGGCAAGTTAAATGCAAGGCATTGATAAGGCAGGCAAAGGGAGAATTTGAGAAGCTTGCTGCGGAAGCAAAAACGCGAAATAAAGACTAAGTACATTCATAGCAAAAAACCTGTGAGAGAGTCAGTTCGTCCATTGGATGATAGGGGGATTAAAGGGGCACTAAGAGGCAACAAGGCGATAGCGGAGAGACTGAATGAATTCTTTGCTTCGGTCTTTACTGAGGAAGATATAGGGATGTTACCCATGACTGAAGTGGTATTTAAAGGTGCGGAAGAATTGAAGGAAATATCGATACATCAGGAAGATGTCTTACAACTATTAGATAAACTGAAGAGTAGCAAATCACCTGGGCCGGATGGTATACATCCAAGGGTGTTGAAAGAACTGAAATATGAGACTGCAGACCTGCTATTAGTAATCTGTGAATTTTCATTAAAATTATCTGTAATACCTGAAGATTGGAGGATCGCCAATGTAATGCCATTTTTTAAAAAGGGTTCCAGGTTCCTGGAGAAAAGGTCCATAAACCATTATTAAGAAGGGACCCAGGGTATCAATGCTTGACCCAGTACAAGCACTGTGGAACCTGTGTCTTTTGGGGAAACTGCTAGGTACGTATGACCTAGATTGGCCACTGTTGGAAACAGGATACTGGGCTTGATGGACCTTGGTCTGACCCAGTATGGCATATCTTATGTTCTTATGTTCACCCGAAGGGTTAGTGGTCTTTTGGGACAGCCTAATCCTGGTCAAACTCTTGCTCCAAGTCAGAGGACTGTAGCCAAGCCAAGCGGCAGGCATTAGTGCCCACTGCAGCCACACAAATCGCAGACTCGAAACTGTCATAGGCTGCTCGAGTCTGGAATTTGGAGCATTCCTTAATCGAGAATATGAGGGCCCAGAAGCACTCAAGAGATTCACCTGTCTGCCCAGCTGAGAACCCAGCAAGCTCCTTCACCAGGTCCCGTAAGTACATGCCTATGTACATCAGGTAAGCCTGGATGCAGGCCACGAACATCGAGCCCTGGTAGCACTTTCTGCAAAATCCATCCATGGTGTGGGCTTTACTACCAGGGGGCACTGAGGAGTGCGTCTTCTGACTCTTTATACGACGCATGGCCAACTCCTCCATCACCATGGAGTTGTGAGGCAGCTGCGACTTTGTAAAGTCCGGGCTCTTGCCAACTCGATACTGGAAATAGAGTCACAGGCTCACTATTGGAACAGCAAGCGCTCCAGAATGGGAGGTATTGGCACTATCAATGCCTCCCTTGGAGGGGCCTCGTAGTGGAGGATTCCAAGTCCTCAGCACAAGGCTTGTCCTCCAATTCCACCACAAAAGCAGGGGCCTTTGACATTACCTGGACAAACGCAAGGTCCTTGGGTGGGGCCTCCGGCGCTCCTGAGGGGGAAATGGCTCAGAGGGGACATCCCTGTGTAACCTGGTGTCAGGTGACTCGTTGTTGATCTCCCAGTTCGACTTGGAGCTAGATGAGTCCTCGAGCCCCAGCCGGTCAATCTGTGCTGTGGGAGAATGAGGTGCCCGATGAGTCAACCCTGAGGTGCTCAGGGGTGAGTCACACCTTGAGCAGGCCGCCAACCGACGCGGCTCCAAACGAGTCACAAACCGTTCCAATACAGGCTGGACATCCTCCGGAGAGATCCTCACAGTGGAGGGTCCCAATGTTAGCACCGATGACCCAGAGGCTCCGGGCCCCGCTGCACCTCGAGGAAAGCAGCCAGGCTACATTCCAAGGCCACCATCTTGGCTTTGATACCAGTAGGCTCCGCAATGACTGGTTCAGGCCTTGATGGCATCGAACCCAAAGCCGGCTCCCTCGATGGGGAATCACCAATGGTGAACGTGTCGGAGGCCTGAGTCCAATCCCCCGATGCGGTAGGAGTCTCCTCCCACCAGGTCAATTTAGAGGGCATCAAGTCGAAGACTTCGAGGCCAGGGACCGAAGGTCTTACCCCCGGCTCTGGGATCAGACTGACTGGCTTGGACAATGTCTTAGACCCACAGGGGAGATCTTCAGAGGATGACCCCAGTCCAAGGCTCCTTGACCTCAGGGCTCAGATCGAGCATATACATGCAACACCGCATCATCGGATCAGGTAGAGCACACAAGTGGAGTCATCGTGATCCGCACAGAGGCCCTCGATGCAGATACTGTGCTGGTCCATGATGAACATAGTACAGCACATAGCTTAAATCTGCTGACTGAAGACATAGTGGGGAATATGGCACCCGCAAAGTCAAACTCAGAAGTATCAGTCAGGTAGGGCACGAGAAAAGACCCACGCCCGGAAAAAGAACCTGAAAAAAATGCAATGCCAAGGCAATGGCGGATTTGTAAGTCAAGGCGATCTGGAGGGACATGGGTGGCAAACTCTGCCAGGTCCAGCATGTCCTTCAGGAACAGAGCTGGTAGGACAGAATCTGGGTCACCAGCATGAAGCCCTAGTAGCATTTCTCCTGAAGGAGTCCAGGGCCCTGGCCTCCCACCCTGGGGGCACCAAGGAGTGAGAATGTTGGTGCTCTTCATGCACTTCAAGGCTGACTCAACCACTATAGAGTTATGTGGCAGCTGGGGCTTCTGGACATACTACATCGAGTCCAGCTACCAACTGAAGGCGTAAACCATGAGGGTGCTCTCCCACAGTCACAGCAGTAGTTTCTGCAAGACATGGTGCACTAGCACTATCACTGCCTCCTTGGGCACCAAAGGGTACTGCAGAAGTTCAAGCTCCTCTGCCCTCAGCTCGCCTTCTCTTCAAAGGAGAAAAGGTACAGCCTTGACCATATCCTGCATGAAGTCTTGAAAAGACATCCTTTGGGGGTGACTTACGCCACTGGCACAGAAAGGACAGTCCAAGGGCAGGTCATGAGACCTCCCAGCTGAGATGGCTGAGCCCTCCTTGGTTTCCCAGTCCTCTGACTCTGAGAGAAGTCGAAGTAGCAACTCATTTCCTCCTGCCACCTGCTCCAGTCATGTGGAGATGGCAGGAAGCAGTGGGACCTGTGGAGCCCCAAACGAGAATAGAGGTGTCCCGGGGAATCGGACCCAGATTCGCTCAATAGGGAGAAAGGAATAGACCCTGGTTCCCATAGCAATCTCTCAACAAATGCACCAGTATCTACAGGTAGCGCATGGGTCTCCGATGGCTTTGGCGGCATCACCACACTCTGTCCAGCCCATCCTGAAGAGCCTGCATGCCTCAAGGTCAACACTGCCGCCTTGAGGGCACTCAGGCATTCCTCCAGTGCCACCACCTCAAAGGGGACTGGGGCTGGGATTGTGACTTCGGCCACCAGTGTCGATACCTCTGGTGGGGAATCGATGATGACAGGCTCATCAGGAGACATCTGGCTTCCCTCCGAGGCTGTGGGGGTTGATTCCTCCTTCTGGGGAAGCTTGGTGGGCCACTCCTGGCCCTCAGTGTCTGCATTGCACCGGGAAGGGTTGCAGTGCCTTGGATTTCTCCCTTGGTGCTCGGGACCCTCTTTTGAGGCTGATGGGACCAATCAAACTTCAGCAGAGTCTCTCTGCTCAATGCCCCAGCCCATCTGTTCCAAATATGCTCAGGAGTCCCACCCAGTTGAAGCCTTGGTGGGGCTCCATGAGGGGGTTGATGCTGGAGCAGAGGATGCTGAATCAGACATGCCAAAGAGGGACGACTCCTGCTTTTCCCAGCCCTTCAGGCCCCTCCTCATCATCTCCAGATGCGGGTTGATGGAAGGGCACAAGGCACTGCTGACACAAATTGTGCCTGACTGAAATGATGCAGCCACATTTTGCGCATTTCTTAAAGCCACTCACCAGCTTAGACATGTCCAGTAAGACTGCCTCAGCGAGGTCAAAGGCCTCGATTGCAATGGCAGGAAAAAGGCTTGGTTGAACAGAGAAAAAGCACAAAAAGCAGCAAAAAAGAGCAAACAAAAAGGAAAAATAATTGGCTGGAAGCAAACTAACCGACGACAGGCAGTGAAAATGACTCAACAAAACACACCTGCAGGGGGCACAGAGAAAAGTTTTTCCACTAGTGCAGGAAACGTCCTGAGGGTTCTGCAAAAAAAAAAAAAGACTGTAAAAAAGATGGCGCCACAGCAGGCAAGAAGGCAGGCGCGCATGAGCAGTGCAGCTTCCAAAACTGCCAATGGAAGCTGGGGAGCGTTCCACATGGGCTCAGAATCTGGATGTGATGTGAATCACTATGTGTAAATGGTGGCTTTCTAAATGTGCATTTGAACATATACTCCAATCTACATATGTAAATGATGATACTTAAATGGGGATGCTTTTAAAATAACCCACATAGTCACTTAAATAAAATCTTATGCCTAATTTTCAAAAGCTTAGATAAGAGTACAGCATGTACAGCTCTCTGAAAACAGTGATCCATGTCCAGACCCACACAGGAAAATTCTTTTTACCACATCTAACCGTTTGATTTGCTTGGATGACAAGACAGGATCCTGAGCAGAATGAGAGGGTTTCATTAGCAAGCTTGCAAGAGTCCAAGCGGTCTTTCAGTTATTCAGGTAATCTCAACAACAATCCAGTTAGCTTTGATCTATTATCTGTGTGGTTCCACTTAACTGGTTAACCTTAACCAGACAGAGCAAAATATTGGTTAAAGTTTTGTTAGTCTCCAACATGCCTTTGATCTCTTCCACATCTAATCGGTCTGTGGGCTCAAAAGTAAATAATTGAAATATTTGTCCAGGTAACTCCTCAAATTAACTGAACAATCTTCTGAATATTGACCCTGCTACTGTTACTTAAACAATACCTGAAAAAAACATATTTAAAACATAACACAGTAAAGACTTCTCAGGTTTCCATAACTTCAAATATTTCTAATGCAATTCTTTAGGCATGGCTATCACTATTTAATCAGAATAAATCCTTTTTTGTCAGCTGCCCCTGTTAATAAAAAGAACCAAGCCTTAAGTCAAATCAGTAATTCCTTGGCATACATCTCTCACATTATACGTATTTGTTCTTCTACTGCTGTTCGATGTGGAAGAAAACAAGTATTTTATTTCCAGTGAAATCGGACTAAAGGAGGATAGTGCCATTTTATGTGCAGTGCAACCTGCTTCCAGGATATCATGAGGTATTGGTCCTGTTCTTATTTTTATAACTCCCAGCCCCCTATATTTTTCATTATAATGAAGGCTGGATTACACTGGGAAATCAAATTGAAATACAGCGTTAACTTACTTCCATGTCTTCTGGGATGCAAGCCCAATCCTGGTTTGCTACTTGACTACTTAATGCAGTCCAGTCCTTATCTGCTTGGGCTGTGCCACGATGAAAGTAATAAAAACAGACAAATAATGCCTTATGACAAAATGAAAACATAAAAACAGGCTGGCTATTCTGAGTTCATATCTGAAAAAGTGATTCCAACATTTTATTGTTTATTGGGAACTTAATAGACCGCCCATCACAATAGCGTCTGAGCAGTTTACAATATACAAAAGACTGCTTAGAAAATTAGGAAAGGAACGCCATAGTGTGATAGGAAAGAAGAGAGAAGAGTAAAAGGTTGAGGCTAGATTATAGTAACAGAAACAAGGGAAAACAACATCATGGGGGTGGTGTAAAGGGGCGCGGGGGGGTGGGGGGGAGAGAGGCCAAAGGCTAGACAGAAGAGATGGGTTTTTAGATTTGCCTTAAATGTTTTAAATGAGGGTTCCAAGCGAAGGTCTGTGGGGAGCGAGTTCCATAGGCGGGGACCAAGGAAGTAAAAGGCAGAGGAACGGGTGGTTTCTAGGTGGGCCTGGGATGGGGAGGGTAAGGTTATGCGGTTCATGTGGATGGTGCGGAGGGAACGGTAGGGAGTGTGGAGGTGGATCAGATCGGCAAGGTAAAGGGGAGTGCTAGTATGAATAGACCTGTGAACAAAAAGAAGAAATTTGTACTGAATACGGAAGGGAATCGGAAGCCAGTGCAGGCGAATGAGAAGAGGGGTGATATGGTCGAAACGGGAAGAGCAAATGAGGATACGGACGGCAGTGTTTCACTGCCTCCACATGCTTCTTTCTGCAAATGTTTGAAGAATGTGCTGCCCAAAGGTATATCACATTCGTCAGAGCTACAGATTTTGCTGATGTGCCGTTTGTCTTGGTACTGATGGCATTTTTAATTTACACTAAAATTTTCACTTGGTTAGTAGTCTAACGTTGTCAATTTGCCAAATTTCAGAAGGCAATATTGCTAATATTTATCTTGTGCCTTTCCAGTAATAGGTTCAAAGTGAGTTACAATCAGGTATAATAGGCATTTCCCTGTCCCCAGAGAGTTTACAATCTAACAAGCCGATGCAGAAAGCCAGCTCTGAAGTCACGCGCTATTCACTATGTGCGTCTATATGCAGCGCACCGATAGCGTGCAACTTCAGCATCATCATACAGAAAGGAGTGCATATGCAAATTAGTCATGCATTAAAATGTGGCATAAATGTCAGTGTTAAACTGGGAATGCAAACCAAACACATACATACAAAAGTCGATGCAAGTTTGACATGCTCTCCCAGAGAAACAAGGTCATCTGAGGGGAAGTTCGACACTTCCCCTCAGATGATCCAGGCATCAGGGAAAAGCCCCCGATGCCATCAAAATACTATGCAGGGGCCAGTGCCCCTGACATCAACCCAACATAAACCAAATACCTGGCAACCCAATGGCCCCAATCCCCCCCCACCTACCCAATTAAAAATAACCCTGGTGGCCTAGCAGCCCCAAAGCCCCGCCCAGTACCTTTATGATGGAGCAGGAGCATTGCTCTCACGCTCCTGCCCCTGCGCCACTACGTTGTCAAATGGTGGAGTCTGGCCCTGGGATGCACTGGGCGGGTCAGACTGCAATATAAGATAGAAAATGCCTTATATAGCAGTCAGACCCCACCTGGTGCATCCCAGAATCCACCGCGTGGGGCCAGGCGCTGCCATTTTACAAGGTGGCGGCGCAGGGGTGGGAGCGAATGGGCAACGCTCCCACTTCATTGTAAAGATACCGGGAGTGGGATGGGGGGGGGGGGGTTCATGGCTGCTGGGCCACCAGTTAATTTTAATTGGGTGGGGATGTGGGGCCATTAGGCCACCAGGGTTATTTTTAATTTGGTGGGTGGGGGAAATCGGGGCCACCAGGGTTTGTTTGTTTTTTTAATTGGGTGGGTGGGGGAATTGGAGCCACTGGGACATCAGGGATTTGGTTTTTTGTCCAGGGTCAGTGTCTGGGACTCCAGCCTCCAGACAGTATTTTGATGGCATTGGGGGCTTTCCCCAATACCTGGATCGTTTGAGGGAAGTGTCAAAATTCACCTTTGATGATCCAGGCATCAGGGAAAGCCCCGATGCCATCAAAAAAATGTCAGGGGGCACGCACAAGACATTTAAGCCACCTCAGACTCAGTCATAGATATAATGACGCTTTGGCTGGTTACATAATCCTCTAAGCATTTCTATGCATCGGGCAGAGAATGTTAGAATGTCATTTTAATATGTGCAGCTCATTTGCCTATAACCTAAATATGCTTGGCATTACTGTGTGCGCTTGCTTTTCCTTTGCTGTTTATGTGCCCATCAGTCTCTTTTCTGCATTTGGCCTATCGGAATTTATGCTTTAAAGTTTCATTATCTGGGTGCAAAGGGCGCGTTGATCTTTTTGCATTGGCCCTTAAGTTTGTACCTGAGGCAATGGAGGGTTAAATGACTTGCCCAAGTTCATAAGGAGTATCAGTGGGATTTGAACCTTGTTTTTTCTGGGCCCAGGCTGCTACCCTAGCCACTAAGCTCCCACTTATGTTTAAATCTTTTTATTGAATTTTCAGAAGGTGACATTTTACTTAAACTTATTAGGTACAGTTGTATTGGTACAAGTATCCCTAGCAACTTTAAGTAATCAACTTAAATAAACAAATGCCAAAAACTAAGATGCAGACAGCAATCCAGCAGTGAGATAGAGACTATCTAGTCTTTTGCATTCAGAGCCACATTCATGATTTTCTCCCAGTGGTGAGAGGTCTTATAAGTGCACTAGGTGCAAAGAATTCTGCTCTCAGAGAAGAATTCTTATTTCTGGAGGCTAGAGTAGCAGACTTGAAAGAGCTAAGGCATACAGAGAGGTATATAGATGGGACATAGTAGTTAAACCTCCAGTCTGGCAGCCTCTCTGTTGCCATGGAAGAGAAAGGTTACATCAAAGGAGACCACCACCTTGGTGTGGCAGGAAGTGATTCTGTAGTTAGGACCTCTCCTCGGTGATGTAAAACCCTATCGCATTGAGGAAGTTTCTCAGGGCCATGTGCCCATGAGGAAAAAATTAGGATGGCCGTTATAGTTGGCGATTGCCCAGTAACATGATTGCCTGGTGTGAAGGTAGCAGACCTCATGCGCCACCTAGACAAGGTTTTAGAGGGTGCTAGGGAGAAACCTGTTAAGTTGGTACATGTTGGTACCAATGACATAGGTGTGTGTGGGAGGGAAGTTCTGGAAGCTAAAAATGTAGGTTGATGTGATCCCATCCTCCCCCCCTCCTCTCCCCTTCCCTTTCTTATCTCCCCTTTCTTCTGAAGCATGACTTTCTTTTAAATCCTTCCCTGTTTTTAACTGGCGTTCTTTTCACCCCTAGATTTTCTTTTATATTATTTTAAATGTTTATACACCGCTCTGCTGTCTTTTGCAAAGAGCAGTAAATCAAGTACCAGTAAACAAAACAAACAAGCTGAAAACCAGAACTTCCAGGGTAACATTCTCAAAAATGTTTCTCTTTCCACACACAAGTCCCAAAAGGTAGGCAGAGCTCTAGAGTCTCAATGCGATGGTGAAAGGATGACTGTTGTAGATTTGTTAGGAACTGGGCAATATTCTGGGTAAGGGGGGCTTTTCTGAAAGGATAGCCTCCATTTTATCAGAGTGGAACCAGGCTGCTAGCATTAATCTTTAAAAAGGAGATAAAGCAACTTTCAAACTAGATAAGAGGAGAAAGCTGACAGTCACCCAAGAGCGCATGGTTCAGAATAATGCATCGTTGAAGGATACTAGCAAAAGAACTAAAGTAGGGCATCCCGATAGAGATGTTCCAATAAAAGTAAAAGTAACTTAGATGCCTTTAAGTACAGAGCACACAGAGTTGAAAGATTCCAAATTACCCCGTGAACTGATAACCAGATTGTTAATATGCACAAAATACAACCTCTGAAATGCTTGTATGTAAATTCAAGAAATTTTAAAAAATATGAAAGGAGAGTTAGAATATATAGCACTAAATGAAAGGTTAGATGTAATCAGCATCTCAGAGACCTGGTGGAAGGAGGACAACCAATGGGACACCGTGATACCTGGGTACAAACTATATTTCTATGATAGAGTAAATCAAATTGATGGAGGGGTTGTGCTCTATGACAGAGAGGGCACTGACTCAAACAGAATAAAAGTTCTGCAGGAAACAAAATGCATTGTAAAATCTCTATGGATAGAAATTCCATGTAAAACGAGGAAAGGCAATGGCAGTGGGGTATTGCTATGTCTGCCAGGCCAGAATGAATAGATGGATGATAAAATGCTGAAAGAAATCAGGGAAGCTAACAAAAGTTACAACACAGTAATAATTACTCCAGTATCGACTGGGTCAATGTCACAGCAGGACACGTTAGAGAAATAAAGCTTTTAGATGAAATAAATGCTTCTTGGAGCAGCTCGTTCATGAATCAGCAAGAAGGGAAGCTATTTTAGACCTAGCCACTTAGTGGAACACAGAATCTGGTGCAAGAGATGTGGCCACTTGGCAATAGTGATCATAGCATAATCACATTTTATTTAATAAATGGAGGGAGGATAGCAAGGAAATCCACAGCACTAGCTTTTAACTTTCAAACGGGGAACTTTGATAACATGAGGAAAATAGTTAAGAAGAAACTAAAAGGAACATCTGCATAGGTTAAAGATGTACATCAAGCATAGGCATTGTTTAAAAATTCTATCTTGGGGGGCGCTAGTGAGCCAAAGACGAAATGGCCGCATATTAAACCGGCTCCGATCTGTGATCTCCCTAATTTTCGCTAACAGAGGCATTCACTGCAAAGAAATTCCCCCTGTTTGCCTGTTTTTGAGATCGATGTATTTTGCGGTTTTCTTCTGGCTACTTAGAAGGGTGATCAGAGGTCTCCGTTGAACTTACTGTGTGTGCATAGCTCACCGTGGCTGGAGCTGCCTTCTCCAACAATGCTAGTGCAGCTTTGAATACGGCTCCTGCTTCTACGGGACTCTTAGAAGATCTTTGCTGGTAAGCCCCTTCTGCATCGAACATTGTGTGACGGTAAGCTGCATTTCCTCGGGCACTGGAGGAGAGAGGTCCGATTCCCTGCTGGGACATTGTGAGCTGATCAATTGCATGTCCTCGGGCATCAGAGCAGTGAGAGAAGTCTGCTTCCAGGTGAACCTGCACTCCTTCGCTCGATGGGCAATACTGAGCTGGCAGGTGAGAGCTGTGAGACGAGGTGCAGTTTGATTGCTTGTGGTGGCTGATCGGGGGATGTAGTAGCCATTGCCACGCGGTCGTGGAACGCACGACAGTGTCTGCGTTTCACTCAATTTGAGCGGGAAACAGTCATAAAGGAAGATGTCAGCAGCTCTGAGACCGGCGTTCTGACTTCCTCATTTCCAGTGATTGCAGCCTCAATTGCTGGATCCTTGCTTTAGATCCTTTGCATTAGGCTCTAGTTTGCAGATTTACATCTTCACTGATGCCGGCGCCGTAGTAAATGAATTCACTTTTGTGCCTTTCTTTGCTTGCTGGGCAGTGCTGTCAGGTGTGATCTTGGAGCGCCCTCTGCTGTTCTAAAGTGGATTTTTTTTTTTTTTTACACTAAAAGCAGCCTCTCATTAGCTTTAATCAGTTTTTTGTATATGCCTGGACTGTAAGGTGCTGAAATCTTTTATTATTGCACAGAGGCTAATTTGAATCTTAGAGGTGCTCTACATTTCTTTGCCTATTCTGACGGTGGGGGAAATCGGTGTCACATGGCTGCCAAAGCCATGGGGCTTGAGGCCAAGGAAAAGCTGCGGGCTTCTCAACGTTTGATGAGTAAGGGTGGAACCCAGGACAGTCCACCTAGAAGGCTGCTGTCAGATGGGTCCAGTGACTAGACACTGAGTGAGCTTGATCAGGGTCCTGTGGCGCCAACTACGCATGCCCTTCTGCAGTGGGAGTTTCGGAGGGGATTTGAGGATCTAGCTGGTGAATTCCGCTCCATGCGAGAGGAAGTGATGAGCACGATTGCGTAACTTAGAGGTGATATAAAAGATTTGGGCACTCAAGTGAAGGAGGTCGAGACAAAAAATAGAAGATCATGCTGGTGCTCTGGTGGATCTACAATGTGCAGTTGATCGACAGCAATCACAAGCGATGGAGCTGACTTATAAACTTGATGACATAGAAAATAGGTCACGTCGCAATAATGTGCATTTTCGAGGCATTCCGGAGGCTGTGGAGGGTGCAGAAGATCTGGTGGTGGTGCTCAAGACTTTGATGACCGACTTACTCACAGCAGAGGAATTTGAATCCCGTGGAGCTATGATGGAGATTGAAAGGGTGCACTGTGCCCTGGGAAAGCCTCCTAACAATCAACCATGGGATGTTATTGCAAGATTTCTGCGATATGCTGATGCGGAGCTTCTTTTGCGGAGAGGTCAGGAGAAAAAAAGTGATCCAGTATCAGGAGGCGGCGGTATCAGTCTATCAAGATCTTTCGGTCTTTACCCTGGCTCGTCAGAGGGAGATGAAGCCGATCATAATGGTGCTGAATAACAAAGGGATTCGTTACTCCTGGTCCTTTCCTTTTCGGATGAACTTCCTTTTGGGAAATAAGAAAATTTCGGCAAAAGACCATATGGAAGCGTGGCGAGCATTGCGCCAGGCTGGTCTTGTGGAGGACAATGCATTGCCAGTGCTTCCGGTTCCCAAGCCGCAGCAATCGAGGTGGACCCGGGTGGGAAGATCTGCTTAATACTGCCTGGTCCCCGAGTCGTGGTTTTCATGACTTGGGGGAGTTCTCAGTGAATTTTTTGTTAAGGGATCTGCTTGATTATAGCAACATTGTATAAGTTAAACAATTATTGCTCTTGTAATTAACATACTGATTGTTCACAGAAATTTTGGGGATTTTGGAAATTGTTAAATGTCGTGTGGGGGATGAGATGAATGTGATGGTGGTGGTGCTGAGGGGGGAATTTTAGGGACAGTAGCTTATTGGTTTGCTATTTAAGGGAGATATAACAGTAAATGATACCATAGTAATCCTTTTGCAGGGAGGCACGGATGGAGCTGGATTTGGGTTCTGTTTTACCGTGTCCTGCCATTTAGGCAGGCAGGTGGTACTGAAGGGATGGGAGGATGGATTGGTTGGGGGGGGGTGTGCAAGTGGGTGCGCAAGTGGGTGCGATTTGGGGGGTGAGGGTGGGAGGGAAAGGTTTGGGGGGGTCGTATAAGTTCATGGGGTGGGGAGCAGTTGAGGCTCTGGGGTGTTTCTCTGTCTAGTTTTCAGGAGATGAAGGGAAGGAGGATACTATTATTGCTTAAGATTTGTGAACCTGAGGGGATTGGGGGAGGGCTGGACCACACGGGGCAGGGGAGGGTGCAGGGCGGTGGTGGTAAAGAAGTTGCTTATCAATGCTGAAAGTGGTGCCTCTTAATGTAAAGGGCCTTAATTCCCCTGGAAAATGCTCATTGTTGTTTACGGAATTGAGATCTTTGAAAGGGGATATTGTGTTTTTGCAGGAGACCCATCTCCGTAGTAGCACTCAGAGATGGTTGAAACGTAAGCCCTACTCTGAAGTGTGGGTAGCGCCGGATGCAAATGGAAGGAAAAAGTGTGGAGTGGCCCTGTTGTTTCACCAATGTTTATCTCTAAGGGTGGAAGAGGTTAAGAGGGATACTTTCGGGAGGTGGCTTCTCATGAATGTTCGTTTAGAGGGCCATTTACTTATGTTAGCCAATGTCTATGCCCCTAATGAAGGCCAAGTGACCTTTTTTTGCGCGGTAGAATGTCCTGCTGGCTGAGTTTGCAAAAGGTCCTATTATATTGGGTGGTGACTGTAACGCACATATGGTGCCTCATCTGGATTTGACGGGCCGCACTGGAAGGGTAAATAATGGGATTAGTCGGGCGTTGCTGAGGTTTATGCTTGATTTGGGTTTGCGCGATGTTTGGAGAAATACACATATTGGGGAAAAAAGCTATACCTACTACTCGCCCGATCATCGGGTGCATACCCGTATTGATTTTTTTTTTTTAACCAACGTCTGAGGGATGGGAGAGTGGAAGCTGGGCACAGGACATTGACATGGTCGGATCATGCTCCTTGCTGGATTGTTCTTCCTGCAGATATGTGCGGAGAGCGGTGTAATCTTCTGGTCTTGTAATCTTCTAGTCTAGTCTCCGCTTGGTCCTGTCCTTTATAGTGAATTTTCTCTAGCAACTCCCTTTGAGGTCTGCTATTGTTTCTAGCAACTCTCTTTGAGGTCTGCCATTCTTGATTTAGCAGGGAGGGGCTGCAGACCATTCTCAACAGGCCTGGAGACTGACATCAACAGGGGGTCAGAGTTAATCTCATCTTGTAAACTACTCTCATTAACTTTGGAGACTGATATCACCAGAGTAACAAAGCTGCATGAAATCCAAGGTCTGGGGAAAAAGCCATGACTCCTATGTCATGTATGCTGACAAGCAGTATCGCCTGTGGCGGTTAGACAATCGATTTTTTTGGTGGCAACATGCTGTTCAAGACCATGGCCATTTTATATGCAAATTTTTTGAACTAAATGATTCTGGGGAGGTCCCGCTATTCACGGTTTGGGATGCTTTTAAGGCGACAGCTCGGGGCCGCCTGATAGCTGAGGCTGCTCGCACTCGGAAGGACTGGACACAGAAATCTTGCCAATTAGTGGCAGAAAATAGGCGCCTTCAACTGTAACATGCCCGGAGGGGCTCTAAACGAGTCTGGCGCCAGTGGCGAGTAGTACGGGCCAAATTGGATGCGTGTATGCAGAGAGAATTGGATAATATGCGTCGAAAATTGCGACAAACCTTTTATGAAAGGGGGAATAAGGCAGGCCGTTACCTTGCTCTGAGACTTTGCCAGCAACACACTTCGAGGGTGGTACATGAAATTCAGGATTCCCGGAGACACATGCAGGTGGTTTCTCTGGAGATCCGTGACGTATTAGCTACTTTTTTGGAACAGTTGTATAAGGCTGAGCCTTTTGATCTGCCCCGTGTGCAGGACTACCTGGGTGCAATCACATTACTGCGGTTGACCGATTCTGATAGAGAGCAATTGGACGCCGAACTTACTGCAAAGGAGGTGGAGATGGCCATCCGACGCTTAAGAGTGGGGAGGGTGCCGGGTAATGATGGGTTTCCTGTGGAATATTATAAAAAATATAGTGCTCAATTAACACCGACTCTGGTGGTACTCTTCAATGAGGCTCTGCGGGGAGGGTCGTTGCCTCCTTCTCAAAGCGAGGCTCTTATTACAGTAATTCCTAAGCCGGGTAAGCCATTACATGAAGCAGCTTCCTATCATCCTATTTCCTTATTAAATACGGATGTTAAAATATTGGCTTCAGTGTTGGCGGCCCGATTGAATCGGGCCCTCCCAGCATTGGTGCACTCGGATCAGGCTGGTTTTGTGCCGGGCCGCCAGGCGGCGGATATTAGGCAGGTGATTCATGTTGCATGGCAGGACTCACAACCGGCGCTTTTGGTGGGAGTAGACGCTGAGAAGGCCTTTGACCGAGTCAGTTGGGACTACCTTTGGTGTGTGTTAGATAAGCTGGGGTTTGGGCCTAACTTTATGCGTTGGGTTCATTGCCTCTATCAAGGCCCTACAGCTTGCGTCCAGGTTAATGGGGGTCAATTGGGGAGTTTTGCGTTGGAAAGGGGAACCCAGCAGGGGTGTCCATTATCGCCGTTGTCGTTTGCGCTGGTGATGGAGCCTCTGGCGCAAAGCTTTCGCGAGCATCCAGACATTCTGGGTGTTCAGGTGGGCCCTTATGATTACAAAATTGCACTTTTCGCGGATGATATATTATCGTTGGTGAACCCGGCTATTTCCCTTTCAGTTGCAATGCAGCTCTTTGAGGCCTTCTCGCAGGTTTTCGGGTTCAAAATCAATTACGCTAAATCCGAGATTCTGAATGCTGGGGTTCCGGAGGCGACATGCTTACAATTGAAGGCTCATTATCCATTTTGCTGGGTGGCAGGTTCTCTCCGGTATCTGGGTGTGAATTTGACAGTTAATCGGGCTGCGCTATTTAAGGCCAATTATGGACCCTTACTCCAACAGGTTAAGTGAGATTTAGAGTCTTGGGCCAGTTTGATGCTCTCCTGGTTTGGGCGCATTGTGCTGGTGAAGATGGTGGTTGTTCCTAGATATTTGTACCTTTTTCAGGTACTCCCTATACCTTTTTCTCGTGGAGTCTTGGCTACTTGACAAACGCTGCTTATGAAGTTTATATGGTGGTTTTGTCATCCTCGCATAGCACGTCAAATTCTCTATATGCACACACGACGGGGAGGGGGTATGGGGGCTCCTAATCTTCACTGGTACTATGCGGCAGCACAGTGTTGCGCAGGAGTGGAATGGATGAACACTAATAGCACAAAATGCTGGGTGCAAATGGAAATGCATTTATCGGGGGGAGCGGGATTGGGGAACTGGCTGTGGCTCAGTTCTAAGTTGCGAGGTGGTTTGCGTTCCAGTAACCCCTATATTTTACATACTCTCCACTGCTGGGACCAATTTATTTGGCCTCATGGGGCGGCCTTGACCCCCTTGGCGCCCATCGTGGATAACCTTTCTTTTCCCCCCGGTATGAGTGATGCAGCTTTTCGGCTGTGGGGGCAAAGAGGACTTAGTTGTGCTGGTCAACTATCTGAGGATGGTCGGTTGCGCTCTTTTAGATTGCTTCAGGGGGAATTTGATCTTCCCGCTTGTCATGTTTATCAGTATACACAGGTGGTTCACTGGGTGCGTGAATGAGCTGTTCGGTCTCAGGTTGCACGTGACATGTCTGATGTTGAATGCTTCTGTGAGGCGTGTACCATCACGAAGGGTCTTATTGCTACCCTGTATGCAAATTTGCAAACCCAGCAGATGAGACTAGGCACGCATAGAGAGCAGTGGAATCAGGAATTGAATCTTGATTATACTGTGCAGCGATGGGAGCAGGTTGAGGGTCAACTTTGGAAGAGTTTGGTGGCAGTTAATGTCCATGAAACTAATTATAAACTACTCTATCGATGGTATATGACAACTCTGCGGGTCGCTCGAGCGTATCCAGGGGTATCGGATTTGTGTTGGTGGAACTGTGGACGGAAGGGCACTTTGGCGCATGTGTGGTGGCTTTGTCCGCGTGTCCAAATTTTTTGGAGGGGGATTCAGTACCAATTACAGCAAATGGTCGGGTTGAGCATAACTTGGAATCCGGGTATTTTCCTTTTCGGTATGAATGCTCCTGGTGCTCGAACTCCTCAGTTGGCCTCGATTCAACACGGTTTGAATGCGGCTCGTTTGGCTTTGGCTGCTGCTTGGAGGCAGATCTTGCTTCCAACTTTTTCTAGCTGGTTCAACCGGATGTGGGATACATACACTATGGAGCAGGGGGTGGCGGTTGGAAGAATGCGGTTGCCACAATTTGAGCAAGTGTGGGAAGCTTTTGTTTTAAAGTATGGTTCATAACCCTTGGGGTGCTACATGTTTCCATTGGAGGTGCTGGTCTTGTGCCTTCTCATCTGTAGAGTCCTTGGTTTCTTCTTTTTCCTTGTGTGGTCTGGTCCGTTGGAATATCCCCTTCACTTTCAGATGGTATAGAGGTTATAGGAGGGGGGATGGGGTGGGGGGAGGGTAATAGTGGGTGAATGGGGGGACAATGGGGGGGGTTACATGGGGGTAGGGGGGCTGGAGGGAGGAGGGCATGGGTAGGGTGTTCTGGGCGACTTTTGGGTAATACGATGGGGGAGGGGCGGGGAAAAAAGAAAAAAAAAAAGGCTTTTATGTTCTCATTCTTTGCGGCTTTTGCACTGTTTTCTTGTTTATGTACTCTGTATGTAGCATATATGGCTATAGCTTGTTGTAATTGTGTGCAGCCTTTAAAAAAAAAAATTCTATCTTGAAGCCCAGATCAGATGTATTCCACACTTTAAGAAAGATGGCAGAAAGGCAAAATGACTGCCAGTATAGTGTAAATAGAAGGTCAGAAAGGCTGTTGCAACCAAAAAAGCATCCCACTGGCACTCCTTGTGACACTGGGCAAGCCACTTAACCCTCCATTGCCTCAGGTACAAACTCAGATTGTGAGCCCTTTAGGGACAGGGAAATACATGCTCTACCTGAATGTATCTTTCCTTGATCTTCTCCTGGAAAGGCATGAGCTAAACACTAGCAACAAATTTAATAAAAATCTTTTAAGAAATTGATTAAGGAGCTAAATGACAAAAATGAGAAACGACATCAGCAGTGGCAAGTTAGATGCAAGGCATCAATAAGGCAAGCAAAGAGAATATGAAAGAAGCTTGCCTTGGAAGCAAAAACAAACACACACATTTTCAAGTACATTTGTAGCAAATCAGCAATGAGAGACTCAGTTGGACTATTCGATGACAGAGGGATTAAAGGGATGCTAAGGGAAGACGCGGACATGGCTGAGAGACTGAATGAATTCTCTACTTCGGTATTTACTGAAGATGATGTAGGGATTTTAACCATGTCTGAAATGGTATCTAAAGTTGATGTATTGGAAGAAATTAAACAAATATCGAGAAACCTGGAAGCTGTATTACAATTATTTGATAAACTGAAGAGTAGCAAATCACCTGGACTGGATGGTATACATCCCAGGGTGCTGAAAAAGCATAATTACTCACCTGTAACAGGTGATCTCTGGGAACAGAAGGAATTTAGTCCTCACATATGGGGTATCGCCGGTACTGATGGAGCCTGCATGGGAACACTCCCCAGAGTCCAATTAGAAAGCTTTTGGGAGCATGCCACAGAGCCTGCGTGCTGCCTTCCTGCCTTTCCCAACTGCCTCTCTCCAGTTGAGTTTTAAAGCTCAGAAAAAGAGAGAGAGGGAAAGGGAAAGAGATAGATAGAGAGATACAACTCCTAGGGGAGGTGGGTGGGTGGGTGGTGAGGACTAAATTCCTGCTGTTCCCAGAGATCACCTGTTACAGGTGAGTAACTATGCTATCTCCAGGAAGAATCAGGAATGTAGTCCTCACATATGGGGACTCCCTAGCTTTAGATGCCAGGGAGAGACCCCAGAAGTTGTGCGTCCCTGAGAAGGGCTCCACTTCCCCCCATGGATCTCTGGCATCCTACCAGGGATGGTGGGTAAGAGTTGATTAGATATGGAACAGGTGTTGGAGAACAGCCTGACCAAACAAGGCATCCCGGCGGGAGTCCTTGTCCAAGCAGTAATGGGCTGTGAAGATATGAACCGAGGCCCAGGTGGCTGCTAGACAGCTGTCGTCGATAGACACAGAGTGCAGATGAGCCATTGAAGCTGACATGGCTCTCACATTGTGAGCTGTGACATGGCCCTCCAGAGGAAGATTCTTACTCTGATAGGCAAAGGAAATACACTGAGCAATCCAGTTCGATAGTGTTCTCTTGGAGACTGGGAGTCCCAAATGAGAAGGATCAAAAGCAACAAAGAGAGGACTTTGTGTTGCTGTGTTCTTTGTAAGTAAAAGGCTAAAGCTCTTTTACAGTCCAAAGTATGAAGGTTCCTTTCTGCATTTGATGCATGAGGCCTTGGAAAGAACACAGGTAGGTAGACCGCTTGGTTTAGATGAAAGGGCGAGACCACCTTTGGCATAAAGTGTGGATGAGTCCTAAGGACTACCTTGTCATGATGGAACCTTGTATAAGGTGGATCAGCTACAGTGCTTGCAACTCACTGATGCGACGTGCTGATGTGATTGCAATGAGAAAGATAACCTTCCAAGAAAGGAATTTCGAGGAGGTAGTAGCTAAAGGTTCGAAAGGTGGCTTCATGAGCTGACCAATAACCCAATTTAAGTCCCATGCCACAGGTGGTGGCTTAATGGGAGGCTTAGTTAGCAGAAGGCCTCTCATAAATCTTGCTATAAGAGGATGGGAGGAAATAGGTTGTCCATTTAGGGACTTGAAAGAAGCTGCAAAAGCACTCAAATGGACCCTCACTGAGTTAGTCTTAAGTCCTTCATTGGATAAATGAAGGAGATACTCCAGTAATGATTCCAGAGATATGGCAATGGGGTTAAGACCCTTCTGAGAACACCATATGGTAAACCTTTTCCACTTGAAAGCATAAGAGCATCTTGTGGAAGGCTTCCTGGAAGCATAAAGGATATCCTTTATTTGCTGAGGGAGGTTAAGATCATGGAGATCTAGGCCTTCAGCAACCAAGCCCTGAGATGCAGAGACTGGAGATTGGGATGCCATAACATTCCGTCCTCCTGAGATAGGAGATCTGGAGCAGACCCTAACTCCAGGGAGAGAGCTTGAGAGAGATGTAGAAGCTGAGGGTACCACACTTGCTGTGGCCAATGTGGAGCTATGAGAATCATACGGCCTCTGTCTCTCTGAAGCTTGAACAGGGTTTTGGGAATTAGGGGAATGGGTGGAAAGGCATACAGGAAGTCTTGACCCCAATAAAGGAGGAAAGAATCCCTGGCCTAAGCCCCCTGAGCCAGAATTCTGGAACAGAACTGGAGAAGTCTGGCATTCCACGGACTTGCAAAGAGGTATATGTCCGGGGATCCCCAAATTTGAAAAATCTTGGCCACCTGGTCTGCATGCAGAGACCACTAGTGTGGAAGCAGAACTCGACTGAGTCTGTCTGCCCAAGAGTTTTGTATGCCTGGAAGATACACTGCCAGGAGATGAATCTGATGCTCTCTGGCGAGGGCCCATAGTGGCAAAGCTTCATTGCAAAGCGACAGAGAGCCTGTTCCCCCCTGCTTGTTCACGTAGAACATGGCTACCTGATTGTCCGTATGAATGAGGACTGTCTTGTAGCTGAGCAGGGTGTGGAACACTCGAAGAGCAAGGAAGATTGCTCTGAGCTCCAAGAGATTGATATGTAGATGAGTCTCCTGTGGAGACCAGGTGCCTTGGGTGGAGAGGTCTTGCAGATGAGCTCCCCAACCCATCGGAGAAGCATCTGTTGTGAGAGTTGCCTGGGGTAAGGGTTGTTGAAAAGGGGACCCCAGCAACAGGTTTTGAGTGGACTTCAACCACTGGAGGAACAAAATAAGGCGACTTGTGTTTGCTATTTTGTCTGACAGGCATCCTGAAGCCTGGGTCCACTGAGTGGATAAAGTCCACTGGACTGCCCTCATATGGAGACGAGCATAGGGAACCACATGCACAGTAGATGACATGTGGCCTAGAGGTTGTAGCATTTTTCGGGAAGTGAGATGAGGCTTTAGCACTGCTTGAGAAGCTAACTGCACCATGCGAAGGCAACGGGCCTGGGGGAGATAGGCCCTTGCCTTTTTGGTATCCAGCAAAGCTCCTATGAACTCTAAAGACTGAGTGGGAGTTAGACTGGATTTTGGGATGTTTATTACCAGACCCAAATACTGAAGGATACGCATTGTGCAGGATAGAGAAGTCCTGGCCTCTGACTCTGTTGGGGCTCGAATGAGCCAGTCGTCTAAGTAGGGGAAAACGAATATTCCTATAGTGTGGAGAAATGCTGCTACCACAGCCATGCATTTCGTGAAGGCCCTTGGTGCTGAGGCCAGGCCAAAAGGAAGCACCCTGTATTGGTAGTGTTTTCCTTGAAAAAGGAACCGAAGGAACCTTCTGTGAGTTGGATAGATGAGAACATGGGTGTACGCATCCTTGAGATCTAGAGAACAAAGCCAATCCTGACTCTGAAGGTATAGCAGCAGAGTTCCAATAGAAATCTTGAATTTCTCTTTGACAAGGAATTTGTTCAATTCTCTGAGGTCCAAGATAGGTCTGTATCCCCGTTTTCTTTGGGATAAGGAAATAGGGGGAGTAAAACCCTGTACCCTGCTGATGGATGGGTACTTCTTCTATTGCCCCTTGGGCAAGAAGCATAGTGACCTCCTGACCTAACAGGTTGATGAGAGAGGTCGGAGAATTGAACTGCCTTATCATTGTGGGAGGGGGCATGCTCAAAAAATGAAGCTTGTACCCCCCTCATATGATGGAGAGTTTCCAATGCTCTGCTGTTATCTGCCCCCATCTGGGGGCAAAGTGACACAACCTTGCTGGAATGGTGGAAGGCTCTGGTCCAATGAGAGCCAGGAAGGCTAAGTTCTCTAGCTGAAAGTCAAAGGCCTTGTGGAGGCTGGGACAGCTGAGGCTTAGCAGTCTTTGCTTTTCTTTGTCTGGGTGGTTGCTGACCTTTCCTGACAAGCTGACCTGCAGAACGTCCCTGCTGAGAATAAGCAGGATAATATCTTTTCTTTTTAGAAAATAATGGTTTCTTGAAAGATCTTTCTTGCAGGATCAGCTGTGGACTTGGATAACCTATCCAAGGTGGAGTTGTCAGCATCCAGCTCATTGGCCTTTTCCTGCCAATCTTTACCAAACAGGCTCTCACCAGTACAAGGAATATTTCCCAGTTTGTCTTGTACCCAAAGCTCCAGATCAGATGCCTGGAGCCAAGCAATCCTACGTGCACCTATGGCAATGACAGAGGTTCTGCTTATGCACTCAAAACAGTCAAATGCTGCACGGTTGACAAATTTAGAAACATCCTGGGCATGTTTGACCAATGTGAGAAAATCCTGCCTTCTATCCTCAGGAAGAAGAGGGCTCAAAGCCTCTAAATCTCCTGTGACTTCCTTCAGGAACATTCCCATATATAGACTATAGGAACTGATCCTGGCAGAAAACATGGAAGCTTGGAAGACACGACGTCCAAAAGCATCCAAAGTTCTGCACTCACATCCTGGAGGATTAGAGGCATGTCTCTTTGCACTCTTGATCCTTCTCATAGCTGATTCCACTACAATAGAGTGGTGAGGAAGCTGAGTTTTCTGGAAACCAGGACAAGGAGGGACTCGATACAGAGTATCTAGTCTACGAGAATGAGGAGATGTGGTAAGAGGCGTCTCCCACATTCTTTGCATGAGATCATGCAAGATCTCATGGATGGGCAAAGTAGCTGCCTCCTTAGGAGTTTTAGAATATTGTAAAATTTCCAACTCCTTTGCTCTGGGCTCTGTTTCAGGGGCCACAGTAATGGACAGACCCCGAGCCACCTCCCTGATGAAATCCTGAAAGGAAATGTCCTCTGGAGGAGACATCCTGCGTTTAGGAGAGGAAGGCTCCTCCGGGAGAAGTATTCCCGCATCGACAGAACTGTCAGAATCCTCAGATTCCTCTGAGGACTCGAAGTACCTTCTATCGGGATGCTCCTGAAGAGCTCGATACCCGTACCGATCAAAGTCGATACCGAGGAGAATCGGTACCGGTTTAACAGTACCGGAAGGCATTGCATGACTGGGTGCCAGCAATGCGGATGCTGATGTTGATGCCGATGCTGTCGGTACCAGTACAGATACCGGTGCAGGTACCGGTTTAACTGTCTGACGCGGTTCCGAGGGTGTCTATGCCGCAAGGAGAGCCGCCAGACTGCGTTCAATAGCCAGGACTCTCTGGTCTATCAACACTGTCGATGCCTGGATGTCTGTACCAGAGAAGATGACCGGTACCCCAGACCATGGCACCAGTAGGTTCTGCCGAGGTCGAGGCCTCGAGAACATCCTGGAGCCCCAATAATGCTTTGGAAGCCGAAGCCTCCCGCCGGGGCAATTTTGCAGGTGCAGAATCCTCAAGGGCAACGCCAGAGGCATCTCGATGCTTAGAAGGAGATCTACCCTTTGAGGACCGGCTAGACTTATGTTTAGTTACCTGAGATCCACGGGAGGAAGACGAAGCCCTGGAAGACGTCGATGCCACCGAAGCTGCATCAGAGGGAAACAGGGTACTGAGCTTGGCAGCTCGGTTCTGTCGACCTCTCTTGGACATCATGGCACAGGCCATACATTCCGAGATGGAATGGTCAGGACCTAAACATTTCAGACACCACTCATGGGTGTCTGTGACGGAGATGGTACCGCCACACTTGGTGGACTTTTTAAACCCGAACAGGGTTTTTCCATCGTGGAAAAAATCTTGGGCCTAAGGCCCAAAATGGCGCGTGCACCTGGAAAAAAATGGGAAAAAAAAAAAAGTACTAAAATTCTTTTTTTTTTTTTTTTTTTAAAGAAAGAAAAAATGGTGGTACCAGTAAATCGTCGAGGAAGGCAGACGCGACCACAAAAAAGAAGGAAAATTTTCTGCGGTGACAGGAACACGACCTGCTGGCTCCACGGAAAACGAAGAACTGGAGAGAGGCAGTTGGGAAAGGCAGGAAGGCAGCACACAGGCGCTGTGGGATGCTCCCAAAAGCTTTCTAATTGGACGCTGGGGAGCGTTCCCGCACAGGCTCCGTTGGTACCGACGATACCCCATATGTGAAGACTACATTCCTGCTTGTTCCTGGAGATCTGAAATATGAGACTGTAGAACTACCATTAGTAATCTGTGAACTATCATTAAAATTATCTGTAGTATTTGAAACCTGGAGAATGGCCAATGTAATACCAATTTTAAAAAGGGTTCCATGGGTGATCCAGGAAACTACAGACTGGTGAGCCCGACGTCAGTACCGGGCAAAATGGTAGAAACCATTATATGTTTAAATCATGTTTATTATTAATAAGAAACATACAATCCCAGTCTGTGGGTTCTCTGACACAAAGCAGGGGAATCAAATTGCAAGCCAACAGTTTTATTTTCATTTTTCTCCCTCAATCCCCTCTCCCCTCCCCCCATTGTAGACACTGCAAATGCAACAGTAAGCACAGGGTTGAAAAAAGGAGACCACACTGAACCCAAACTAGTACCACCATATTACACTCACTCAACTATTCTCTTTCACTCCTAACCTATTCTAACCTCCCCACCCATTCCTCTGTCCCCCACCCCAGGGAGAGTCATTGGGGCCCATCAAAGCTCAAGGATACAGGCAAATACACAGTTGAGAGCCATGCTTCGACCTCTGGGTGACAGCGATTGTATATATGGTTCCCACACTTCCATGAACTTTGCATGTCGGGGCTGTGATATTTCCATCTGTATCAAGCGATGAAGCATATTCCAACACGCCCAAAAATCAGGCAATTCCAAGTCCAACCACACCCGGAGTTTCCTCCTCAGGCCTACCAAGCAGGCCTCAAGTACAAATATCTTGGCCCCTCATCCTTTCACCCAAAGCCCATGGGGGTCACTGAGCATTATTCTGGCGAGACAGAACTCTATCGCTTGGTCGAGCATCGCCTCGATATACCCTCGAATTTCAGTCAAGTAGCACTGAATTTGTGGACAGAGTCACAACATGTGAGACAAAGTACCTATCAAAGCCTGGCATTTGGTGCAGATAATGGTAGTGATCAGCCCTGCCGCGGAAGCTCTGGCTGGAGGGTAAAATGGCCATAGCATGACTTTGTATAAAAGCTTGCATAATATGACTTCAGTAGTCAGTTGTGGTACCCCCATAGTGGTCCGGATGATGTCAGCCCCCATCCAATCCAGCTCCACATTCCAGTGTGCAACCACTAAGTCATGTCAGCTAGTAGTTTCCAAAGTAGCCAATGCTTTCCACATAGCTGACAGGGACATCTGCCCCCAGCTATAGATTTCGAAAAAGGTGGTAAGCTTCGTAATAAATTGAGGACCAAGTCTGGTTTACCCAGAGATAGAATGTAGTGTCAAACCTGCACAAACACAAAATAATCCTGTGGAGCTAGGCAGAACTCAGATACTAGGGCTTGAAAGAGTTTGACATTCTCATTCACAAGCAGATAGAGGTGGTGGAGACTCTGTCTTCCCCAGGATCAGAAAGACCGTGATCTATTGCCTATTGGGAAGTCTGGAGAAATGGACGCTCCCATTCCTCCTACCAGAGCTTTTCCATCTCTAACACCCCCACCTGGGGAGTTCTGAGTAAGACCACTAATTGGTGTTGACTGCGTGCTAGATTGAGGTGGTGGGGACCTAGAAGGGGAGCTTAAAGAAGCTTCAGAGAGCAGCATAGAGCCTAAACCTCCCAAATGAGGTGGTTGAGCCAGAGCGGTGGAGAGACGTTTATCCATCAGCCCCCGAATAGGTCCTATACCATTACCCTTAACAGCATTTCCCTTATTTTTCCCGTCTACCCACCACTTTAGGCATGACACCACCGATGCCATGAGTAACGACGACATCTAAAGTACAAAGTCACAAAAGTCACAGAAGATGCACAGAAGGGCCACACTCCTTTTCTCATGTGCCCCTTCTGGCCACGTGCCTGTGGGCCCGCGACTGCAGCCACACAATGTGCTACTGTCTTATCCAGGACCAGAGGGCGTTCCCTGATGACGTCAGGAAAGGCGTGCTCTCACCTCCGGTGCATTCCTCCTCTCCACTCACGACAATCTCCTTAGGCACCCCCTGCACTCCAGCAAAGGTAACAACTCTGTGTACCGCAGTTTAAATCCAGGACCCGAGGGCATTCCCTATTAACGTCAGGAAAGGGGCACTCTCACCTCCGACGGAGACCCGTAGCAGCACAATCTCCTCAGGAAATCCCTGCACTCCAGCAAAAGGTAAAGGCCTCCTCCAATTCTCCTATTTAAAGAGGCTTTATTTCTCACTGCTGCTTACAGTTTCTCCTTTACCAAATAAGACTGTAGAAAGACCACCATCTCTCTCTGCCATCCCTTGTGAACCAGGCCCAGACTCCTACGAGTCCTCTTGATCTTTATCAGTCTCTTGCCTATCATTCTCTGCTTCTGTCTCTGCCAGTATGGCTTGGAAATGTTGCCTCATCACCAGCATGCTATATTTGTATGTTTCATCCTCCAGTATTCCCCACACTCAAATTGGTAGGTTGGGGTCGATTTTCTAAATCTTGCAATTTTTCTTGGAGCACCTCCTGGCTCCTTTTTCAGGCAATCCCAGTCCATATACTTACAGACTCTATGGCCTGCACATTTGTCTCTCTCAAACCTCATGCCTAACTCACGTATGTCCTGATGCAAAGTTGCCATTGCTTAAGATCTGTTTTCACAGATTAAATTTCCTCCTTTAAGTCAGTCTTAAACTGGATAAACCATTTTTATATGGTGGTAAATATCCCTTTTAGCATCAGACCTGTTGCAGAATCCTGCTCTGAGTCCTCAGAACTTTTTTTTGCCATATTGCATATCTTACTGCAATTGCATCCCGACTCATGGCACATATATGGAGATTGACGTTCTTCCAATTTCTTCCTGAACGACATCCTGGATGTGGCCCGCCAACAGCATCCACAGTGTGAAGAAAGCATGGCTTTTCCCTCCCCATTTATTTGTCTGGCTCCAGATCACTTTCTCTTCTTGATGCTAATTCTCCCTAATCTCTTCCCTTTCCTTCATTCCAACAACTCATCCCCAAGTCCTTTTCACTTATTAACAACTTTCTGTACATGAACTGCTATTTTCCCTTCTATCCACTCTTCTGCTCTTAAGCTTCACCATTTTCTTCCTCTAATTCAGCCACCTCCACTCTCTCTGAGTGTACCTCGCCCTCATCATGCCTCCTCTCTCCCACATTATGTCCCTGATCCGCCGCCTCCTCTCATCTGGAGACATCAATCCCAATCATGGTCCCCCTAGACTTTTTTTTTTTTTACACTCTCAAGGCAGATATGTGCACAACCTCTCAAATCTTATTCACATCCCCCTTTCTCCCCCTTCTCCCTCTCTCATGTGTCTTGAAGAACTACAAAAGGGGACTGCTACAAAGAAATAGTATTAATCTAATCAAATAAACTCTAAATCTTGGGGAAAAAGGGAATTCTTTGGTCTAAAACTGATAGATCTTTGTATTTTAGAATTCAGTGCTTTTGCTGAGTCAGTCAGGTCTTAGTACCACCAGAGAGCTTTGTATTTAAGTCAAAGCAGAGTATAGTTTAGCACAAAACGTAAATTAAGAGTAAATAAACTCAAATTTGTTGGTAGAGAGCTTTTCATTTCAGTCAAATTAGAGTACAGCTTAAACATAGAAAGTTAGAGTAAATAGTTACTGAAATAAAGTTGTTTCAAAAGAGCTTTTTTTCTAAAACAAATCGGAGCATATAAACTTGCTTCTAGTGCCTTTACAAAGAGGCCTTCCAGTTAGGAGGCAAAAGATCTGTGAAATTGTCTTGAATAGGTGTTCAAGGCAATTGACAAATCAAAGGGGCAATTTGAAAGGCCCCTTCTATCAAACCAAGGGCTGGGTGAGTCACCCAGGAAATATGTAAGTCTTTCCCTTAGAAGCAAGACAACATTTAATAGGTCTTCATTCCCTCCCTCTCTCCCCACTCCCATTCACCCATGGGATAATCGTAGCTTTATAGGTTCTTTAACATCTTAAAGGGAAGGAGGTGCCCATATTCACTCTCAGGTGCAGCTGTTTATCCTCATCAAGCATACATTAAGGACCTGAGATTAATTAAAATTCAGGTGAACTAAGTCCATTAAACTTATTAGATATAGTTTTATTAGTATAAGAATCTCCTGCAAATCTATGTAAGTAAACAACTTAAATACATAAAACACAACCTTAAACCTAAGATGTAGACAGCAGTCCAGCAACGAGATGGGGGCTTTCCAGTCTTTTGCACTGAGTGTCACATGTATGATTTTCTCCCAGGTGGTAAGGGATCTTACATGTGCACTAGATGTAAAGAGCTCTTTGCTCTCAGGGAATGAGACTGATCTCTGGAGGCTACAGTAGCAGACTTGGAGGACATAAGGAAGACAGAGAGGTACACAGACGAGACCTAAAGGGACATAGTATTGAAGTCCCACCTCCAGTCCAGTTGCCATGGAGGAAAGAGGTCATGTGATAGGAGAGCATCACCCTGGTGTGGCAGGAAGTAATCCTAGAGCTAGGACCTGTCTGCCAGGTGATGTAAAACCCTCCTGCACCGAGGAGGTTTCTCCAAGGTCATATGCCCATGAGGGAAAGGTTACGACAACTGTTATAGTTGGTGATTCGATCATTAGGCATGTAGATAGCTGGTGGACGTGAGAATCATATGGTAACATGCTTGCCTGGGGCGAAGGTAGCAGACTTCATGCGCCACCTAGACAAGGTCTTAGATAGTGCTGGGGAGGAGTCTGCTGTCTTGGTACATTTTGGTACCTGAAATGGCATTTAAAGCTGATGCAGCAGAAGAAATGAAAGAAATATCAATAAACTAGGAAGATGTATTACAACTATTTGATAAGCTGAAGAGTAGGAAATCACCTGGACTGGTGCTGAAAGAACTGAAATATGATATTGCAGACCTACTCTTACTAATCATTAAAATCATCAGTAATGCCTGAAGACTGGAGGATTGCCAATCTAATGCCAATTTTTAAAAAAGGGTTCCAGGAGTGATCCGGGAAACTACAGACCGGTGAGCCCAATGTCAGTACCGGGAAAAATGGTAGAAATCATTATGAAGAACAAAATTTCTGAACATGTAGATAGTCATGGTTAAATGGGAGACAGCCAACATGGCTTATATTTTTTTTAAGGTGTAAATAAACAGGTAGATAAAGGTGTGTTGGTTGATATAGTGCATCTGGATTTTCAGAAATCCTTTGACAATTCTCCTCATGAGAGACACTTGGCTTAATTAAAAACTCATCGGATAGGAGGCAGTATACTATTGTGGATCAGTAACTGGTTAAAAGATAGAAAGCAGAGGGTACGTCTGAATGGCCAATTTTCCCTATGGAGAATAATGAATAACCTCCAGGGATCTGTACTGGGTCCGCTGCTTTTTAACATATTTGTAAATGATCTGGAAATAGGAATAACACAGCAGACACTCGTTTAAATCCCTACTACTGACTTTCAAGGACATCAACAGGCTCTCCTCCACCTCTCTCACAGAGCTTATCCATCCTACACCCTCTAACAGATCCAGAAGATCCACAGCAGTCAACACGCTGGCAATCCCGAAGGAAATAACACAATGCACGCAGGAAATGACAAACAGGGCATTTAGGTTCTATGTGCCCAGATGCTGGAATGCCCTACCACCCAACATACGGGCAATCTCTGACCTGGCTCAATTTAGAAAGGCATTGAAGCACCACCTCTTCCTCAAACACTATGCGGATGATAGCGCACAAACAGCCACCCCTCACCACCAGGCCCACCACATTAACACACACAGCACATGATGAGGCATCCACGCCCATTGGCGCCAGCAAAGACTACGCTTACTTGTAATCAGCAGCATGTATATGCTCCTACCCTGGTTGAAGTGGCGCCAGCCTTGATTACGCACACCTTGTAAATAGCACCTTGTATATACTCTCACACTGTGTAAAGATTTATATATACTCTGTAAATAGTTACCCCAGCAATATCTAAGTTATAGTACCTGTTCTCTGTAAATACAGAGCAGCTCTGGCTGCTCTGTATAAGATACTGTTGTATGTAAACCGCACTGATATTAAAAAGCGCGGTATAGAAGAGTCATTAAATAAATAAATAAATAATGAGTGAGGTAAAGCATAGTTACTCACCTGTAACAGGTGATCTCCGGGAACAGCAGGAATTTAGTCCTCACATATGGGTATCGTCGGTATCGACGGAGCCTGCGCGGGAACGCTCCCCAGCGTCCAATAAGAACGCTTTTGGGAGCATCCCTCAGCACATGCACGCTGCCTTCCCGCCTTTCCAACTGTCACTCTTCAGTTAAGTTTGTAGCTGAGTGAAAGAATAGAGGGAGAGAGGAAAGAGACAAAGAGAGAGAGACAACTCCTAGGTGAGGTGGGTGGGTTGTGAGGACTAAATTCCTGCTGTTCCCGGAGATCGCCTGTTACAGGTAACTACGCTATCTCCAGAAACAAGCAGGAATGTAGTCCTCACATATGGGGACTCCCTAGCTGAAGATGGCAGGGAGATAGCCCCAGAAAGGTGCCACCGTCGAAGGCGAGAATCCTTCCTCCCATGGATCTCTGGCATCCCACCAGGGTTGGAGGGTAGGAGTTGGTTTAGGTTTGAAATAGATTTTGAAGAACAGCTTGGCCAAAGAAGGCATCCCGACGGGAGGCTTTATCTAGGCAGTAGTGGGTGAAGGTGTGTACCGAAGCCCAGGTGGCCGCTCGACAAATGTCATCAATAGACACACAGTGGAGATTAGCCATAGAAGCTGCCATGGCTCTCACATTGTGAGCTGTGACATGGTCCTGAAAAGGAAGACCCTTACTCTCATAAGTAAAGGATATGCATTGGGCAATCCATTTAGATAAAGTTCTTTTGGAGACTGGAAGTCCCAAATGACTACGGTCAAAAGCTACAAAAAGTTGCTAGGACTTTCTATGTTGCTGTGTTCTTTGAATGTAAAAGGCTAAGGCCCTTTTACAATCCAAAGTATGAAGGTTTCTTTCTGCATTAGAGGCGTGAGGCCTCGGAAAAAATACAGGAAGGTAAATTGATTGGTTTAAATGAAAAGGCGAAACCGCCTTTGGCATAAAGTGTGGGTGAGTTCGAAGAACAACCTTATCATGATGAAATCTAGTATAAGGAGGATCAGCCACTAAAGCTTGCAATTCATTAATGCGACGGGCAGAGGTGATTGCAATCAGGAAGATGACCTTCCAAGTCAAAAACCTAAGGGCTGTAGTGGCTAAAGGTTCAAAATGAGGCTTCATAAGCTCCCCGAGAACTAGATTTAGATCCCATGCTACCGGTGGTGGCTTGATGGGAGGTTTAGTTAATAAAAGGCCTCTCATAAATCTTGATAGGAGTGGGTGAGAGGAAATTGGTTGTCCATTTAGAGGCTTATAAGAAGATGCAATTGCACTAAGATGGACTCATACCGAATTGGTCTTTAACCCAGAATTTGATAAGTGAAGGAGATACTCTAGTATCGATTCTAAGGGTAGGACAAGGCGGTTTAAACCCTTCTTGGAGCACCATATAGTAAAACGTTTCTACTTGAAGGCATAAGACCTTCTTATGGAAAGTTTCCTAAAAGCCTGAAGGATATCTTTTACCTGCTGGGACAAGTCAAAATCCTGGAGGTCTAAGCCTTCAACAACCAGGCCGTGAGGTGCAGGGACTGGGGATTCGGATGCCATAGCGTCCCGTTCTCCTGGGAAAGGAGATCTGGAGCGTGCCCCAACTCCAAAGGTGCCGCTTGAGAGAGATGCAGAAGCAGGGAATACCACGTTTGGCGTGGCCATCATGGTGCTATGAGAATCATTCAACCCCTGTCTCTCTGGAGCTTGAAGAGTGTCTTGGGGATGAGGGGAATTGGTGGGAAGGCATAAAGAAAGTCCTGACCCCAGTGAAAGAGGAAGGCATCCCTTGTCTGACAGTTGTGCGCCGGAATCCTGGAACAGAACCGGGGAAGTTGGGCATTCAGTGGACTTGCAAAGAGGTCTATGTCTGGAGTCCACCAGATGTGAAATATCTTTGCCACCTGGTCTAGGTGGAGTGACCAATCGTGAGGTAGCAGTACTCGACTGAGTTTGTCTGCCCAAAGGTTTTGAATGCCTGGAAGATATACCACTAGAAGGTGAATTTGATGCTCTCTGGTGAGGGCCCATAGTCATAAAGCTTCGTTGCATAACGACAGAGAGTCTGTCCCGCCCTGCTTGTTCACATAGAACATGGCTACCTGATTGTCCGTCTGGACTAGGACTGTCTTGTAGCTGAGCTGGGCGTGGAACACTCGAAGAGCTAAATAAATTGCTCTTAACTCCAGAAGGTTTGTGTATAAACCAACCTCCTGTGGAGTCCAGGTGCTCTGGGTAGAGAGATGATTCAGGTGTGCTCCCCAACCCACCTGTGATGCATCTGTTAGGGTGGCCTGAAAGAGGGGTTGATGGAAAGGAGACCCTACTGTCAGATTTTCTAATGACTGCCACCATTGGAGGGACAAAATTAGTCGTTGAGAGATTGTTATTTTGTCTAACAAATGACCCGTGGCCTGTGTCCACTGTGTGGAGAGGGTCCACTGGGCTGCACGCATGTGGAGGCGAACATATGGGACTACATGAACTGTGGATGCCATGTGTCCCAGTAACTGCAGTAGCTCCCGAGCAGTGAGGGAGGATTTGCCTGCCACTTGGGAAGCTAACTGCATTATGCGAAGACACCGGGCTTGTGGAAGGAAAGCCCTTGCCTGTCTGGTATCCAGACAGGCTCCTATGAATTCTAGGCATTGGGAAGGAACTAGTTGAGATTTTGGGAAGTTTATTACCAATCCCAAGAATTGGAGGATTTGCATTGTACGAGACAGTGCAGTGCTGGCCTCTGTCACTGTGGGGCTCAGATGAGCCAGTCATCTAAGTAAGGGAAGACGAAAATCCCCAGGGTTCTTAGAAATGCAGCTACTACTGCCATGCATTTCGTGAATACCCTTGGTGCTGAAGCCAGACCAAAAGGAAGAACCCTGTACTGGAAATGTCTTCCCCTGAAAAAGAAACGTAAAAATTTCCTGTGATCTGGATGGATGAGAATGTGAGTGTATGCATCCTTTAAGTCTAGAGAGCAAAGCCAGTCCTGGCTTTTAAGGTATGGCAGAAGAGTTCCCAGAGAGATCATTTTGAATTTCACTTGAAACAGATATTTGTTCAATTCTCTGAGGTCTAGAATGGGTCTGTGTCCTCCTGGGTTTTTTTGGAATAAAAAAATAGGGGGAGTAGAACCCTGTACCCTGTTGATGGATGGGTACTTCCTCTATTGCCCCTTGGGCAAGAAGTGTGGAGACCTTGTGATCTAGCAGACTGTCTGCAGAGGTTTGTGAATTGAACTGCTTTAGAATTGTAGGAGGGGGTAAGCTGTGAAAATGAAGTTTGTACCCCTCCCCTACAATGGACAAGTCCAATCTTCTGCTGTTATCTGATGCCATCTGTTGACAAAATGGCATAACCTGCCGGGAATATTGGGGAGTTGAGAACCCCTCAGAGGCAGGAAGGCAAAGCTCTCTAGGAAGGAGTCAAAGCCCTTGAGGGGGCTGAACCTGGAGAGCTGGTTGGGCTCTCGGGTCTTTTGGTTTCTTTTGTTGTTGTCTAGTTTGTCCCTTTTGGGCAACCTGACCTGGAGTCTGAGTCTAGTGGGTATAGGAAGGATAAAACTTCCTCTTTTTGATAAAAGAGGGGTTTTATAAGGCTTCCTTTTGGCTGGAGTGGCTGTAGACTTTGACAATCTATCTAAGGTAGAATTGTCAGCATCTAACTCGTTAGCCTTCTCCTGCCAGTTCTTGCCAAAGAGATTCTCTCCCATGCAAGGAATGTTGCCTAACTTGTCCTGTACCCAAGTTTCCAAGTCTGATGCCTGTAGCCAGGCAATTGGTCGTGCGCCAATGGCAATAGCAGAAGTTCTGCTGATGCTTTCGAAGCAATCAAAGGCTGCACGATTGACAAACTTAGAGACATCCTGAGCATGCTTAACCAGAGTAATAAAGTCTTGTCTCTTATCCTCTGGGAGAAATGGGCTCATAAGTTCCAAGTCTCCTGTGATTTCTTTGAGGAACGTTCCCATATATAGGATATATGAGCTGATCCTAGCTGAAAGCATGGAAGCTTGAAAGGTTCTGCATCCAAAAGCATCCAGAGTCCTGCATTCACGACCTGGATGCATGCATTTTTGCACTTTACATCCTACGCATGGCTGACTCCACTACCATTGAATGGTGTAGCAGCTGAGTCTTCTGAAATCCAGGACATGGTGGGACTCGATACATAGTATCAAGCCTCCTAGAGTGAGGAGAAGTAGTCAGAGGTGTCTCCCACATTCTGAGCATTAAGCTATGCAGAATTTCATGGATAGGCAGAGTAGCTGCCTCCTTAGGAGCTTTAGGATATTGGAGGATTTCCAATTCCTTTGCTCTGGGTTCCTCTTCGGGAGCCACTGTGATTGAAAGACCTTTAGCCATATCACGGATAAAATCCTGAAATGACATGTCCTCTGGAGGTGACATTCTGCGTTGGGGAGAAGAGGGATCTTCTAGGAGAAACCCTCTAGTGCCAGCAGAATTGTCAGAGTCTTCGAAATCGGAGGAATCGAAGTATTCCTGACCCCGATGCTCCTGCAAAGCACGATCCCGGTACCAATCGAAGTCGGTACTGAGGTGACCCGGTACCACCTGTAGTGAGGAATGCCCTCAAGAAGAGATGGAAATAGGGGAAAATCCTGATGGAGTAAATAGCACTGCACTGACAGACAGGATTTTCAAGTCAGAGATGAAAAAAACACAGCTCTCTGCTGAGCTCAGGCCACACCTCAGCTCAGAGGAGGAGGCAGGCTGGTTCACTGATTGGTCACGTCCAGGGGAAGGTCAGGGAGTGCAGGGAAGTGAACCCCTTTTAAATCCTCAAGCAATGCAGAGAGAGGGAGGAGACACAGGAGCGAGAGAGAGAGAGGCAAGAGAGACGAGAGAGACGGGAAGCAGTCCTGGAAGGAGTGCAGGAAGAACTGCCAATAGGATAAGCAAGCTAGAACCTTGGAGCAGAGCAGAACCTGGGAGCAGTGAACACTGGAGCAAGGAACAACCTTGGAAGAAACGTTACTGCAAGGTAGAGCCTGGGAACAAGAAAGCTAGCAGAGCAAACACGTGGAGTAACGGTAGTTGGACCTACAGCAGTCAAGGCTATAACGGCAGCAGAGAAAGCCAAGGGGAAAGCTATCAGCCTAAAAATTACCAGAAGGGCAGTGGAAATAGCAATAAGAAAGTTGAGTTCCAGAGCCTGGGAGATAGCAGGAGAAAAGGTACCAGCACTTATCTAAAAGTCCCTGTCAAAGGTAAAGCTGATATTTCTTATTTCAACTCCTTGTTTGAGAAGCCTTTTACTTATGCTAACGTCCAAAAGACAAACCGAGCACAGTCAGCTAATAGCAAGTGGGGGAAGGAACTTACCCTTGCTGAGAGCTATCCCTCTGATAAAAGCAGGACAGCTGAACCCCCTGGGGTAGGAGCCATAAGCAAGCTTTTATCAGAAAAGGGGGATGGTTATCCTAATGAAAATGTGCATAAACAAGCTGAATGGCTTTTAAGCCAACTTCGGGAGTTTCTGGAAAGAAAGTCAGGGAAAGATAATAAACCTGACAAAGATACCACTAACTCTAGCTCTGAAGAAAGTATGCAGGTGGATGTTTGCCTAGAATAGAATATGATCCTTCTGCCATGGACTGTTCAACATGTCTAATTGAAGACAGCAGTGTTAAAGAGTATTGAAAACTGTATGAAGGAATACAGAGTAAGTCTGCCATACCTGCTGCCACATTGGATAACTTTACAAGTTTAACAAGCTTAATCACCTGTTGAGAGTAAGAAGACGTGCTGTAAAGAAAAGCAGCTGTTTCAGTTTATGTGTTTTTCCTTGAGTGACCACATGAGGCAGTGCCTAGTGGGAAGTCAGAGGAACTGTGAAACAGCCAAATAGTGCTGAGTTAATTTCTGTTGCATTTCCTGTGTTTCTGTTTCAACCTTTATGTTGGAGTTGCGTCCTTTTTGCGTTTGTTGTACTGAACTTTGATGCGCTGGAGAAAATTCCCCACAAATAAATATTCTTGCAGCCTTTACTACTCGAGTCATAACTACAGTTCAGTCCTTAAGGGAGACAAGCAAACTACAGGTCCCAGAATTCCTGGTGACAACTGATACAGCTTTATTCCAAAAAGAACATTCCAAAGGCCACTCCTGCCTGTAAGCCCTTGGGCCCAGGTAAGAGCGTCGCACACCTTATCCACTCCAAACGGAGGTGGAATGGGAAGAGTGTTACCATCGGGGCCGGTACCAGCATTGTCGGTGTCGGCACCGATGCCCTTGGGACCACCGTTACCGCAGCTGAGAGAAGAGCTGCGATACTGCGTTCAATAGCAAGAAATCTCTGGTCTAACGACGATGCCGACGCCTGGGTGTCAGTGCCGGTAAGAATGACCGGAACCCCTGAGCATGGCACAGGTAGTTCTTGCGAGGTTGAGGCCTCGAGAACATCCTTAAGCCCCATTGATGCTTTGGAAGCCGAAGCCTACCGCCGGGGCTATTTTGCCGGTGTGGTTCCCTCAAGGGCAATGCCAATAGCCTCTCGATGCTTAGCAGGAGAGCTACCCTTTGAGAACCGGCTTTTGTGTTTAGTTACCTGAGATCCATGTGAGGAAGAAGAGGCCCTTGACGATGTTGATGCAATGGATCTGGCATCTGAAGAAAAGAGGGTACCGAGCTTTGCGGCCCGGTTCTTTCTTCCTCTTTTGGTCATCCCCATGCAGGAGAGACTCAGTTGGAGAGTGATCAGGTCCTAAACATTTTAGACACCAATCATGGGTGTCAGTGATGGAAATGGTACCGCCACCCTTAGTACATTTTTTATAAAACCACTAGTTGGTTTTTACATGATGTTGGAAAAATGGGGCCTAATGCCCAAAATGGCGCCTAGCACCAAAACAGGAAAATTTCTGAAAAGAAACAGTCTAAGTCTAGAAGGGGGGGGGGTTGTTTGTTGTTTTTTTTTAGGAAAAGAAAAGAAAAGAACCGGTGGTACCGGTAGGCGTCGTGCGGTAGGCAAACGTAACCACAAAAAAGAATTTTAAAGATGGAATTTTCTGTGGTGACAGGGAATAGGTCCTGTTGGCTCCGCGGAAAACGAAGAACTGAAGAGGGACAGTTGGAAAGGCGGGAAGGCAGTGCGCATGTGCTGAGGGATGCTCCCAAAAGCGTTCTTATTGGACGCTGGGGAGCGTTTCCGCGCAGGCTCCGTCGGTACCGACGATACCCATATGTGAGGACTACATTCCTGCTTTTCCTGGAGATTCAAATTTACAGATGAGACAAAATTATTCAAAGTTGTTAAAACCCAAGAGGTTTGTGAAAAATTGCAAGAGGAGCTTAATAAATTGGAAGGCTGGACGTTCAAATGGCAGATTAAATTTTTTGTGGACAACTGCAAAGTTATGTACCGAGAAAAGAACCACCCAAACTATGGTTACAAGATGGAGGGTTACACATTCGAGACCACCACCCAGGAAAAAGATTTAGGCATCATTGTGGATAACATGTTAAAAACTCTCTGCCCAGTGTGCAGTGGTGGCCAAGAAAGCAAATAGAATGCTAGTTATCATAATGGAAAGGAATGGAGAATAAAACCAAGGATATTATAATGCCTCTGTACAGTATCATTCCATGGTGCGACAGCACTTCTAATATTGTGTGCAATTCTGATCACCACATCTTAAAAAAAAAGATATAGCAAAATTAGAAAAGGTACAGGGGATGGATGGATACCTCTATGAGGAGAGGCTAAAAAGATTAGTCCTCTTCAACCTGGAAAAGATAAGGCTGAAGGGAGATAAGATAGAGTTCTATAAATTAATGAATGGAGTGGAATGGGTAAACGCAAAATGATTGTTTACGCCATCAAAATTTAGAAAGACTAGGGGACATGCAATGAATTTACAGAGTAACTCATTGAAGACTAATAAGAGAAAATATTTTTTCACTCAACACGTAATGAAACTCTGGAATTCATTACCGAAGGATGTAGTAAAAGCTGCTAGTGTAGATGGGTTTAAAAAGGGTTTGGACAAGTTCCTGAAGGAAAGGTACATAATCCATTATTAAAGGGGACCCAGGAAATCCACTGCTTGTCCCAGTACAGCCATTGTGGAACCCAAGTCTGAGGAAACTGCTAGGTACTTGTGACCTGGATAGGCCATTGTTGTATACAGGATACTGGACTTGATGGACCTTGGTCTGAACCAGTATAGCATATCTTATGTTCATATCTTGTGTAATGTACGCTGTGTCACCAATAAACTTGCCTTTATTTATGATCTCTCTATGGCTCTGCACCTTCTTGCTCAGAGATTTGATTTCTCCCCTGAAGACGCATCTTCAGTTGCTGCCCTCAGTCATAGGGGCTACCAAATCTCCTATATAACTCGCCCCGTTGGTCTTGACAGTGATATTAGGCTGCTACTCTCTCGTTCCCATTCCATGCCCTCTGAGGTATACAGTAATTAGCCTTGGGGGGAGGGTTCAGAAGTGGCAGGCCATGTGTGCCGAAACACTTAGCATGCCACAGGCCGCCACTGTGCCAAACCAAGCTGTCCCCCCGATGGAATCGGCAGCAGCAGGTAGCAGTGATACAGCTTGGCATAGGAGGGGGAACTGTGCAGCTGGGGCTTCTGTCTGGGGTGGCAGAAACCCTTGGGACAGCCCTAGTTATGTTCATCTGACTTTCTTGCCTCTGACCCTCGCCAAGTGTCTCTAACCCTGACCACTCCATTTTCCGCTCAGATTTTGGCTGATTAATTATTTCCATGATAAAGTCCACAAGTCAGTCTTGAGTTCTCTATAGGTTCAATCCCAAATCCTCCCCTCAACCTCTGTCACCTTTTCTTCCTTTTCTACAGTCACTGAGGAAACAAGACATCTTTTCTCCTCCTCCAAAAACTTACTATCTACAGCCCCATCAGGCCGCACACCCACCTTACCTTTTTGCTGGGTACCAGAGTTCAGCTAGGCCTGTCAGTTCTGGCATATTATTGCCATACATTTTTGCGACCAACTTGCAAAACTCCACTGATTCTCACTACATCAAACCAATCAAAGAAAACAAGAGTGCAAGTCATCTCCAAAACTAAACTAGCTAAAACGTACCTGAAGGGAAAGGAAAAGTGAATACCCTCAATCAATGTTGCTACTGGATCTTCTGTCAGCATTAACACACCCACTCTGAGGAAAGAGAGTGGCCTCACTAACAAGGCTGGGGGCTGCACTTGTGGTTACCATTCACTGCGGCACCACACCAAGAAGTATACCCTTATTTTCATTCCACAACAAGACGTATACCCTTATTTTCATTCATAGGCCAATGGAGAATTTTTAACAACTTTTAAATGCATTTAAGAACTTTCAAAAAAACTTAGCTGTCATTCTCGCTGAAGCCCCAATCCTCAGAGCTGATGATACTATCGGACCCTTGGTCAACTCAAGTTTCACCCAAACCTTTAAAGAGCTGCCTCAGAACAGGTCAAACAGTAACATCACTGTTAGACCTGTCCTGAGGTAGCCCTTTAAAGGTTTCGGCAAAATGCGAGTCGACCCTGTCCTGGGGTAGCCTTTTAAAAGAAGTTGGTTTGTTTCCACTTTTCCTTTCTTTCAAGTACGTTTTAGTTAGTTTAGTTTTGGAGATCACTCGCACTCTTGATTCCTTTGATTGATACTGTTTTGCGAGACCTTCATCTCGTCATCTCTGGCATCCTGCCATCATGTGCACCATTCCTGGTCAGTACTGGGGTTTGGCCAGGGCTTGCCACTTCCAGCTCTCTTTTCTCTTAGAGGCCCCTGCTGTTCACATACACTACAGCCAAAGCTTCTGAGTCTATTGCTCCATAGGGCAGAAAGGGGATCTCAGTGCTACAGGTGAGAACGCAAGTTATGGAAGTCAGCTATCCATGTGGACAGGCAATCCATGACAATGTGACACTGATCCATTCTTCACCACTAGCCCTCACTCTTGGCTCCCACTGTGGAAATAGACCCAGCAGAGTCTGCTACAGGAACCATTTCTTGTTGCTGCACCAACACTACATCTGCCCATCTAATGGAGACAGAAAATACTGATTAACTTCCTAGCTTTATCACGCTATAAACAAAAGACAAGCAATTTAGTTCTGTCTCCATCTGCTGGCAGGGGAGATATAGTTTATAGTTTAAAAATGTTATGACTTATTAAATTTTATATACTACCCTTTGTAAAAAGAACATACAGAGTGGTTTACAGAATCAAAATCAAGTAGGGAAGAGAACTCCATTCCTAACAGGAAAGAGACATACCAAAAGTTACAGATTACATTTAAGAAGAAAGAGAGGGGAATTGATAGTATTAGAGCAGGAAGTTATGTGGGATTGCCAGGGATGTGCCCGGTTAACACTCCTGGTCCAGCCCAACCCCAAATGGCAGCTCGAATAGGTAAATGTTTATATGAATTTTGCAAGGCTTAATTTGTGCCGGAATAAGAAAAGTAAGATTCTAGATTATAAGGAGGGGCAGTGGTGAATAGGGGAAGAGACAGTGATCCAATGGACAGATAAAGACACAGAGGGATACCAGGAGGGAGGAGGTTGAGTGATAGATGAAATTCTAGACATGGGGGGGGGGGGGAGGATAGGAAGACATACGATTCTGACTTGGGGGAAGAGTGCAACAAGACAGAAGGGGATATTCTATATAAGAGGATAGGGACAGACAAAGGGAATGCTGGACATCAGGGGAATATGGAGATAGGGTAGATACTGGGCATTGGGCATGAAGAGAGGGGGTGATACTGGGCATTGGGGAGGAATAAGGACATAAGCTGGACACTGGGAGGGGTAGGGTGATAGGGGGCAGGGCGACAGATGTTGGACGTAGGAGGGTGGATACAGACAGATAAGGAGGATGCTAGACATGAGGGAGAATAAGGAAATGGGGGGATACCAGACTCAATAGTGAGGATAGAGACACAGAAGGAGGATAATGGACACAGAGAAGACAAAGGAGAAATGCTGAATGAAGGAGCGGATTGAGATAAAATATGCTGGACAAATGGTCAGAGAGAGAAGATAGTGGACAAAGGATGGGAAGGGAGAGAAGATGCTGGATGAACGATGGGCACAGAGAGATAAGATGCTGGACTAAAAGTGGGAAAGAAAGAGAAGATCCTGCTTGAAGGGTGGGAAAGAGGTTGCAAAGGATTAGGGAAGAAGGAGAAGGGCTGAGGTAAGGGTAAGATGGAAAGCTGTAGGTTAAATGCATTAAAAAAGAGGGGGATTTGAGGAGTGAAAACTAAGTGGATAAAGGCAGAAAAATAAATGGAAGAAAGCCAAAAGAGCCAAAGACAGATGTAAGAAATGAAGACAAAAGGTGAAAGAAGTAGTAGCAGATGAGCTGGAGACTCCAGACAGAGTTAAGAGAAGACAGAGGAAAGCAGAAAGAAGACTGGTACCAACATGATTAGAAACATAAAATGGCCAGACAACAAAGATAGAAAAAAAGAATTGTATTGTTAATGGAGCAATTGGAATATGCCAGTTTTGGGAATTTACATCTGCTGTCTTTATATTTTACAGAGTGCAGGGAGAAATGCTTTATTCTCTATTTCTCTGGTGTTGTGCGACATATACAGTGTAACTTCTTGGGGTTTCAATTTCATTTCTGGTTACATATTTCTATTTTAAGTTTGTGGTTGCTTATTCTGCATTTGGTGAAGGTCTATCTGTGTGTAACCAAGGCCAAGTTACATGACATTTCTATCTAGGCATCTGTAGTAATATGGCTTGTTCAATTTCCTAATAGGTGTACTGATGTAATAGGATACACTACATTATTTGTGGTGCTGCCTTTTCCCAGGAGTGGAGTAGCAGCCTAGTGGTTAGAACACTGGCTTGGTAGCCAAGCAATCAGGGTTCGATTCCCACTAGCACTCCTTGTGGCCTTGGGCAAGTCACTTAACCCTCCACTGCCTCGGAAGAAAGGCCTGGCAATCTACTTCTGGTGACACTGCCAAGAAAACCCAGGAGCTTCTGGGTCGCCAGGAGTCAGGACTGACTCAAAGGCACACATTGCATTTTTGCCTTTTCCCAACTAGGCCTTCTTATGTGACTTGGGTAAATTAGTGCTGTTTATAGTAGTTTATATGTATAGTATGCTGTACGGATCCTAAATGACGTTTGTCCTGGTAGTAGGAAATGCCCTACTTCTGCTCGTTAAATAAAAACAAAAACAAAGGAAAAAGTAATTAGACCTTACTTGCTAATTAATGTTCCTGAAGGAACGACAGTCCAGTCCCTTTACTTCTGGGTTGCGTAACCCTTCCAGCAGCTTGGAGGCTGAGCCCATCCTTTTTGAGGATGGTGCGGTATAAATACCACTGGCACCACCCACAGATCCCAGTAATCTAATGAAAAAGCAGACTTAATGAGAGTTCAATTAATAGCCTATATAAAAATAACACCACAAACCACACAACTAACTCTCCCAATGTTTTGCCCCCCCCCCCTTTTTTTTTTTTTTTTTTTTAAGGTCAAGAAGGAGAAAAAATGGAGGGGGGGGAAGGAGGAGGTTTACCTGATTCTGACCGATCCATCCTTCACCCCGGCCCGCCGGACCTGCACCAAGGGACCCTTCCACTTTGACCTGGCCCTGAATTCGGTCCGCTGATCCTCACATATCTAATAGGCCATTACGCCAATCGAAGAACTGGGTGGGATCAGGGACTGGACTGTCGTTCCTTCAGGAACATTAATTAGCAGGTAAGGTCTAATTACTTTTTCCTTATCGTCACTCCAGTCCAGTCCCTTTACTTCTGGGATGTAACAGAGCAGTTCAAGCTTGGGTGGGATCCGCTATCCCGGACCGAAGTACCGCGTCCCCAAACCGAGAGTCAGCTGAACTCTGTACGTCCAGTCTGTAGTGTCTAGTAAAGGTATGCAGCGAGGACCATGTAGCCGCCCTACAAGTGTCCAGCGGCGGAACTAAGCTATATTCTGCCCAAGAGGTGGCCTGCGCCCAAGTTGAATGAGCGCGCAGCCCCCCTGGAACCTGCTTCCCCTTGAGGATATAGGCAGAAGCAATAGCTTCCCTTATCCACCTGGAGATGGAAGCCTTGGCCGCCGCCTCCCCCTTGTGCGGCCCTCCAAACTGAATGAACAGACGGTCGGACTTTCGAAAAGGCACAGTGCGGGAGAAGTAACGCTTCAAGGCTCTCTGAACGTCCAGAAGGCGCAGCTTCCTGTCCCTCCCCTCTTGCCTCTTCGCTGAAAAGGACGGGAGCGTAACTGTCTGGTTCACATGAAAGGGGGAGATGACCTTGGGCAAGAAAGAAGGTACCGTCCGTAAGACCACCTTATCCTTGAAGAATGAAAGAAAGGGGGGCTGGGAGGACAGCGCTTGAAGTTCGGAGACACGTCTGGCTGAGCAAATAGCGACCAGAAAAACAGTCTTCAGAGTCAAATCCTTTAGCAAGGCTTCCTTTGCCAGCTCAAAAGGTTCCTTGGTCAAGGCATTTAGCACCAGGTTGAGATCCCAAGGGGGGATGACCGATCTCTGCTGAGAACGTAGACGCCTAACCGCTCTTAGGAACCTGGACACGTCCGCGTGGGCCCCTAATGACTTTCCGTGGACCTTACCTCTATAGCAAGAGATGGCTGCCAACTGGACTCGTAAGGAAATGTGCGCTAGGCCTTTGTCAAAACCCGCTTGCAAGAACTCCAGAACTTCCGGAACAGAGGCCAAAAGAGGTTTCCTCTGGTGCTCCGCACACCATGCTTCGAAGATGCGCCAAACTCTTACATAGGAGAGGCAGGTTGAGCGCTTTCTAGCACTCAACAGAGTCGAGATTACCGATCCCGAATAACCCCGCTTCAGGAGCCGCACCCTTTCAATAGCCAGGCCGTAAGCGAGAATCGATCCACGTGGGGCATCCGAACCGGGCCCTGTCTCAGCAGATCCCTTCTGCAGGGAAGCCGCCAAGGCCGGTCGGCGATCAACCTCACCAGGTCCGCATACCAGGGGTGGTGAGGCCAATCCGGGGCTATGAGGATTATCAAACCTTGGTGAGCCTCCACCCACTGAAGAACCTTTCCGATAAGAGCCCATGGGGGAGAACACATATAGGAGACCCTCCGAAGGCCACGTCTGGGCCAGAGCATCTAAGCATTCAGACATCCTTTCCTTCCTTCGACTGAAAAATCGGCTTACCTTGGCGGAAGAATACCGTGCCATGAGATCCATGACTGGTGGGCCCCAAAGGGCTACTATCTGGTCGAAGACCTCCTGCTCCAGCCCCTACTCCCCGTGGTCTATCTTGCACCTGCTGAGGTAATCGGCCGTAATGTTGTCCGTGCCGGCCACATGCTGAGCTGAAAAAGCCTCCAAACGGACCTCGGCCCATTGGAATAGGCCATCCGCTTCCTTCTCCAAGGCGGGACTGCTTGTGCCACCCTGGTGGTTGATGTAAGCCACCGCGGTGACACTGTCGGAGAGGACGCGAATTGCTCTTTGTAGCACCAAGGACTCGAGTGCCCTGAGCGCAAGGGCTACCGCCCGTATTTCCAGTCTGTTGATGGACCATTGTGACTCCAACGATGTCCAGCGCCCCTGGACGAACTGGTCCTCGCAATGAGCTCCCCAGCCTGTTAGACTGGCATCCGTTGTCAACAGTAACCACTGTGGAGGCTCGAAAGGCATCCCGCAATCTAGATTCCTTGGGCACCGCCACCACTGGAGGGCCTTCTTGGTTCGAGGAGCGCAGGGCAGCTGCATGGACAAAGGATGATGCTGATGGGACCAACGACGCAACAGGGCCCGCTGCAAGGGCTGCATGTGAGCCCTGGCCCACAGTACTACCTCTATTGCTGCCGCCATGGTTCGCAGCAATTGAAGGTAATGCCACGCCGTAGGACTTCGCCTGCTCAGAAACTGCGTGACCAAGATTCTTAGGTCCCTTGATCTCGTCTTGGACAGGAAGACCCTGCCTCTGTTGGTGTCGAACCTTGCTCCGAGATACTCGAGCTCCTGGGAGGGCATCAACCTGCTCTTTACCAGATTGATGACCCACCCTAACTCTTCCAGAACTTTTACCACTCTGGCAGTGGCCGAGCGACTTTCCTCTTCTGACTTTGCCCGTATCAGCCAATCGTCCAGATTAGGATGCACTAGTATTCCCTCTCTTCGTAGGGCCGCAGCCACCACCACCATCACCTTGGTGAAAGTCCTTGGAGCCGTAGCTAGACCGAAGGGCAAAGCCTGGAATTGAAAATGACCTCTTGGCACCGTGAATCTCAGGAATTGTTGATGGGACTTTCTGACCGGTATATGCAAATAGGCTTCCGTCAAATCCAATGAAGTCAGGAACTCCCCGCCCCTTATGGCCACGATGACCGATCTTAGTTTCCATCCGGAAATGAGGCACTTTGAGACAGCGATTGACTTGCTTTAGATCCAGGATCGGGCGATAGGAGCCTTCCTTCTTTGGTACTACAAAATAAATCGAGTACCGACCTGAACCGCATTGGTCTGGCGGCACAGGGACCACAGCTCCGAGCGCTATGAGCCGAGAAAGAGTTGCCTCTATCGCCGCCTTCTTTACTGGAGAGCCGCAGGGAGACTGAATAAAGGCTGAAAGTATTTGCTTTGCAAATTCGAGAGAATAACCCTCTCGGATCACCTCCAGGACCCATTGATCGGACATGACCCGGGACCAGGCGGGAAGAAACTGCCTTAATCGACCCCCCACCGGCAGTCCGCCCTCCTGGACCCCCGTTATCTCATTGCGGTTTTCTAGGTCCCGAGGAGGAGGAAGAGGTCCCAAAACCTTTACCTGCCCCTCAAAACCCTCTGAAGCTTTGACCCCTTGAAGGGAAACGGCCCCTAGGAAAAGGGTTCGACCTGGTTGGACAAAACCTCCGAGGATCCCTTGGTTGGTTCCACACCAGAGCTAGGGAGCGCCCTTGTTTCGGTCTGTCTTCCGGAAGCCTGCCTCCCTTAGATTTACCAAGGTCCTTTACCAACTTATCTAAGTCCTCACCAAATAACAGCTTCCCTTTAAAAGGAAGACGACTCAGGCGTGCCTTTGAAGAGGCATCGGCCGCCCAATTACGTAACCACAAATAACGCCTAGCTGCTACCACAGGGGCCATGTTCTTTGCTAGGCTTCTGATGAGGTCATACTGACTATCCGCCAGGTAGGCCGCCCCGGACGCCAACCTAGCTGTAGTAGCTTGTGTGTCCTCTGCGGTACCTTCCGCTAACTGAAGCTGTTGGGACCACCTCAAACAGGCCCGAGCCACCCAAGCACCCGACACAGAGGCCTGTAAGGCAAGAGCACTCACATCAAAAGCTTGCTTCAGCAGCATATCCAATTTTCTATCTTGAGAATCCCTCAGGGCCGCGCTGCCCTCGACCGGGATAGTTGTCTTTTTTGTCACTGCTGATACTGCCGCATCCACCCTGGGTGACTTCAGCAGTTCTTTGTCTGGTTCCGGCAAAGAGTATAGACGAGCCATAGACCGGACACCCCGGTCTAGCAAGCGAGAGGAGATCTCCCCGGTCCTCCTCGCTGCTACAGGCAAACTACCTCCTCCGGGTCTGAGGGCTCCGAGGAGGAAGGGGGGGGGGGGGAGAGAAGAAGAATTTAAAGGCACATCACCAAAGGCGCTCAAATGCCAAATAAATTAAAGCAAAGTAAAACTAAAACCAAATTAAAGTAAATAAATTAAATAAAGGAATCAAAACAAATAGAAGACTCCAGTAAGCCCTTGGCTTACGGAACCCTCCAGCTGCTTGGAGGCTGAGAATACTGGGATCTGTGGGTAGTGCCAGTGGTATTTATACCGCACCACCCTCAAAAAGGATGGACTCAGCCTCCAAGCTGCTGGAAGGGTTACGCAACCCAGAAGTAAAGGGACTGGACTGGAGTGACGATAAGGAAAATAAGGTGATACCTTTTACCAGGACTAACAATACATTTGTAGACTAGCTTCCTCAAGTCAGGACAGTAAGAGCAACAGATGCTCATACCATCTTTTAATGATGAAATATTTTCTGATGCTTCTTCTGAATATACGTCTTGAAGGCTCTTATGAAAAGGGTGTTTCTTTTGCATTATTCATATTTTTGATGGACCTGGCCCCGCCCACAGCCTCACCCTCAGCTCCACCTCCACAGTTGCACACACATTTTTATTTACAAAAGGGCACATAGACACCATGGTGGAGGGGGGCATATGGCGTAATAAATGCCAAGAAGTACTCAGAGGTTTTGTCATAGAGCGCCTTGTGAGTCAGGGAAAGGACTTTATAACGAATATTGCAGAGCACTAGGAGCCTATGATGCTGAACAAACAGTGGGGTCACATGATCAAATTTTTTGCCCTAGATAGGACATGCATGGTCATATTTTGGATTGAATGGAGCAATTTTAGTTTGCAATTAGGCAATAGAGAATAAATTGCATTGCAAAAATATAGATAAGTTATAACTGTACTAAGAAGGATGGACAACTGTGCAGTGGGATCCACGAGGGGACGTAGTGCACAGAAATTGCTTAGTGCCATAAAAGCAGATTTGGTTAGCTGACTAATCTGTGCATTGATAGAATTCTGAATCAATGTAGATGCCCAGATATTTAAAGCAAGATTTTACTGATATGAGAGTGGTATTAAGGAAACAAACTGCAGAGGAATGGCTGGGTTTTTTTTGTGGGCTAAGTTTAAGAGCGTTTGCTTGAAGGCATATAGCTATTTTTTCAAGGCAATTATTTTTGGGAGAGAGGTCAGAGCAGAGGCTGTCAGCCTGGACAGTAAGGAGAATATCTTCTGCATATAATTTAGAATGATATCTCTTCGACTGAATAAGGGTTGCCAGAGGGCTGAGAAATACAACAGTAGGGGTTAGAGGGCTGAACCCTAAGCTCAGGGCCAGCCCAAGGGTTTCTGCTGCCCCAGGCAAAAACCGCAGCTGTGCCGCCACCACAGATTCCATCTTGAAAGGGGGTGGGGGCGGCAGCAGCATTTTAAAAGCAGCGACTTTGTGCTCACAGGAAGCCATATGCTTCGGCACACATACCCTGCCACTTCTGACCTCCCTCTGACAGTAAGTTGCATCAGAGGGGAATCAGGTCACGTGTGCAGAAACACATGGTCTGCTGCAAGCAACAAAGCCACCCACCCGGGTCTGCCGCCTAGCTCACTTAGTGGACAGGTCGGCCTTGCCTGCGCTACCCCACAAGGCAGTGGATAGGTGGAGGAGGTGGAATGATCTGTGACTACTTGAAAGATGCAGTCAGAAAGAAGGTCAATCAGGGAAGTACCTTCTCCAGGAGACCAATATCATATAATTGAATTAGGAGAAGGTTGTGGACCACTAGATCAAAGGCTGCTGTAAAATCTATCAAGATGGCTAGAGAAAACTTACCTTGATCAAGGGTACTGTGAATTTCACCGAGAAATGAGGCAATAATAGTCTCTGTACTGTGGTGGGAATGAAAACCAGATTGATGAGGGTGAAGAGCATGAGTACGAGTATGTTCAATGTGATCTGTCAGCTATGGCAAAATTAAATATTCAGCAAGTTTAGATAGAAAATGTAGATTTGAGATTGGGCAGTAATACGCTAAATTAGAAGGGTCAGGTTTTGGACTTTTAAGACTGGGGTGAATAAAGCATAGTTACTTAACTGTAACAGGTGTTCTCCAGGGACAGCAGGAATCAGTCCTCACATATGGGGGACGTCGACACCAATGGAGCCTGCACAGAGTATTTCCCCAGCTTTCACAGAAAGCCTTTGGGAATGCTACCACACATGCGTGGTCCCCTTCCTGCCCAAGAGTGCCATCTTGCTCAATCAGATAAGAACATAAGATATACCATACTGGATCAGACCAAGGTCCATCAAGCCCAGTATCTCGCTTCCAACTGTGATCAATCTAGGTCACAAGTACCTAGCAGTTTCCCCACAAGACACCGGTTCCAGAATGTTTGTATTGGGTCAAGCAGTGGATATTCTGGGTCCCCTTTAATAATGGTTTATGGACCTTTTCTCCAGGAACTTCTCCAAACCTTTTTTAAACTTAGCTTTGCTAACAGCTTTTATTACATCCTCCAGTAGCAAATCAAGAGTTTGATTACACTTAGAGTGAAAAAAATATTTTCTCTTATTAGTCAGGCTTGCTCAAGGACAGGACAGTAGAACCTGTACCCAGGCATTTGTGGGAAAAGGATTCTACTCCAGATATTTCCTTGTCCCATAGCAGACCTGCAAAACCTGAACAAGTTTCTGGTGAGGGAGAAGTTTAAGATGCTCTCCCTTGGAACTCTGCTGCCCTACCTCCACCAGGGAGATTGACTGTGCTTCTTAGACCTAAAGGATGCATTTACCCCCACATCCTGATCCACCCCTCCCACAGACAGTACCTAACGTTCGTGGTGGTAGGAGAGCACTACAGTACAGGGTACTTCCATTCGGCCTGACCTCCTCACCAAGAGTCTTTTCAAAGTGTCTGGCAGTCGTGGCCATCTATGTGTGTCTACAAGGGGCCTTCGTCTTCCCCTACCTGGACGACTGGCTCGGAGACAGCACAGCCCCTGAGGCCAGCCAGGCCGCAGGGCAAACAATCCATCTCCTGCAGTACCTAGGGTTCATCATCAACTACCCCAAATCTCACCTCTATCAAGCCCAAAACCTGGAGTTCATAAGTGCCCAACTGGACACGCTGCAGGTCAAGGCCTTCCTCCCAAAGTAAAGGGCACATCACCTCGTACAGATGGCAGGAGAGGTGCATTGTCACCGGTTGGTACCAGTTCGCCACCTCCTCTGCCTACTGGGCCATATGGCCTCAACAGTCCACATCACATCTCTAGCCCACTTGCTCATGCGAGCAACCCAGTGGTGCCTCCGCTTCCAGTGGACTCGGGCAGGTTGCAGGACAGGGTCAGGGTCACCCACCAACTGGTGGACTCCCTCAACTGGTGCCACTCCCTATGCCACCTCCAAGTAGGGATGCCATTGCAGGCACCTGCGCCACAGAGGTTCCTGACCACAGACACCTCTCTCCTAGGGTTGGGGGGGGCACACCACTGAGACCTCCGCACTCAAGGCAGTTAGTCGCAAGTGGAGTCGCTCTTACAGATCAACCTCTCAGAATCAGGGCCATCTTTCTGGCTTTGCGAGCATTCCGCCACTTCCTGTGCAACCGTCCTGTGCTGATCCAGACGGACAACCAGGTCGTCATGTTTTATGTAAACAAGCAGGGAAGCACGGGTTCGTACTCCCTCTGCCAGGAGGCTATGCCTCTCCTCTCCTTTGCAGTTGCCCACACAATGCTCCTATGGGCAGTATACCTTCCAGGTCAGGACAATTGCTTAGCGGACAAACTCAGCAGAGTCCTATGCCCACACGAATGGCGTCTGAACTCCAGGAAGGCACAAAGACTCTTCCATCTCTGGGGCAGGCCTGTAATTGATCTGTTCGCCTACCCGGACAACACACAGCTGCCCCACTTCTGCTCATGCCAGCCGCACCTGGGGAGAGTGGCAGCAGATGCCTTCCTGATCCCGTGGTCCGAGGGCCTCCTCTATGCCTTCCCACTGACTCCTCTAGTGGCCAAAGACCCTCTTCAAGTCCAGAGCAAGCAGGCCTCACTGACTCTGATCGCCACCAGATGGGCCCGGCAACCCTGGTTCACTCTGCTGCTCTGTCGGTGGCACTCCCAGTCCCACTGGGTCGGGATCCGGGATCCAGACCTCCTGTCTCAGGAGGAGGGCTCCCTCCTTCACCCAACCTGGGGTCGCTAGCATTGATGTCATAGCTGCTGAAAGGGTAACATTGGCCCCTTTCAATCTCCCGGGGGAAGTCGAGGAGATCCTGCTGGCCTCCCGAAAACCCTCCACCAGACAAGCGTACGTCTTCAAATGAAGATTCTCCATCTGATATGCAGAAAGCGAAATGAACTCTTTCTCCTGCCACATGCAACTCGTGCTACAGTACTTACTGCACCTCTCGCATGCCGGCCTGAAATCTAATTTTGATGAGGGTATACCTGAGTGCCATAGCTGCTCACCATCACCCTATAGAGGGGAAATCCCTCTCAGACTAGCCCCTGGTCTCCAGGTTCCTCCGGGCCTCTTGCTATCGAAGCCTCTCCATCCTCCTGTGGCAGAATGAGACCTTAATGTGGGGCTTTCCCCAACTCACTAGACTGCACTTCGAACCCCTGGCTACCTGCCCTTTGCAATATCTATCCCTGGAAAGTGTTTTTTCTGGCGGCCATCACGTCTGCTTGGAGAGTGAGTGAATTCTAGGCCTTGGTAGCAGATCTGCCATATACAAGGTTCTATAGGAACAGGATAGTGCTCCGCACATACCCCAGATTCCTCCCCAAGGTGATAGCTCCCTTCCACCTCAACCAGGAGGTGGTCCTTTCCACCTTTTTCCCCAAAGCCCCATGACAGCAGGGAGGAACACATATTGCATACACTAGACTGTGAGCAGGCTCTGTCCTACCTGCAGCGGACCCAGGCACATCGCAAAGCTCCTCAGCTCTGTGACATATGACCCCAACAGACTGGGGCTCCCAGTAACCAAGTAAACTCTGTCCACTTGGATGGCAGACTTCATTGCCCTTGCCTATGAGCGAGTGGGCCTCTCCCTTGAGCACCGGATTGCATGCAGACTATGGCCACGTCAGCAGCCAACCTATGCTCAGTGCCGGTGGCGGAAATCAGTAGGGCCGCCACAAGGTCTTCGATTCATATGTTTGTAGCTCATTACTGCCTGGAGAGCGAGACAGTGCCTTTGGGCAGGCAGTACTCTGTGATATTTCAGGGTGTAGGCAACTCCTGTCTTCTGACCCTGCTGTGTTCAGGCTACCGGAGTGATGTTGTCGCTGAATGCATGGGTCTTGCAGAGTCTGTCGGGATTCACCTTCTGCAACTTACGGCTATCAGATGGGTTGCCAGTAGTGCTGTCGTGGTTCAGTCCTCAGAAGCCTGGAGCTAGGGAGTCCCATATGTGAGGACTGACTTCCTACTTGTTCCTGGAGAAAGCGTAGTTACTCGCCTGTAACAGGTGTTCTCCAGGGACAGCAGGAATCAATCCTCAAACCCTCCCTCCTCCCCTTGGAGCTGCCTCCCTACATTGTTTTAAATCCTTTTTGCCAGGGTCTCCCACATCTGTAGGAGCAGCCTCTCAAGGATGGTCTGTACCGGCACTGTAAAAGTCTCCTTATCCGGGGGACTCATACTGGAGGATCTCCATTTCTTTGATGCGAAGGTCCTCCTCTGATTGTCAGGACTGAGGGGGCTAGGGCCATGTCCCGGACAAAGTCATGGAAGGCTACGTCCTCGGGAAGGGAATGGCACCGGGGATCTGGGGGGAGATGGCGCCAAAGGGACGTCTTGGTGTCGAGAGGTATCGGGGGAGGCCTCCATGTTGGTCTCAGTCAGAGCCGGAGGGCATCGAGGACTCAGTGGATCGGGACTACCACGCATTGAGGCCAGCTCCAAGATACTGGGGTCCCCTGGTGGATATTGTGTCAGACTCCTGGAAACTGGCCGGGGAGGACCAGACACCCAAGGATTGGGACCGGAACCTTTATCGGCCTGGCTAGACGCCCGGAGACACCACCACCACAGTCGGTGGCCCGTTTGTCAGCGCAGATAAGGGAGGAAGGAGTGGCTCAGTGGTTGGGACAGGTTACCTCAGGCCGGGGGTTCAATTCCCACATGGGGACAAGCAACCTCAGGCCGGAGGGACTGGGGTCTCTAGTCCCATGGCCACTCCTTGTGACCTTGTGCAAGCCACTTAACCCTCCATTGCCTCAGGTACACTTAGATTGTGAGCCCTTTGGGGACAAGGGAATAAAGAGTACCTGTTAGTATACATGTAAACCACACTGATTCTAAAGAGCGCGGTATAAGTAATAAATAAATAAATAAAATAAGGACGAACCAGACATCACCTGCTGCAAGGCCAGGATGGCAGAGATATTCTGCTCCAGGGCTGCTATTCTGGATTCGATGCCAGAAGACTCCGCAGCTGTTGGCATGGGCAAAGAGGGACTCAGGCCCGACACCAGCACTCTTGCGAGTGCATCCTCGATGAAGACCATGGCCTCAAGGAGCCTCGTACGGTCGCCGCCGGCTGAGGACTCCTTCTTAGAGACCTTAAGGGTGCGCTCCTCGGAGTTGCCCGAATCCCACCATGGGACCTTACTGGGTTTCACCAGTGGAACACTGACTGGTCTTGAGGTCTTGTTCTTTTTCTTCCCAGGATCTGGAGTCTCTACGGAGGAGCCACCACCACGGGATTCTGAAGATGCCCCAGTCTAGCAGGAAGTGCTCTGCTTGGGGCTCAGCATCGTGGAATCCAGGGCCGAGTCGGACCGTGGGAACATTCATTCCTGCAACTTTGACCTTTTCTTGTTTTTCAGAGTCATGGCCTGGCACAGGTGATACTGTCGTGGTCCGGGCCGAGGTAGCACAAGCAGCAGTCATGGGTGTCTGTAGCAGACATGGTTTGAATGCAGCGATCACACTTTTTCAACCCACTGGGAGACACGGTGGGAAATACCTGGCCTGTGTCAACAAACCCTGGGCAAAAAAGGGCACGAACGCTAGTCGAGGCAAGCCTCATCAAAAAAGAAGGGAGAGCCAGGGATGGCGCTGGCTCAAGGTGGGAAGAGAAAATGGTACAGAAACCGGGAAAACAAATTAAGGATAATTTTTAGATTTTTCTGTGGAAACGGGACAAGCATCTGTTAGGCTCTGCGGGAAGAAAAAAAAAAAAAAAAAGAGACTGAGCAAGATGGCACCCTTGGGCAGGAAAGGGACCACACATGCGTGGTAGCATTCCCAAAGGCTTTCAGTGAAAGCTGGGGAAATGCTCTGCGCGGACTCCATCGACGCCGATGTCACCCATGTGTGAGGACTGACTTTTTGCTTGTTCCTGGAAAATGGTTTTTATCCAGGCTTATAGAAATTGGCTGAGCGCTAAGACTTTTAGCTATGGTGGTGAACTACTGGATTAGCCCCACTGAGCTTTTGGTTTGCTAAGCCAAGGGAATAGGGTATAGAAGGCAGGTGATTTTCTTAATAGTGGCAACCCATCTTATGCACAGTGTGGACTGGTCTGACAAGGAAAAGAGGACTCCCCATTTAAATGCACCAAAGTCTGACGTTCTAATAAAATAAAATGTGGAAAACTTTCTTTAGATTTACTTTTTTAATTTTTTATTTATAGGATTTTAAAGTACACCCAAATGCAAACTGAAAGGAGGAAATTATTGAAAAAAGTTCATAAAGTACTAAGGGACCGATGCCTACCCTGCACAAGAGCCCAGCGCTTAAAGCTCTAGCATAGCAATTCATAGCATAAGTTTAATGCTAACTTTTTGTGCAGCAATACTGTAAGAAAATAGCATGCAAATTAATAATGTACACAACATCAGCATTAAACTAGGAGAACAAGTCAAACACATGCACACAGGAGTCTGTGTTAGCAACCCCTCTATGCTGTGCAGGTTTAGCATGCTGTCCCTAGAAATGGTCATCTGAGGTGAAGACTGACCCCCACACTGTGCATCCCAGGATACAAACCACTTCAGATGATCCTTTTGCTCATGCTGGATCTTTACACCTACCTAAAGCTGAGTCGCAAGCTCAGTTAAGTGAAAGAAGAAAAACAGACTGCAGCAAGGATGCAATAAGCCTTACTGTCCCTCTACCTCTAGAAAAAGCAAGAGCAAGTAGGGCCAGCTGGAAAAGGGAGAGAATCTGTAAGGAGAGGCAAAAACTATGCCACCCCTTCAACAACAAAAGTTTTACTCTCTCAGCATTCCAGGGAAAGATAATAAAGTCAACTGAAGTATAATGTTTTTAATTGCTTTCTTACAGTAGATGTAAAAAGCACTTAAATTAGTCTGGTATCTCTGTCCTATACTTTCTTGCAGCAAAGCTTATGAGAAAAAATCCAAGGCAGTAGTACAGATTTGGAGGGTGGGGGGAAAGGGAAAGGAGTGTATTAGATGAACACCAAACAAGAGAGAAATCATGAAGGGCTAATATATGATAAAGCATAGATACTCACCTGTAATAGGTGTTCTCCAGAACAGCAGGCATCAGTCCTGAAATATGGGCGACGTCAGCACTGACTGAGTCCACGCGATAATCACTTCCCAGCTTTCAAAGAAAGCCTTTGGAAGTTACACTATGTATGCGTGGTCACCTTCCCGCCCAAGGGTAACACCTTACCTCAATATGATCACACAGCTTAATCAAGCATAAAAAAAAGAACACTCCTCCACGGGGAGAAGGAAGGGTTGTGAGGACTGATTCCTGCTGACCCCAGAGAACATCTGTTACATGTGAGTAACTACACTTTCTCCAGGAACAAGCAGAACGCAGTCCTCATATGTGTGACTACCCAGCTACAGGCTACCAAAAAATCCTGTAAAAAGCCATGGTACGACGAAAAAACAGCAGCAAAGAGCGATGAATAATCTTAAGTCCTGAGATGCAACTCCAGCATCAAGGATAGAATCGCCTCTCCGGTAGCCTGGATGTAGGGCCGGAGGGAAGGAGTTGCACTAATCCTCAAAGAGATGACCAAGTACTGCTTGGCCAAAGGTGCTGTGTCATGCCGTGAGCTCTCCTCCAGGTAGTAATGAGCTGCAAAGGTATGGACTGAGGACTAGATGGTGGCCCAGCATGTGTCTTGCAGAGGAAAAAAGCACAATGTGCCACCAAGGCCACCATGGCATGCATATTGTGGACGGTGATATAATGCTCCAGGAAGAGTCCAGCCTGCTTGTAAGCAAAAGAGATGCAGTCCACCACCCAGGTGGACAGGGTGTGCTTAGAATCGGCAATGCCAAGCCTGTTCGAGTCACAGATGACGAACAGTTGAGACGAGCGGCAGTGGGCCTTCATCCTTTCAAGGTAGACGGCCAACGCCCTCTTACAGTCAAGGGTATGGAGGAAGGCCTCCGCTCGAGACGCATAAGGTCTAGAAAAAAAAGGTGAGGAGAACCACCTCCTGACTGAGGTGAAACCTGGGATGTTTATGTTTATTAGGTCTTGACAGACCACTCTTTGAGATAACAGCAGAGCAGTGTACAATATCTAAAAACACGTTTTTAAGAATTGCAGGGGTGAAAAGAACACCAATAAAAACAGGAAACCTATCACACATCAAAAAAAGGAGGGGGGAGAAGCCAAGGAGAGGGGAGAAAGAAGTGAAGAGAGAACAGGGGCAAACTAGGTGGACTAGAGATTATGGGCGATATTAAAGAGGTTGGTCTTCAGTAAGGATTTAAATTTAGTAAAGGACTGTTCCAGACTGAGGGCAGAGGGGAGTGCGTTGCAGGTGCAAGGAAGTAAAAGGCAGCAGACCGGGTGGTTTCAAGCTGAGCCTGGGCAACTGTAGAAAGATGAAGGCGGTTTGCATGGAGATTGTGGAGGGAGTGGTAAGGGCAGCGGGGAAGGAGGTGGTCATGCAAACCAGGTGGATGACCGGTTTGAAGGGCATGATGAACCAATGTAAGGAGCTTGTATTGCAAACGGTATTTGATGGGAAGCCAATTGTGCTGTATTAACAATGGAGAGACATGATCATGACGAGAGGTGTGAGCATATGGACAGCGTTGTTTTGTAGGAGTTGGAGGCAACATAGCTGATACTGGGGAAAGCCAAGGAAAATGATGTTACAGTAGTCTAAACTGGAGACAAGGGTGAGGAGGAAAGTGGCAAGAGAAGACTGAGCCAGGAAGGGGTGAACAGCACAGATTTGTCACAATGTGAAAAAGAAGTGAAGAACTAGAGAAAAGAGGTATAGTCTCAACAAAGGAAATGGAGGTACCAGAAGAGAAGGGCCTAAGGTTGGGGTTAGAGCGACCAAAGGTAACCCAATAGCTGCACATTTGTTTGGATTTAGGTGAAGAAAGTTGTTCGAGAACCAGGTTGCCATGACAGAAAAACAGGTATTGACAGAGGAGAGAACAGGGGAAGAAGAACTGATATGTTGGACAAGAAAGAGATTGTCGGCATAATAGTGAGCTGTGATGCCGTGTTGTTGGACTAGGAGAGTGAGGGGAATAAGAATACGACTGAATAAAAGAGGGGCCAAGAATGAACCTTGGGGAACACTGCAGGGGAGTGAGATCTAGGAGAGGAGGTGAAAGAGACAGAAAGTGCCAACAGAGACAGAAAACGATTGCTGTGCTAGGAAAGAACAAAAACAGTTGTGGAGAGCACCGTGAAGAAAAAGGTAAAGAAATCGAGAAAGGAGAGTGAAGTGCATAGAGCCACCCTATTCTTGTGAAATCTGGTGTATGAGACGTGGGCCACCAATGCCTGCAGCGCACTGATTCGCCAAGCAGAAGTAAGCGCGACGAGAAAGACAATTTTCCAGGAAAGGAATTTGTGAACAGAACCAAGTGGTTCAAAGGGAAGAGCCATGAGTTCCCAAAGAACCACATTCAGGTCCCATGCCACTGGGGGCAGCTGGACTGGAGGGGGAGGGGGTGGGGGGTGGAGAGAGGGGTGTCGCATGAGGATACTACCTCTCATGAAGCAACCCACAAGAGGATGGACTGACATGGATTGCCCATCCACCAGATGGTGATATGCAGCCAGAGCACAGAGGAGCACCCTGACGGAGTTGGACTTTAAGCCAGCATGAGAAAGGTGCAACAAGTACTGGAGTATCGACTGCACTGGACATAAAAACCAGCTAAGGCCCTGGTTGGTGCACCACAGTGAAAACCAGTGCCATTTAGAGGCATACGCCCGCTTGGTGGAATCTTTGCAGGAGGCCAAAAGAACATCCTCAACCACCGTGGAAAGACAGGGGGCCAGAGCTCCCCTTTCAGCAGCCAGGCCCCTCAGTGCCAGAGAACGGAGGTTGGGGTGCAGGAGAGATCCATCCTCCTGCAATGTCAAGTCTGGAACGTAGCCCAGGGGAATCAGAGCTGCTCAAGAAAGATGCAGCAGCACCAGGAACCAAAGTAGCCATGAGGATCACTGTGGCACAGTCAGACAATCTTGAGCAGGGTTCATGGAACCAGCGGAGTGGGTGGATGTTCATACAGCAGACTCCCCGTCCATGGGAAGAGAAAGGCATCGGCCGCCACTCTGTGCTGGGCCGGTATTCGGGAGCAATAGCAAGGTAAATGAGCATCATCAGAATCCCCCAACGCCGAAAGAGAGTGCAGACCATGGCCGGGTTCAGATGCCACTCATTCAGGTGAAGGACTCTGCCGAGTCTGTCCACCAAAATATTTTTGTGTCCCGGGAGGTAAGCAGCCCTAAGGAGCATAAATGTGGACTGCCTCCCAGCATAGAAGGTACGAGCCCGTGCCTCCCTGCTTGTTGAGGTAGAACATTGCTACCTGGCTGTCTGTTTGGTTGAGGACTACATGGTTCAACAGTTGGTTCTGGAACACTTAAGGGTGCTCGGCACCACCCAGAGTTTGAGGAAGCTAACCTGATGCAGACTTTCCTCTAGGTGCCCTGGGATCAGAGACCATCGCAGCTTGCTCCCCACCCGATCTTGGAAGCTACTCGTGCGGGAAACTAAATCGCTAAAGAAAGGCAAGTGAAATAACTCCTTAAAACTTTCAAACAAGATGTCCTTTATATTGAAACTTTCTTTCTTTTAAGGAGTCATTTCATTTGCCTTTCTTTAGCGATTTTAGTTTCCCGCCCGAGTAGCGGAAGAAGGCGCATGCGCCGGCGTTTTTTGAAGACTAGACAAGTGAGTTCTTTTGGTTCCCCTCGGAAGGCCATGCGAGCCTATGTATATTTTATGTTTTGCTTTATAGCTTGTACTCCCCTTTGGAAGAGGGTTGTCCTATTGTTCTTAAGTCTTTATCAGCAATCTATGACTTACACGGAATGGAGGCAGGTTTGAACAGGTTTTTCAGACAGCGTCTATAAGAATTGCAAATCATCTTCAGTATTATTTTCTCATATATACACAATTTTTAAATATACATAAGAGAATTATATGTGTACACATTTTACTATTTATAGATTTTTTAACCTTTAATTAGACAGGCTCACGATAAGAGCGGTTTCTGTCTATGCACAGTTGTTTATTTCCTTTGTTGATGAAAATCATATTTTATGCTTTGCTATATAGCTTGTTCTCCCCTTTTGGAAGAGGGTCGTCCTATTATTCTTAAGTTTTTATCAGCAATCTATGACTTACACGGAATGGAGGCAGTTTTATATTTAAGAGGTTTTAACAGTCATATATTAATCATCTACAGATGATTTTTTGATAGTTTAGACTTCCCACAGTTAATTAATGAGGGTATATCCATAAGAGAATAGAATTTAGTAGGATGTGATTCTACATGCTCCTCCCCTTTTAGAAGACATTTGCGCCTAAACGATTGCAGATTGAAGCGGCTCACATTAGTCCCTTTAAATCGTGTGTAACATAGATTGGCAAAGGTTTCTCAGTGGCACAACATCTTTTCACTCAGGCTTTGAAGACTATTTAAAGAAAGTTTTAATATAAAGGACATCTTGTTTGAAAGTTTTAAGGAGTTATTTCACTTGCCTTTCTTTAGCGATTTTAGTTTCCCGCACGAGTAGCGGAAGAAGGCGCACTCGCCGGCGTTTTTTGAAGACAAGACAAGTGAGTTTCTTTTAGTTCCCCTCGGAAGGCCATGCGAGCCTATGTATAATTTATGTTTTGCTTTATAGCTTGTTCTCCCCTTTTGGAAGAGGGTCGTCCTATTTTTCTTAAGTTTTTATCAGTAATCTAAGACTTACACGGAATGGAGGCAGTTTTATATTTAAGAGGTTAGAACAGGTTTTTTAGACAGCGTCTATAAAGAATTGCAAATCATCTTCAGCAGTATTCTCTTATATATACACAAATTTTAAATATACATAAGAGAATTATATGTGTACACATTTTATAATTTATAGATTTTTTAACCTTTAATTAGACAGGCTCACGATAAGAGCGTCTTCTGTCTATGCACAGTTGTTTATTTTATTTGTTGATGGAAATCATACTTTTATGAATATATGGTGCTTGTTCTATGTATGATTTTATTTATTTATTGAATTTAAATTTTATTAACATAATTTTATGATTATATGGCATTTTTAAATCAATCTGAGTTTATGTATAATGGTTTTTAAGTACATATTAAAAAATTTTATTTATTTAATTATTTATTTATTAATTTTTATATTTACAATTTTTCTCTTAATTATTCTATTATCAATTTATGATATAGATTTTAATTTGAGATGATTTGCAATTGTTTTTAGATATATTTTTTCTCCCCTATTAGGATTATGTATCAGATTCACTAGTTTGGTCGCTCCTGCTGCTATTCTTTTTAGTCACATTAATAGATAATTTTGATGATATAATTTTCACTATTATTTACTGTGATTATTATTATTTATTATTTAGATTATCTGTTTCAATGTATAATTGTATAGTTTTAATGTTATTATCATGAAGTATTAGTTTTTATAGAGGTCCACTCCTTACCTTTCAGTATGTCTCACCTATTTTTTGTGCTTTTAAGGTATTTATATATAGAAGTTCACTCTATGCTTGTTATACCTGTTTTTTGCAGTTACATGTATTTAGTTTTTAATTTGATTTTATTAATATAATTTTATAATCCTTATTATAGCGTTCCAACACTATTATGATTTATATTATATTTTTATAATTTTATTTTTTACTCTATTTTATTATTATTATGATTTTTTATTATTATGTTATATTATGTTTTTATGTTTCATTAGATGAATTTGTTTGTTCCTTTATTTTAATATATTATGTTTCTATGTTATAGTAATTTACCTTACAACCCCTGACGAAGGTTACGAAACACGGCCTGTGTCGGGTTGCCTAGGTCTGTGAGTAAATAAATTTGTCTTCCACTATCTTCACGTCTTGGACTGTGTTGGTTCAGCAGATGTTGCCACCAGGTGAGGGAATTTGCGAGGGGCCTAATGATCCGCACGCGATCATCTAGGCGAACTGCTGCCTGAGACCATTGAGTGTTGAGGGATCACTGTGTCTGCCGCATTCACAAGCAGGCATCTGTGGTCACGTGAACCGTAGAGGCCATGTGCCCCAAGAGGCGCAGCATGAGACCGGCTGATGTCATCACACGATTCTGCACTTCGGTCGCCAGGGACGCAAGCCATTAAGCCCTGTCTAGAGGGAAGGCCGGCTCTGGCCTGAGTAGTATCAAGGAGGGCTCCTATGAGCTAAGATGTTGCGTGGACTACAGATGGGACTTGGGGTAGTTGATGACAAACCCCAGACCCTGTAGTAATGAGAGGGTGCGGCGGCCCACCTGACTGACCTCCTCTGGAGAGCCTCCCCTTATGAGCCAATCGTCAGATGAGGGAACACGAAGGTGTAGCCGGAGATAGGCAATGACCACCATTAGGCACTTGGTTAACACCCTAGTGGCAGCCGAGAGGCTGAAGGGCAGAACCTTATACTTGTAGTGGCACCCGCCTACGACAAAGTGGAGGAAAACGGTGCCTGGGATGAATTAGGATGTAGGTATAGGCATAGGCATCTTTTAGATTCAAGGAGCATAGCCAATCTCCCTGCTGGAGGTAGAACTGCAATGTTCCAAGGAATACCATGCTGAACATCTCTCTGGCTAGAAAGCAGTCGAGGTCCTGCAAATCAAGGATGGGACAGAACCTGTCTTCTTGGGGACAGGGAAGTAGTGGGAATAAAATCACTTGCCCCAGAGATGTTGAGGGATGGGCTCCACCGCCCAGTGCACAAAGAGGGTCCCAAGCTCCTTCTGTCTCAGTGAACAGCAGTCATGGGGGGTTCCCGGGAAAGAACAGCAGGGGTAACCCTCCCGCACCACCTGCAGAACCCAAGCATCGGTGGTGATGCTTGGCCAGAGAAGGACAAAGCGAACTAGACGCCTCTCTATGCGCCCTGGGTCTTGACCCTCGGGGGAGAGAGGGGCAATGCCCAAGGAGTCAAAAGCCACCCCTCCAAGGTTGCACCGGGGGTGCTGTCTGAGGCTTTCGGGGTCTTAGATTTATGAGGGCCATGACCCTGGCCCTTGACCTGCTGACCCTGGGAGCTTGGTAGGCCGGAAACTGTGGTAAAGTTCCGTAAGTCTTTCTTCTTCGGGTAGAAGGACTTTTTCCCCGAAACCTTCCGCCAGGAAGGGTCAGTGGTCTTCCAAGAGAGCTTGGTTCTGGTCATATATTCAGACTCCAGCTCTGCGGCCTTGTCCATCATAGGCTTCACAAAGAGGTTGTCCACTTAGCGTGGGACATCAATCAACTTGTTCTGAATCCACTGCTCTAGGTCCGAGGATTGTAGCCAGACTAGTCGGCGGGCACCAATGCCCACAGCAGCTATCCGAGCCACGGACTCAAAGCTATCATATGCCACACACAAGTCATAAACTTGGAGAAGTCCTTGACCGAGAAGACCAACCGCGCCCAACGTTCATCAGTCAGGCCAGCTGAGAACCTAGCAAACTCCTTTGCCAGGTCTCTCAGGTACATACCCATGTACAACTGGTAAGCCTGGATGCAGGCCACAAGCATCGAGCCCTGGTAGCAGTTCCTACCAAAATCATCCACGGCACGGACATCCTTGCCCGGGAACACGTCTTCTGCTTTTGATCCGACGCATGGCTGACTCCACCACCTTGGAATTGTGTGGAGCTATGGCTTTTTAAACCTGGAGCCCTTGTGAACTCTATACTGGGAATTGAGTCACTTGCTCACAACAGGCACCATTCACTGGAGCTTCCCACATCCTGAAGAGCAAACACTCTAGAAAGTGCAGGACAGGCACCATCAGTGCCTCCCTTGGAGGAGCGTCGTAATGGAGAATTTCAAGGTCCTCGGCACGAGGCTCGTCCTCTGGCTCAGTCACAAAAGACATGGCCTTAGACATTTCCACACAAAGTCAAGTCCTCAAGCGGGGACCGCCTCTGCTCTTGTGGCAGGGAGGGATCCAATGGGACATCCCTATGCAACCAAATATTGGGCAACCTATCCTCAGCTTCCCACTCCAAGTCCGGAGTCAGAGGGTACCTCGACTGCTCGACATTTGCTAGATCGCCCATCGGAAGCCATCTGGGCAGTTTACAACAACAATAATACATAAGAAAAGCCAGAAACAGAAAAAGAACTACAATGCCAGACAGGAAAGTGCACATCCATACTAGACTAAAGAAGAACAGAGCCTAAGTGGAGGGGAGGAGGAAACAGGGGAATCAGGAAAAGGGAAATCATAGGCAGTACAGAAGAGGAGGGTTTTTAGGAGGGACTTGAATTTGGGAAATGATCGTTCTTGACGGATTAGGGGAGGAAGAGAATTCCAGAGTGACGGGGCTAGAAAAAAGAAGGCAGAATGCCAAGTATGCTCCAGATGGGCAAGGGCTGGAGAGGGGATTTAGACATTTGGTGTGCAGTGACCTGAGGCTTATTAGGTATAATGTGGAAATGTAAACTGCAAGATATTGAGGAGTGTGCTGCATAGGGCCTTGTGAGTCAGGTTTAGGAGTTTGAAAGTAATGCGGATAGGAGACAGGGAGCCAGTGCAGGTGGATCAAAGAGGGCGTGATGTGATTAAAACAGGGAGTATGAGTAAGGAGACAAGCGGCAGTGTTCTGAATTAATTGTAGACAGTGAAGCTGATGGTGGGGAATACCGGCAAAAACAACATTACAGTAGTCCAGGCAAGAAATTACAAGAGAGAAGAGTTGCGAGAGATGCTGGAGAGAGTACAGGACTGATGGCTCAAATCTGACGAAGAAAAAAGTGAGAGCGGCGCCCAAGGGAGGAGATGTAGTGTGGAAGGAGAAGTCAGGATCCAGAGTGACTCAGAGGTATCGGAGTGCAGGGCATCCAAAAGAAGAGGGGAAAGGGCCAGTTGGGGACCACTGTAGGTAAAACACATTGCAGACGTCTTAACTGGGTTGAGATGGAGTAGATTGGAAGACAGCCAAGTAGTGACAAGCGAAAGACAGGTATTGATGGGGGAGAGAGATCCAGATTTACAGAGGAGGTATGGTGTAGAAGAATAAACATTGTCAGCATAATGCCTGACGCCTCGCTGGAGGCGTCAAAGAAGACAAGAGGAGCCAGACGGCACAATGCAGAGATGGTTGGGGGCGAGACCCAAGGCCTCATGGGTGAAGAGGAATGCTGACGCTTGGTTCGGAGCGCATGCTTCTCAAGCACCAGCTTGACATCCTCTGGGGAAGCCCTTGAGGAGGTGGTTCTCAACACTGGTAGCGATGACCTGGAGACACCGAGCATCAGACCGCTCTGCGAGTCCAGGAAGGCAGCCACGCTGTGCTCCAGGGCCACAATCTTGGCCTCAAGGCCAGGTGGCATTGCAGCCACCAGCTCGAGCACCGATGGAATTCAGCCTGGAGCAGACTTCCCCGATGGTGAATCACCGATGGTGATGGGCTGGTCCTCCTACTGGAGCAGCTTCCGAGGCCGCTCCCAGCCATCACCCCCAACTCTGGTACTGGACCTCGATGCCAACTTAGGCGGTGTCTGTATCTTACGGGGGAGGTCCTCCGAGGGTGATCCCTGATCCAAGGATCCGTGATCCCAGGGCTCAGAACGAGCTCGGCTGTGTAATGAGTCAGACGCAGACCCTGAAGGCAGTGATTCCATGCTCAATGCTGAGGCAGAAACCAAGGACTTCTGACCAAAGATAGATTCCCACTTCATTTCACAGCTCTTCAGACTCTTGCTCGACTTCTGCAGGCAGAGTGGGCAGGTGGAGTTGTCATGATCAGCACCGAGGCATCGAAGGCAGCAGCTATAACTGTCAGTGATGGACGTGGTGTAGGTGCACATGCCACCTTGCTTGAAGCTCCTGAGAGATTAAACTCGAACATCTCAGTCAGTGTGGGTACAAGGAAGAATCCACACCCCGAGAAAAAATGAGGAAAACAAACAGACCTGAGAAAAAACCCCGCAACATTGAGCCAAGGACAATACTGGGTGAAGGAAAGGTGATCGGAACGCAAATCGGTAAAAGAGTGCAAAAAAGCACCAAGACAAAAGATAGCAAAAAAAAAAAACTTCTTCAGACTAAACAGACAGGACATCTGCTGAGCTTTGTGGAAAAAAAAAAAAGACGACGACTGAGGTAAGATGGCACCCTTGGGCAGGAAGGTGACTACGCATGCGTGGTCTAACTCCCAAAGGCTTTCTTTGAAAGCTGGGGTGTGATTACCATGCATGCTCTATCGGTGCTGACATCACCCTTATGTGAGCACTGACTTTCTGCTTGTTCCTGGAGAATCTCAAGTTAATGAAACAGTATAACAATGCAGTAATTGCAGTCAGAGGAAAGCGTAGTTACTCACCTCTAACAGGTGATCTCCGGGAACAGCAGGAAATAAGTCTTCACATATGGGTATTGTCGGTACCGATGGAGCCTGCGCGGGAACGCTCCCCAGCATCCAATAGGAAAGCTTTTGGGAGCATCCCACAGCACCTGCTTGCTGCCTTTCCAACTCTCCTTCGTCGGTTGAGTTTATAGCTGAGACAACACAACCTCGTATTTAGATCCATGCCCAGTATCATGGATAAAAAACACACTACCAACTCTACTATCCTTTATTCTCCCAATAGTAAACCTCTCACTTACCCAAGGATACCTTCCATCCCCGCTCAAACATGCACAAATACGCCCAATTTTAAAGAACTGCAAACTAGATAAAACATCTCCTACATCATATAGGCCCATCTCTAGCATACCATTCTTGGCCAAAATAATTGAAAAGGTAGTGCAACTACAGACACAGGAATTTATAGACTTATCTTACCCACTAGATGATCAACAATATGGATTCCGGCCCCGCCATGGAGTAGAAACACTTCTAACAGTATTAATAGATACACTCCTAAAAGGAATTGACAATCATAAACAGGCGTTCATCCTCCTTTTCATTGACATATCAGCAGCTTTTGATAGCGTGCATCACTCAATTTTGCTCAACAACCTACGACAGTTAGGCATAAACTCTACCGTACATAAATGGTTCACCTCATATTTAAATAACAGAACACAAAATGTAAGAACAGGTAATCAAACATCCAACACATACAAACAAGAAATAGGTTTACCACAGGGCTCAGCGCTTTCAGCCCTGCTTTTCAATATCTATATAAAACCGGTCTGCAACATCTTTAAAAAATTTGGAGTACAATATCACCCTTATGCGGATGATATTATGATGTACATACCTTTTACGATTCCTAACCTACCGATTCAACTTCTATCAGACTGCTACAATGAAATTACATACTGGCTAAAAACCCAAAACCTCCATATAAACCATGCTAAAACCGAAGTCTTAATCGTAACGAAAAACCAATCATTTATTCCTCCAACCCACATAACACTACAAAACCAAGAAATTAAAAAAAAAAAATGAAATAAGATATCTAGGTGTCATTTTAGATACACACCTTACTATGGAAACGCACATTAGAAATACCTTACAGAAAATCTACTTCAAACTTAAAATCCTCAAACAACTACGCCCCCTAGTATTTATGCAAGATTTTATCAATATAACACAGGCTACCATAACTCCCCACTTCGATTTCGCCAACTTAATACTTATAGGCATTTCAAAACAAAACATCAAAAGAATCCAACTTGCGCAAAATGCAACAGCTAGAATTATATTAAAGATAAATTCACTCCAACACATTACACCAATATTAGCATCCCTGCACTGGTTACCAATACAAAGCAGGATAACTTACAAAACAATAATAACTACATTCAAAGCCCTAAATGACATGGCCCCGAAGACACTATGTAATTTAATAAGCAAAGAACCACCTAAGCCCACTCATAGAAAGGGACAATCAAATAAACTAAAGATTCCAAAAGAATATATAAGAACTCACAAAATTACAAATAATAGAGCCTTTTCCCACATAGCTCCAACAGCTTGGAACTCGTTACCAGAGGACTTACGATCACTAACAGAGATAACGGAATTCAGAAAAAAATTGAAAACATATCTATTCACTAAACACTATAATACCATGGAAAACCTTCCACTCAACTTAGATAAAGGCTAAACATGAACCTGCCCACATCAAGCGTATACTCCCTTTTACAAGGGATAACATACAAAACATAATTGAATGAACACTCCACTCCTATGCACTGATACCCTACTTGTATATAGTTGCAACTGATATGATCCGCCTATGCGGTAGAGTCAGTACTTTTGTTTAAATTGTTACACAATCTGTGTTAGTTGAATTATTCTGCTTAGTTTTTAAACCCTATGTGTGCATGTTAAGATGTTCCATATAAAAAGCTATATTGTTCTATGTAAAACAAGCTCTGCATTGTTAACTGTTGTTAATTGTACATCGCAACTGATCGCTGGAAGATGCGGTATATAAATAAGTGTTAAATAAAATAAAAAAATAAATAAATAAAATAAAAGGAGAGGAAGAGAGAGAGAGAGAAGTCCTAGGGGAGGTGGGTGGGTTGTGAAGACTTAATTCCTGCTGCTCCTGGAGATCACCTGTTACAGGTGACTAACTACGCTATCTCCAAGAACAAGCAGGAATGTAGTCTTCACATATGGGGACTCCCCAGCTGAGAAATGCCAGGAGGATGACCCTAGCAAGCTGCAAATCTCTGGTGAGATGGGTCATTCTTCCTCCCATGGATCTCTGGCATCGAAAACCCCGAGACGGTGGGTAGGAGTTGTACTAAGTCTGAAAGAGATGCTGTAGAACAGCCTGTCCAAACAAGGCACCCCGACGGGAATCCTTGTCTAAACAATAATGGGCTGTAAAGGTGTGTACTGAAGCCCATGTGTCTGCTCTACAGATGTCAATGAACACAGAATGAAGATTAGCCATGGAGGTTGCCATTGCTCTCACATTATGAGCTGTGACGTGGCCTTCAAGAGAAAGTCCCTTACTCTCGTATGCAAAAGATATGCAATTCGCAATCCATCTAGAGAGAGTTCTTTTGGAAACTAGAAGTCCCAAATGACTAGAATCAAAAGCAACAAAAAGCTGAAGATTTTCTGTGTTGCTTAGTTCTTTGAAGGTAAAAAGCTAAGGCTCTTTTACAATCCAAGGTATGAAGGTTCCTTTCTGCACTAGAAGCATGAGGCCTAGGAAAGAATACAGGAAGATAAACCGATTGGTTTAAATGAAAAGGCGAAACCACCTTTGGCATGAAGTGAGGATGAGTCCTAAGAACTACCTTATCATGGTGAAATCTTGTATAAGGAGAGCAACTAGGAAGATGACTTTCCAGGAAAGAAACTTCAGGTCCATAGTGGCTAAGGGCTCAAAGGGCGGTTTGATAAGCTGCCCGAGAATAAGATTGAGATCCCATGACACTGGTGGCGGCTTAATGGGAGGTTTTGTTAAGAGAAGACCTCTCATAAATCTTGCTACAAGTGGATGAGAGGAAATAGGTTGTCCATCCAAAGGCCTGCAAGAAGCTGAAATGGCACTAAGATGGACCCTTACTGAATTCGTTTTAAGACAAGAATTTGATAAATGGAGGAGATACTCCAGTAGCGATTCCACAGGCAACGAAAGGGGGTGAAGCCCCCTTTTAGAACACCATACAAAGAACCTTTTCCACTTGAAGGCATATGATCGCCTTGTGGAGGGTTTTCTGGAGGCCACCAGGATATCCTTTACCTGTTGTGAAAGGTTGATATCTGGAAGCTCTAGGTTTTCAGCAACCAGGCCCTGAGATGTAGGGACTGGGGATTCGGGTGCAGTAGCATCCCGTTCTCCTGGGAAAGAAGATCTGGAGCGTATCCCAACTCCAGTGGAGTGGCTTGAGAGAGACGTAGAAGTAAAGGGATACCACATTTGCCGTGGCCAACGTGGAGCTATGAGAATCATACGTCCTCTGTCTCTCTGAAGCTTGAATAGTGTTTTGGGAATGAGGGGAATGGGTGGGAAGACAGAGAAAGTCCTGCCCCCAGTGGAGGAGGAAGGCATCTCTTGCCTGACAGTTTTGAGCCGGAATTCTGAAACAGAACCGGGAAGTTTGGCATTCTGTGGACTTGCAAAGAGGTCTATATCTGGGGTTCCCCATATTCGAAACATTCGAGCAATCTGGTCTAAGTGAAGAGACCATTCGTGTGGCAGCAGTATTCAACTGAGTTTGTCTGCCCAAAGGTATTGAATGCCTGGAAGATATACAACTAGGAGGTGGATTTGAAGCTCTCTGGCGAGGGCCACAGTCGCAAAGCTTCGTTGCATAACGACAGAGAGCCTGTTCCACCCTGCTTGTTCACATAGAACATGGCTACTTGATTGTCAGTTTGAACCAGGACTGTCTTGTAGCTGAGCTGGGCCTGGAATACTCAAACAGCAAGGTAGATGGCTCTGAGTTCTAGGAGGGTTATGTGAAGACAAGCCTCCTGTGGAGTCCAAAGACCCTGAGTAGCGAGATTGTGCAAGTGAGCTCCCAAACCCAATTTGGACGCATCCATTGTTAGAGTTGCCTGGAAAAGAGGTTGCTGAAAAGGACAGCCTACTAGAAGGTTTTCCAGAGACTGCCACCATTGAAGGGACGAAATGAGACGTGTGGAGTTTCTGATTTTGTCCGACAGGTGACCCGAGGCCTGTGTCCACTGAGAAGAGAGGGTTTACTGGGCTGCTCGCATGTGAAGGAGAGCATAGGGAACCACATGGACAGTGAATGCCATATGCCCAAGAAGCTGAAGCATTTCCTGAGCAGTCAGGAAGACTTTCATTGCTGCTTGGGATGCCAGCTGCAGTATACAAAGACAGCGGGGCTGTGGTAGGAAAGCCCTTGACTGTCTGGTATCTAGACGAGCCCCTATGAACTCTAGGGACCGAGAAGGGGTGGACTGAGATTTTGGGAGGTTTATGACCAGTCCCAAGTAGCGAAGAATTTGCATCGTGCAAGAAAGAGCAAAGCTGGCTTCTGGAGCTGTTGGTGCCCTAATGAGCCAGTCGTCTAAGTAGGGGAAGACGCATATTCCCTGAGTTCTCAGGAATGCTGCTATTACTGCCATGCACTTTGTGAAGACTCTTGGGGCATAAGCCAGCCCGAAGGGAAGAACCCTGTATTGGAATTGTCTTCCCTGGAAAAGGAATTGAAGGAATTTCCTGTGATCGGTATGGATGAGTATATTCATCCTTTAGATCTAGAGAACATAGCCAATCCCGACTCTGAAGGTATGGAAAGAGTGTTCCGAGGGAAATCAATTTGAATTTTTCTCAGAACAGATATTTAATTCTCTGAGGTCCAGAATAGGCCTGTATCCCCCTGTTGGGGTATGGGGACTTCTTCTATTGCTCCTTGAGCAAGAAGTGATGTGACCTCCTGACCCAAGAGATTGGTGACAGGGACCTGAGGATTGAACTGCTTTATGACTGTAGGAGGGGGCAGGCTGTGGAAGAGGAGTATGTACCCCTTTCGTACAATGGACAAAGTCCAGTTTTTTAAAGTTATTTGTTGCCATCTGCTAGCAAAATGGCATAAGCTTCCTGGAATGGTGAGGGGTTCTGGACCTTTCAGGGGCAGAAAGACTAAGTTCTCTAGGAAGGAGTCAAAGCCCCTGAGGAGGCTGAACTTGTGGAGCCTATTGAGCTCTTCAAACTTGTGGCTTCCTCTGCTGTCTGTTCTGTTGTTGCCCCTTTTGGGGAACTTGAACTGGACAGTGAGAATGATGGGTATAGGATGGGTAAAGCACAGTTACTTACCTGTAACAGGTGATCTCTGGGAACAGCAGGAATAAGTCTTCACATATGGGTACGTCGGTACCGACGGAGTCCGCGCGGGAACGCTTCCCAGCGTCCAATCAGAAAGCTTTTGGAAGCATCCCAACACGCCTGCGCGCTGCCTTCCCACCTGCCTCTCCTCAGTTAAGTTTTAAAGCTGAGACAAAGAGAGAGAGAGAGCAAGGAAGGGAAAGATAGAGAAAGAGAAATGCAACTCCTAGGGAAGGTGGGTGGGTTGTGAAGACTTATTCCTGCTGTTCCCAGAGATCACCTGTTACAGGTAAGTAACTGTGCTATCTCCAGGAACAAGCAGGAATGAGTCTTCACATATGGGGACTCCCAAGCTCAGATGCCCGGAGGGAGTCCTAGCATGTATTGAGTCATCACTGAAGGCTGGTTAGGGGTAGATACAGGGTATGAAACAGATGGATATCTAGCACCATCCTGTATCCCAGGCTGGGGAATATTGCCCCTTGGCTTAGTACAATCTCTAATAAAATGGCCCACTTGCCCACAACCATAACAAGTACGCTCCCCTTGCTGTCCCCCCATATAGCCACGTCCTCTTCCTCTGAAGGGGGCTGCACCTCTTCCACCCCTCGATCTACCACGTCCTCTGAAGTTGGACTCATAACTTGCTACTTGCAAATTTAAAAGTTTTTGACGCTGGCGGTCAAGTTTACCTTTATCAGCATCCTTCTGCCGTTGAATTCGTTTCTCAGCATGCAGAGCCGCCTCCAGGATTTCTTGTGCAGACTTAGTAGACCAGCCAAGCAAAGCATTTTCAAGGATACTTTTTATTTCTGGTTGCAGTCCATTCACAAAAATAGAAGCAAAACCTTCCATCTCAGCGTTCTGAGGAGAAAAATCTCGGAACGCTAGGCAACATCTAGTGTGATACTGGTTCACCGTCTCACCCCCACACTGCTTTACTTCCAAGAGTTTGGACAGATCCCGGACTGGAGTACATATCTTCTCTATGGCTTTTAACAAATTATCCCTATGTTCTCTAAATGCAGTCATTTGAGCAACATCAGTAGCATTAATTACAGGATCTATACCAGGCCACACCCAATTAATATTATCACGCAGTTGAGGGTGGGTGACTGCCCTTAGCTCTATAGGATTCAGAAAAACTGCTTTCAATAAATTTTGTAAATCTACCCAAGTAGGATCATATGTAGTTATTAGCTGTCGCCAATAATCTACAAACTGACCAGGCTTCTCCCTGGAGTCAGGACAGGATCTAGCTAAGCTAAAAATTTCGGCTGGGGACCAATTCGTTGCTAAGGTAACTAACCCCCCATCTCCTCTCGGGAATGCCCGGAATGGAGCCAGCAGGTTGTATTCTGTGCTTGTTTCTTTAAGCTGTTTATCTTGAGTCAATGATTCACCTAATTGCAAAGTTAAATTCTGCAAACTCTGCCACTTAGAAAGCAATGGAGCCTTGGTCCAATGCCCGATCCCCTTGGCAGTAGCATCTATTGCTTCGGCCAAAATTCCCCTAGCCTGACTAAAGGGCAACAAGGACACAGTATGCTGTTGAATTTGTAACTCTAATGCTTCAAACATGGTTGTAATTAATTCAGTTAATGTACGAGATCTAGACAAAAGATAATCATAATACTTTTTCAATTGGTCCACAGTAGTTAAACATCCTACCTGACTTGCTTCAACACCAATTAACTGTTCAAGCTCTAGAATATCCTTAGCTAACACTGTAGCTCTAGTGGCATGGTGAACAGCTGCAGGTGTAGAGACAAAGGGGCCATCACCCCCAACTGCTCCCGGTGGCGAATCAACAGATACTATACTTGACACATCAGGTTTAACAGGGGTAGAGATAGGAGACAAAGCACCCGGCTGGATCGAGGGCGCCTCTCAATCCGGACCAGGGACTATGGCTGGGACATTATTTCTAGACAGAGAAATAGCTAGTGCATTAACCTCATCTTCGTAGGCAGGTGGCGCAGACGCCACGGTACAAGGCTCACAATTATTTACAATTTTAGTGTCGTCATTACCTCTGTTAGTTAAAACACATATTTGCTCTTCCATGTGATACACCTGATCTCTGACCTTCTTAAATGTAGAATCAATAGTATGTTTGCTCCTCTCGGCCGCTTTAGAACACCAGAAATTATAAACAATCCATTCATGACAGGATTTCTCATCTAACGCTAGCACTGATTGTAAATATTTCAATTTAGATTCATGAAAAGTCCCTCCAAGGGGAAACTGTAATTTGGGATTCGCAGCAGTTACAGAATGCCATTTGGCCACATAATTTAAAGAACTGTCCCCATATTCTCTTTTCATCACATAATTGGGACTCCCTCTCTTATCGATTGCTATAGCACGAACCCTCTCTTCCCAGTCCTCTAACTGAGACTCCTGCTTCACTTTAGCAGATTTATTACCCATGGTAATATTTCAGATATCTGTCAATATACTCACAACTTGTGTCCTCAGGTTGTTTCTTTCCTGCTAAATAGCAAAGGATCCGAGTCACGAAGGCACCAAACTGTAGACTCATATAAACGATCCCATACACAAAATACCTGGGCTCTTATCTTCCAGTGCTTCTCAACAGGAAAGAAAAAGACACGACACAGTTAATTAATCAATCAATTGCTATTGAGCTCCATAGGGAAGAGACACACCGAGTCTAATTCGACTATTCCAACATGCCTCTTCAAAGATGGTTCCGAAGAGCTTAGCTTTTTATTAGGTGATATCAGCTGATTTAGTTAATCTTTAATTAACATCTGGTACTTTCCAAATTCCACGTGTACATCAATTTTGCCAACATAGACAATATTATTTATACCAAAAAGCAGAAGTTCTATATAAAAATTACATTCATTAAATCCAGCAGGTGTCGCTGTGCTGCTAAAAGCTAGTTAGTTACTCATTATATTTTGCTGATTTCGGTTATATTTACTAAATGGACTAGAGTCAATTTCATAAGAGCAGGGCATCCTGCCCCAGAAACAGCTTAGCCTATCCTCTTGCAGAATGATCAGCTTCACCCCTTGTTCTATTTAATTAAGGAACTTCAATCTGACCTAATATCTGTTCGGTACACAAACTGTTTGCATAAGCGCAAAAATGCTTCTAATTTCCCAACTTATGTCTAGCTAAAAAGCAGAACTATGATTTAAAGGAATAGATTCAAATGCAATTTTGACCTGTATTTCTATTAGGCCTATACTGAGCTAGATTACTATAACTTTGTGTCATGTATGGTTTCATGTGTAGCTGACTTTGGTTTTGAGCCTGATCTGCTGTCTGTTCCTATATCTGAATCTGAGTCTGACATGTCCAAATCTGCATATCCAGGATAAATCATAGGTGTATAGATTTGTTTATCAGCAGTGCTCTCATCTACTTCATTAATTACATCCAACTTACACGCCCACAGCTTTCCTAACCAGGGCTCCACACATCAAACAGGGAACTTTACTTGAGCACAGAAGGTTGCTGAACTCTGTAACCTCCTCAGGTTCAGAAACTGCTAACACCTAATCAGGAGTTAGTGGGCCTGTTTCCTGAGTGCAGTTGAAGCCTGCATAAAAGGCTCCTGAGCCCTGCCCTTTTGAGGCTTTCCTAACCAGGGCTCCACACATCAAACAGTAAGTAAGGATTTGAGGGTTTCTTTGTTTGGTTTTTTTATTACATTGCTAGCTCTCTGACTGGGAGCTCTTAAAAGGGTTTTGTGCATATTTTTTAAAGCAAGGTTACTTTCATTTTTGCTGTTTTAGGGAAACTTTACTTGAGCACAGAAGGTTGCTGAACTCTGTAACCTCCTCAGGTTCAGAAACTGCTAACACCTAATCAGGAGTTAGTTCCCTCCCTACCCACCCCGTCTCCCACCCACCCCTAGTGAGCAGTCTTGCTTTATAGGGCACCTCCCCCTTTAACAAATCACAGTGAATTGGACCAGCACATTTTGAATATAATTAAAGAGATTTAACTGCTTTTTCTCTGAAAGGACAGCTGTGAAACCAGCTGGTACTTGGTAGATCTCTCTCTTTTGCTTTAACAGATACCTAAGCTCCACGAACAGAACAATGGCTGGGAAAAATCGTATTGCTAAAGCTGTTGCCCCCGTAACAGCTTCTGCCTCGGTCCAGACAGAGGTCCTAATGCCAGTTGAAGAACCGGTTCCATGTGCAGGGTGCCTGCATGCTGAAGCTCTGAGGAAACAAGTGGAGGAACTCAGAGAGGAGGTGGCGAGGCTGAGGAGCATTCAAGACAGTGAGAAGTACATTGATGAGATGCTTCTTGCAGCAACCAGGCTCTCCAGCACAGGAGAAGATGGGTGCCAACAGAATGTCGATGGTTGGACAAAAGTCACCAGAGCCTGCAAAATCACCAATCCAACTTCTCCAGCCCTTGAATTGAAGAACCATTATGCAGCCCTGGAAGTGGAGGAGGTGAAAGCATCCCTGGAAAGGGAAGAACCAGAGTTCAAGTACCCCATAGTTGCGGAATCAGTGACCAGAAGGAAACAAAGGGTAGTGGTGGTTGAAGACTCTCGTCTGAGGGGTACTGAGGCGTCCATCTGCCGACCAGACTTGATGTCCAGAGAGGTATGCTGTCTGCCTGGTGCCAAGATCCAAGATGTTACGGAGAGTTTGCCGAGACTCATCAAGCCCACTGACTATTCCCAATGTTGCTAATCCATGTTGGAACAAATGATACTGCCAGGTATACCTCGGAACGTATCAAAAGTGACTTCATGGCTCTGGGACAGAGGGTGAAGCAGCTAGGTGCACAGGTGGTGTTCTCTTCAATCCTCCCTGTTGAGGGTAAAGGCCAAGGCAGAGAGGCTCGCATCCTGGAGATGAATGCATGGCTGCGTGGATGGTGTCTTCGAGAGCGTTTTGGTTTCCTAGACCATGGGATGCTGTTCCAAGGGTTGCAGAGCAGAGATGGCATCCATCTGTCCAAGAAAGGTCAACGCATCTTTGGTAGTAGACTGGTTAATCTACTGAAGAGGGCTTTAAACTAGATTTCGTTGGGGATGGGTGAAGAAAGCCCCCAGGTAAGTGAAAGCCCCCAGGTAGGTGATACATTAAATACCTTTATGGAAATGGGTAACAGGGGTAATATATGGAAAGCAGTGTGTATTAATGCCCGTAGCATGGGAAATAAGATCCCTGAAGTTGAAGCTTTGGTGGGAGTGACTGACTTGGATTCAGTGGCAGTTACAGAAACATGCTTCACAGAAAACCATGACTGGGATGTAACTATACCTGGCTATACTTTATTCAGAAAGGACAGGGTAGGAAGAAGGGGAGGAGGAGTGGCACTATATGTAAAAACTACTATTAAAGCTTTGGAATTACAGAGCTTAAAAGGGAGAGAGGAGGCATTGTGGGTTAAACTAGAAAGAGGGAAAGAGAAATCTATTTGCATTGGTGTGATATACAGACCTCCCTCACAAGAGGAAGAGGTGGACAGAGAGTTAATTGAAGACATACGCAGCATTGCTAGGAAAGGGGAAGTGCTACTGCTAGGAGATTTCAATATGCCAGATGTTGATTGGCACATTCCTGCTGCAGTATCATCTAGAAGTAAGGAGATCCTGGATTCTCTACAGGGAGAACTATTCAGGCAATTGGTAACAGACCCCACACGTGAAGGGGCCATACTGGACTTGGTGCTTACCAATGGTGAAAGTGTTTCTGATGTTGTAGTGGGAGATCATTTTGCATCCAGTGATCACCAGATGGTGTTGTTCAGTATTAGGACTAGGGCTGTTAGAATCCATTCCAAGGTGAAGATCTTAGACTTTAGGAAGACTAACTTTGCGAAGATGGGCCAATACCTCAGGGAGTCGTTAGTGGGATGGGAACAGCTGGGGGATGTAGAAAAACAGTGGGCAAAACTGAAAGGGGGTATTTTAAAGGCAACCAACCTTTTTGTTAAAATGATAAATAAAGGTAAAAGGAACAGGAGACCGCTATGGTTTTCAAAGGAAGTAGCTGAAAAAGTGAAGAAAAAGGGAGGCCTTCATGAAATACAAGAGATCACAGAGAGAGAAAGACAGGCATCTGTATTTGGAAAAACTACGAGAAGCTAGCAAAGTAGTCAAGAAGGCAAAGATTCAAAAGGAGGAGGAAATAGCCAATGCAATAAAATGGGGGGATAAGACATTTTTCAGATATATTAGTGAGAAGAGGAAGGGCAAAAGTGGTATTGTCAGACTCAAGGGTGCAGGGGGGAAATATGTAGAAGCTGATAAGGATAAAGCGGAATTGCTTAACAAATATTTTTGTTCTGTGTTCACAGATGAAGAACCAGGAGCAGGACCTCAGAAAACACCCACAAATAGGAACAGAAGCGAGGGACATCCTGAACAATTTTCAAAAGACTATGTTCGTGAGAAACTAGCTTAACTTAAAGTAGACAAAGCGATGGGACCGGATAGGATACACCCTAGAATACTGAGGGAACTTGGGGACGTTCTAGCAACTCCACTGACTGACCTTTTCAATGCCTCGTTGGAGTCGGGAGTGGAGCCAAAGGACTGGAGAGAGGCTCATGTGGTGCCTTTACACAAAAGCGGAAGTAAGGATGTGGTTGAAAACTACAGGCCGGTTAGTTTAACTTCGGTGGTGAGTAAATTATTGGAAACGCTGCTGAAAGAGAAAATAGTGAGTTTTCTGGAGTCCGACGGATTACAGGATCCGATGCAGCATGGATTCACCAGAGGCAGGTCTTGTCAGACAAATCTGATTGATTTCTTTGACTGGGTGACCAGGGAGTTGGACCGAGGGAGAGCTCTAGATGTGGTGTATTTAGATTTCAGTAAAGCCTTTGACACTGTTCCTCACAGGCGACTTATAAACAAACTGAGCACCCTAGGGATGGACCCTAAAGTTACTGCTTGGGTTAGAAATTGGTTGGGTGGGAGGCGACAAAGAGTACAAGTAAATGGAGCTCACTCTGAGGAGAAGGATGTTACCAGTGGTGTGCCCCAGGGATCTGTCCTTGGTCCGATTCTTTTTAACATCTTTGTTAGTGATATAGCGGAAGGGCTGTCGGGTAAGGTTTGCCTCTTTGCGGATGATACCAAAATCTGCAATAGAGTAGACACCCAGGGAGGTGTAGATAACATGAGGAGGGATCTAGCTAAGCTTGAAGAATGGTCTAGAATTTGGCAGCTGGGATTTAATGTTAAAAAATGTAAGGTCATGCATTTGGGCTGCAGCAATCCAAGGGAGCAATACAGTATAGGAGGTGAAGTACTTTTGTCCACTAAAGAAGAGCGGGACCTAGACGTGGTTGTGTCTGATGATCTTAAAGTAGCTAAACAGGTAGAAAAGGCGACGGCAAAAGCTAGAAGGATGCTTGGGTGCATGCGAAGAGGAATGGCTAGCAGAAAAAAGGAGGTGATAATGCCTCTGTATAAGTCTTTGGTGCGACCTCATTTGGAGTATGGTGTGCAATTCTGGAGACCGCACCTTCAAAAGGATGTGAACAGGATGGAGTCGGTGCAGAGGGTTGCTACTAAAATGATTAATGGGCTTCATTATAAAGCATATGAGGACAGACTTAAGGATCTTAATATGTACACCTTAGAGGAAAGGCGGGATAGAGGTGATATGATTGAGATGTTTAAATACCTCCGTGGCATAAACGTTCAGGGAGAGAGCCTCTTTCAATTGAAAGCAAGTTCTGCTACGAGGGGACATGGGATGAGGGTGAAGGGAGATAGATTCAGGAGTGATATGCGGAAATATTTCTTTACGGAAAGAGTAGTGGATCCGTGGAATAGTCTCCCAGTGGAGGTGGTGGAGATGAGGACAATAACTGAATTCAAAAAAGCATGGGACCAACACAGAGGATCTCTAAAGGTAAAAAGTGGACTGTTGTAGTTGTTGTTATGGAAGGACAGACTAGATGGGCCTTGTGGTCTTTTTCTGTCGTCATGTTTCTATGTTTCTATGTTGCAAGGCTAGAACGAGCCATGCTATTCCTCAGGACCTCAGGCATCCTGGGGATGGAGGGTAGGAGTTGAAAACAGAAAAGAGCTGTGGAACAGCTGGCTAGAACAGGGCTTCAAAAGGGGAAGACCCTGTATCGAGGGCATTTAGTAATAAGATATTGTAATCTGGGCCTCCCTTGTTGGCATTGCACAAGTGCACTGAGCTACATATGGATCTGATAGAAGAGCCAGTGAATGTGCTCAAGGGGTACCTCACTGAGAAGTAGAGGTAATAAAGTAGAACAAAAAACAAGTGGAGGTCAAAACCCTTTAGGGTGAGAAAAAATAGCCCCAGAGGAAAACTGGGGTAGTATAAGAGGTAGAGCTTCAGCGGAGACGCAGAAGGTACTATTAAGGAAAGCTTAGAAACATAGAAACATGACGACAGAAAAAGACCACAAGGCCCATCTAGTCTGTCCTTCCATAACAACAACTACAACAGTCCACTTTTTACCTTTAGAGATCCTCTGTGTTGGTCCCATGCTTTTTTGAATTCAGTTACTGTCCTCATCTCCACCACCTCCACTGGGAGACTATTCCATGGATCTACTACTCTTTCTGTAAAGAAATATTTCCGCATATCACTCCTGAATCTATCTCCCTTCACCCTCATCCCATGTCCCCTCGTAGCAGAACTTGCTTTCAATTGAAAGAGGCTCTCTCCCTGAACGTTTATGCCACGGAGGTATTTAAACATCTCAATCATATCACCTCTATCCCGCCTTTCCTCTAAGGTGTACATATTAAGATCCTTAAGTCTGTCCTCATATGCTTTATAATGAAGCCCATTAATCATTTTAGTAGCAACCCTCTGCACCGACTCCATCCTGTTCACATCCTTTTGAAGGTGCGGTCTCCAGAATTGCACACCATACTCCAAATGAGGTCGCACCAAAGACTTATACAGAGGCATTATCACCTCCTTTTTTTCTGCTAGCCATTCCTCTCCGTATGCACCCAAGCATCCTTCTAGCTTTTGCCGTCGCCTTTTCTACCTGTTTAGCTACTTTAAGATCATCAGACACAACCACGCCTAGGTCCCGCTCTTTAGTGGACAAAAGTACTTCACCTCCTATACTGTATTGCTCCCTTGGATTGCTGCAGCTCAAATGCATGACCTTACATTTTTTAACATTAAATCCCAGCTGCCAAATTCTAGACCATTCTTCAAGCTTAGCTAGATCCCTCCTCATGTTATCTACAACTCCTTGGGTGTCTACTCTATTGCAGATTTTGGTATCATCCGCAAAGAGGCAAACCTTACCCGACAGCCCTTCCGCTATATCACTAACAAAGATGTTAAAAAGAATCGGACCAAGGACAGATCCCTGGGGCACACCACTGGTAACATCCTTCTCCTCAGAGTGAGCTCCATTTACTTGTACTCTTTGTCGCCTCCCACCCAACCAATTTCTAACCCAAGCAGTAACTTTAGGAACAGTGTCAAAGGCTTTTACTGAAATCTAAAATACACCACATCTAGAGCTCTCCCTCGGTCCAACTCCCTGGTCACCCAGTCAAAGAAATCAATCAGATAAGCTGCTTTGGTCCAAAAATAGTATAAATTTAGGACCAAGAGAAAAATTTAGTCTGACCCAACTGGACTGGGGTTAGAATCTGTCCATGTAGAGGAGAAAGGGTATGGAAACCCTTGTATCTGATAAAAAGATAAGGACAGACTCAGGAGCGCTAAGCTTTAGAGCAACGGAAGCTCCGCAATGTCTTTCCTAAATGGGGTCAATTAGGAAAGAAAGGTACATGGAGAGCTTCAGGATTACCTAAACCTGAAAAGGTTAATTACCACAGGAGTGGTTCTAGGTGTAGTCCCCTAGGTATGCTGGTACAGCATTGATAGGGTTAGTGCCCATCTATCAGGATCATAAAGGAATGTCAGGATATCTGATCCTAACAGCGAGATAGATAAGTAGATGGATACAGATCTATCTAACAATATATCTCATCATATATATATATATATATATATATATATATATATATGTAGATTTAAATATATACACATATTGGGTATATATGCATATATCTATAAAGAGATATATATATGGGCAGAAGACACACAGATAGATAGATATATTGATTATATCTATCTATATATATGTATATATATACCTAGATGAATAGGCAGGCATATAGAGACATGTCTCCAGGTATATGGATGGAGAAATGTCCAGAGAAACCCATCCCCCCTTACTAGGGAGAGAGAGAAATTTATGTAATAGCAAGAAGGTTGATACCTACTTGAATAGATAAAATAGAAAAAATCCTCTTCTCCTGGTTATGACTGGCATAGTCAGAGGAAATGTGTCCCTGACAAGAAGGCGGCTTAATTCTTTGCAGAATTTGAGCTCTTGAGTAACCAGGATGGCCTATGTGAAAATGGCAGAGGATAACAGCAGTCTGCAGACAGGAAGTCCAGATATCTCCAGAATTGTAGTATGGAGATTGGATAGAGGCGGCCTCAGGAGGAAGATACCCTAGTGATCCGCCTATGAGGGCAAGATGGGTATTAGGTATCCTCTAGCTGCCAGTGAAAAATTTATCTCTGATGGGAGACCCCAGGAGATATGGGCCAAACCAGGGAATTGGCCCTTCTTTAGGCTTTCATGTAATGAAAGGCCTGAGGCTTATGCCTCCAAAGATTTTTAAGATAAGATGGAAAAGGTAGAAAATACCTGCCAGGCATGAACATGACTGGGGGAACCCCTTTTAACCATCTGGGGTTATCTGCTAGTGTCAGACGGCTGCCTGGGTGAGAATGTTCACAGTCTTGGCAAGTGCATATATCAATATGATTTGCAAGGGATTGTGGGAAATGCAGTCCATTCACACCAGACACAGCTGCTCACAATAATTAGTTGTGCTTGAGTGTAAAGCCAATAAGATATTTATTTATGGGGTTATTTCTCCCAACACAGATATGCTTGGTAGCACATAAAACAGGATACTTGCTTTCAGTGTTAAACTTGGAAAAACAAAATCAGGAAAACAACAGATGAACTTGTCAGGCAATCAAAGCAAAAGAATAAAGACCTGGTTGGTAACAAACTGGTCTTTTCTGTAGGCTCTAGCTAATATTTTCTTAGCTGTGCATCAAACAACAAGCAAAACCCACAAAGAAGGGAAAAACTGTTCTTTTCAGGTTAACTTCTTATATCTTCACACATAGATTCAGAAGTGATTCCCTCAGAGCTCACAAGCAATTAGGTAAGGCTCAAATGCTAGCAGTTACCCAGCTGAAACCCCTTAGCTGGCTTGCTTTCTACTGCGTGGCTCAAATCCTACTTCAGGAGCTTTTCTGAGTAGATTAAAGAACAAGTTTGTATTTCTTTGTGATGGTTGCTGTACTTTGTAACAGAAAATTACCAAAGGAGTTTAGACAGAGAGCAATCCATATATTCACAGCCTGTATCTAAGACCGCTCCTTCCCCTTCTTCAACAATCAAGGGTTCAATATCAGGGATTGGCACAAAGGAATTTCTCAATGGAGCACTTTCAGGAGAATACTTGTTTCCCTGCTGTCTTTCAAGGTTATAGCTAGGGCATAGATCAGTGTTCATACCTGAGCTTCCATTGCTGTTAGAGTTCCTCTCTAAATAGCCTGGCCAGTATGTAGTCCAGTTCTTATGTCCAGCCTTCCAATCCAGATCCCTGGACACTGGATCTCTCTTCACATACCTTCTGGCACGGGTCTTAGGGTCCCTTCCACGTGCAGCCGTCTCCCTCACAGGTATCGTCTGGAGATTCCTAGCCCTGCAGCACCATTCCTCTGGCTTTCCCCAGTCCAATGGTGTATGCTGGCCTTTTGAATGTCCCCCAGTATACGTACTGCTCTGGACTCCTCTAGACCTCCCAAATGTTTTTCTCTTCTTTCTTCCAAAGGGTTTCTTGCCCTCTCTGTCCGTCCGGTCTGGCTTCTGCTTCTGATGATCCTCCAGATGATGAAGCTGTCCAAGATGAGGATCTCCAAGCTGATTCTGAGGATCTCCCAGATGAAACTGAGGATGAGGATAATTCTCTGTAGAATAAACTCTACCTTTATTCTGCTTTGATGAGTGCTCCACACCCTAGCACAGCACAGCTGTGCTGAATCAGGCCCTGCCCTTTGAGATGAGTGCTTAGGGATTACCTCATAGCCCTCCTGATTGAACACACGTTTCCCCACTTCAGCTCCTCTAATGGCTGTTGGAAACCTGGTGCATTCTGGGATTGGTAGTCTTTTATGGGAAAATTCTGTTTTCTTATTTCTACCAGAACTGACAGGTTGCTTGTTCAGAGTCACTTCACCTTTTCTATAGCTCCTTCCTGAGCTATGATAAGCTTCCTTATCACACTAGGCAAGATACTAATGCTCTCTAGCAAGGGCCCATAGTGCAAAGCTACTCTGTAGAGTTGCAGAGATCATGCTGCAGGTTGGTCAGAAGAAAAAACTGGCTGTGGAAAGCCAACAGGTAACCAGCTATTCTGCCAAGGGCAAGGGGTGAAGAATAGAAGTTAACCAACCAAACTGTGATAATAGGGTTTCCCAAACGAGGTTGATACCCTGTTTGGGACTTAGCACTGAGGCTAGGAGGATTGCTAGTGGAGGGGAAACCCTGGTTGTGTAGTGAACAAAAACCAGTGGTTTAACCACTAGGAATTGCTGCATTTGCAGGAACTATCAGGGCAGCATGGATAATTTCTTTTCCCTCCTCTTTTTAGATTGGGAAAAAGAAACAGACATGGTAAGACTTCCCATTGTCTGAGGAGCTGAGGGGGAAGACAACTCCAGAAGGGAGAATCCCCCGGTAAAACAGGCAGAAGACCATAAAGGCTTACCCGTGAAAGAAAGTCACTCTTACAAACTAAATGTTGTAGTAAGAGGGAGGTAAGACAGAGTTGCAAGAGACCAACTATGGAGGAAGTCTCCGACAGGTGAGATGATACATGCCAATACAGGGAAAACAACTGTCTATTGATAACAGATTTCCTCTTCCTCTAGGAGGAAAGAGAGAACAACTAAGTATGGGCATGATCATCATAAAGACTCTTAGAGAAAAGATGTCTCATGAAGAGATATCTAGGTAGGTTAGGATAAATTTAGTGCAGATACTGCAAGTGAAAAGAAGCAGACTGCTACCCTAACCAGCAACCAAGAGGGACAAAGATCTATTTGAAACCCTGCGACTTCTGGGTTTGTTGACCCTGTTGAGTTTGTAGATTCTTCAGACCAGGGCGATGTTTCCCCTGTTTGGGAACATCTGTATGATGGGCCGATGATGGACAAAACCTTCTCCCCCTAGGGGAAGAAAGATTGGTAGGACATTTCCTACCTACTGGGAAAGAAGGCGGCGTAGAATAGCCCCTGGAAACAGGAAAGTCAGTGGATAACTGAGTAACCTGGAGTAAAGACTCCTTGTTGAAGAGATTTTCTCCAGTGCAAGGAGTATTTCCCAGTCTTTCTTGTGCCAGGCTCTACGTCGTGCCCCTATAGCTTTAGCAGACGTCCTGCTAACAGACTCAAAGGAGTCTAGGGAAGCACGAGTAAGAAACCTAGAGATATTATGAGCATGACTAACCAGTAAGCAATAGTCTGCTTGTTTGGGCTCTTGAAGACAAGGAGTCAAAAGATGTAATTTCCTTGTGACCTCCTCAAGAGATAGACCCATATAAAAAAATATATTGGAGAATTCTTGCTGAAAGCATGGATGTCTGGAAGGTTTGACGTCCAAAGGCATCTAGTGTCTTAGACTCACGACCTGGCGGACAAGAAGAGTGCTTTTTATTACTCTTTACTCACCTCAATGCTGATTCCACTACAATGGAATGATGAGGAAGTTGAGTCCTTTGAAACCCTGGAGAGGGGGGCACCTGATATAGGAGATCAATTGCTCTGGAAAGTGGGGGTACCCTTAAAGGAGCTTCCCACATTCGTAGAAGGAGATCCTGCAAAGAATGATGCAAAGGAAGCATTATGTTCTCCTTTGCTTCGTTAGGAACAGAGAGGTATTCTGTATTCCCTTGTGTAGGATCTTGTCCAGGAATAGGAATGGCAAGTGATTTTGCCATATCCAGGAGGAAAGTCTGGAAAGAAGGATCCCCAGAGGGAATTTCCCTTGGATAGGCTAGATCTGATGAAGAACTAGCGTTGGCACCGAGGGATCCATTCCAGTATATAGGAATAGAAGATCCTGAATGGTGCAGTATGGGATCCTTAGATGGTGGTTGCTGGTACTGCAGGTCAGAACCAGCAACAGTCGGTAACAGATCGTCCATGTTAGGGATCGATTCCAGACTCGGCATCGAGGGAAGCGAGCCTGAAGAGAGAAGCATGGAAGGTACCGACAGTAATGGTACTGTGGATATCGGTACCGATCTCAGTACCGTATCTGATACCGGCGGAAGAATACCAGCCGGTGGCAACTCTAACGGTGTCGGAGGAACCGAGAGTTGCGGATCCGAAGTATCGGAACCGAGCCTTCGGTACCGACGGGAGTCGATACCAAGGCGAGTCGGTACCCAGTCCTCCAGAATGGAGATCGATTCCAGACTCGGCATCAAAGGAAGCGAGTCTATCGATGCACGTCTGGAGGGTACCGACGTCGGTACTAGTATCGGTGTCGATACTGGAAAGTCGGTCTGAAGCGTATCCACCGGGCCCATAGGTAACGAGGACGCCAGACAACGATCCTTGGTGAGGAATGTTTCATCCAACACCAGTGCCGATGCCGGGGTATCGGTACCGCTCGAAGCAGATGCCACCACCGGGCATGGCTCAGGTATGTTCTGTGAGGGGTGAACCTCAGGAACAACCTGAAACCCCACACAGGCTTTGGAGGCCGAAAACGCCCACCGGGGTTTTGAAGCCAGTGGATTCTCGAGGACAAGGCCATAGGCATCTCTATGCTGTGCATGAGAAGTGCCGCTCGAGGACTGGCTAGTCTTAACAGACTGTTTTTGGGTTACCTGATCCTGTGCAGAAGAAGATATGGTCGGTGCCCTGAAGTTGGAGGGGGACCGCGTGTCGAGGGGAACTCGATGTTGAAAACTTCTTCTCACCATACTGGTGCCCGAGGGCTCCGGAGGAAAATGGTCAGGACCCAAGCAGGTTAGACACCAATTGTGAGTGTCTAAAAATAAAGTTGTACCGCCACAGTTTGTTTATTTCTTGGGGAAAGTGGCTGGCGGTTCCATGAGGAAAAATGGAGAGGCCTAGAAGGCCTGAGAACCATGAGACACTAACAAAGAAAAATATATTCCTTAAGGGAAAAATTTTACAAGAAAAGAAAAAAGAAACACCGGCGGTACCGGTGGCGTCGGGGAAGGCAGCCGCGACCACAAGAAAAATAAAACATAAAAGAAGAATTGAGGAGAGGCAGTTGGGAAGGCGGGAAGGCAGCGCGCAGGCGTGTTGGGATGCTTCCAAAAGCTTTCTGATTGGACGCTGGGAAGTGTTCCCGCGTGGACTCCGTCGGTACCGACGTACCCATATGTGACGACTCATTCCTGCTTGTTCCTGGAGATAACTTCTTTTTCTTACTGAAAAAGGGTTTCTTGGCTGACTTTTTCTTTGCTGGGTTGGCTGTAGACTTAGATAGTCTGTTCAAGGTAGTATTTTCAGATTCAAGCTGATTTGCCTTGTCCTGCCAATCCTTGCCAAAGAGATTTTCTCTTGTGCAGGGAATATTTCCCAGTTTCTTTTGTACCCATTGTTCTAAGTCTGATGCCTGGAGCCAGGCAATATGACGTGCACCGATTGAAAAAGCAGAGGTTCTGCTAATACATTCAAAGCAATCGAAGGATGCACGCTTCACAAATTTAGAGACATTCTGGGCATGTTTGACCAGAGTAAGAAAATCCCCTCTTTTGTCCTCAGGAAGAAGAGGGCTCATAAGCTGTAAGTCTCCTGTAATGTACTTGAGGAACATTCCCATATAGAGAATTTAAGAGCTGATCCTGGCTGCCAACATGGAGGAGGATTGGAAGCAGTGACGCCCAAAGGCATCTAGAGTCCTCGACTCCCGGCCCAGAGGATTAGAGGAATGCGTTTTAGCACTCTTAATCCTATGCATTGCCGATTCCACTACCATTGAATGGTGTGGTAACTGAGTCTTTTGAAAACCAGGACAGCTTGGAACTCGGTACATAGTATCGCGTCGTCAGGAGTGTGGAGACACCGTTAAAGGGGTTTCCCACATTCTGAGCTTAAGATCCTGCAAGATCCTATGAATGGGCAGGGTAGCTGCCTCTTTGAGAGCTTTAGGGTACTGAAGAATTTCCAATTCTTCTACCCTGGGTTCCTTCTCTGGAGTCACCGTGATTGCAAGACCTTGAGCTACATCACGTATGAAATCCTGTAAGAACATGTCTTCTGGAGGAGACATTCTGCGTTGAGGAGAAGGAGATGGATCCTCCGGAAGGTTTGCTCTGGTACCAGCAGAGTCATCAGAATCATTAGATTAAAAGTATCTCGGTGACCGGTGTTCGTGCAATGCTCAGTACCGGTACCGCTCAAAGTCAGTATCGGGGTGTCTCGGTACTGGCCCTTCGATGCCTGAGATAGATTCGAGGCTCGGAATGGGCAGAAGCATACCTGCCGATGCAGATGCACTCGATGTCGGTACCGATACCTGTGGAACCGTTTGTAGCAGTCTTAGCAGTACCAAAGCTAAGAGAGCCACTAGACTGCCTTCAATAGCGAGGAATCTCTGATCCACCGCTCTTGCCGATGCCTGGGTGTCAGTACTGGTGGAAGTGGCTACGACCCCATAGCATGGCACCAGTAGTTCTGCAGAGGTTGAAGCCTCTGGAACATTCTGGAGTCCCGTTAATGCTTTGGAGACCGAGGTCTCCCGCCGGGACTGTTTTGCCAGCGAACTTTCCTCGAGGGCAACGCCAATGGCATCTCAATGCTTGGAAGGAGATCTACCTTTTGAGGACCAGCCAGTCTTAAAATACTTAGATTTAGTTATCTGAGATCCATGGGAGGAAGATGAAGCCCTGGAAGACGTCAATGCAACGGACAACTTGTCAGTGGCAAAAAGGGTACAGAGTTTTGCAGCTCTATTCTGCAGGCCCCTTTTGGTCATCTTTCTGCAGGAGAGACACTCCTATGGAGAATGGTCAGGACCTAAACATTTAAGGCACCATTCATGGGTGCCGGTGACGGATATGGTACCACATTTAGAACATTTTTTAAAACCACTAGCTGTTTTTTCCATGTCTGAGAAAAATGGGCCTAGAGCCCAAAATGGCGCCTAACCCTGAGAGGGGAAAGGCTCCTAAAGAAAAGATTTTAGAAGGTATTTATTTCTGAAAAAGAAAGGAGAACCGGCGGTACCAGTAGGCATCGAGTGAAGGCAGACAAAAAAAATCTATAAGAAGAATAGTTTTTCTGCGGTGACAGGGATACGGTTCTGTCGGCTCCACGGAAAACGAAAAACTGACGAAGGAGAGTTGGAAAGGCAGGAAGGCAGCACGCAGGTGCTGTGGAATGCTCCCAAAAGCTTTCCTATTGGACGCTGGGGAGCGCTCCCGCGCAGGCTCTGTCGGTACCAACAATACCCATATGTGAGGACTACATTCCTGCTTGTTCCTGGAGATTGCTATGCTACACAGGGAGTGGAACAAACAAAAAAAAGAAGGCATTGGTGCAATACTGAGATTTTTCTGCAATAATTCCTCAAGTCAAACATCATGCAAAAAAATATGCTGCAAGCTATTTGTCCATTTGCAGTGTTGATGAGTTTTGCAAATCAAAGATCATTACCCAAAGTATATCAGTTTTACTCTGTACAGCTCTTGGGAACTCAGACAAGTCACCTTCGTTCCCACTACCTCAGTTACTCATTTAAGACTAAGGGACAAGTTTACTAATGGGCATTAATTTCTGCTGACAAATTAGTGCAGAGGTCTGTTTGATGCACCATTAATACCCACATTTCGCCCCGAACCAGTCCAGTCCCTGCCTCTTCACATGCTAACCAGTTTACACAGTAAACCCTATGCCAACAGCGTAATTCAGTAAGCACGCTCTAAGTTCTTCAGGGCAAGAACTCACTGTACGTGTATGAAATTTGCTATAAAGTGCTAAATAAATATCAAAATAATCACTATATACTGTAGTTAAGAGTCAGTGTAAGTAAAGACGACAAACAAGTGACTGTTTATCAAAGATTCTGTTACAGAAAGTTAACACGTACCCCAACAGTGAACAAAAATGGTTTAAAAAGTTGTTTAAAAGATGTGGCTGTGGAATGGAGGATGGGGTCAGATATTGGTGGAGATGCACTACTTCGAGATGTTTTGGTGCCATTTTCTGACTCTAGTCTTCGTGCTTCACTCTCTTTTGGTGCTCTTCGAAATCCTTTCCTCTGTTGTGCACGTATAGTAAATCTGAAAGAAAACCACATCTTTGTCTATTACACATGATGAATTTACCCCTCAGCATGTGAGTGGTCTTTTATTTCTATGGCATTTTTAAAGAGATTCACAGAAACACATTTTTCCAGAGTAACTAATTTTTCAAGTAGTATTTGGAACTTCGATTTTTGAATAATTATTAACTGCTGGTTTTAAACGATTGTTTAATCAAGTTCCGGGGGTCATTTTTTTAATTATTTTTTTTCACTTGCGAAGGAATACAAACATTGTACAATTAAACCAATAAGCCTCTTACAAAAACACATAACCATGGGAGCACGAACAAAGTGTCCCTAGTACTAAAAGCAAACATAAAGAATGAATAATGAGAGGAAATGGCACCGCCAGAACCCCACAAAGAAAAAAGCAGCCTTCAAAAGCATTTTTCTTTTTCCCCATACACTCCATTCATCCCCAAGCATACATCTCTAATTCACCCCTATCCTTCCGCAGCATCCCCCCCCCCCACCACCTATCCCCTCCCATATCTTAAATCAAAGCTTCTTGTGAGCTAACCAGCCTTCTTTCATTTTCCTCCGATGTATCTGCAGTTCCCTGTCATCCATGTCATCCACCATATTACGCCAGCACTAAATGGTGGGTGCTTCCTCTTGCATCCAGAATTTCAGAATGGCTTGTTTGACCAACGTAAGAGCCATCTGAACAAGACATTTGGAAAGATTATGTACATTTTGATCCAGGAGAAAGGGGACTTCCCCTAGAAATAAGGCGTAGCTACTCACCTATCTCCAAGGACAGCAGGAATCCATCCTTGCATATGGGCAACATTGGCGTCGACAGAGCCCGTGCAGAAGCATCTCCCCAGCTTTCAAAGAAAGCTTTTGGGAGATGCACCACATATGCATGGTCCCCTTCCCACCCAAGGGTGCCATCTTGCCTCAGTCTAATGACATAGCTAAGAGGGCAAAAAGTAAAATACGATAAAGAAGAAATTCCAGGGGAGAAGGGAGGGTTGTGAGGACTGATTCCTGCTGTCCTCGGAGAATATCTGTTACAGGTGAGTAACTATGCTTTCTCCAGGAACAAGCAGGAAGTCAGTTCTCACATATGGGACTCTGCAACTACATCCAGGTAGGGAAATACGAAGGAGGGCTGTGACCACTGCTAGGCACTTGGTAAAGACCCTTGGCGATGACACCACTGAAGAGTATTTACCCTGTACTAGTAGTAGTGACCTCTTCCCACCATGAACCAGAGGTATTGTCGGGGGTGAAGATGGATCAGGATGTGTGTATAAGCATCCTTCAGATCTAAGGAGCACAGCCAGTTTCCCTGCTGGGAGTAAGGCAGCAGTGTTCCAAGGGGAGCACCTTGAACCTTTTCCTCACCAGAAATCTGTTCAAGTCCAATATGTCCAAGATGAGCCTGAGGCCCCCTGTTCACTTGGGAACAAGGAAATATCTGGAGAAGAAGCCTTTGCCCAAGAGATGTTTGGGCAATGACTCCGCCACCTTGTCCATGAGGAGGCCTGCGAGCTCGGTGAGGAGCAGAGTCTAGTGAAGGAGAGGCCTTAGGGGTTCTCCTGGAAAGAACGAGGGAGTCATCTGTTGTAGGTGGAGGAAGTATCCCTCCATGATTACTTGAAGCACCCAGGAGTCGGTGGTGATGGAGGACCACCTGTGTGCAAACAGGGCCAGAAGCTCACCTGTGGGCTGCTGAGAGCCTCCTAGGGGAGAAGAGGCCTTACCCAAGGAGTTGAAAGCTCCCTCCAGGCTGGGCCAAGACCGGTGCCTAGGTCTCAGGGGGTCTTAGGCTTGTGGGGGCTGTGCCCTTGCCCCTTGGATAGCTGCCCCTGCTGTGGGGCAGAAGAGGCCTGGAACTATGGGGTATTACCAAACACCCCCCCCCCCTTCTTCATAGGGAAGAAAGGCTTCTTCCCCGAGGCCTTTTTATAAGGGTGCACAGAGGTCTTCTTTGAGAGACTGGTCCTGGTCAGGAACAGTCTCTCAGCAGCCTTGTCTGACATGGGTTTTCCAAAGAGGTTCTCTCTGGTGCAGGGGACATCAATGAGCTTGTCCTGGACCAACTGCTCAAACTCAGACAACTGCAGCCATGCCTGGCCCCAATGTCGGCGATGGCCACTCTGGCTGAGGATTCAAAGCCATCATATGCGGCTTGAGACCGGATCTTTGAGCATTCCTTGACTGCCGAGGCCAGTGACTTGAACCGTTTAAGGAGTTCCCCATCGAGACCAGCAGAGAAACTGGTAAGTTCCTTCGCCAGTTCCTTTAGGTACATGCCGATGTACAACTGGTAGGACTGGACTCGGCAAACCAGAATCGAGCCTTGGCAGAATTTTCGGCCGAGGGCATCCAAGGTCCAAGCCTCCCTACCCGGGGGCACTGAAGAACAAGTCTTTTGGCTCTTGAGTTGCTGCATGGCCAACTCGACAACCATAGAATTGTGAGGGAGATGGGTTTTCTGCAACCCCAGGCTTCGACTAACTCAGTACATGGTGCCGAGCCATCTGCTCACAATGGGAACCAACACTGGTGTTACCCATATATGGAGAAGGCGGTGCTTAAGAATCAGAGGGACGGGCACTATGAGAGTTTCCTTTGGAGGGGCCTCATACTAGAGGATCAAGTTCCTCCGTGTGGGGTCCTCCTCCACCTCGGTCTCGAACGTGTCTTTGCCATGTCTCACATAAAGTCGAGGAAGGCAACGTCCTCGGGCGGGGAACGGTGCTGGGACACCAGTGGAGACAGGTCTGAGGACACGTCTCGGTGTCACCGCGTGTCCGGGGACTCCTCGTCCTCAGTCACCCAGTCTGACAAAGTCAGAGGAAGAATCCAAGGCTCCACAGCCCCTGTGGTCAGGCCCTGAGCCCACACAACCCCCAGGGAACCTGTGGCCCAAGGCACGTGCACTCGCCTGGGAGGACCAGCGTCCAGATGAATGGGACCAGGACCTCGTCCGATGCCAATGGGTCTCTCGAGGCGGGTGATGCTCGAGGATCAGCTCAACGACCAGGGAAGCCCTCTAGGTCGAGGGTCCGTCATTGGGGCAGATGAGCCGGAGGAACCAGACATTAGCACCTGCTTCTGTGCCAGGAGGGCAGTGATATTGCGCTCCAAGGCCACCATTCTGATCTCCATGCCAGATGACTCTGCGGCCGTTGACGCGGGCACTAATGGCTTCCGGACCAGCATCTGTTCTGTCGAGGGGGAGTCCTCGACTAGGACTGGCCTCGGGGATCTGAGGTCAGTCGCCTGACACTGACGACCCCCTTCCAGAGCAGCTTGTGAGGCCACTCCCACTCCAACCCCTCAGATTCACTCAGGGGACTGTGTGGTCTACTGTGGGATTTACCCACTTTTCCAGACCTGTCCTCCGAGGTGGTCTTTGAGCTCCTCCTGTGTTCCACCTCCATGGAGTTTCCCTCTGAGAAGCCACAGCCGCGGGACTCTGGAGACAACTGGGCATCGTAAGGCACAGAGATGCCGGAGGGGGCCCTAGAGTGTAGCGTCACCGAAGACTCCAGCGCAGAGTTGGATCTATGGAAGAACTATCCCTGCTGCAGCTGGCAGCTTTTGATGGCCTTTGCGGACATGGACTTGTAAAGGTCGCAGCCCAAGCTGTCGTGGTCCAGCCCAATCAAGGGAGGCAGCAGTCACATGGGTCAGTGAGGGACATCATCTTACTGCACTGATCACATTTCTTGAAGCCACTGGAGGCCATGGGGAAAACGTGTCCTCAAACCCAGGTGAGAGTCCAAAGCCTATGGGCCAAAAAGGGCGCAAAGCTCCAGTCGAGGGACACCTCGAGAAAAAGAAGGAAAAACAAGGTGCGATGCAGAGGTGAGCTGGCTCGGGGTCAGGAAGAGGAACTGTTATGCATACCGGAAAGGACAATCTTTAAGACAAAGAGAGACACTTTTTCTGGGGAAATGGGACAGACATCCAGTGGGCTCCACAGAAAAAAGGAGATTGAGGCAAGATGGCACCCTTGGGCAGAAGGAGACCACGCATGCGTGGTGTATCTCCCAAACACTTTCTTTGAAAGCTGGGGAGATGCTACCGCACAGGCTGTCAGTGCCGATGTCATCCATATGTGAGGACTATCTTCCTGCTTGTTTCCGGAGAACAACCCATAGCTCCACTCAAAGGATGCTCATATCACTCCATCTATGACAGACAGAGCCCGAGTCCACAGCGGGTGCAAACATTCACACTCCAAAAAGGAATGTAGCCACATCCCTTTCTGATGTTCACATTTATTACAAGGATCATCTAGCCACATCCCTTTTCTTTCCCAGGCCGCATGCCAGTCGGGCAGAGGCAGTCCTCCATACCCTGGACTGTAAGAGGGCTCTGTTGTTCTACATTCAACGTACTCAAGGTCACCGGAAAGCCTCTCAAATTTGTTTCCCACGACCCCAGTAAGCTGGGGGAGGCGGTGGCCAAGTGTACGCTGTCCACATGGGTGGCGGACTGTATTGCCTGGGCTTAAGAGGAAGCAAGGCTTCCGTTGGAAGGCCGTGTTACGGCTCATAGGGTCAGGGCCATGGCAGCATCAGTGGCTCACCTGCACTCTGTTCCTCTGGCAGACATCTGCCGGGCCACCACCTGGTCTTCAGTTCATACCTTTGCAGCTCATTACTGCTTGAACAGGGAGTCCCGATGGGACAGTGTCTTCGGCCAGGCTGTACTCCGTAACTTTTTCGGGGTCTAGGCAACTCCTACCCTCCAACCCTTCTGTGTTCAGGCTACCGGAGTGCTATTTTCCTAGGACGCAGTTCCTATTTCCCTGGTTAGGGTTTTTCATTGCAGCTGCTTGCAGCTCTCGATGAGGGAGCCTTTTTTGGCTACAGGTTCATAGTAGCCTGTAGCTGGGGAGTCCTATATGTGAGGACTGACTTCCTGCTTGTTCCCAGAGAAAGCGTAGTTACTCACCTGTAACAGGTGTTCTCCGGGGGGACAGCAGAAATCAGTCCTCACAAACCTCCCTCCTCTCCTTGGAGTTACAGTCCTATTACTTTCATTTGTTTTGCTGTCTTTTTAGCTATGTCATTTGACTGACAAGATGGCACCCTTGGGCAGGAAGGGGACCACACATGCGCTGTAGCAATTCCCAAAGGCTTTCTTTGAAAGCTGAAGATTTGCTCCGCGTGGGCTCCATCAGCATCGACGTCACCCATATGTGAGGACTGATTCCTGCTGTCCCCTGAGAACATCTGTTACAGGTGAGTAACTACGCTTTTTTTTAAATCAACATTAGGGCTGATAAGATTAGTTGGTATAAATAAATTTTTGATGCTTCTTTTCCCTATGTAATAGTTTGGTTTACAGTGGCTGCTGGTTTGTATAATGAATGTTCTGTCGTCAAGAGGGCGCAATTACGATGCCCTTTAAATAACAACCTGGTTCACTATGGTATTCTCTTATGATATACTTTAAAAAAAAAATCTTACCTTAAACCGAGGATTATATTTTATTGATCTAAGATTTGGTTATACATCTTGTTTCCTGGTGACTGATGTTTGATTACCTAATAATAGATTTATTTGCTCTGGTCAATCCTTATGTTCCTGCACACACTTTGGCGTTTCTTTCTATCTTGCCTACCACGGATTGGTAATAAGGTGACCGTTCAGTCAGATATGCAATTTTTAATGTTTTGTATTTATGAAACAGGTCATTTTGGTCTCCTACAGATATATAAACATAACAGGCAACAAGAGAAAAGCAATAGAACAGATTTGATGCCTGCAGATTCCGTTTAAATCTTTAAAGTTCATATTCCTGAAATGCATAGATTAAAATGTTTCCCCTCTTACTCTCCCATTAAAGCCAGATAAAAGATGTCTGGTTGCTTTAATATTGATGAATGATTTCCTCCAGTTTCATTTTTAATTAACCCTTTCAAGGCCTCCTTTAAATTTTTAATCCATATTCTGCAGCTGGGTTAATTCTTGCATATTTCAGGAAAATTTTGCCTGTCTTATTCAATATGTTCTAATAGTGATCTTCCTTCTGCTATGGTCATGTATTATATACCATTTGATAAGAATATTTAGTCAGAATTTTGGATCCCAAGAGTTTCGGGCTCGGCCTGGAAAGGGTTAACTATCATTTGCTAAGTTGAAAAAGTGTCTCCTGAGCGGTGAGTTTAAAACTCATTCAATATAACACAAAGTGATTATTTGAATTCATCACTTGGCATTCTCAAATTATCCCCTTGTGGATGGTTCCTCTCATTAGCTCTCCTTGTATCATATGTTCTTATTTATTTATTTGTTTTATTTGCAGTCTCTTTTATACCGCGCTATTCGACATCAGTGCGGTTTACAATGAACATAAGAGTTGCACATCTCAATTTCGTGATTTGTGCTTACAGTGAAACAGGTATAATAACTTGGGTATACATTAAACAGGAAAATTAAACTTAGGTATGCATTAAGCAAGTATAACAGGTAAAATAGGGTATAAATAACCAGTCCCTTAACAAGGAGACACGATGAATAAATACAGTCTACTTTATGCAACAATATAATGAGTTATGCGGCACTGCATAAGTTTCTCATGGTGGTTGGAGGGGAAGGTGTGATTGCGAGTGATCAGTCTGGGAATGTGACGTGCATGAGTTTGAGGTGCTGCACTGAGATGTGAGAGTGGGTGGGTGTGGGGGGAAGACTGCAACATCGTAGTGATGAAGAAAGAGGTGACGTTTCAGTGCATTCCTAAATTGGGAGAGTTCACTGATGGTTCTGATAGTTGCTGGTAGTGCGTTCCAGCAGGATGGAGCAAAGAAGGAGAAGGCTCTGGATCTAGTGAATTGAGAACACTTCGTGCTTGCCTTAGGTAATATGAGAGTATTTGCGGCATTCGATCTCCTTGCTCGATTGGGAGGTGTGATTGAAATTAGGTCAGTAATGGCAGTAGCAGGGTATTTCTTGATAGCTTTATGGGTCATAATTAGGATCTTGAATGAGATCCTGGCTTGTATGGGTAGCCAGTGCAATTGTTTTAGTATTGGGGTAATATGAACATAAGAACATAAGATATGCCATACTGGGTCAGACCAAGGTCCATCAAGCCCAGTATTCTGTTTCCAACAGTGGCCAATCTAGGTCATATGTACCTAGCAGTTTCCCCAAGAGACACAAGTTCCACAATGCTTGTACTGGGTCAAGCATTGATATCTTCGGTCACTTCTTAATAATGGTTTATGGACCTTTCCTCCAGGAACTTGTCCAAACCTTTTTTAAACCCAGCTACACTAACAGCCTTTACTACATCCTCCGGTAACAAATTCCAGAGTTTGATTACACGTTGAGTGAAAAAATATTTTCTTTTATTAGTCTTAAATAGTTTACCCAGTAGCTTCATTGCATGTCCCCTAGTCTTTCTATATTCTGATAAGGTAAACAATCGATTTACGTTTACCCGTTCCACTCCGTTCATTAATTTATAGACTTCTATCATATCTCCCCTCAGCCGTCTCTTTTCCAGGTTAAAGAGCCCTAACCTTTTTAGCCTTTCTTCATAGGAGTATCCTTCCATCCCCTTTACCATTTCGGTGGCTCTTCTCTGTACCTTTTCTAAAATCGCTATATCCTTTTTAAGATACGGCGACCAGAATTGCACACAATATTCAAGGTGCGGTCTCACCATGGAACGATATAGAGGCCTTATAATATCTTTTGTTTTATTTTCCATTCCATTCTATTTGCTCTCTTGGCCGCCGCTGCACACTGGGCCGAGGGTTTTAACATGGTATCCACAATGACGCCTAAATCTTTTTCCTGGGTGGTGGTTCCTAATGTGGAACCTTGCATCGTGTAACCATAGTTTGGGTTGTTCTTCCCTAGGTGCATAACCGTGCACTTGTCCACATTAAATTTCATCTGCCATTTTGATGCCCAGTCTTCCAATTTATCAAGATCCTCTTGCAATTTTTCACAATCCTCTTGGGTTTTAACAACTTTAAATAGTTTTGTGTCATCTGCAAATTTGATGACCTCACTCGTTATTCCATTTTCCAGGTCATTTATGAATATGTCAAAAACCAGCGGACCCAGCACAGATCCCTGGGGTACACCACTATTCACCTTTCCCCATTGGGAAAATTGGCCATTTAGCCCTACCCTCTGCTTTCTATCTTTTAACCAGTTCCTGATCCACAATAGTACACTGCCTCCTATCCCATGACTCTTTAGTTTTGCCAAAAGTCTCTGATGAGGGACCTTGTCAAAGGCTTTCTGAAAGTCCAGATACACAATATCAACCGACTCACCTTTGTCCACCTGTTTATTCACTCCTTCAAAAAAACATAACAGATTAGTAAGACAAGATCTTCCTTGTCTAAAGCCATGTTGGCTGTCTCCCATTAGGTTGTGACTATCTACATGCTGAGTAATTTTATTCTTTATGATGGTTTCTACCATTTTTCCCGGTACTGACGTCAGGCTCACCGGTCTGTAGTTTCCCGGATCACCCCCGGAACCCTTTTTAAAAATTGGTGTTACATTGGCGATCCTCCAATCTTCAGGTATTAGAGATGATTTTAATGATAGTTCACAGATTACTGATAGCAGGTCTGCAATCTCATATTTCAGTTCTTTCAACACCCTTGGATGTATACCATCCAGCCCAGGTGATTTGCTACTCTTCAGTTTATCTAATAGTTGTAATACATCTTCCCGATGAGAACTTCTTGAGGCTCCATGAAGGATTCTTGCAGCTAAATTCATTGCAAGTTGTAAGGGGTTAGTCGTGCACTTAGGTAGACCATACAAGATCGCATTGGCATAGTCAAAGTGAGGCATTATTAGGGCCTGAAAGACAGTTCGGAAGTCATCAGGCTCTAACAGTTGACGCAGATTGCGGAGGGTCCGGATTTTATGGTAGACCGACTTTGTTATGTTTTTGATATGAGCCTTCATATTAAGTTGCTGATCAAGTGTTACACCTAGTTATCTTACTGTAGTCTTGCATATGATCTCTGCGTCGCAAACCTTGATAGACAGGGGTGGAGTAAAAGCCGGATTCCTGGTGACGAAGAGGGCTTCTGTCTTTTTGAAATTTAACTTAAACATTTGTGCATTTAGCCAGTCTGTGACAGCGTCAAAGCACCTGATAAGTGGGGATAGTTCAAGATGTTCTGTCAAAATTGGCATGTACATCAAGACGTTGTCAGCATAGACCAGGCAGTTGATATTAAATGATTGGATGAGATCACAAATGGGTTGCATATAGACATTGAATAGCAAGACGGATAGAGATGAGCCCTGTGGAACACCTTTAGTTTGGGGGAAGGAATCAGAGTTCTTATGTAGTATTAGTTAAAAACTGGTCCTTTACCACCAGTCTGTATGGCTTTTATGTTCGTTTTATGACTTATTTATTATTATTATTTATTATTATTATGTATTATTATTATTAGCAGTATTATATATGGTTTTGGTTATCCTATTTTTATTAATAATTGGTTGATGTTTTTCTATATTGAGCTCCTTTAATATTTATTATTTAATCATTTCATAAATTGTGTTTTTATTTATTGTTTTATCTTTTTATGTATGTATAGAGGGTTATTCTGTGCCATAAACAGCAGGAATGGACATCGCACTATTCGTGCCCTTCCCACTGGCGTCTAACCGGCGGAGGCAGAGGCAGGGCAGGTAGTCATCGGCCCTGGACACACGAATAAAGCTCTTTCTTCCAGTAGCGCGGTTCTTGTGCTCTGTACCTAAGGGCATTTGGGTTACTTTTATCTTTGTTGGAACCTCTCTGTCGATATGCCCTAACTTCAGTCTTTTGCTAGTATTCTTCAAGGACACATTGTTCCAAACCATGTGCTCTTGAGTGACTGCTGGCATTCCCCTACTATTTAGTTTAAAAGCTGCTCTATCTTCTTTTTAAAAAGTTAATGTCAGCAGACTGGTACCATCCCGGTTAAGGTGAAGCCCATCTCTTTGGAAAAGCACCTCCTTTCCCCAGAATGCTGCAATTCCTAACAAATCCAATACCCTCATCCTTGCACCATTGTCTCATCCACACATTAAGATTCTGGAGCACTGCCTGCCTTTTGGGTCCTGCACGTAGAATGGGAATCATTTCAGAGAATGCTACCCTGGAAGTTCTGGATTTCAACTTTCTACCTAAATTCCTTAATTTGGCCTCCAGAAACGCCCTCCCACACTTTCCTATGTCATTGGTACCAACATGTACCAAGACAGCAGACTCCTCCCCAGCATTATCTAAGACCTTGTCTAGATGGCGCATGAGGTCCTCTACCTTCACACCAGGCAGGCATGTTACCAGGTGATCTTCATGTCCACCAGACATAGGATCCCCCCCGCCCCGTTACCTCTCTCGTATCACTGTTGGCCAAATAGTGTTGCCATTCCCTCTTCACCCTCCCCAACACTGCATCTTGCTGCAGAAGGGTGACATTCACCCGCCACCAGCTCCACTGCAGACTCCCACCCTGGCCCCTTAGGTAGCCAGCGGGCTTCCACTATTCCATGGTTCGCCACTGTGATAGGATGAATCTTGGTCTCCCCAAAATACCCGTCCTGCTCCCAGAAGGTTAATACATAATCCAGCCTAGAATACGTACCTGCTCCTGGGTTACAGAATGTATATTCCCAACTATTCCCATTTTTGATCCACCATAAATCCACCAGATCCCAATGCTGCATTACCTCCCTCAGTTTCTTCCCCTCTCAACGATGGTCTTTCACATAACAGCTAGTCCTATCCAACTTCCACAATACATAGTTCATTTCTTTGCCCACAATCCATTCTCCCTTCGCCTTCTTAGCAAACACCTCCACCCAATCTGCAAAAAGGAACCCCTTAGTCCCATTAGGAGGTCTTCACCCTCCCCATGACCCATACCACCCTGCCTTGTATATCCATTTCTAGAAGCATCTTTATCCTTACTGTGAGACTTTATATCCCGCCCTCTATTACACCAGGGTGATTTACAATATACCACCAAAGGAACCCTTCTGTGAACTAGAATTGCCCCCCACCCCCTGTTTTTTTTAATTATACGCTGAGCGAAACACTTGCCGATATCGCTCTTCATTTGGCATACCTGGCCTGGTTAAGTTTGATGTACTACTACTCCAGGAGACAATGTGGGCTTTAGTAGCAATAGATAACACCTTCTTCCATTTTACTGGCCCATGAATCCCACACACACTGAGCAAGGCCATTTTATACCCCTCCCTCTCTACTTTACCTTCCACCATACTTCCCTGTCCCTCAACCAACCATAGCTTCCCTCCTTCCTCCACCGGACTGGTCCACCATCTAGCGCTAACCATGCACAGCACTCAAACACCCCATCCCCCCCCCTCCCCGCCAGCCATCCTGTCACTCTCATCTCCCATTCTCTCCAATTATGCATTTTAGGCTCCCCCAGGTAAACGATCCACTCCCATCCACCCCCACAACTCCTCATACCCCAAGCTAGCTATCCCCCCATCCGACTTCCTGAATGCCTCTTCACTATGCCTCCCCACCCACGGCCCACATCCACTCTCCCCCAAGCAGACATTCTCCCCTCTTCAACCGCTCCTCCAATTAACACCCCTCCACATCCATCCAAAAGCCCCCGTGCCTTGCGCACCATGTGCGTCTGGCCCCTGGGCCAAACCAGCACCTACACATCCAGTTCAGAAAATGTCCATTTTCCAGTTTACAGCTCAGTATGAATCCATGTTCTTATCACTTCTAGGGTGCGTCCTGCTCCTTCGTCTCTCACTGCCCTCTCTTCCCTTGGTCCACAGAAATACCTAAGTCCTCTTGGCCCATCAGTGCTGCCAACAACGTTGCCGCTGCCTCCTCCATCATGCCATTCACTGGTGCCGCCGCCACAGGTGAAGGTGACCCCGTTGCTCGCTACTGACTGACGATCGGGATCCTGAGGACACCAACGCTCCCTGCTGCTTGCTTGTCCCTCCACAGTCTTCAGCCACGCTGCTGCTGCTTCCAAAACAGTGAAGAATTTACGTACCCTGTTTATAATGGAAATTAGTCTAGCAGAGTACCAGAGAGCCACCTTTATGCCCCTCTGAGCCAACTGCTCCTTGCATTTTCACAAGTCCTTTCAGTGGCACACCATCTCAGTCAGGTCTAGGAATACCATAACTATCCAGTTCTTATAGTCTACATGTCCCTTGTCTTTCTGGCAGCTCTAATATAATCCCGATCTTGAAAGCTGAGCATCTTTACTATGAAAGCCCTAGGGAGCGCACCTGTCTCTCGTGTCTAGGTCGCAGTTCTCTATGGGTCAGCTCCAGCTCATAGTCCCCTAGAACCGGGCAACCAGGAAAGCATTCTCATAGCAGCCCTCTCACAAAGGCCATGAAATCTTGCCCTCTTCCCCCTCCAGTATGCCAAAAATCTGCAAATTCGAGCAGTAATCACGATTTTCATGATCTTCCAACTTTTCATTCATCCACATTACCTGCTTCTGTAAGTAGGCCACATCCTCCTGCACGCGTTTCTGCTCATCCTCCATTATGCTGATTCTGGCCTCCAACACCCCAAACATTTCCTCTATTTTACACAGCACAGTCTCCATAATCTCTCTTTTGGATGCCCTGATCTCCCATAGTACCATAGAGAGCTCTGACTCCTGCTCTTTACCGCTCTTCCGGTTCACTCGCCATAAAAGATAAAGGCAAGGGAACCCACGACTTCATTTCCGCTGCTGCTTTCGGTATGGTCCCAGAGCATTTTAGGCACCATTAATTTAACTGTTTTAGGCACTGTTAGACCATTCTTATTGTTCTTCTGGGCAGGATTGGGTTGCAAATTGGCAAATTATGCAGGGAGGTGGGATTGTAACACTCGCATGCATCCGTTCACCTCGCCAGCCAGACCGGAAGCCACTATAATTCATTTTTAATCCTTTAAAACTCCCAAATTGTTTAGTGATTTGCTTTAAAACTGGCATAGAGGTCTCTGGTTTACCTACATAAAAGCATTATATCATCTGCGAATAGATCCATCTGGTACTTCCCCTTTCCTTCTGCGGATCGCTGTCAAAATGCGGTCTTCACAAGTTCTAATTGCTAAAGGCTCTAAAAGTAACAAATATTACTGAGAAGGGACATCCCTGTCTAGCACCTTTTTTCAAGATAAATGGGTCATCAGCTAACCATTAATGAGAAGTTGTGCTGTAGGATTTCTATACAAGCAAGAAACCCCAACTTGCAAAGGTCCCCTGAATTCCATATTCCCTTCTTCTCCATGTGTCTCCTTACCCTTCCCTATTTGCAACCCTATTCTCTTGTCTGTCTTGTTTAGACTGTAAGCTCTGTCGAGCAGGGGCAGTCGTTCTGCATAAGCCTTGTAATGCTATATAAATTCATTTATTTAACTGTTTTTTAAATGCCACTTTTCACATAGAACAGGTGAATATGCTACATTGAAAAAAAGAGAACATATAAAATTGTGATAAATGATTAATAGTAATAGAAGTAGTATCTTATCAAATGCTTTTTCTAAATCTAGACTTAGCAAAACTTCCTGTGGTGTCTCTCCCCTACCCTGTAGCATGGCCAGGACGCTCTTCATATTGGTGGAGGTTAATCTTCCAGGGCCAAGCCTACCTAGTCTTCATGAATCACATCAAGTAAAATCTTTACAAGCCTAGCAGCCAATACTTACAAATTAGTATGGTCACTTCTTGAACGTATATAATCAAAAATTTGCTATGATGCGTTCAACTTAAACAGTATTCAAAAAGAACTTTTTTGTGTCACTATTGTGAATATAGAACATAAACCTGTTTTCAAAGGTCTCAGACTTCTTGTAGCACAATTGGCTGACTAAAGTCTAGCCATTAGTGCTTGCTCGCATCAATGACCTTAATACTGGAAACCGGCTCGTGTTTTACTTGCACACAGCTAATGTAACGCTTGCTCCCAGCTATATTTCCGCTTCGTGACGTATTCAGTAACGATTAAAAAATAGAAAATAAAAAACTATTATAAATGTTCCGTCACTTAGCTGCACGCTTTTTTAACTTCCAAAATTTACCGCCGTGTGTATCTTCAACAACATAGATCCCAGATCCCGACGCTCTTACGGGGCACCTCTGAGGCGTTTCACTGCCTACAGTTTCTTCAGGGGATCATATTCTCCTTCCCTTATTAGTGCTTATATATTGATGCTGCCCGCATTCTGATATTCTTTAGAATGCATTCATGGTGGACTGATCAACCTTCACAGAAAAACGTGGCATTTTTCTGTGAAGGTTGATCAGTCCACCATGAATGCATTCTAAAGAATATCAGAACACGGGCAGCATCATTATATAAGCACTAATAAGGGAAGGAGAATATGATCCCCTGAGGAAACTGTAGGCAGTGAAACGCCTCAGAGGTGCCCCGTAAGAGCGTCGGGATCTGGGATCTATGTTGTTGAAGATACACACGGCGGTAAATTTTGGAAGTTACAAAAGCGTGCAGCTAAGTGACGGAACATTTATAATAATAGTTTTCTATTTTTCTATTTTTTAATCGTTACTGAATACGTCACGAAGCGGAAATATAGCTGGGAGCAAGCGTTACATTAGCTGTGTGCAAGTAAAACACGAGCCGGTTTCCAGTATTAAGGTCATTGATGCGAGCAAGCACTAATGGCTAGACTTTAGTCAGCCAATTGTGCTACAAGAAGTCTGAGACCTTTGAAAACAGGTTTATGTTCTATATTCACAATAGTGACACAAAAAAGTTCTTTTTGAATACTGTTTAAGTTGAACGCATCATAGCAAATTTTTGATAGCAGCCAATATTGCCACCAGTATTTTAAGGTCATGGTTGAAAAATATGAGCCCATCTGCTTCTTATCTTTGCCCAATTTATGGACCAGTTCATGTGCTAGATTGGGCAAACGTCTACTCTCTTCCATTCTCACCAATGGTTGACTCACCTCCTGCAAGGCTGAGGTCATAAGTCCATCTCGTATTTTATAAAATTCACCACCTAAGCCATCTGGTCAAGGGTTTTTGCAGGTCTGTGGCACTTGATAAGAGCTCTAACTTCTGAACCCATAACAGGCTTATTCAATATAGCACACAGTTCTGTAGCAACCTTCGGCAATGATACGCTCTTAAAAAAAACGATTGTTCTACTTCATTACCGGGCCCAGTGTCATAATTCTTGATAAAATTGCAGAAAGCATCTCTATATACCTCTTATATCCTTGTGAATATGACCTTGTTCATCCTTAATTTGATTAATGATGGATTTCAGGCGCACCAAGCTAAGAACATAAAAACATAAGATAAGCCATACTGGGTCAGACTAAGGTCCATCAAGCCTAGTATCCTATTTCAAACAGCGGCCACTCCAGGTCACAAGTACCTGTCAGGTTTTCAAAACGGTACACAGATTCTATGTTGCTTATCCGAGATAAACAATGGATCTCCCTGGTCTACTTAGTAATGGCTTATGGACGTCTCCTCCAGGAACTTGTTCAAACCTTTTTTAAACCCAGCTACCCTAACAGCTTTTACTACCTCATCTGTAATGAATTCAAGAGTTTGCTTATGCTTTGAGTGAAAGAGTATTTTCTCTTATTAGTCTTAAATGGGCAACATTGTAGCTTCATTGCATGTCCCCTAGTTTTTCTACTTTTTGAAGGAACAAAACAACTGATCTATGTTTACCCGTTTCACTCTATTCATTATTTTATAGACCTATATCATATCTTCCCCTCAGCTGTCTTTTTCAAAGTTGAAGAGCCCTAATCTTTTAAGTCATTCCTCATAAGGGTATTCTTCCATCCCCTTTACCATTTTGGTGGCTCTTCTCTGTACCTTTTCTAATTAAGCTATATCCTTTTTAAGATTCAGCGACCAGACCTGCACACAATATTCAAGGTGCAATCGCACCATGAAGTGATACAGAGGCATTATATCATCGTTGGTTTTATTCTCAATTTTTTTCCTTATGTTGCCTAGCATTCTATTTTCTGTCTTGGCCACCACCACACACTGGGTAGAAAGTTTCAACGTATTATTCACAATGACAACTAAATCCTTTTTCTGAGTGGTGGTTCCTAATGTGGAACCTAGCATCGTTTAACTGTATTTTGGGTTGTTCTTCCCTAAAATAACTTTGCACTTGTCCACATTAAATTCCATCTGCCATTTGGATGCCCAGTCTTCCAATTTATCAAGATCCTCTTGCAAGGGGGATTTGGAAGGGATTTCTACAAGCCATCGGCAGCCACACAGCAGGAGAAGGGGGAAGGTAAGCCATCTACATGCAGCACCTTTCCCTGCCCCCCTCCCCCCACTGATGTCTCTGCAGGCCACCCTGGGACTTTAAAAATACATCGCTTCAGGTGCAGCATCCCTTTACAAAATCTGACTCACTGGGGGACCACAGAAGGATCGCCAGCCCCAGCCACATCAGGGAAAGGATTAGCATTAGCCATTGTCAGCCATACAGCAGAAGGGGAAGGTAAGCCAGTCAAATGCGACACCATCCCCTCCCCCTCCCACACCATCACTGCCAGCCATCCCAGAACTTTAAAAGTAGAATGCTTCAGGCTCAACCATACCTGGCAGGCCCACACCTAAGAGACCTCAGGCATGGCCCTTAGAATGGACCACTTGAGCGAATCAGAACCACTCTTTCACCCTCATTTCCACTACACAAGACGAGCCAGCACAAAAGGTAAGCACCCCAACCAACCACTTAGAACACATTCGAACTCACTATCAACAACTTTAAGCCCATGCAAAGAAAACAGTACCAGGATCCTCGAATGAAAATCCTCACCTTCTATGCTCTCCTCTACTCCATTCCACCCTGGCCTTCCTCACACTATTCTACACAACAGCAGCTCTTCTCACTCCTCTATTTCACATTTCCATCATCAAACAAAATAGCAATTTTATGAGCAGCCACCATTGTGAAGGACAATATCATAACTCCACCTAACTGATAAACCTCTAAGAAAACATATCCGAAAACAGTCAGTCAGTCACATAACACCAATAAATCCAGTATCAAATGCGGTCTCAACACCACCTGGTCATAGAAACATGATGACAGGAAAAAAAAAACACATGGCCTATCTAGTCTGTCCTGCCATATCAATCACTACAACAAAACAGTTTTTTCCTTTAGAGATCCTCTGTGTTTGTCCCATGCTTCTTTGAATTCAGATATTGTCCTCACCTCTACCACCTCCACTGGGAGACTATTCCACGGATCCACCACTTTCTCTGTAAAAAAATATTTCCACATATCACTCCTGAATCTATCCCCTTTCACCCTCATCCCATGTCCCCTCATAGCAGAGCTTGCTTTCAAAGGAAAGAGGCTCTCCCCCAATGCATTTATGCCACAGAGGTATTTAAATGTCTCAATCATATCATCTCTATGCCGCCTTTCCTCTAAGGTGTACATATTAAGATCCCTAAGTCTGTCCTCATATGTTTTAGAAGACCACTAACCATTTTAGTAGACACCCTCTGTACCGACTCCACCTGTTTATATCCTTTTAAAAGTGCGGTCTCCAGAATTGCACACAATACTCCAAATGAGGTCGCACCAAAGATTTATCTCAGAGGCACTATTATTACCTCCTTTTTTTCTGCTGGTCATTCCTCTCCCTATGCACCCAAGCATCCTTCTAGCTTTTGCTGTCGCCTTTTCTACTTGTTTAGCTATTTTAGGATCATCAGACACAATCACAATCACACCTAGGTCCCGCTCTTCTTTAGTGGACAAAAGTATTTCACCCCCTATACTATATTGCTCCCTTGGATTACTGCAGCCCAAATGCATGACCTTGCATTTAACATTAAATCTCAGCAGCTAAATTCTAGACCATTCTTCAAGCTTAGCTAGATCCTTCCTCATGTTATCTACACCTTCCTGGGCGTCTACTCTATTGAAGATTATGGTATCATCCGCAAAGAGGCAAACCTTACCCGACAGCCCTTCCGCTATATCGCTAACAAAGATGTTAAAAAGAATCGGAGCAAGGACAGATCCCTAGGTCACACCACTGGTAACCACCTCCTCCTCAGAGTGAGCTCCATTTACCTGTACCCTTTGTTGCCTCCCACTCAACAAACATCTAACCCAAGCAGTAACTTTAGGGAACATCCCTAGGGTGCTCAGTTTGTTTATGTCGCCTGTGAGGAACGGTGTCTAAGGCTTTTTCTGAAATCTAAATACATCACATCTACGGCTTTACCTCGGTCCAACCCCCTGGTCACCTGGTCAAAGAAATCAATCAAATTTGTCTGACAAGACCTGCCTCTGGTGAATCCATGCTGCCTCAGATCCTGTAATCTGCTGGACTCCAGAAACCTCACTATTTTCTCTTTCAACAGCGCTTCCAATAATTTAATCACCACTGAAATTAAACTAAATCAGCCTGTAGTTTTCAACCACATCCTTACTTCCGCTTTTGTGTAAAGGGACCACATGTGCCTCTCTCCAGTCCTTTGGCACCACTCCCGACTCCAACAAAGCATTGAAAAGGTCAGTCAGTAGAGCTGCTAGAACGTCCAAGTTCCTTCAGTATTTTAGGGTGTATCCCATCCAGTCCCATCGCTTTATCTACTTTAAGTTTAGCTAGTTTCTCACGAATACAATCTTCTGAAAATTGTTCAAGATGCCCTTCGCTTCTGTTCTTGTTTGTGGGTGTTTTCTGAGGTCCTGCTCCTGGTTCTTCATCTGTAAACACAGAACAGAAATATTTGTTAAGAAATTCCGCTTTATCCTCATCAGCTTCTACATATACCTCCCCTTCATCCTTGACTCTGACAATACCACTTTTGCCCTTCCTCTTTTCACTAACATATCTGAAAAATGTCTTATCCTCCCATTTTATTGCAATGGTTATTTCCTCCTCTTTTTGAATCTTTGCTTTCCTGACTACTTTGCTAGCTTCTTTAAGTTTTTCCAAATATAGATGCCTGTCTTCCTCTCTCTGTGATCTCTTGTATTTCATGAAGGCCTCCCTCTTTTTCTTCACCTTTTCAGCTATTTTCGAAAACCATAGCGGCCTCCTTTTCCTTTTATTTACCATTTTAACAAAAAGGTTGGTTGCCCTTAAAATATCCCCTTTCAGTTTATCCCACTGTTTTTCTACATCCCCCAGCTGTTCCCATCCCGCTAACGACTCCCTGAGATACTGGCACATCTTGGCAAAGTTAGTTTTCCTAAAGTCTAAGGCCCTCGCTTTTGAATGGTCAGCAAGAAACAAAATTCCAATCCTCAACGACTACATAATGACTAACAAATTTGACATACTCTACATAAGAGAGTCCTGGTTCGCCAACAATACAGTCCTAATGAACCAATTAAAACCACCGCAATACAGCACCTTCAGCTGCCCAAGAAAATGCAAGAGAGGAGGAGGAGTCACAATCCTGACAAAGACCAATCTACACTTCAACTTAACATCAGTAGAAAGCACTGATTGCAGAGACACACTTACAATCTCAAACAGAGCCATTACCTTATGTTTTGTATATAGATCACCCACCATACCAGATGATGACCTCTCAAACATACTGGAAAATGCAATCAAAAATGACCCACGCAACAAAAACCTAATACTGCTAGGATACTTCAACCTTCCATCTGCTCCTCCAAAAGAAGCCTCCACCTTCCTGGAAGCTATGGATTTCAATATTCACATTAAACTTACTGTTAAGTCCCACAATAGACATTTGCAGTCCCATCTCTCTGACTGTCATCTCATCCAACACATCATTTTTCCTACACAATCTGCTGGTCACACCACTGATTTAATCTTCTCAGCCCCAATCCCCTACTTGCAGTTTTTGCAGCTAGAGGCCCTTCCTCTCCTTTGGACAGATCAGTTTCTCATTCTCTTTTCCCTTCTCTCCCCCCCCCCCCCCCCTGCTGGCATACAGACTGCCTCTGCCTCTCCATCTAGACTCTTCTGTAGACTTACCCCAGACACTATCATGACCTTCCCGCCCTCAGACTCCATTTTCCCCTCAAACTTTCATACCAGCAGGCCCAACTTTGGAATTCTCTTCTTCTCTCGGCACTTGATTAGTTTGCCCCACTCCGTTCTTTTAAGCTACTCAGCACCCCCACCAGCCTTGGCTCCACTCCGATCTTAGACTCGCCCGTGCTCCTCTCCGTAAGGCTGTCATTGGAGATGCTTTAAAGTCCACAGACACCCTCAAATCTTCCGTCAGACTCACAGATCATACCGCCACATGATCTCTACCTCTAAAAAGGACTTCTACTCTTCTCTCATTGCCCACTCATCCTCCCAACCCCAGCAGTTTCACGCCATTCTCTCCTGTCAGTGCCCCCCTCATAGCCTCTTTCTGATTCATGTTCCCCTTTCTCCTTCCCAAATGGCTGCTTTTTTCCACAACAAGATTGTCTCCTTGCAACAAGCTTTCCCTTCTTCACCCCCTATCCCATCACCCAATTCTTTGCCCCTTCTCTGCTTCCTCCACCCTCACCTGCACCATCCACATTCTCATAGGCACATACATGGGAGGTCTTCAACCCCATCACTCCCACTGTTCTCTTTAGGTCCCTTTCTTCCGCATGGAAAGACACCTGCATTCTTGATCCCCTTCCCTCCCAATGGCTTTCCTCCAACTCCTTGGCCCTCAAGCCCATTATCCTTTCCCTTATTAACAGTCTCACATCTGGTGTCATCTCCTCCATTTGGAAGGAAGCCTTAGTTTGACCGCTTCTAAAGAAAAAAACTTCCTTAGACAAGTGCCTTCTCTCCAACTACTGGCCAGTCTCCAACTTTGTCCAAACTGCTCGAGAGGCTCATGGCCTAACAACTGACTACTCATCTTGAACCCACTAACACACTACACCATCATTAATCTGGGTTCTGCTCCAGCCACTCCACTGACACACTCTCTCACTCTCTCTCTCTGCTCAGCAAGGTTCATCATTCTCTAGATCACAGAAATGTCACCATTGCTGTTTCTCTCGACCTATCCTCAGCCTTCAAACTGGTTAATCACAATCTTCTTTCTTGCTGCCATGATATGGGCTTGTGGGGTTCTGGTTCTTAACTCGTTCCACTCTTTCCTCTCACAGCATTTCTTTTGCATCACTATGGACTCCTTCCACCTCCTCTTCCTATCCTCTTTGTGTTGCACCCCTGGGCTCTGTGTTAGTACCTCTTCTCTAACATCTTCCTCGCCCCTCTGGCACGTCTGATTCAACAATCCAGGATCTCCTTTTACCTTTACGCTGATAATATTCTTCTACTTCTCCACACCAATCCTTTCTCCTCGGACCTCTCTCCTCTGAGCACTTGTTTCTCCCATGTTGCTGCTTGGTTGTCTGCAAAACGTTTTGTCCCTAACCCCTCCAAGACCACTGCTACCTGGTTCACCAGTTCCTTAACTCCTACTGGTTTCTCCCGCCATCAATGATTCTCCAATTCAGTTCACACCCTCTTTACGCTATCTCGGGGTCATACTTGATGCCTCCATTTCATTTTGCGAATATATTAGTCAACTCATTCAATGCTCTTTATTCCCTCTGTCGAATTAGGCAGTTCGTTCCTTCCTTTCCATTCCCACTCTCATCACCCTTGTCTTATCTTGCCTTGATTAATATAACTATGCACTGGCTGGCCTCCCTCAGTATTCCTTCAAACAACTTCAACTCATTCAGTATACTGTAGCCATACTTATTTTTCATGCTTCTCATTTTGATCACATAACCCCCCCTACTCATCCATCTCCATTGGCTTTCCATTCTGTTTCACATACAACATAAAGATTCTCAGAAGACTCCGGCTCTCCACAATATCTTTCATCACTCCTTATCCTCCTCAACATTCCTTCCGTTCTATTCACATGAACTGTCTTTTCATACCCCACTCTTCTCAGGCACATCTAAAATCAACTCATCAATCTGCTTTCTGTTTTCTCTGTCCCACCCTCCGGAATGCCCTCCCTGCTTCCCTTTGGGGTTCTTTTTGTTTTTGTTTGGGTTTTTTTTTTTTTTTGTGTTGAGTCAGTGTTGACTCCTGGGTTCTTTTGGTAATTTATCACCGGATGTAGCTTGCCAGGCCCTTTCTTCGAAGGTAATGGAGGGTAAAGTGACTTGACCAAGGTCACAAGGAGTGCCAGTGGGAATCAAACCCTTGATCTTCTGGGTACTAGGCAGTTACTCTAACCACTAGCCTACTTCTCCACTCCACTTCCCTTTGGCTAGAATCCTCATCCTAAATTCAAAGCTCAACTCAAAACCCACCAGTTCTGCATAGCTTTCAACCTTCCTCCTGATTTCTTCTGATTATTTCTGCCTCCCTTTTGTCTCTCTCTCTCTATCCCTCTCGCTGTTTCGTCTAACTCTCTCACTGCTCCTGATTTGTCTCGTGCATTCTCTCCTATTTATTATTTGGTGTTCCTTTTTATTTCTGCTTTTATGGAGGTTTTTTATATTGTTACCCAATCTGTCGTCCCCACTAAGGGCGGTATACTAGGTATACCAAATCTTAATAAATGAAAAGAAATGTAATACCCTGGTCTTACCACAAACCAATAAATTTCCACTTACCACATTGCCCATCACTGCACAGGAACCCTCAAAAAAACCTCAATGCCGCATCAAGCAGTTCCACAAAAAATTCCTTCATCAACACAGTAAATGCCACACTTAACACAAACGACAGACTTCCTCATAAATAATGAACCAGATCATTAGAAAGGCAGCGGCAACACCAATAATGGCACATCACAACAAAACCCAACCAAAAACTCCATGGTATACACCCAGAACTCAGAGAGGTCAAGACACAGCTAAGATCGATCAAAAGAGAATAAAGCAGATCCAAGCTAACATCGGTCCACAATAACTACATGTCACTACTTCTCTGTACCTTTTCTAATAACGCTATATCCTTTTTAAGATACGGCAACCAGAATTGCACACAATATTCAAGGTGCGGTCTCACCATGGAACGATATAGAGGCATAATATCCTTTGTTTTATTTTCCATTCCTTTCCTTATGATACCTAGCATTCTATTTGCTCTCTTGGCTGCCACTGCACACTGGATGGAGCGTTTTACCATGTTATCCACAATGACAACTAAATCTTTTTCCTGGGTGATGGTTCCTAATGTGGAACCTTTATTTATTTATTTATTTATTTAACTATTTCTTTTATACCGCCCCTTCCAGAGATCAAGGGCGGTTTACATATAACAGATTAACAGTCTTGTACACAATTTGTATACATTTTACATAGAACAGTAGAAATCAACTATTTACATTGAACAGTAAGTATAAACTTTGTAGGTATTGTAACAAAAAACAAGCAAACATATCAAACTTTGTACAAAAGTATATTTACATCGTGTAGTGTGTGTGGTGTATGGGGTAGAGATTGGCGTAGGTGCTGGAATTTAGTTCCTTTTATTTTTGTCATCTTTGGGGGGTGTGTGGGGGGGACAGGCTTGTGGTTAGATTGTTGGGGTTAAAGGAGTTTGTGCATGGGTGCCCACATTTGTGGTAGAGCTGGCTTTGGGGGAGTAGGGGATTTCGAAGTGTTCAGTGAACAGGTAGGTCTTTAATTCTTTTCTGAATTGGATGAGGTCTCTTATGGTGCGAAGTTCAATAGGGAGGTCGTTCCAGAGTGTAGGAGCAATGAATGAGAATGCTCTAGAGCTAGTGGTATTCTTGGTTTTACAGATGGCTTTAGGTATGATGAGGGAGTGGGCTGCGTTTTGTCTGAGGGTCCTTGTCGATGTTGGAGACTGCAGTAATGTGGTTAAGTGTGAGGGGGCTATGTCGTTTATGAGTTTATAGGTTGTTAGGATAATTTTGTATTTGATTCGGCTGTTTATAGGAAGCCAGTGGAGTTCCAGCAGTATTGGGGTTACGTGGTCTGTTAGGTGGGCTTTAGCAATTACTTTTGCACAGATGTTTTGTGCTCTTTGTAGAAGGTATGTGCTTTTTTGAGGGAGGCCTATTAGGAGACTATTGCAATAGTCGAAGTGAGGGGTGATCAGTGTACTTACTACGGATCTAAAGTCTTGTGTTTCAAGGAGTGGCCTTAGGTGCTGAATAGTTTTGAGATTGTAGAAAATGGTTTTTACTGTTTGTTTTATGTGTGGCAGCATGGATAGGGTGTGGTCTATTATTACCCCTAAGTATTTTACCTGTTTTCTGACAGGTATTGAAGTTTTGTTGATTGTGATTGTTTCCGGGTAAGTGTTTTCAGTCATAGAAGATCTTGTTACAAACATTGCCTCAGTTTTTTTGAGATTTATGCTGAGGTAGTTCGTTTCCATCCAGGAGGAGGTCTCGGCCATGCATTTGGATAGAGAGTCATATGTATGGTTTTTAGTGGTTATGCATCGTGTAACCATAGTCTGGGTTGTTCTTTCCTAGGTGCATAACTTTGCACTTGTCCACATTAAATTTCATCTGCCATTTGGATGCCCAGTCTTCTAATTTATCAAGATCCTCTTGCAATTTTCCACAATCCTCTGACATAGTTAAAAACCTGGTAAAACCTCCATACAGGAAAATGAAAATCATACCCAACCCCCAAACCCTGGTAAACTGCTACACAAATAAGCACCCATACCCAATCCAAAACAACACATTACCTCTTCAAACCACAACAAATACCACTCCATGGACATCATTCAACTCTATCAGCAAAAACAACATGGAAGACACCATCACAACACAAAACCATTCCACCCTTGGTCCAGTCATTTGGCTAAAAGGTGCCAAAACAGAACTAAGCCCCATCCTCACTAAGATAACCCAGCTCTCCATTCAACAAGGATACATGCTTAACTGCCTGAAAACCTCCCCCATCCGACCCACACTAAAGAACCCAAAACTGGATCCCAAAGACCCAGCTTCTTACAGACCCATAGCCAGCCTCCCCTTCACAGCAAAGCTAAACAGAAAAGATAATTCAACAACAATTGCAAGAACATAACCACCATTCACCACTAGACCCACATCAACATGGATTTCGTATGAACCATGGAATAAAAACACTCATAACCCCCTTATGGATACTATAATAAAAGAAACACAAACTACAGCCGGGTTTCATAATGATATTCTTAGACATATCATCAGCCTTTGACACTGTCAACCATTCCATATTACTACAACGGCTACAAAATATTGACAAAGACAGTTTATATTGGTTTGAAAAGATGTGACCCATTGTAGAACAAGTCAAAATCGGACCCAACACTTCACATTCTCGCAACACCAAGGAGCTGCCCAGGGATCAACACTCCTCTTCAACTTATATCTCCAGCCAATATGCAAGATCATGCAAACTCAACATTTACTACAACATATATGCGAATGACATCATGTTATACACACCCTTCAACACCCACAACCCATCATACATAAAAATACTACAATGCCTATCAATCACTCACCACTCAATGGCTTACCAACAACTCATTAAACTACAAGAAAATGGAAATACTTTTCATCACCAGAGAGGAGTCATTTATCCCCACCCACCACTTTAAACTATAAACAATAACTCAGTGCCTAGACCTTAATTCTCACAAAAACAAGACAGCCAAACCATCTACAACAAAATACGGACCCTCCAACGCCTCCGACCTCTACTCCAACCCAACCATTTTTGTACAGCCTTCCAAGCCATCATCTCCCCCCACTTTGACTTCTGCAACACAATTTACCAAAGCCTACCAAAAGCCACCTTCCTACCACTCCTCACAAATCTACATACAGCAGCCCACATCATAAGAGGTGCCACAAAATACAACTAGATCACGCCCATACTGAAAACAACTCCATTGGCTTCCATTATCAAACAGAACCAAATATCAAGTCACACTTCTCACATTCAAAGTCATCTGGAACCACTCAGCTCCCTCCCTACAAACATTACCATAAAAGCCACAATGTTCCAGATCCAGAAGACAAACCACCCAGAACATGCTGAACATCCCACAAGAAAAATTAAAAAGCAACCAATATGCCAGTAACAGATCCTTCACACTCTATACACCAAGCATATGGAACTCTACCTGAAAGCCTCAGCAACATCACAGAAATGACAAAATTCTGTAAACATCTCAAGACATACCTGTTCAGAGAACACTTTGGAGCAGCTGAACCACCAATGTCCCCACCCTAAACACATTACCCCACCCCCTCCCCACTCCAACCCTAAGCCACTCACACTGTCCCTGTCCCATGAATACCTCTGGTTCATTGTAAATATGCTTAACCTCAACTTCAATGTATATATAATTCCACATATGCTACTCCATAATGCTCCATGTAAAAGGTTCTAAGTTACACGTATATAAGTCCCTGTTGCAATGTACATAAACAGTTCTGTTATTTATAAACCACTTTGACCCGGTGAAAAGTAGTATAGAAAAACAGTAAGTAAACAGATACATTAATTTTAACAATCGTCTTGTGTTTTAACAAATTTGAATAATTGTGTGTCATCAGCAAATTTGATTACCTCACTCGTTATTCCCATTTTCAAGTCATTTATGAATATGTGAAAAAGTAGTTGGGCTAGCAGAGATCCCTGGGGTACTCCTCTATTCACACTTCTCCAATGAGAAAATTGGCCATTTAGCCCAACTCTGTTTTCTATCTTTTAACAAGTTCCCGATCCACAATAGTCTCTGAGGAACCCTGTCAACAGCTTTCTGAAAATCAAGATGCGCTATATCACCAGGCTCACTTTTAACTACCTATTTTTTCACACCTTCAAAGAAACATAACAGATTTTCCTTGGCTAAATCCATGTTGGCTTTCTCCCAGTAACCATGATTATCTATATACATGTTCAGTAATTTTATTCTTTATAATGGTTTCTACCATTTTGCCTGACACTGATGTCAGGTTCACCGGTCTGTAGTTTCCCAGATCATTCCCGGAACCCTTTTTAAAACTTGACGTTTCATTGGCCAGTCTCCAATCTTCAGGTACTTCAGATAATTTTACTTTAGCTCACAGATTACTAATAGTAGGTCTGCAATCTCATATTTCAGTTCTTTTAGCACCCTGGGATGTATACCATCCAGTCCAAGTGATTTGCTACTCTTGTTTATTAACTAGTTGTAATACTTGGTTTATAGAGATTTGCTTTAATTCTTCTGGTACATCACCTCTGAATACCATTTCAGGTGTGGGTAACTTCCCTAAATCTTCTTCAGTAAAGACTGAAACAAAGAATTCATTCATTTTCTCCGCTATGACCTTGTCCTCCCTTAGCGCCCCTTTATCATCTAATGGTCCAACTGACTTTCGCAGGGTTCTGAATTTACTTTAAAAAGGTTTTTATTATGTCTTTTTGCTTACAAGGCAAGTTTCTTTTGAAATTCTCTCCTTGTCTGCCTTATAAATGCTTTGCATCTAACTTGCCAGTGCTTACATTGTTTCCTGTTTTTGTTATTTGGCTCCTTTTTCCATTTTCAAAAAGATGCTTTTTTGACTACAGCAGTATCTTACCTCAGCTTTAAACCATGCTGGCAGTCATCTGGCATTCCTTGCACCTTTCTTAAAGTATGGAATATCTCTGATTTGGGCTTCCAAAATAGTATTTGTCAACACCACCCTTTAACTTTTGCAGCTGCTCCTTTTCTTTTTTTTCTTAACTATTTTCCTCATTTTCTCATAGTCCCCCCTTTTGAAAGTTTAAAGCTAGTGAAGTAGATTTCCTTGCTGTCCTTCCTCCATTTATTAAATCAAATGTGATGATGCTGTGAACACTATTGTTAAGTGGCCCCAACATAGTTATCAAATTAACCAACAGCTTCCCCACACTATTCCCCTATTGATTGATATTTATAGACTCTTATATACATTCAAGCTCATTCTTCCAACAGATTGTCTACCTGTTCCCCCCAACTCTTGGAATTTTAGTCTTTCATTCTTTCTCAAAGATGTAATATGCTGCCTCCACAACTGAACTCCTGCACTTTAGCTAATAGTTCTTGGACTCTTTTTTTTCCTCGCCCCACTAACATAAGCTAGGATTTTGCCTCTTAGAATTGCCATTATAGCATAAAGTAAAATCATCCACCTCTCCATTCAAATTGTTTTGTAGATAATCCAACCAGGCCTTTAAGGAAGCTGTGGAATTCCTTATCCCAGAATAAAGTTTTCAGTTTCCATATTATATCTTTTTGCCCTGTTCCCAAAGTAAGTTTCACTCATACCGCCAAGTGGTCTGAGACTAGTGCAGGTTCAATCTGTACATCTTGTAACTTTAACATCTTAATTTCCGAGATGCTTTTTTAATCTAGCCTCACATACGTTTTATAAACATTTGAATAGAAAGCATTCCTCAGATGAGTGTAATGGTCATTTCTAATTCTTGTGTCACAAATTGAATCCCCTTACTGCCTCAGCTCTTCGGTAGGAGTCTCAGGAGTTAATCTATTTTGAACTCTACCATGATAATAATATCTCCTGCCACAAGTTTCATATATTCCTTATAACTAGCTAATTTGACCACTAAATTTGAAAAAGACCCTCCCCCCTCCTATCCCATAGGAACTTAAGTTAAAAATCATTTTAAATTATTTATTAAAATTTGAAAAAAAAAATAGCCAGTGGTTTTATATTCGAGCTCAAGCTTTATTTTTATCCCTTCACCTGTTATTTAATCTTTTTATTTATTTATTTTATTCACATTGTTTTTTTTACCTTTTTAAAGCTTTTGGTCCCATTTGGCGGCAATTGTTTTAGTTATTATTAATTTCTTAAAACTCCATGTTTTTATTGGTAGAGGAATCCTTTTTACTTTGAGTTTTTAAATTAGCGCTGATGTTCTTAGTTTATTTATTCATCTCTCTATTTAAGTTCACAATGTTTTTTATCATTTTATCTATTTACCACAGCCAATTTAGAGTGGCCCTTTCCTTTTATGTCAATTTTTGCTTTGAAGACGACGGTGGGATGTTATTGTCACCATGGTCAAATCTAGTTTTCACTGTTTTAAAACATTTTAACATTAAGTTCTATATTAATAATATATGAAGGACCGATGGCTCAATTTTATGGATTTATTTATTACCTATTTGAGATGATATTCAAATTGTATCTTTTTCACTTGTTTTTATTCATTTTGTTAATTCTTATGGTCAGGAACCAATGGCCCAATTATTGATTTCACCCTTACAATGGCGGTCAAACCTTCTTATTTTCATTCGGCTCTCCCACAATGCATGTCTAAAAGGTCCGTCTATCAATTTTAAATAAAAGAATCCAAAACGGATCCCTAAGGATGCGATTATATCTAGAGAAAGACCTTAAAAGCTTTACATAACATTTGACCCGCATTCCTCTCTGAAACTTTGTTTCAATTTTACCACACAAGTTTATCTAACTAATGGCAAGTGTCATTTATCATTGGTACCCTTTTGGAACATTTTAGGGTTAATGAAAACAAAAAGATATCCTTTTGTTTTGTGTCTGCAATTTGGCGCCAAAACAGTATTAAACACACCGGCAGGCAGTACTCTGCCTTTTCACACTGGATGTTTTGCAGAACTAAAGAGGCTTCCATTTACCACAGTAAGATAACAGGTCTCGTTACTATATTCATGTTGATAGCATTATGCCTTTGATGTTTCTCAGTATCTCTCGAAATTTAATTTTAAATGAGATAGTTTATGCCTACATAAGAAGATTTATTTAATTTCTGTAGAATCGGCAAAAAAATTCAGTTGACACAAGAAATTTGTTCTTAAGCCAATAAAGTATCGTCCTTGCTTTATTTGAATAAAGCCCGACATTATCATCTACTAAACTTTCATAGGCTTTGACATCTTTACAATTTTATCTTGAGTTGGTATTTTCAACTAGAAATGGAATAAACTACTGTATTGTCCTGATAAATGAGCTGTGCCCCAGTTGTTATACTTTAAAAATGTATTCATCATTTTATTAAATTTTTTTATTTATATTTTCTTTGAATTTTTCCAAACTTTTTTATACAATTTCAAACCCATATATGCATTACACAATTTTAACATTAATAATATTGTTAGGAAACAGAAGTCCCCCATGCCTCCCCTCCCAACCCCTTACAGAGGGTACTTACCTTAATCCATTCTTATATAAATCCATCTCCCCCTTCCTCATTATAACAATCTACTTGCAGACACTCCCTATTCCTTTATTGCCTCAAGTTGCACTGATCGCCCCCTTCTTCCCACCCCCTCCCCACCTTCCACCCCCCATTATGATCTATCCCCACTATGATCTATTCTTCATTGAATTTTAACAGTCCCTGTAGTTTGTTGAAAGGCCTCCTTTCTCCACTCCTCATACCTACTCCATGGGGTATGTTTACTAAGCTGGGCTAACGGTTAACCCGGGCTATCTGCAACTAGGTCCCATGTTATTCAATGGGACCTAGTTGCAGATAGCCCGGATTAACCGTTAGCTCAGCTTAGTAAACATACCCCCATGTCTCCTGGTAGACACATTTCTGCTGATGTTTGTGTGCTACAACTGCACACATGCTTCATACTTGGTCTAATTTATACACCATTTCCTCCAAGGTGGGAATCCCAGGCTCTTTCCATCTTTTTAAAAGTGTAATTCTCGTTGCTCCTATACAAATATCCTAGGAAAGTTTCCAAGGCCCTGCTTCCTTCCTCCCAGACTTCATTTAATAGTACCATCTCGGGGGTCAGGCCTACTTGAACCTTGGTAATGTCCTTATACAATCCTGCCACTTCCACCCACAGTCCCTGTACAGGTTTGCACCCCCACAGTAAGTGTAGTAAGTCACCCCTTCCCCCACACCCCTTCCAACTCTTATCAGCCAATCTCATTACTGAATGTAGACAAAGCTAATGGTGAAAATCTTAGCAGAACGCCTGGCCCCATGCCAGAGCTGGTGCATCCAAACCAAGTGGGATTTGTGAAGGGGCGCAGCGTGGCTTATAGCATGTGGCGAGTCCTGGCATCAATGTGTATCAGTATTGAAGAGACACAGTCATCAATACTGATCAGCTTTTTTCTTTTTTTTACTTTTCTTGAATAACAATAGATGATTAGAAAGAAAACGTGACAAAATAGGCATATGTTACAATATCCAAACAAATAAAGCATATCACAACCCACATTAAGGGAGAATGCTTCCAAAGTTATACCAAGCAAAGACCAAAAAGAAAACTGGAGCAAAAAATTCCATATTGGGGAACAGTAATCTCACCACCCTAAGCTCCAACAGCCTCCTTCTCAGTCAAAAATAATTGTAATTGAGTAACATCAGTATATACAAGAGTTTGTCCCTCAAAGGTAAGAATACAGCGACAGTGAAATTTCAGAATGAAAGAAGCCCCCAGTGCCAACACTCAAGATTTTAACGCCAAGAATTGCTTACGCCTAACCTGGGTAACTCTGCCAACATCCGGAAACACTTGAGGTTTTTGGCCACAAAAAGGAATTTCTCAGTGTTTAAAGTAAGCATGCAAAACAAATAATTTAATGGATTCAGACCCAAAAAGTTACAACAAGGGTATTACGTTTGGGAATGACATCTACAGAATCTTGCAAAAAAGCTGTAACATCCTGTCCCACCGAGAAATCTGGAGAGACTAAAGGATTCTGTTCCTTATCAGAAGGAGAGAATCCCACAGACAAATACATATAGATAATGTCTAAATTCCCATCTAATTTCAATACTTCGGTAAAATAGTTCTTCAGCAAAATATCAGAGGATAACAGATGAGTGACAGGAAAATTCAAGAACTGTAACTTTTTAGCCCGGGACTGATTTTCAAGAACCTCCAGCCGGTAGGAAAGAGAAAGGGAATCTCGTATTAAAGCAACATCTTTATCTGAACAAGACTGGAGCAGAGAATCTGTCCGGGCTACAAACTTAGAAAAGGAAACCAACTGCTTATCAGTATGTTGCATTTTACCGACTATATCATGAGTAAACACACACAGAGAAGATACAGTAGAGGATAATCGCTTAACAATATTATGTATAACAGACCAAATATCCATAAGTGTCACTTCTCCAGTCAAAGTAGTAACACCATCCCTTCACAGACAACCGGAGACACAGGTTGCGGAATTGGGGGAACAACTTCAGGGGACATATCCAGTAGAGTAGATAAGAAAGGAGGCTGAGGAAACGGTGGTGGTGACCGAGAATGAGAGCTTAACGAAACCCCTTCCGGTGACGATATGGCAGGCAGCAGGGACGTCAAATGTTTATCCATGGGACCCACCATCTTATCTCCCTGGACCTTGGCACCAGATTTAGCAGTCAGCTTCACTTTCCGTTTACCCATGGAAACAAAACACCTGACTTCTCAGCTCCTCACGAGCGCCGAAGGGGCGCCAAAGGGGCATGGCCTGCCCCTTGAGTCACACCCCTTATGCCACGCCACGCAGGCTGCGACACGCAGCCACGTGTAGGAGCTGCCGGGTTAAGTAGAGGCAGGGGAGGGTCCTCCACAGCCGGGACCACCCTCCTTGTGCCTGCCCGATGACAAGACCTCCAGGCACCTGCTCCACTGCTCCAGCGGTGAAGAAAACTCCAGTCGCATCTGCTCCCCCGATCGAAGGCACTCTCCCTATATACTGATCAGCTTTGATGCTGAGAAGGCCTTTGACTGGGTCAACTGGAATTTTATGTGCCAGGTCTTAGGGAGGATGGGCTTTCAAGGTTTATTTGTTGACAGCATCAGCCTACGTATTCCAACCCCAGAGGGACGATACTGGTAAATGGGAATCTGACCTCCAATTTCCCACTATGTAGGGGTAAGCGACAAGGCTGTTCCCCATCTCCCCTGCTCTTTGTGCTAACACTCGGGTGCCTATTGAATTATATTCGGTCGGCAGAGGACCCCCAGGGAATTTGAGTTGGGGCAGAGACATTTCAGATAGCAGCTTTTGCAGATGACCTTCTCGTACATCTCGACAAGCCCATGCAGGCACTGCCAAAGCTTCTTTGGGCCTTTGAGGAATATGGGAAACTGTCAGGGCTGAAGTTAAACCTCAACAAGTCAGAGGCTGTTCCGCTGGACCCAGAGGTTTGATGGACTTGGCAGTGTGAGTTTCCACTATGATGGGCGGAGGGCCAATTTAAATACCTGGGATCCAACTTCCAGCAAACCTATCTGACCTATATAAAACAAATATATCCGTTTTTTGGGGTGATCTTGGGCGGCAAGTGCAGAAATGGCGAGATCTACCATTAGGGTTGGGAGGACGAATAGCACTCTTTAAAATGGTCCTCTTTCCAAAATGGTTGTATCTCCTACAGATGCTGCCACTGATACTAAAACGGTGGGACATTCAACTCTTTGAGAAGCAGGTCAATACTCTGCTGTGGAGAGGACATAGGCCCCAGGTGCAGCTAGCAGTCTTGCAGTGCCCCAGAGACCAGGGAGGAATGGGTTTCTCTGATATTGGCCAATATAGAGAACTAAACACCCATAGGAAGGGAGAGCGAACTGGTGGGATCAATGCACCTGCAATACCTTCTACACAAGGAATTGGTGAGGGAGGTACCTCCCATGACTTGAGCAATTCTATTCGCCCAGGTCCGTCAAGCCTGGCGCCATCTGTGCAAGTTACAGAGATGGACTGCACTGAGCTCCCCCTTACTACCGTTGAGAGGTAACAAACGCTTCCCCCCTGCTCTTGAAAGAGGGGGATTTGCACAGTGGGAATGGATGGGGACTATCAATCTGGAACACGTAGCCTCCGAGATGAGTGAAGTGGTAGAATTCCAACATATCCGGAAACAATATGGGTTGACGGACCTAGACCTATTCAGATACTGGCAGATCCGGAGCTACATCAATAGTCTGCCTCGAGAGTCTTTGAGGGGGAGGGAACATGTGCTCCCAATTGGAGGAATTGCTTGGGAGGGGGGGGGAAAGAACCGGATCAGGGTGACCCATCTGCACAAAACACTTGTGGAGGTGAGCCCAAATGCACAGGACGACGATCTAGCTAGGGCATGGTCACAGGACTTTGGGCAGCAGGTAGATACGGCTGAAATAATGATGGCCTTCGAGCAGATACCAATACTGAGTATTTCAATAGAATATTGGGACCTACAGTATAAGTTGCTTTGGCGTCTGTATATTGCACCAAGGTGAGTGTAGAGAGCAGGGATAGCATTAACAGACCAGTGTCCTAGATGCGGGGCAAGTGCAGTTAACCTAAGACATGTGTTTTGGCACCGTCAAAGGGTGTGAGACTACTGGGATAGGGTGCAGCGATTCCTTGCAACGTGAATGGGGTGGGAGCTCACATAAACATAGACATATGGCAGCGAGGAAATGGATAAGATCTTGGGAAGGTGTCACAGGGGTGGTTGTGTATAGTCCTAGTGGTGGGCTCAGAAGGTCATTCTAAGCAGCTGGATCCATGTAGGAGGGCCAACCTATGGGCAATGGCGAATTGGGCTGCATGACTTGTGCTAATGGAGATGCAGGTGGTGTGTGGACATGTACAGTGATGGGAGGCATTCTTAGAGGGGTGGGGTCCAAATCTTCAGTCTCTGGCACCACGCATGCGGAGTAGGGTTTTAAACCAATGAATGTGAATGACAAATATGCAGGATAATGTATGAAGGGATTCCCATGGGTCCAAGGGAGGGAGGTGCTAAGGGCAAGACAAAGGCAAAGAAGAGCTCTAGTGGGGAAAAGAACAATCCCCACAGAGCTCAATAGCTGCTACAAATGGGGCAGAAGGGTAAGAGGGAGAGACCTATAGATACCTCTTAACGGGTCTAGAAAAGAAAAATAGTGTTTTTCTTTTAATATTTATTGACATTTCAGCAGCCTTTGACACAATCTCTCATCCTTTAATGCTTCAACGTTTACAAGATATTGGACTATGCGACAACACACTTAAATGGTTTACATCCTACTTGAACAATCATACGCAAATAGTAAAATGTGGAGACAAAAAATCATCTCAAATCCCAATTACACAAGGCTTACCACAAGGGTCAGCATTATCATCAATCCTTTTTAACATCTATATTCAACCTATATGTAAAATTATTCAACAACATGGAATAAATTACCATCTATACTTATTTATTTATTATTTATTTATTACAGGCTCTTATATACCGCTCTATTCAGAATCAGCGCGGTTCACAATATAACAACATACCATAACAACAAACTGTTAGGTTTTACAGAGAACAAGGTCAGAGAACTTGGATAAAACATTATGATCTACACTGCAGTTAACCAGAAT